>VDFB02105785.1:496544410-496856618 GCA_007258455.2 Sequoia sempervirens | reverse complement strand
AAATGGAGAGAGGGAGGGAGGGAGGGAGGGATGGACATAGATATTAGAGAGGGAAGGAGAGAGATGGACATGTAGAGATGTAGTTCTTGAGCTCAAGGGAGAGAGTGTCAGATAAAGGGATGGAGATAGTGAGATAGAGATGTATAGAGAATAAGAGATGAAAATGAGTGAGATAGAGAGAGATGAAATTTGACCTCCTAATTACTAAAATTTGACATGCTGATTACTAAAATTTGACTAAGTCTAATTTTTTTAAAACTCTTCCAAAAACTAGAATTTGAATTATAAATCCTAGAGATTTGAAACCACTCTCAAATATCCTAAAACTATATACATGAAATATAACTTAAAGTATATTATACTTAAATGTTTATTTCATGTATATAGTTTCTCTGGGAGAGAAAGAGAAAATGAAAGAGTTTAGAAAATTTAAAAAATGCATTCCAAAAGTTATGAATGACATTTGGCAAGTGGAAAATTTGGTGCTAGCCAAATGAAGCAACCCATTTGGTGAGCGCCAAATTTGGTGCTCACCAAATGGGTTACATTGGGAAATGCCAACACAATGGGTTGGATTTTGCATTGGGCATCTGACCCAAAGGTTTGGACAACCATTTCATGCAAAAGACTTGATTTTTTGAAAGGGTAACAAATTTTCACACATTTTTGGCCGTGCTCACCATCACATTTGCATGTCTTTCAATGCACGTTTATAAAAAATGTGATGGTGTTAGGCTCTCTCTTAGCTATCTAAATATATATATTTACATTTTAACTAAGTTAAGGTTTTCATCCATAACTTCTCTTGTTATTGCCTTCGTTTTTTGTCAAAAACCAACATGTGCTAGTTTTAGGATAGATTTTTACTCATTCATCGGATCATGAAACAAATTAAATTTTTTAAAACTAGAATCCATTCTACACATGATGAAAAAAATTTAAATTTTTGATTAGTTTTCAAAAAAATTAGGGGGGAGCACGCTCAAATTTTAGCTTTTCAGGACGTGTCCACTTCAAAAATTCATAAAATATTATATATTCATTAAAAAATTAACCAAAAGAATGGGGATAAACTACATGGTGTTAGCTAATTTCTCACTATTCAGATTTTTGAAATTCTAAATAAAATTTAATCAAAAAGGGGGGCCCTCAAACATTATGCTATTTTTTTTGATAAAAATAGGACCTATTCCCCCCCCACCCCCGTTTTAAGACCCTTAATCTTCATTAATTTCAAAAATAATTAGTAGCTTAGAAACTAGACTCAGAGCACTTCAACTCTTATTCTTGCTGCATCTTGAAATTTTGAGCATAACTATCTTCATTTTCTCGTGCAAATAAGATTTTGTTGATTTCAGAAAAAAGTGGCATCTTAAGAGCCTTTTTTGTGTCACAGATCCATGCACTTACCTGTGAATGGGTGAAATTTGTCATACTAAGATCTCATAATCAGTTAGTTAAATACTATTACAATACACATGAATTTTTTTAGAGAAAGTTTAGGCTTTTTGCACATCAATTACAAGGAATTAGTTGGAACTAAAATAGACTTCCAACTCTTGGAACTAGAAAAAAGAGTTTGCATGTGGGAATTATAACAATATAAATTTTTTTTTTAAGGAGGTGTGTAGTTGATTGAAGCTACCCAAAGTTGATGAGATGAATGGGAAAAATTACAATAAAATGGGGGTGATCCCACAATAGTGTGTTCCACTTTTTGATCAAAGTGAAACATTGAAATTCTACATTTTTCACCAAATTTTCACTTTTTGATACCTATAACAACTAAATAGTTAAGAATTTAAAGATGTGAATTATTGATTTTTGAGATTTTGTTTGTAGATTATAATTTATTTATTTTAAATTAGGAAATAACTTGTGAATTTTAAATAACTTATTTTTTATAGTTAACATTAGTTTAAAAAAGTGACAGTACTTTTGGTAAAGCATAATTTTATTTGTAGAAAGGATAAAATTATAAATTTTTAAACATGGATGTTAGAGTTTCCAATAAACTCCATAAAATTGAGATCACTTGCAAAACTTGGATTAGCCTTCTAGAAGGAGGAAATCAAACATGCAAGAGCAATTTGCATAAAGATATGAAAATAATATTATTGAGAATGATGAATTACATGAAATGAATTGCTTTTATTTAAATAAATATGCAAAACCCTAAAGGTAAAACCTAATTAGGACCTAAGTAAACTTAATAAAGTGTAATTAAATATTTAATTACACCATCCCCCCTTAAGTGTAACTTAGGGAGAATAAGAAACATGCAAATAATGCAAGGATGGATCTATGAAAGCATGAATGGGTCTTGGTTACAAGGCCATGTTAGGTACCCATGTACATATGCAATGCAAAGGAAATAGAGAATGCAATCAAATGATGAAAGATGGAAGATTCCATAAAAGCCCCCAAGTACACCATCCATCACATAGATACATAAGAAATGCCCCCCCCATAAGAGGGAAAGATATGATGAAAGATTTTAGAAGCTATGTGTATCTCGATGTCGATGTTGAACTGTGACTAAAACTGATCCATAGGAGCAAGTACCATGAAGATTCTAGAACATTAACCATAAAATGAATGGCCCTCAAATTGAGATGTGACCCAGTGAGAATATGATGTGATTCAGGATCATTAACCATAGGCTCTCAATTTTAGACATGAACTGATGTGAACCAAAATGTGTCAAATTATGAGCAAGAATGTAGCCAAAAGAAACTATAGAATTTGGGTGTGTGCAAGAAGTTGAATCCACTTTTTAGCCAAAAAGTGGAAGTGTTTTCCTTGATATTTAGAATTTGTCACATTTGACCTTAAAAATTGAAGCACTTATAGATGGAATCTTGAAAAAGTCACTAATCATAAAATGTAGTACCCAGAGTCTAGTTTCCAAATATGTAATTTATTTCAATACCTAGATGATACAAATTGATTTTCAATAGGTGTTTCTAAAAAAAACTATTTAAAAGTCACTTTTTTTTTAGCATACCATGCATGTGTACATCATCCATATTTTGACCTAAATAATCATATTTTTCTAAATCCTTTTGGGAAAATATTTGTAACTCATTGAAGCATGTTTTTCGATATTTTTGTAATTTTTTATTGAATATTTTTTTTGTTAATTTTTTATTGGCCATATTTTTTGTTTTGAAAAATTGTCATGTACATCATGCATAAGATGACCTAAAATTATCATTTTTTAATTTTTTTTTTCAAATTGAAAAGAATTGTATGAAGTACATTTTCATGCAATTAGTTCTACAAAAAAATATTTTAATAAAAAGTTATTAAAATACTAAAAAACTTTGATATTTCAAGTTTATGGACTAGTTTCATAAAAAAAAATTGAAAAATAGAAAAAATAATCCAAATGTAAAAAAATTTACATATTTGGAATCTACACTGTCTCATCTATAATGGGTTTTAATTTCGTCAAAAAAATTGCAAAAAAGGTCTTCAGACATATATCCAAAGTCACTATTTTCTTGTGACATTGACATGACCTTCAAGTTTTAGGTCAAACTAGGTTCAAAGCTTAAGTTTAGGTCCCCAAGCCTTTTCCCGAATTGAAAAACAAGGGAAAAACCTGACCAAAAAAATAAATTTTAAAAACGGGATTGCATTCCTAAAACGAGATCTTGTTTCATAAAAAAAAAAATTATGCTTTTATGAAAAAGGATCCTATTTTACAAAATGGGATCCTGTTTTCTTAAAAGCATTAAAAAATAAATCTTTTATGAAATGGGAATGGGATCTCGTTTTTAAAAAAAATGAGATCCTGTTTTAAAATGGCCCCATTTTAAAACATGTTAAAAAATGGGAACGGGCCATTAAAAAATGAGATCCCCTATTTTAAAATGGGATCCCATTTTTTAATAACTTGTTTGAAAATGAGATCCCATTTTTTACTTAAGACCTTGAACGTAAATAGGATCCCATTTTGTTCAACCCGATTTTAGGATTTTGGCAAAGGCAAAAACTTCCACGTTTCATGGACTCAACTTTGTGCATCTACCCATCCAGATACAACTCATGCGAGTTGTCATCAATATGAAGATGGGATCAAAGTGCATGCCATGCAACTACACTCTAATCAAATTATTATGCAAGAAGCCCCCTGATGAAACTTTATTGAAGTTCATTTATTACAATACCCAAAGATTATAAAAAGAGAACATGCAAAACATGTAAAAATCAAAGAGAAAATGAAAACATAAAGCATGCAAAAAGGAAAGATTGCATGCAAGGATTAATGTTCACATCTATCTCCATGAAAAAAATTGAACTCAAATCTATGTAGAGGATGAAATCAACTTTGTGATGATATAAAGTTTTCAAAAAACGGACACCGTATGCTCAAGTTATGAATTTTAAAAAAAAGGGTAATTTTTTCTAGTTGACAATCTAGACATTACCCTTCTGATTTGATTTTTGAAAAAATTACTTGTATGCAAAAAATAATGGATAGCCAGATAATATTTTGGTGCTGTCAACAAAACCCCAAAAACATTTTTGAATCCAAAAAGTAGAAAATGTGATTTGGTAAAAATCAAAAACTTCACCTACAAGGAAAATAGCCATGATTTTGACATTTGTTTGTGCAAGTTATTATCACTAGCTATAAAATCTAGTAGATACCCAGAGGGTATTTCATGATTTTAAACAAAATCCAAAAATTATTTTTCTCAAAAATACATGAAGAAAAAGATATTGGTCATTTTTAATCCAAAATGCACCAAAAAATTGCTCAAGGTCAATCCCTTAAGGATCCAAAAAAAATTCTTTGATTGAATTTATCCAGAATTCGAGAAGGGGCTTGCAGATTAGTGATTTGATACCATGTTAGAGTTTCCAATAAATTCCATAAAACCAAGATCACTTGCAAAACTTGGATTAATCTTCTACAAGGAGAAAATCAAACATGCAAGAGCAATTTGCATAAAGATGTGCAAATAATATTATTGGGAATGATGAATTACATGAGATGACTTGCTTTTATAAAGCAATATGCACAACCCTAAAGGTAAAATCTAATTAGGACCTATGTAAAATTAATAAATTGTAATTAAATATTTAATTACATCAATAATAGATTGATAACATCAATATCTAGTGCACAAATATTTTATAATATTTTTTTTATATATTTTTTAAACAAACTTATAATATTGAGAAAAAAGGATAAAGAGTGAGATCCGAAGAAAGGACTTAAAGATTTATCTCATAAAGACAAGGTATGTATAATTTTTTAATTTCTATTAAAACTATTATAAAAATATTAGACTTGTATTTACTCCTATTTCTTCAACATTAGGCTTTGAATGTATACTTTTTATTTTAGATTTAATTTTAATAAAAAAAATATTAATGAATATTTTAGATTCATATAAATTTCAAATTCTGCATAGATTTCAAATAAATTCTCTACATCAAAATTCACTAGTTCCTCTCTAGGGTTTGTAGATCTCTTTCCCCAACTTCTTCAACTCTAGGGTTTCAACATAGTTTGTAGATCTCTTTGGACCCTACATCAAATTCACTAGTTCCTCTCTAGGGTTTGTAGATGTCTTTCCCCTACTTCTTCAACTCTAGGGTTTCAACATAGTTTGTAGATTTTTTGGACCCTATGTTAAATTCAATAGTTCCCCTCTAGTGCTTATAGATCTTTTCCCCTACTTATTTAACTCTAAGGTTTCAACATAGTTTGTAGATCTCTTTACCCTACATGAAATTCACTAGTTTCTCTCTAGGGCTTCTAGATCTACCTAAGTCAATACAAAATCTAGTTTATATAAATGATCCATCCCTCAAATAGATAACATGTATGATTCTAACTCATATTGTCACTTTTATAAATTTAGGGTCTTAACATACAAAAAGTGGAGCAATTCAATCCCAATTTAGATATTGGAGCAGAGGAGGCACAACCACACATAGTTGATGTCAGGGAGGAGGCCCAACCACACACAATTTATGTTAGAGAAGAGGTTCAACTAATATTTTATGTTGGAGATGGTTTTAGATCACTTCCTTATATATATATATATATGTATCATATGAACCTAATTAAAAAGGTTAAGAGAAAGGTTTCTTATAAATATATAGATTATTTACTTGATATTGATATGGAGAAATTGAAATTGTATGTTGAACAACCTAGTACAGTTAGTAAGAGGTCATTGAATATAAATTAAAAGGAAATAGTTGAGAAGTATTTAAAAAATTATGATAATCTTAGTCAAGCCCAACTATTATCAAGTATGCTTACTCATGATGAGCTAAAAGAGCCATTGCAATTTTTTGGTGTAGATTTCACAAAAAAGGAAAAAGATGCCTAGAAAAAGATATTGTTCAAATTGTTACAATTTTTTTGAGTTCCATTGGTAAAAAATATTGATCAATTGATAAGAGTATTTCAGAAAGAGTGGTGTTGACCTCTATTGTAAGTCCAAAAATGACAAGAAATCAACAAATCTCTTCACTTTTAAGTGAAACTAGCTTGAGTAGAAAAAACACTAACAAGATATGTGAAAAGAAAAAAGGTTTTGGATGATAGTACTATAGAAGACAGTTGGACATCGGTGTGTAGGGCTCCTCATTTTGACAAAATTTAAGATGATGTTAGAAAGTTGATCTCAAATTTTTGGCATGATCATACTTGTCCTTCATCAAATAGTAGAGATGCACTCAAACATAGGATTTGACCAAGTGATTATGAACTACATACAAAACATTGGTTAAAAAAAACCAAATATGAGATGTATGTTACATTTTGGGATGTTAATCCTCATATAAAGATTGAAAAAATAGTGTTTGAAATGTTAAGACCATGGTATGTCAAACCAAAAAAAGTTTTTGAAATTTGTTGTTGTCACCATATTGAATTTGATTTCTGTTATCAAGTGTATTGAAATATCATAGAAGAAAGTGATGGTTTTGAAAATGTACCTCCAAAAAGGGTAAGTCAATTCATAGCATCCATTTTATGTGATAAAAATAATGATGATGAAGATCGTCCAATGAAATGTATAAAATGAATTAGTAAAACATGTGGAAATTTAGCTAAATTTCCTTTGAGAAATGAAGATATTCACATGAAAAAGATGAAAAATTGCAAGAGTTACAATTACATAAAGTGAAACTAAATTTGGGAAAGAATCCACAAGGTTAAATTATGTATAATAGGAACTATCCATTGGAACATTTATGGAAATTTTCTGTAAATTGGTACAACCATACATACAACGTGCATTTTTTGTTAAGAGGCAAGTTAAAGAGTTTTAGTTGTTGTGAAATACTTTTCTACTTAGAACAATTTTATCAATAGTTGACTTTGTAGAAAATTACTCTTCTACCAGTCAAAATGAGATTCAAACACATTATTATTATTTAGAGTATGTCACTATTATGGTGCACGTATGTTATTGACATGCATAATTAGATTTGGATGGTGTTGAGAGTACATATCTACAATGAGTCATTAAGAAAGAATATCACTTTTATAATAGTGATGATAAAGAGTATGACATAAATTTTGGAGAACATTTCTTTAAGAAGTTCTTTGAAGATTTAGCAAGAAGGGGTGTGAAAATTGAGAAATATTGTGTATGGTTAGATGGGCGTGTCACAATTCAAATCATCAAGGCTATTTTATGCACTTTGTAGATATCATCAACATGAAAGTATATCACACATTTGTAATTTATTTGAGAGTGGACATAGAAAGGGTGAACATGATGGTGCAAGAATATTCATCAAATGTGCCCTATAAAAACATTAAATGAATTATTATGGAGATCATATAAATGATGCTCATGATGTTTGTAGCATGTTGTTTGTCCTACCCAAAATTTTACTATGTTTTAACCTCAAGTAAATAATTCTTTGATGCCAATACTTAGCAATAATTTTTTTTCCTTTCATAAATAAGAATATAGCACACATTTAAAATAAACCTCTTTCCAAACTTTCCCATTGCATTATAACAAACTATTACAAATTTCCAAAGTTTTGATTTCATATAACATAATCTCATGATAAGATTTCATTTTTACAACTTTCCATAGAAATGGATACATAAATAATTACATAGCTCCATGAGCTCATTGGCACTAGGTATACGAATGGTCCAAGTTCCCTCCATCAAATCTTGGTCAACTATCGATGAGGAGAAGCATCACTCAAGCACTTTTTCACCAACCACAAACTTATTGCAGTGCTCCGCACATCTACCTAACTGGTAAGATGGCCCTCCCTTCGACAAAGAGATTGGTTTGGTAACCTCATAATAAAAATGAACTTCCTTAAGCTTGGTGTTGTGTCCTACATATCTAGATCTATCACACAATAAATACAACCTACCATATGATATTACCTACCTAGTATGTAAATCCCGATCATAGTGAATTAGCAGTGTAAACAATGGCAACTTACACAACTTTGGCCAAAGTATTCATCACCCCCAATTCAGAATGGACATAACACAGTCACACACCTTCCTAGATTAATTTGTATTTGACTATTCATATTCTATGCATAGGCTATCCCCTTAAGCCATGGAGTAACCTTAACCCCAAGAATAACCTATTAACTGCTCAAGTGATGTTGTAACACCTTTACTAGCTAAGTTACATCCTTTCCCATGGATTAACCATACAAGTATTTCCTAATGGCATAACATTAAATGACTCTATTTCCAAAAGTACAATCGCAACAATAAATGATTCCTATCAAAAGTATAATCTCACCAATAATTGACCTCAATCAAAAGAATAATTATATCAATAAATGACTCATTCAAAAGTATGGGATCAACAATAAATTGACTGCAATTGAAAGTATAATCAATAAATAAATGATCAACCAGATCATAAAGGTTAATCCTAACTTATTTGCCTCAATCATTAATCAAATAAACAACCCTACCAAATGGGTTATCCTCAACCTAGGGTTTCAATCAAAAGTAAAGTAACGTTTGAGTGAGCATAAACCAATCATAAAACTTCTCTGTTAGATACTTCAAACATTCACATGTTTACAATATGTGTATATCTTCTAGAACACTTTATCAACTTGCGAGGATTTGGTGCATCTACACCCATAGTTCCTCTCACAATACGATTTGGATTACCAAAACATGAGTCCTCTTTTAGAATTCTAAGAATAGGGATAACCTCTAATTGAAAATAAGAAAAATAACATAACCAGTAAATATGAATCTCAATCATATTGTTGAATATTGATATAACCTTCAAGTTTTAACTCTAGCACTAGGGATAAGATTCACTTTCTATTTCAAGGAGATATGAGTAATCAATCAAGTAAAGATTATCAATCAAATTTTGCATAACATCATAATCTAACAATGATGAAATTTTATCATGTTACCTTTCCTATTGTATTACTAACCTCATCGTCCATAAAGGTTTACTTAGCATTACAAGCTAACAACTTAAACACTCATAACCCAATATATTAAGTATATGCATATATCCATATAATGGGGTTCACTAACTACTAGACTCATTAGGAATCTTTCATTCTTATACAAAGAAGATAATAACCTATTCATGTAGTAAATAATTAAACAAGTTTTCCAAACAAGGCAAACAAAGACACTCAATCTTTTAAAATTCATACAAAACATAAATGAGTAGAAATCAACATGCCTGTTTATGCAAAGCTCCAATCAATCAAACTAGATTCTAGCTCAACCTTCCCAAAATCAACAAGTAATTCCCAACTGTCTCTCTTCCACTCACCAAAAAATTACTCTCAAAAACTTCTCACAAACCCTCAAATACTTCTCACAAACTCTTAAATTCAAAAAAATAGAATAAATAATCAAAAATAAAGCATCAAGAGTGCATAGTGTGTCCCAATTGAGGGAGAAAGCTCCTCTATTTATACACAAATGTGAGCGACTGTAGGATAGAAACAAGCTATCAAAGATGAAACTTCTTAATTCAAAAGGTTTGAATCAGCAATAAGAAGAAAAGGTGGTAGCTAAAATCATTACACAGTAAACACAAGCACAACTAGATTTCATAATAAAGAATGAGTCATTCATTCTAATGGACAACAAGAATAACATTAAAAAATGTAAGGTTATTGTTTCCATAGGTCGACTCATTTTAGCCAACTTCTCATTTGACTATTTCTATTATTTCAATTTGCTTCATATGTTGGAATTTGTATTATAGATATACTTCTAACAGGTTCACACTATCCATAACTTGCTGCCACATTAAACTTCAAGTGCCCTATTCTTTTGGTTGCTATTTAGAAAAGTCCGAGTCAAATTTCTTTATACGTTGATATTCTCCTTGCCTTCAAAATTTGACTAAGTCTTTGGAGATAGTATTTAATAAATTGAATTCCTTCTATTCCCATGCACTTCATCTATGCACTAACTCTACTTGCTTTAAAAATCATTTAAATTCATATGCAATGTCATTATATGTGTGTTATCCTTTATTTGTTGCACCACTATAATGGAATAACTTGCACAATAGAAGAAGATATAAAATATGGTGTAAATACTTGATAACAACTGAGCATAACAAGCCACTTTGAGGGGGAAAATCTCCAAATATCTCCAATGAGAACACAATTCACAATCTGATGATGAAATAAGACTCACAACCTCCTATATATACCTATTTATGCCTAGGATATCTCCTAGTCTGACTAAGATAACCCTATATAAGCCCTAGGTCAACCTAAACAAATAAATAACAATATAATAATGATAACATGACTTAATTAGGAGTTAAGATAGCCACAAGTTGACTATTCATAACTCGATGTATACTAGTATTAAGGGAATTTCATGTCTCCCTTCTTCAAAGAAGCATTGTCCTCAATGCTAATCAAGTGTGGATTCTTCTGAATGAAATCCTTATCTTCCCATGTGGCATCATCAATTGGTAAATTCTTCCATTGGATGAGATACTTAGTGAGTGTTCTAGTCCTTAGTTCTTTGTGCGGGTCTAATGAATGCATTTTGGTTCCAAGATGATTCTTCCTTCTTCATCGAGCTCAGATAATACAATTTGAGTAGGGATATTGTGTCCAATTACCTTCGTCAAACAAGAAACATGAAAAACTAGATGTATCTTTGTTGTAGGTGGCAACTCCAATTTGTAGGTGAGACTACCTATCTTTTGTGTGATTTAGTATGGGCCATAGTATTTTGGAGATAACTTATTATTCTTTTTCTATTGCTTCAGTGAGATTTGTTTATAAGGTTGCAATCTCAAGAAGACCCAATCCCCAACTTCAAAACTTCTTTCACTACAGTGCTGGTTTGCTTGTTGTTTCATTCAATTTTGTGTCATGGCTAAATTCTCCCTAAGTCTTGAGAGTACTTGTTGTTGATAAAGAAAGTGATCCCCCACTGCCTAAACTCTTGGTGACACCTTCAATGATGATGTGATGGAAGGAGGTTGATATCCATACAACGCCATAAATGGAGAAATTTTTTATGAACTATGAAAGGAAGTGTTATACCACCATTCTGTGAGTGGTAGCCAATCTGCCTAGTGCGACTGTTTATTTGAAGTGAAACAACATAGATATCCTTCCAAACACTTATTAACAACCTCAGTTTTCCCTTCAGATTGAGGATGGTATGAAGAATTGTGAGCTAATTGAGTACCCAAACATGAGAATGAATCTTTCGAAAAGTGACTAGTGAAGATAGGATCATGATTGACACTTTTTTTTTGAGTTGTGTCGTAAGATGTGGTCAACGATGTTGTTGTATGTAGGTGGGTGGACTGTGTAGGTCTGCAACTGCTAGGTCATGAACTACATGTTTGCAAGCTTGTTTGCATGATTGAGGGGGCTCATGTTTTGTGTGGTGCAAGTATTTTCTGCCAGGGGGAGAGTTATTTTGTGATCGAGGAGGGGTTTCTTGTGTGAGATTTCATTCTTTTCATCTATTTTTTTGTTTTATGTGTTCATCTGGTCTGTAATAAAGTAGATTTTTCTTGGTTTTTGTTTTCTATGGATCCAAAAGGAGCAAAAAGCTCCATGTTGACTATGGATTACCATGCATCTTTAGGCATGAAGTCTTCTTCACCATCAATGCAAAACCTTGAGGGTAAATTCTTATCAAAATATTTGGGGGTGGGAGGGTTTGCTCCATTTGGAGGCCCTCTCATCTCAAAAATCAATGGATGCTTAGAAAGAAGCCAAGAGAGGCTTGTCCTCATGATCCAACCAGATACAATAGCATAAAATATTGTCTATTTTTCAAATCATGCTTTAATCTACAAATTCATGGGAATACGAGTCTCACTTTCATTTTTGGAGATGTGGGCTAGATGAACCTGGAACCTAGAAGGTGAGATGGAGCTAATGTTGCTAGCTAATGGTTACTTCATGGTTGTTTTTAATTGCAAGGCAGATCGTAATAGGGTTTTCAAAGGAGGACCTTATTTTCATAATCAGATTGATCTTTTTATCAAACCTTGGCATATGGGTTTTAACCCTTTTGAGGAGATCCCAAATCATGTTCCAATTTGGGTGTGTCTTCCATGGTTTCCAACTGAGTTTTGGAGGAATGAAATTTTGCACTTAGTGGCTCTGTTGTTGGGGAAACTAGTGGGTCCTTCTCAACAAATGTAGGATAGGAAGGTAATGTCATATGCTCACATGTGTGTTGAAATATATTTGAGTAACCCTCTTCCAGATTCTTTGGAAATTCATTTGGGTTCGTTTTCATGGATGCAACAACTTGATTATGAGACCCTTCCTTTCTTATGCCAGTTGTTCCATGAATATGGGAATTTGTAGAAAAGATGTCTTAAGTCTCGTTCTTCGGAGTCTATACCATCTCAGCCTCCTCGCAATCCCCCTAAGGTGGACAAGGGAAAGGATCCTATTCCTGGTGTTGTCATAGATAATGAGGGTTTTACTTTTGCTATGCCCCGTAATAGGAATCATGGTCAGAAGAGGTCTTTTAAAGAGAGGTAGGAAGGATATACTTTAACCACTTTGAGGTATTGCATGATCTTATTTAGCAAGAGGTGAAACCTAGGCTATTAGCTCTAGATCATGGTGTTTTGGAGGGGGTTCAGGAGGGGAATGATTTGGGAACTCTTCATAATACTATGGAAGTTGGTTTGATTCAAATGGATACTAATATTGGTTTGGTGGCTTTAGCTGGTCCTGAGGTCCATGCTAATATAAATAATATGGAGGTGGTAAAGAAGGTGGTGCTGGAACTAGAAAGAGGAAACAAGGATTTTCCTTCTTTGGGGCTTCAACAAAAAGACTGTAAGAAAGGGGCTCCTCAGAAGCCTTCCAAGGTTGGGAGAATTTTTTTTTTGAGAAAATTAAGATAATGGGGGAGACATTGGTGTAATCAGGATCTATTAAGACCCTTGATTCTCACTTTTCCAACCCTCAAAAATTATTATCGTATCCTAGAATGTTAGGGGCTTGAACAATGGCCCTTGACAAAAAGTTGTTTTTGATCTGGTGAGAAATCATTTTCTTGATGTACTTTCTTAAAGGAAACTAAGTTTTTTGTTAAGAACATGAGTGGTTTAGTTCCTAAACTTTGGTGCCTAGGGTAATGTAGGGGGTCTGGCGTGTTTATGGAATCCATTGAATATTTTCCCTCTTTGGTGGGTGTCCTACAAGTCCTCTATTTCAATGGTGGCATTGATTCTGGAAACTGGTGAAATTGTTCTTCTTTCCAATGTCTATGCTCCTACTGATTTTCCTAGTAAGCAAAGGATGTGGTCTCACATTCAATTTGTTCAAAGTTATGCTCCTCTTTTTCCTTGGATCATTGCTGGTGACTTCAATGCTATTACAATCTAGATGAAAAGAGGGGAGGAATGTTGAGGTTGGAGCCCTCTGCTTTTCTTCTTCGGGATAATATCTTTGCATTGAACCTTATTGATATTAAGCCCAATAATGGATAGTTTACTTGGAATAATAGGAGAAATGGGGATGACTATATCACTGAGAGGCTTGATAGGTTCCTTGTTTCTTATTTCTAGGTTGCTGGACCCTGGTCTACTAGCCCTAAGATTCTAGATTGGAGGGGTTCAAATCACTAGCGTATTAAGTTATCTGCTGCTTCAGCTCATATTTCCCACTCTCCCTCCTTCAAGTTTCAACTTATGTTGTTGTAGGATCCCTCTCTATAGGATTATGTTGCTGAGTGGTGGAAATTGGGTAGGCTTGCATTTGGCACCATGATGTACTCCTTTACCAAGCAACTACAATATGTGAAGTACCAGTTCAAAAGGTGGAACAAGCAGTGTTTCAACAATATTTTCCATGCTAAGGTTGTTGCTCAGGTTGATTTGGATGCTATCACCTTTGAGATTAGGGAATCTAGTCTTTCAGAGGATTATCTCAAGGAGGAAGCGAGGTCTTTGAAGGCTCTAGAGGAGTGGGAGTTGCAGGAGGAGATTTATTGGAAAGAGAAGGCTCAGATTGAGTGGCTATAGAAGGGGGACAAAAAAACTGCTTTCTTCTTCAACTCTATGAAGGCCAGGAGACATGGTAATTCAATCCCTCTTCTTGTTAATGATAGGGGTGTGCATTTGACTTCTTCAGGGGATATTTCCAAGGAAGCCTCATAGTACTTTTCTTCTTTGTTTAGGGAGGACTCACCTGATTTGTTGATGGAGGAAAACCATGTTCTGTCTTGTATCCCTTCTCTAGTTTTTTGTGGAGATGAATGAGCACCTCCTGAGAGGTATTTCCTTGGAGGAATTAGAGGCCACTATTTTTTAGATGAAGAAATGGAAAGATCTAGTTCCATATGGATTTCCAATTGAATTTTTTCAGGAATTGTGGGACATTATAAAGATGGGTGTTTTAGAGGTGGTTTGTGAATCTTAGAGGAATAGGTAGATGTTGAAGGCTATGAATTCTACCTTTCTTTCTCTCATACCAAAATATGATGGTGTTGATCAGTTAAGTCTATTCTGGCCTATCTCTCTCTATAATGTGGTCTATAAGATTCTTTCCAAGTTTATTGCTAAGAGGTTGAAGTGGTGGCTCAACAAGCTTATTTTTGAGGAGAAGGGTGGCTTCATGGTTGATAGGAAAATCCTAGATGGTGTGGTCATTTCTATTGAAACTATTCATTCCATGGTGAACTCTAAAGAAAAATATATGTTCATCAAGCTAGATATGGCAAAGGCTTATGATAGAGTTAAGTGGTCCTTCATGCATAAAGTTCTTTCTGCCTTTGGTTTTGCTGAGGAATGGGTTATGTGGGTTATGAGTTGTGTAACAACCACCTCTTTTTTGATGTTGATCAATGGTGAACTGTCTTCATTATTTAGGGCTTCTAGAGGTCTTCGGCAAGGGGATCCCCTCTCTCCCTATTTATTTATTCTTATGGAGGAAGGTTTGGGGAGAGTGATGAAGAGTAATGTGGAGCGTGGTCTCATCTAAGGTTGGGTATGGGGCAATGGTTTCCCTCCTCAATCACACTTACAATTTTTTGATGATACTGCTCTGATGGGTGTGACCAAGGTTAGAGAGGCCACTAATATACACAAGGCTTTGGAAATTTATCTTGCTGCTTCTGGACAGATGATTAATGAGGATAAATCTTCCATTTTATTTTTTAATACTTTGAGACTCATTCAACAAATGATTACTCGTATTTTGAGATTCCAAATTGGTTCTTTGCTGCTAACTTATCTCAACATCCCTATCTCTTCTAGTAACCTCTTGAGGGGTTCTTGGTAGAATATTCTTGATAAATTTCGTGCAAAGGTGAACCATTGGAATCACTGATGGCTTTCTTTTGTTGGTCGGGTTCAACTTGTTAAGTCAGTGGTGTAGGCTCTTCCCAACTATAGGTGCATGCTTCAGGTGGCCCTAGTTGGTTTTATTAAGGATTTGGATTCTTTGGATAGACAATTTTTATGGGTTGGTAGTTTGTCATCATCCAAGTGGAGCTTGGTGATGTGGGATATTGTTTGTAGTTCAAAGTAGTTTGGTGGCCTTGGGTTGCAACGGTCGACTCTAAATGGATTGGCGTTGTCTTCCAAGCTAAATATTGGAGATGGTGTCTAGAGCAGGATCATGTCTAGGCTAGGATTTTAACTCATAAGTACCTATGTGGGATATTAAAGAAGGAGATTCCCCAATATCCACTTGTGGGGAAAGGTTCAGTGATTTGGGAAACGCTTAAAAAAGGGGTGAAGTTGATCAAGGAGGGATTGTTTTGGATATGTAATAGGGGGGCTGAGGCTTTCTTATAGTTGACTCTTGGGATGGGTTTTCTCCTATCATGAGTAGGTATCCTAACTTGCATGATCTTTGTAGGAACTTTTTGGAGGTTGGTTGGTCCAGGGTGATTTATTTTAAGACCTCTTATATCTGTGGGCACATGAAGGTGTCGAGGTGGAAGGATCCTAGTGAATGAACTATGGTTGGCATGGAGGTGGACTGCACTGAGCTTTATAAAATTCTAGCAAGTAGGCAGTGTAACTCTCTTCAAGATAAGGATATTTCGGCTCGGGTTTCGAATCCCAAGGGAGTTTTCACAGTGGCTAGTGGGTATTAGGAGCTAATTGTTCGAAAGTATGGTGGGCTGGAAGTTCCTTGGTGGAAAAATATTTGGAATAAGTTCTCTTGGCTTAAGTGTAACTACTTCCTATGGACCTTAGCTTGGTATAGATGTTTGACTTGGGACAATCTACAAAAGTGGGGATTCCAGGGTCCCTCAGTTTGTGCTCTTTGTGAGTGAAATAAGGAGGATTCTTCCCATTTGTTTTCTTGCTGTCTTTTTTCTTTGCGAATTTGGAATTTTTGGTGGGGTTCTTGGAAACATCCTTGTGTTCATGCCTCTTCCCTTGTTGAATTTTGGAATAGCTTGGGAAGACCTCCTACACATGCCTCTTTTCAGAAAATTGTGTGGTGCATTGGCCCTACCTTCATCCTTTGGAAAATTTGGTTGGAAAGGAATCGTAGGATTTTTTGAGGGGATAGGTTGATGACTCAATAGGTTTGGAAAATAATTGTTGGTATGATCCAAGAGACGGTAGATGCTAAGTGTGAAGTTTCTTTCCCGTTGGAAAGGTGTGATGATGAGATTGTGAACAGTTTGGGGATGTAGGGTTTGGCCTCCAACTCCTTTTTCTTTGAAGAGGTAGGCGGACTAAAAAGAAGGTTCAGAGGGTTGGGAGTTGGTCTCATCCTCTGGTTGATGTTTTGAAGATCAACACTAATGCCTCGTCTAGGGGTAATCCTGGGCCGGATGGGATTAGTGGAGTTGGAAGAGACAATTCTAGCTCAATTATTTTATTTTTCTCCATTCATAGAGGGCAGTAATCCAATAATTTTATGGAGGGGTTAGCGATTCTTTGGGCCATTGAGCAGGCCTGTGCTTTGGGGTGGCATAAGATTATATGTGAGTCTGATTCTTAGATCACTGTTAATTTGTTGAATGAGTAGAATATTGAAGGGGTTAATTGGTAACTTGCTTTGGTTGTTAGGCACATATTAAGGTCGTGTTCTATGCTGGAGGTGGTTTCTTTTACCCACATCCCTTGATAATGGAATAAAGTGGAAATATGTTTAGCCAAGTGGGATTTTGAGCATGTTGGTGACTGGCAGATTGAGGGATGGGAGAAATTATCCCTCAATTACTATCAGGCTTTAGAGAGGGTTATTGATGAAGATTCAGCTAGATGATGGGGGTTGGTGTGGGTTTTATGGTGTTTGGGTGTTTTGGATGGGATTCTAGGGTTATTTTTTTAGGAGCCTTTATATCCCCTGATCTCTCTTTGTATTTGTGATTTCTTGATTTCCATAAATTTTTTATCCCTTCTTTTTCAAAAAGAAGATAGGATTACGATCACTGACAATAACCTTAGGTGTAACATGTAGTTTTTGTATGTTATCCAAAAAAGCTTTAGCCACTATACTTGCAGTAAAAGGATGTGATAATGCAATGAAATGTGCATATTTAGTGAGACGATCTACTACTACCATGATAACATTATGACCCTTATATTTTGGAATCCCTATGATGAAGTCCATAGATACCTCTTCCCAATGTTGGCTAGGAATAACTAAAGGTTGCAAGAGACTTGGTGTATTAATTATCTCCACTTTATTTCTTTTTCAAATTGAACATTTAGCCACAAATTTTTGAACATCACCTTTTAGCCCTTCCCAAAAGAAATCTTGCTTGACTCGATGGTAAGTCTTCAAAAATTCTAAATGACCCCCAATTGGAGATTGATGAATTTCTATGACTATTGAATAAGATTACTTGTAGCAACATCATTTTTCCACTTTGCTTTGGCTTCAACCACCCAATCTTCTTGTAGTGTTGAAATGACAAACAATAATGCTTCATCATTCTCATCCTTCCTAGAAAGTGCATCTGTCGCAAAATTTTCCTTCCCTTTCTTATACACAACCTCAAAGTCATAACCAAGCATCTCAGTGACCCATTTTTGTTGCTCTTCAGAAGACAATCTTTGCTCCAAAAAGTATTTTAGTCTATCCTGATTGTCTTAACCTTGAAGTGTCTACCCATTAGATAAGGCATCAATTATTTTACTGCATGAAGAATAGCTAGCATTTCCTTCTCATAAATAGGTTTCAGTTGATTCTTACCCTTTAATTTATGGCTCTCAAAAGCAATTGGTCAACCTCCTTGTATGAGTACAACTCCTATCCCATTTCATGAAGCATCACATTTCACAATAAATTCCTTGGTGAAATCAGGAGTGGAAATCACTGGAGTTGTACACAGCCTCCTTCAATCTCTCAAATGCTACATTAGCAAACTTATTTCAGTGAAAAGAATCCTTCTTCAATAGAGCAGTGAGGGGTGCTGCTATACAACCATAATTCTTCACAAATATTCTATAGTATCTTGTCAATCCAAAGAAACCCCTCAATTTCTTAATGGTTTTTGGAATAGGCCATTCCATGATAGCCTTAATTTTGTTAGGATCCACGTTTACCCCTTCATGTGAAACTATGTGTCCCAAGTATTCCACCTCCTTGAGACCAAAAGCACACTTGGATGGCTTAGCATAGAGTTGATGATCTTCCAAAACTTGTAATGCTTGATCTAAATGTTGCAAGTGTTCTTCCCATGTCTTGCTATAAATCAATATATCATCAAAGAAGACTAATGCAAACTTCCTCAAGAATTTCTTAAAAATAGAATTCATCAAACTTTGAAATGTACATGGTGCATTTGTAAGACCAAATGACATAACCAAAAACTCATAATGACCCTCATGAGTCCTAAATGCTGCCTTACAAGTATCATCTTCCTTAATTCAAATTTGATGATAACCAGATCTAAGATCAAACTTTTTAAAATATATAACTCCATTCAATTCATCTAACAAATCATCAATGATTGGAATAGGAAACTTATGTTTGATGGTGCACAAGTAATATATAACTCCATTCAATTCATCTAACAAATCATCAATGAATGGAATAGGAAACTTATGTTTGATGGTGTACAAGTTGATCACTCTATAATATAGGCACATGCGCCAAGATTCATCCTTCTTATGCACCATCACCATGGGTGAGGAGTAAGCACCTTGGCTATGCCTAATAATTCTTGCCTCTAGATCTCTTCAACAATCTTTTCTATCTCACTTTTTTGTATATGGGGGTACATGTAGGGTCTTATGTTGGGTGGTTGGCTCCTTGGAACTAGTTGTATGGCAGGATCCAGATCCCTCTTAGGTGGAATTCCCTTAGGCATATCTCCTAAAACCATTGAGTGACGATCAATTATTGCCTATAAATTTGGATGGGTGGGAGCCTTAGACTAAGAGACTTCTAATGAACATAATTGGGCCACATATCCATCAACTCCTTTCTTAAGAAAATTTTACTTTTGATGAGAGCTTACCATTTGTGGGGACCTTTCCTTCAATCCTCTTAGCTCTACTATCTTTCCTTTTGATTGAAATATCATGAATAGTTCTTGGAAGTTTATCTCAATTGTTCCCAAAGTAGTAAGCCATTGTACTCCCAAAACAATATCTACTGCCCCGATGGATATCACATACATTGGGCTATCAAGGTGATAATCTCCCATGGATAATTTAACGCTATGACACTTCCCAGAATAAATAACTATACTACTATCTATAATAAAAAACTTGAAACTATGGAGATAGATATATAAAACAATTTAGACAGGTAGCAAAATTTTTGTTGATGAAATTATGAGTACTACCTAAGTTGACCAACACTATTACTTTTTACTTCTTTAAGAAACCCACTACCTTGAGAGTTTGTGGAGCACTGAATCCTAAGAGTGCATGACAAGAAATGATTGGTTGAGAATCATTTTATTCCTCATTTAACTCCCTTTCATCCTCTAGTATGGGTTCCTCATCTTCTTCCTCACTTGGACCTTCAATATAGAACAATTTCTTTTCACTACATTTATGTCCTCGACTATATTTTCTATCACAATTGAAACACAACCCTTTTTCTCTTTTCTCATTTTTTTGTGGAGTCAACCTAGTAGGTTGAGGAAGAGAAGGTGTTGAATATCCTTTCTCTCTTGTGACATTAGCCCCTTGCTTCTTAGGAATCAAATACTTCTCCTCTACCTTGCATGCTAAGATAAAAGACTCAATAGTAGAGCTGGGACTAAACATGCATACCTCATGTTGAATGTGATCCTTGAGACCACCTAAGAATAAATCATTCAAATAATCCTCTATAATTGTATCCATTCTTAAGGATAGATTTTTGAATTTTTGAATATAATCCTTAACTGATCTCAAGTTTTTTGAAGTTTAGCAAGTTGGCTGAAGTTGTCTATCACACTATTGCTATATTGTGCTTGGAGTTCCTCCATAAAATTGACCATGAGATAGTGAGACATTTTTTCCTTCGATGAGTACAAAGCCAATGATACCAAATGAATTTATCTAGTTCTAGATATAGGGAAGCCATTGTGACCTTTTATCCATTTGGGACTTGATGTACTTAAAAAAATTTCCATTTGGTTTATCCATGTTAGAGGATCCTTTCCATTGAACTTGCGCATATCCACCTTTGGAAACAAATTCCTATATCCCATAGGAGTATTAAAATTTGGGTGAAGATTAGCTGACCTAGAAGTTTCACCTTGGTTGCTTGAGAACTCCTTTCTTGGTTCATTCATATAGGCACTTAACATGCTTTGTATGTCTGATATATCTCCTCTTAGGTCACACATATCCATATTCATTGAGGAAATGTCTTCCTTTACCTTACTAATTTCCTCATTGGGATTAATATCCTCTATTGTTACCTCATCCTTATTAGGGTTTTTCCCTGATGTGACAACATTCGTTTTGCCCCTTATTGTAGGCCTCGTGATGATGGAAATCAATAATTTTTCAATAAATCACACAAATGAAACTTAAATTCTCTAAATTTTTTACTGTAACTTACTAGGGTCAATATACCACTTACCTAGTAAAAACTCCAAGAAAGTAGCAGATTTGTAGCCTAGAGTGAATTTCTTGGAAACCCTAATTTTTCAATAACTCACTTATTTCTGATTCAATTTCTCCAAGTTTTGGAATATAGTCTCACCTACTATGTCTTCAAAAACCCAATAAAAATAAAGCTCCAATTTTGTGGGTTGTGAGAGATATGTAGCTTCCAAATAAATTGTGTAGAAACCCTAATTCTGCAATAATTTACTCAATTATACTCCAATTCCTCTAAAATATGTACTGTAGTTTCTTTAATGAGGTCTTCAAAAACCCTTTAAAACTCAGAAAAAAAATGACCAAAATATGAAAGATATGCTCTCCCCAAAAGAGCCTCCAATATTAAGAAGAAACCTTGCCCCTATGGTGCCAAGATCATGCTTTGATACCACTAGTAATGAAATAACTTGCACAATAGAAGAAGAATATATGAAATATGCTAAAAATACTTGATAGTAACTAAGAATAATTAGCCACTTCGAGGGGGAAAATGTACAAATATCTCCAATGAGAACACAATTCATAATCTAATGATGAAATAAGACTCAACCTCCTATATATACCTATTTATGCCTAGGATATCTCCTAGGATAACTTAGATAACCCTATATAATCCCTAGCTGACCTAAACAACTAAATAATAATATAATAATGATAAAATGACTTAATTAGGAGTTAAGATAGCCATAAGCCAACTATTCATAACCCGATGTACACTAGTCTTAAGGGTGTAGCAACCACATTCTAAATCATATATATTGTGCTATTTGCTAAGTGCCAAAGGTTGTGCCAAGTAATATATGCACCTTAAGTTTATATAACATGCAATAATAATATGCTAAGTTATATGCAAGGTGCTATATGATATTCTATGCGCTAAGGGTGCAACATATCTTTGTTGCTAGTTTTAACTTATACACACACTTAAACCCATTCCATAGCATGCTAAAATATATGATAAATGGCATTAAAAAGTCAACACTATACATTAGCGCCTTGTTTCCTTGGTAATAGAAATGATTTTTAATTTTATATATATAATAATATATGTTATAATAACAATATTATAATATAATATATTAATATATATATATATTTATATTTATGGTATATAAATACTTTTAATTTTATAAGATAATATATATTTGTATATATATATATATGTGATTATGTATGTATAAACACACACTTTCATATACATATATATCTATATATATATAATACATATAATTATATTTTCATTTATTAATTTAAATATACTTTGAATGTATACATACATATATATGTATGTGATATATGCCAAATTGGTAATTCTATGCATATGATGTATCCATGTATGGGTATGCAAAAGTATTCCTACTTTCGTATAGACATGCACATAAACATTCACTATGCATGAGTATTGATCCCCCCCCCCCCACACATATACATTCTCTATATATATAATTGTTGATTTATATAAATACATGAATAAGAACTCAAACTCAATAAAGAGACTCAATCACATAACCCTAATCATGAACATTCTCAAACAAGGTCATAACCTCTTCTAAATCATGCACAAATAAGATTAAAGGTAACTTACCATTTCCCAGGCTAATGACTTGACTTAGCACAACTAGAAGTGTGTCTGTGAAAGCTTAGTTAGGCTTAGTAAGGGTTACTAGAACAAGTTCCTCTCGTGAGTGATACTCTCCCTCATGTACCTGAGGCTTGAATATGTTCTACATTCAACTTAATACAGTGTATAGGTAGTTAGCCATCCACATTAAATCCATTTACAACATAAAGCATTTGTATTGATAAAGCATTAAAAATATTCACATTGCATACATATTTTTTCATCGTATTTCATCAATATAAAACATAGTCATTCCTTTAAAATCATTAATATATTAATGCATATTTTATTATTTCTTTCACCTAGTAAACATATTAAAGTCACAATTTTATTTTATCAACATTTTCACTCATGAAGGTGAAAGTAGGTAACTATGAAATGAGGTGTAACTATGACACATGGTGTAACAATGTTGTTAAATGGTAATATCAAAAACTTAGTAACTATGAAACGAGGTGTAACAATGTTGTTAAATGGCGTAAGAAAACCTTCACATGTGAGGCTAGAACATCTTCAGGGAGGAACCCACATCCAACTAGAGTGTTTTGGGAGATATCAGGTATGCAAATTATTTTAAAATAGATTAATTAGCTTAAAATATTGTTATTATAGTTTTATAATTTTAAGATAAAACTATAATTGCAATTTATGAGTTTGACATGTATATATATAAAATTTATAGTTGTGGATAGAAGAAAAATGCATGGATATAAAAGGATAGAGAAAAAAGATCTTTGCATTGTGTCATTAGTACATATAGCTAAACATGGACATTGTGCACTAGGAATTACTCTTGTTTTTGTTATGATTGCATGTTGAGAGATTATGGGAATTGCAAGAGACAACAATGTGGATATGTTATTGAATGGAATTTGGTGCCACTAGTTTTTATTGATACATATGATGAAGATGAAGAAGAAAGTTCTCAAGACATTCCTTTGATTCAACTGATTATGACCATATTTTAGGATTGATTAAAAAAGATACATATCTATCATGTAGAATTCTCGTAACTTTCATTTTTGAAATGTTTAATATGTTGATAGAATTTAATATTAATTTGGTTCTTAAGCATTACAGTTAATGTAAAATTATTCTATTTTTCTTGCATTTCATTTGTGGTGTAGGAGATGCTTTTGCAATCATTGTAGAGACTTGAAACATAGAAGATATAAGTTATTATTTATTATATTGCACATAAGAGTATGAATTTAAAAAAACTAGAGACATGTGATGGACTGTTGTTTCCCACAAGTTTAGTTGTAGTGCAAGGAACATTTCTCAAATAAGTCAAAAATATTCATAATGGGATTCACTATGGATTACCATCCTGACAACATGGTGTATCAGTATAGTCACTTAGTAATTGATACTAGTCTATCCCATCATCTAGTTCCATATACATGTGGACACCCTAAGTGGGCTTAGACAAAGATGAGCATGAGAAGATATCATATTCTATTGAAGAGTGAGTTGAACCAGTGGATGTGATTTGAAAAATGTGGATAACAACTATCATTTTAGGTATTCACTAGACTCAAGCACTATGGAGGAATATTTCCTTGAAAGTAGATACTAGGTGTGTTAGGTCTACTAGATCACACATATATTACATAGCTCACTTTGATAAATATGTTTTTGAATAAATTTCACTTAATTTTGGCTTAAATGGTTAAATTTTTAGAAGTGCTAATGGTTAGAATAGACCTTTTAAGTGTACCTTAAAGACCTTTACTAGATTTAAATCAATTTGTCTTGCAGAAATTTTAAAAATTATTTTAATTTATGCTTCAATAACTTGTATTTAATTTTTATTTTAAATAGTTCTTAGACTTTAAATAGAATTCACATGATCTACTATGGTTCTATTTTTTTCTATGTTTTAAATTATGGCAGGAGATTTGTTATGAATTATATATTCTTGAACAAGTTTAAGGGAATATTTTTTAGTTTCTGTGCATGCATAGTTGGGAACATCTTCAATTATTTTCATAAATATTTCTATTGTTTTTGATAAAATAAGTAGAGAAAGGGCCCTGACCCAAGAGTTTAAGACAACATCAAACAAAAATCAAAATAGAGGCACACATGCCAAGAGATGAAACTACAAGGCATGTAGTTTTTCCAAAGAAAGAAAAAAAAAGGAAAAAATATCAAACAAGGGGAAAAAAACCAAGGAAACAACACCACAAACCCAAGGGAAACTAAATTAATCAGGTTCCAATTCTTCTATAGAGTTTCCAACAATGCCTCCCAATCATCTTTAGTCTAGACCTTTCTTTCTTTACTATTGAATTTAGCCTCCTGAGGGTCTTCATCTTTGCCAAGTCTCTTTTTTTTACTTATTGATTTTAGACTTTCCTCACACAGTCCCCATGACTACTTTCAACATAATTCCATGGGTGACATAAAGTGAGAATACAAATAGCCATTTCCATTTTTTTAATTTTTTCATTGTTAGTTACAATCTTAGCTTTCATCTCCTTGAGAGTATGTTGTAAGTTCTCCAATTGAGATTTAATATGAGAAGACAAATCCTTCTCCCTTCCCATTTTTTCAACTCTGTCATCCTTATCGACCTCCTTATTCTCATTGTCAAGAGGATCAACAAAATCTTCTTCCTCCTCCTGGTTATCATCATCTACATCTTTGTTACCTTCATCAACATCAATACCTTCATCCTCAGCTTCGTGGTCCTCATTACCATCTTCCTCTTTATCAACATCACCCTCCACTTTGACATGCAACTCCTCATCACCATTTCCCAATGCCACCTCAGTTTCCTCAAGCTGATCTTTCATAACCTCTATTTGTAGCAACTCCACCTGGTCCTAAATATGGATGTCATCCTCTAACTCCTTGGACTGAGGGATGAACTCATCCTTAAAATAATCAGCCTCCAAATTTGAGGAGGAATTTTTTTTTTTACCTTTAGATTCCAAAGAAGAGCCCACAGCTAACAAATCAGCTAGTCTAGCAGATCTTTGGCTTCCTAAAGACAACAAGGTGTTTTTTCCAGTAGCAACATGGTGTTTTGCTCCCCTTCAATATAATATATGTTGATGTGACTTCCTTTCTCCATAGTAGGGAAATGCTTTCTCTCTTTTTTTTAGTAGAATTGGTCATGGGGGGGTTCCTTTTAATAGGGATGACATATTGGACATACAAGCTATCAGTGTCTAGAGTTTTATCAACATGAGATAATAGGGAGGAATTTCTACTAGAAAAAAAAATCCCTTTTCTCTTTTTAGGGGATATGATAAGGAGGTCGTTAAGAGTAGGAGGATGGGTAGCAGCCCTGAAGAGGACACCTTTTTTATTTTAATAGCCTTTTACCCCTAGGCTTGAGGCCATAGCTAGGGATACCCTTAGCAATTTTAACAAGTGAAAGGGAAGGTTCAATTTATTGAATTTTAACATTGTTTTTCCTATCCAAAGGGTTGTTCTTAAGGGTAACATAAAGACTATACTTATATAGAGCCATGATTAAACCTTGGTGAAGGGGAGGATAGGCCCCATCTAAGATGCATTTTTGAAGAGAGGACATAAGGTAAAAAGGAAAGTTAATGTTTGACCCATGTCTGATATGATTCAAAATTAAAAAATGATAACCATGAATGGTATGAAAATTCCCTTCTAAAGTTAAATAATTCATTGCGTGAAGACTTATCATACCTCGAGGTGCTAGAAGTCTCTTCCTGCTATAGCCATTCTAAATATTCACAAATTTTTCATCTTTTTTTTCCAAGAAAGAAGCCATGAGTTTATCATAGTTGTTGTTGCTCTTCTTCTCAATGTCCTCGCCCTAACACTTCAAGCCAGTGGCATTCAAAATGAGGTCATTAGTAACCTAGAAGCGAACACCCTCAAAGGCTACCTAACCTTGCTACCATGAATTGACAAACTTAGATGCCAATTTATTGTTATACCCTTTTATGGATTTGAAAAAACGGGAGCAACCCCCCTTTTCAAAAAGCTCCCAAAGCTCAAAATTTTGCATGACAACCTCACAGGACTGAGGCTCAATTTTCTTACAAGGGCCTCCCATCTTACTCTTGGCAGTTTTGTTGCTATCAAAGCAACATAATAAAATTTGGAATAACTTTTATTACTATTACCTATAGACACTCAAAAATTTTCCTCACAATTGTCCTATTTTTTGTCTATTAATTAAATGGATATTATTATTTGTTTAATTAATTCATTTAATACTTTCCTCCATTTTCAGTAATTCATTTAAATCATTAACATATTATAAGAATTTATCCATTTGCATAATCAACCATTTATCCATTTCATATTACTCCATTTGCAAAATCATTAAAATATCCACACATTCAATTCACATTAATCTTTATCCATTTACATATTTCATTAAATCATTTAAATACATAAATCCATTTAATCATCCATTAATTCGATAATCTATCTTTATTCTAAACTCCTAAACCTTCATTATATCATAAGGTCACCCATTTATTTCTTTCACTTCAATCAATTTCATTTGATTAAGCAATATGGGATAATTAATAATTTCTCTATTTCACTCTTTTAATCCCACATCTCTCTCGAAACTTGAATCTACCCGATGAGGACATCTATAAAAGCCCTCTTTCTTCTCACATATTTGATACATACACACACATATTCAATTTAATTAGCATATCCGATATTTACACATTTTGTTCATCATAAGCTTCTTGTTGCATTTGTACTTGTGAAAATATGAGAGCACCAAATGCATAAATTAAGATCTTGGTGAATAGGAGAAAAATGGAGTTAGTTTTCTTTTGAATGCATGTGTTTTGGTTTTGCATAGTTTACATTTTTGCATTTGTGTTCATTTAGAAAAGCTTCATTGATGTAATGTTGAAAATGTTTTGAATCTAGTTATAATTTCAATTAGTTTTTCATTTTCAATGTGAACATTACCAAACTTGAAAAAGGTAACAAAATAATTCATAGTACCAATAATATAACACTACCACCTTCTTTCATAAAAGATGATGTTCTGGAGTACCATCAACCACCACTTTTCATAGTTGATATCATCAAGAGGACCAAAATTATAATTAATTCTCCCCACTTCAATCATAATCAAATGATTATTAAAACCAATATTACCATAATCATGCAGCTTAAAAATACACATAGGAGAAGTAAAGAAACAAATCTAGAACAATATTTTGGAATACATCATTAAATAACCAAGCATGAGAGAGGAACACAAACCACTTTGAGCACTAAGAAGAAGGAGAGCCATCATCGATGATAGGACAACCATCTTATCAAACCAATAACAATCATGCCAGCTAAAGGCCACATCATCCTTCCACTCAAAGTATGATTGACAGATCATTGGAATAATTAGACACAAATTTGAATTTTTTCTATCAATAGATACCTTCTCTTTCACTAAGCACAAGAGATTAGAGTAAATCTAATAATTCCAGTCATTGCAACACAAACCTTCACTATATAAAGCAAAAAAATCTAGTTGCCTTCTCTAAAGATATGGTTGATTTTGGTATTAGCAAACCCCCTTATCATAATTTTACATTCATCCATCATGTTTCTCATCCTATGTGGAGAGAGATCATTCCCTTGTAGAACTTGAATTATAATGTTAGAATCACCTTTGATCTCAGCATTACGGCATCCCTTTTCCTTCATTCTAAATAATCCTTGCCAAGCTATAGTAGCTTCAACCTCATTACTAGTCTTTCTACCAATGTATTTAGAAAAACCCTTAATTAGAAACCCTTTCTCATCTCTAATAACACCACCAACAAAAAAAAAATTCACCACTATTTCCTTTTGAGAAAAAATCAAAATTTAGTTTTATCCAATCTTTATCAGGTGGTTTTCATTTAACACTTTTTCTTAAGAGGGTTTTCCCCTAGTTGATCTTAGTAATAACTTGAGTGATACCCCAATTTTGTTTCAACCTAATTTCAAGATAAGAGGGCCTATTCTTGGCATTTCCAAATCAAAAGGCATTGATATTATCCTTTAGGTTATTCTGGGTACTTTAGAAATCATCCTTGCTATTTTTAAAGGCCTCTATAAATATCCTATTATTTCTTTCTTTCCATATACCCCAAGAAACAAAAGGAGGAATTTGTTTCTAGAGTTCAAGGAGCATAATATGAGAGAAAGGGGGACTTCTATGGCAAGAGATAATAAAGTCTTTTATGGTATTAGAAAATATCCAATCTAAATTATGGTTTTGCAAATACTTCAGTTCAGACATTCCTAGAGAAGTCACAATGAAAGAGAATATGATCAATTGTTTCTTCCTCCTTATAACACAAAGTACATATATTATCCATATGAAAGCTTCTTTTGTTTAGGTTGTCTATGGAAAGGATTTTTTGTGTGGATTTCAGCGCACTAGAAGAAATTTATCTTTGCGAGTAATCTATTGTTCCAAACTATAGACTAACTAAAGTTTTTGATCTGATTCTTGTTATAAATAAGGGGCTAGGTTGATCTGATAGAGAAAGAGCTAAAGGGATTAGCCACCCAGATGCATTCACCTTCTTTATTGAGAGAGAAGAATCAACATTCTCCAATAATTTTCCCAAGCTACTATGCATCTTCATGCTACTTTTACTGCCTTTCACTCCTAAAAATTTTTCTTCTAGTCAAATTTTCCCCAAAGTTCTCCCACTTAGGCTTTAGGCCACTCCAATGAATATAATTATGGATCTTTTCTTCACTATGTCTTATAAGAAACTCTTTAATATTATCCTTATGCATAATCAACCATTTATCCATTTCATATTACTCCATTTACATAATCATTAAAATATCCATGCATTCAATTCACATTAATCTTTATCCATTTACATATTTCATTAAACCATTTAAATACATAAATCCATTTAATCATCCATTAATTTGCAAATCTATCTTTATTCTAAATTTCTAAACCTTCATTATATCATAAGGTCACCCATTTATTTCTTTCATTTCAATTAATTTCATTTGATTAAACAATATGGGATAATTATTAATTTCTCTATTTCACTCTTTTAATCCCACATCTTTCCCGCAACTTGAATCTACCCCATGAGGACATCTATAAAATACCTCTTTCTTCTCACATATTCGATACATACACGCCCATATTTGTTTCAATAGCATATCCAATCTTTACACATTCCGTTCATCATAAGCTTGTTGTTGCATTTGTGCTTGTGAAAATATGAAAGCACCAAATGCATAAATCAAGATCTTGGTGAATAGGAGAACAATGGAGTTAGTTTTCTTGTGAATGCATGTGTTTTGGTTTTGCATAGTTTACATTTTTGCATTTTTGTTCATTTAGATTTAAGCTTCATTGATGTAATGTTGAAAATGTTTTGAATCTGGTTATAGTTTCAATTAGTTTTTCATTTTCAGCATGAAAAGAATGGTGAACCTGACACATGAATGCATATCTTAATGGTTTCATAGATTCGTTAGTTTTCATTTGTAGAATTGAAGTTAGAATGTCTTATAGTTGGGGCCTTTGGTCAATAAGTTTTGTATATTCTTCTGCATTTAGCATGTATGTTTTTCAATAAATCCATTTTGTGATTTTGGGGATGTTAGTTTGATTCTTCTGGAGCTATCATAATTTGTGCCTATTCTCTCATTTGCTTTATCCCAGCGAATGTTTGTGCTGCCTTTGATGCTTCAAATGACCTTTAATTTTAGTTAATTGCTGCACTCTCATTTTTTCCGCATATGCATACACTTTTGGAGAATGATAATTGCTTGTTTCCAGGCGTGATTTTTGCTTGCAAGCTGTCAGATGTGATTTTTTCTTGCTACTAGGCATGATTTTTGCTTGCTGCCAGGTGTGATTTTTGCTTGTTGCTAGACGTGATTTTTTCTTGTAGGGGCGACTCATAGCAACTGTCAAAATAATGCGAACCTCATGGTTTTCCCTTGAAAATCTCCATAATATTTTTTCTGCCTCATGAACAATCGCATCTTTCAAGTGTTTGTCCCATAAAATCTTAGCTTGAAATATACTTTTCTAATTGCTAACTGAACTCCAATTTTGCATGACTTCCAGCCAGTGTGATAAGCTAGACATTTACATAGTTTTCCATTCAACATTTTGAGCTACTACTTCCAGCTTTTGACGACTTTTGTTGCTCTTCACGTTCTTCAGATTCTCTATCAGCTTTGGCAACATCAAGCAAATATTTGCAGTAGTCAACGTGCCACTTTATCTTCTTCTCATCAAAGCCATGTGTATGAGGGCTTGCCACAACTGATAGTTGGTTGAATGTTGGGAGTGCAGTCATTAAATTTGATTTAGTTTAGATTTTAATTTTAGTTTTAATTTAGATTTTAGTTTTGGTTTTGATTTTTGATTTTGTTAATTTAGATTAACTTTAAATTTAGATAGATCTAGATTTTAGATTAATTCAGTTTAAATATAATTTTTAATTTAGACTTAATTTATAATTTAGATTTAATTTAATTTAGATTTTAATTTTAATTTAGATTTAATTTAATTTAGATTAATTTTAGTTTAGTTTAGTTTAAATCTAATTTAGATTTAATTTTTTAGTTTAGATTTAATTTAGAATTTAGAAATAATTTAGTTTACAATTAATTTAGTTTAAATTAATTTTAGTAATTAACTTTGTTAATTTTAGTTTAGATTAATTTTAATTTAGTTTGATTAATTTAGATTAACTTTTGGTTATTTAGATTAATGCCATTTTTCTTTCTTAGTTTAATTTTGATTATGTGGCTAATTTTTGCCTTTTTGCAGGTTTGCATGTTAAAGACTTGAAAAAAAAAAGAACATAAAATCTTGTTTGTCAAAGATTGGAGTCATAAAACTACTAATTAGTGTGTTGTAGGTTCGATTGTCAAAAAAGTTATCTTGAAACATTTTGTCTTCTTTTTATAGATTAGATCACATTTGGATTCGTTGGTCTAAAAAGGACCTCAAGTGTTTGCTTTGACATCATAAGTAGGGTTAAAATTAACAAGTGTTTTCCATGTCTTGTGGTTTGCATTTTTGTCATTGAATGTGTATGCTCTTCTCTTGTGCCACTCAGCGATCTTGAGAATCAAAAGCATTCCTTTGACATTTTGTATAACCACCCACATATTTTGATTTGGATTTAAAATGAACCCCATGTGAATGTGAGGAAAAGGCATTGCGTATGCTCTCTCCTTATGATTTGTGTGATATGGGAGATCAAAAATAACATAATTCCTTGCTTTTGTTTACCCTTTAGAGGGTCTTCCTTGAAAGAGGGAATGACCCAAGCAACACTGTTTCGGTTCATTATATAAATTGTCGTGACTGTTACAAAATTCTTGGATCACTTGGTGAGGATGTCCTATGCAGAGAAGTGCCACCCCTAGTGTTCATGTGATACACCAAAATCATTTCGTAGGAAGGGACTAGGAGGCCTCAAGTAATTGAGCTAATCTTTCCTTGTACATAGGAACCATTATTTCCTTGAAACATAGACTAAGAACCATTGTTTTAGTGACCAAAATCCTTTTTAATTGCTAGTGCATGAATGGTCATTCTGAAGCCACCCCATGTCTTCACTATTCAAGTGTAGAGGTAGAAATTCCTCTTTGGGGGAATGAGACTTGGTGTACTTGAGAAGTTTGTGCCATGTAAGGGGGAGCCAGTGCCACCAAGTCTCTAGTTGTCCACCTTGTTTAAGTGGCTGGAGAGATCCAAGTGGGGATCTAGCAAGTAGTATCTCTTCCTATCCTAGGTTGTTCAAAAAAATTTCAAAGTTTTTGTCATTTCACATCAAGATCAAACTCAAAAAAATTCTATTTTCTTGTGTCTTGCATGGGTGTTCGAAACAAATCTCAACCAAACATCACACCTAGTAATCTCCAACATCTCAAACTCACAAACCCAAAAAGTAAAACATCAAAACATCCAAAATAAACTTATCATTCAAATCTCTTGGGGGCATCATCCATCAGTTCTGATCTTTCAATCCTTGCATTCCGCCTAGTCCTTGCATATCCTTCACCCTTGCATATCCATCATTGGTCAAAAAAACCTTTTGCTTGCACTTAGGTTACTCTTCCTAGGTCTTGAAATCGAACCTTTGGCTATTAATCACCCGTATCACTTGAGGTTTATCATCCTTGAGTTAGAGAATTGCCATTATCCTTGAGTATGGAGATCCTATTGGAGTTAATCATCTCCTACCTACCCTCTCTTGATCATTTGTCCTTGTTTTTATTCATCATAGCACAAGTAAAGCCTTGCATCATAATTAGTTTCAGACCTAGATTTTCCTTGAGCTCTTGCATTCTTTTTATATCAAGCTTATCATACCATACCATCTTATATCTCAGCTTAGAGTCATATCCTAATCTTAGGTCTCATACATTATCTTGTCCTAGGTTGAAGATCAAACAATAACCTATGACCCCTAGAACAAGAGTACAAATTTTTCAAGAAGGGAACCCTTGGGGAAAAGACTTTGATGGGGAAGATCACATTAGTGTTGCAACCAGTGAAACAAATGAAACTGATAATGAAGAAATAACCCAATCCCATATAAATGAAGCACTTAATGACCATAGATTCACTAAACTACTTACAGAGGTAGTCAAACATAATCCGCAACAATACTTCAAGGCCCTTGTTGATGATGGAATCAGACTACCTCCCAATTTTTACATATCCTTATTCACAATGAATTACAAACATGAATGTAGTGAACCTAAGCATACAAAAACAAACAATTAGGATAGAATCAAAGATCACATACCCTTTTATTTACAACTAGTTACAAGAGATCTTTAAAGATGTCAAAACTTGCACCTACAAACAATCCTATTTTGGATGAGCTTAGAGCACTGAGACAAGAATCAGATACTCTCAAGAATAGTAAAACACCATCCCACAAGTTCTCCATTGAAGATATATGTCCTTATCCTTTCGATCTAAGCATACCAATATCACCTTTTCCTATTCACTAGGACATACTGAGACTTGATAAATATAAGGGAAAAGGATATCCTAAAGACCACCTAAGAGAATTTTATGTTTCTACCTTGTAATTTGTAGTTGATGAGACATACCTTATGAGATTATTCCCTCGTTGTCTAGGAGGAGAAGCTATGGAATGTTTTTCATGATTACCCCCAACCATCAAATCTTTTCAAGAACTAGATGATAATTTTTTCTCCAATTATAGTTTCAACTGTGAACTTAAAGTGACCATGACAAACCTTTTTAACACCAAACAAAAATAAGGAGAATATTTTGCCATTTTTACAAAGATGGAGACATTTAACAAAATGATTACCTTTACCATTCCATACAAAGAATTGGTATAAAGCTTGGATTCATTTGATGAATTCATAGAAATGGGATTTCTAATCGAACAAACTATCATCGATGATGGAACTATTAAACTTAATAATGACAAAGATTAAAAATTAGGTTCAAGCAACAAGACACCTTTTTGGGTTAAGAATAAGAATTTGGTCAATGATAGAGTTGTTAATGTGAAAAAAAATAAAACATCATCACCTATCTACAACCTTAAAGATTCATCTTCAGATAAAGGAAAAGAAAAACAAAGAAGTTTCCCTAAAATTTTTTTTACACCATTGGGACAATCGCTTGAATTTGCATTAAAAGAAATGCTTGAAAATAATCTTATAACACTACTAGAGATGAAAGAATATAATCCACAAGTCAAACCCCCATGGTGGAATGAGGATCACTTTTCAACTATCATAGACACAAAGGACATAAGACTAATAGTTTCAATAAACTTCGACATCTAATACAAGACCTTATTGGTGATAGTGAGATAATAGTTGACGAACACTCTCCTAGTAACTTTGATCGCGAGGTGTTTAAAAACCTTTTCCCTAAGCATGAAAAGGATAAAGGAAAGGCCCTTGAATCTAGTCATGGTGTAAACTATAGTACTACTAAGTATGATTATATCATAAATAACATCAGTGAGGTTGATAATCATGCAAACACTTTCATTATAAAAGGCAAAGAACCTGATTGCAATGTTACTACTCGTAGAGTCATGGTTACCCTTAGAGGTCCTAATTAAAAACATGTTGCACCAACTTCACGATACAACCACATAGATCATTTAGATAATGCCTGTGCAAATTTCTATACTTGAGCTACTATGCCTATCTCCTGAGTATAATGCTATCTTAGATAAAGTGCTTGCTACTGCTATAGTGCCTACAGACCTACATGTGGATCAATTCCAAGCTATGGTGGGACACATCACCTCTCCTCACACTCTCACTTTTACTGAGAAAAATGATTCTTCCATCCAACAACCACATAATTTTTTTTTACATATTGAAGTCCTTTTCCATAAAGTTAAGATCAAGTGAGTTCTAATAAACAAAGAAGCTGCTCTTAATATTTGTACTCAGAAATTGATCATAGAATTGGGATTCTTTAAAAAATATAGTTGATCCAAAGAAAATTTTTACCATAAAGGCATATGATTAAGAGGAACACTTGTCTAAAGGATTTGTTACTCTACTAATCAGGGTTGGGCCTGTGGTAAAGGATGTGGTTTGACATGTTCTGGATCTCCCTCTGACCTATAACATCCTCCTTAGAAGACCTTGGATTCATGCAATGCAAGTAGTACCTTCTACATACCATCAGTGCATTATATTCCTACACAATGGTGTCGAAATCACAGTACAAGGAGGTCCAGACCCTTTCATGTATTGCCATAATCTAAGCCCTAAAAATGAAATCATAATCTAAGCACAACCAACTTTTTGCATTCCTTTTGTAGCTTTCTTGACATCCTTGTCGAAAGTGTGACCCTTTTGTAGAGGCGCTACTCTTCTCATTGGGAGTCAACTTATAACACCCCCTTCGACTGACTGAACCGAATATGGCCATTTTCTTCATGTTTCCTTAAAATTCCCTCCTTCTACATGCATTTCAACTTCTTCAAAATCTCTTTGCATCCTTCTAACATTCAACTCCATCTCTTAGCACACTCTTCAAGCATTTTAGCAGCACTCTTGCACTCCATAGCAACAACAACATCACTCCATCAACTCAATAGAGAAAGTGTGGAATAATACCATTGCAGAAGAGGCTTGAGTTCCTCTCATTCTCTCCCCCGTTAGCCTTGAGTGCTCTTGGTGGAGGTGGTAAGATTTCTACTCCTCTCCTCTATTATTTGGTTGAGTGGAACATTATTGTTTGTAGTGTTTTAGTGTTCTTTGATTCATTACTTTCTTTATCATACTATTTCTCCATTATCGCTTTCTTGTTTGTCCGTGGAGGTGGAAACACCTAAACAGGAGTCTAAATGAGGTAGGCCTCTATATAGCCACCCAACAATTTTCCTCTTTATTGTGTGTAGGTGGACATGTGACTTTGAGTTAGCTGGTGAAGTACCTTTGTGAGGTTATTCTTGTCATCCTAACTCTTGTTTATTTGTTTTACCATATTCGTACGTATCTTGCCTATTTCATAGTCTTGTTTTGGCCCTTTGGAAGTAGTTAGCTAGGCTGTTAGTCCATTTTCTAGCATTTGACCTTACTTCTTTAGTCCTCTGGTCGCACAAATGCCAACACATTGCACTGTTGTTCTGGAACCACACTTCTATCATCGGGAAGAAAGATTCCTGAGGCACAGAGTTAAACCCATAAATTGGCTTGCCTATCCCCATTATGTGTTTCGGGTCTGTAGAGTGATTTAAGGACTTTATAGTCCTCATCATTCTCATATTGCATTTCCTAACACCTCGTTAAGTTGAGGTAAGTTAGGGCAGCCTTCCACTCTTGGAACTCCATGACCTAGGGCCTTAAACGTGGTTGGTCCACCTCTCTTACATTTTTGGTGAACTCGACGTGAACCAACATTTGTTCATCTGTTGGTGTTGAGGATTTCCTCTTATACCTTGCGATTGTTGTGCTCTTGAGTGTTGTGAAGGTTTATGAGCATCACAACCTAGTCCACAACTTCTGGGTATATTTTTAGGAGAAGTATACGACACCTCCCGATGGAAAGGATGAAGGTCACTACTAGTTTCTCTACAAGCCTTTTCTCTAGTCCTGCTGTTAGTCTGGCCACATAGGAGCAGTTGTCAAGGGGTGAGATAGGATTCTCTAACAAGACCAATCACATCCTCACTCCCCCTGCATCTCCTATGCCATCATTGGTGGATGAGTATGAGGCTTTACAAATCCTTTCAAAATATTTCTCCACCCCTAGCAAAGGGTTGGGCGCGTTAGAAAATCACTTGGAAAGGAGCTCGAAGATGGCCAGGGCTACTTGGGTTATTAGCAAGTTGAAGTATATGGTTGGAAAATACAGGACATGTGTAGAGCTCCTGGCTAGTCTCAATAGTCTAATTGATGCGTGTGCTCCTTCGAACAATCCTAACATTGTATGAGGAGTCACCTTTGAAGACCATGAGAGACAACTAGGACTATCGATGCCTCCTACATCGGTATACATGGTCAATGTCGTAACCTCGATCAGTATCCCCTCTTCCCCCGATGGATCCAAAACTATCAGAGTGAACAACATCCCCTTGGGTTTTTGCTTCACCCCTCCTGTCACCTCTAGTAGTGGAGTCTTTGGTGGGACGAGCAGTGGGGGCTCTGGTAGTGTTGGTGGCTTTGGCGGCGAGGGTGGTGTTGTCATAAGTGGTTCTGGTGGAGGTCATGGTGGTGGCTTCAGAAGTGGAGGTGGCTCTGGCGGAGGCCCTATTGGTGGCAGTGGCTTTGGTGGTGGTTCTGGTGGTGGTCACACCAGTGGTTCTAGAGGGGGCTCTAGTGGCAGTTCTAGAGGAGGTTCCTCTAACCCTCTATCTTATAATGACCCTATTCGAAATACTCTTCTTTAGAATATGGGTGAGATGCATAGCCAATTAGCGAGTCTCTCCCAAGATTCTGCCTAGCCTATCTTCCAACCCTTCTTCTGACATAGCCCATTGTCGGTTGTAATCCTAAACACTCCCTTCCCTCAAGGAATGTGGATTCCTAAATTTGAGAAATATGGCAGAAAAGGGGATCCACAGACGCATGCGTCTACCTTTAATGCCTTGTGCATAAATTTCTTCAATCACGATGCATTGATGGCCAAACTATTTCCCCGATCTCTTAAGGATACAACACTCGAGTGGTATTATTCCTTGCCTAATAATTCTATTTTCTTGTTTGACCAACTTGTAAACCAATTTTTATGAAAATTTCAAGCTAACATCAGGCCTAAGATGACATTTTCGGATATCATCTGATGTAAACAAGGAGATAATGAAAATATTATTGATTTTATAGCACAGTATCAAGCGCTCTTCTCACAAATATTGTATCCACTGCCTAATTCTGATGTGCAGAAGGCATTCATAGGGAACTTACAAAGGCCTTGGCAAGATAATTTTTCCCTTATGAAATACCCTTCTTTCGTGCATTTGTGTGCAACCTTATGAGAATATCAGCAGACGGTGGTTCAATTCAGGGGGTCCTCCTCACACTCCCACTCTAAAGGAAAATCTAGTGTCGGTCTCTAGAAAAGGTAAAGCTATTGTGAATGTAGTAGCTGCTGTAGATGACAACAGCCTCAGATGCAACCAAAAATTCACAAAGTTATCAGAATCTTATTCCTCCATCTTGCAAAAGTTGTTGAAGGATAAGATTGTAACCTTGCAAAGTCCTAAACCTTTAAGGAACCATACCTTAGCTAGTATGATGGAAGTACTTACTATTAGTACTATCAAGTTAATGGACATGATATCGAACGCTGTATGCGCCTGCATCATGAGATATAGGACCGCATCGAGGACAGTACTATTTGTGTTGATGGTAGCAAACAAAATGCAAACAAATAAGTGGTGATAGAAAATAGTAAACTAAAGATATACACAGACCTATTTCCATTGCATTCTACTAACATGATTGTCAATCCCACTGATTCTATCACTTAGCTCGAGCCCTATGTTAATATGGTCACAATTACTTCTACTACACAACCTACGACCGGTTCACTGGGTATAACGTTTACGTCGCAAGACTTACCCTTAAATAACAAGCCCTCACCTCTTTATATTCCTGCTCACATCAATGGTAACATTGTGATAGGGGTCTTAGTAGAGCCCGCGAGTTGAGTGAACGTTATCACAAAAGAGACGTTATGGCTTAAATCGCTACATAGAGAGAAATACAAAGAAATGAATACCATCCATACACATGATGGTCTCTCCCTGAAGCCCTATGGATCAATAACCCTATCCATCCTAGTTGGACATAGGGCTATTGACACAGTTTTTGACATCATCCCCGAGTCAGATTTATTCAGGATGAAGCTAGGAATACCTTGGCTAGCTTCTATGAATGAAATTTCCTTCGTCATCCATAAATGTCTAAAGTTCTCCCATGAAGGTGTTGTGCATGTAGTGCATGACACTAGATACTAGCCTTTGGTGTCCCATGGGGGATATCCATTAGACCATTTTTGACCCGCCCTAGTTGGTTCGCTTCCTCCAAGAATGAACCTACTTTACAAAAACTATGTAAAGTACAAGACCGGGGGTAAGGGACAACCAAAATTGACTCTTCTTGTAACACAACAACTGACTACCTCCCCTTCCTGAAAAGGGAAGGAGAAGGTAACCTCCCCTCAAGATGACTCATCTACTCCCCTCTCTTGGGAGGAGTATTGGATGAGCAAGCTTGGCTTCTACCCATTGAGTTCGATGATCCCTCCTTGGTGTAGACCTAAGATTAGGATATTAAACCTTCCCACCAAATCGCCTTTACCTTGGTACTACCTATATGGTAGAGGAAAAGGCCCCCATGGAGAGTCCTCTTTGTCTCGACCTCCGCGGCCTCCTACCGCTCTTGCTCCCAAAGTGGTGAATGGGAAGAGGCTCACTACCGAGGCACTCTAGCCGACTACCCCTATTGCTTCTCAACCTACCACTCTTGCTCTTGTTCAAGAGTCTATTCCTCCACCGGAAATGGCTGTAGTGGACACTCCCATGGCTGAGCAAGAGCCTTCTATTCCTTTGAAGCCTCCAACCTTTGGTTCAAAGAGTCATAGAAACCACCTTGCATGTGAGCGTAAGCACCAGTGAAAGGATCTCATGGCTAAGCAGGATTCCTTGCAGAGGATGAAAGAGGAGATGACCACCGCTATATCAGGGCCTCTTGCAACGTCCTCTTCTCTCCTCTCCTTTGCTTCTGTTCAAACTAGCTATGTATCAATTTCGGCTTCTGCTGCGAGTATGAATGTGCTTGAACCTAGAAGGTGCAGGTGTTCATCGCTCCTTTGGTGGAGCCACCACTGTTGATGTCCCTTCTAGATTTCTAGCCTTTCCCAAAGCCTGTGGATATGACAAACACCTCAGTCGTATATACTACAGTTCTTTCCTCCTCTTCCTCCACACCTCTTGCCTTGTGTATGGGATGTTCACCTCTCCCAATGAAGAAAAAGGTGGAGTGTGGTCTTTCTACCAATGAAGGATGTAAGAAGATCCCACCTTCTTTGAAAGGTGGCCCTATGTCGACTTGTTCGGTCCTAGTGATAGAATCAGTCCTAGCTTCTCCTAAGTTTGTCATCACTCCCAAGTCATTCGGTGAGCCTAGCGATGAACCTTGGGTGCAACCTTCCCTGTTCATTAAGGTAAGACATGGCACTCTTGTGAAGTGTATGTTCAACTCTCTAGATGAGGTTTCGACCTTGTCAGTGAAATCGCTGACCTTAGCTCCACAAGAGCTCAGTGGAGAGGACCTCGTTGGGCCCTCTTCCTTAGCTCTTATTGTGGGAGGGTTGGATGCTCCTCCTCTTAACATCCCACCACTGTAGGCTCATCCTCCTCCCCCCTACAATGATCTAGAGTGGGAAGCAGATGACCTCTTGGTCGATTAGTGTTAAGAGGAGGCATCTTCTTTATCTGTAGATTAAATATGTGTGTGTGTGTGTTGTGACATGTTCCCCTGTGATCATGCCATGTGTGCCTAGATGACCCTCATCACCCCTGTTGGTGCTTAGATATAGGTGTGGTTTTTGTGTCATAAACCTTCCTCTATTTGTATCATCATTCTTCCATGTTTGTGACTTGATTTTCGATAAATTGGGGATGATGTAAAGTGTTGGGGGCATTTAGGCTCCCCTTCCATGTTGACCCAAATTTTATTTTTACTTTGTTTTCCATGCATTCTTCCCGATCTAGTTGGGGATTGATGATCTTTCACCTTGCACCATGGTTACCTATTATTTATATGAGCATGGATAGATTTGACCCCGCTAAACTAGATCCCTCGGTGCCCTATGTTCGTGTTTTCTTTCCTTTTTTTCGCTTTTCCTTTATCTTTCTCTTTTCTTTGGTTGAGTTGTCCCTCTTATGTGTGACAACACCTCTTTTTTAACATCTTGATTTTTAGAAAATGCATTTGTTTCCAATGAATCTTTTCTTGAGAATTTTCACAAACTTCTTTTCAAGAATCACATTTTTGACTTGAAACCCTAATGGAACATGTTTCCTTCATCAGGGGTTCATAAAGAAAGAACTTGAGAACCTTCCTCCGAAGTGGGAATAACTTTGATCTTCCCCTTGTGTGGGGGCATATTCTTCCTTTCGAATTCCTTGATGAAGTGGAAATTTTTCAAAAGGATCCCTTGATAATGAATCAATTCTAGAAAAAATACATCTTCTTCACACTTTTGAACAATGTGTCCCTTGAGTGGACCCCTTCTTCACGACGGGTTCCCAAGGAACCCCTTTGAAAGTCTTCCATATTTTTGACAGTCTACACGACTGTCTACCTACTTGCCTACATGGTTGCTTTTTGACTCTACGAAGTCTGCTTTCCTAGGTTTCCTCCATGTGAGAGATCTTGGGGGATACCTCCTTGTAGTTCTACAAGCTTGTAGGGTGCTTCCTTTGAGCTTCCTCCATGCGATAGATCTTGGGAGTGGCTTCCCTACAGGTTTGCGAGTCTGTAGGGTGCTTTCTTGGGTTTCCCTCATGTGAGAGATCTTGAAGGACACCTTCCCTGTAGGTCTGCCAATCTATAGGGCATTTTCTTAGCTTCCTCCATGTGAGAGATCTTGGGGGATTCTTCCTTATAGACCTCTACAGGGTTGTAAGGGCTTTTCTGGGTAACCTCCATGTGAGAGTTCTTGGAGGACACCTTCCTTATAGGTCTGTGAGCCTGTAAGGCACTTATTTAACGAGGCTTCCTTCATGTGAGAGATCTTGGGGGTTACCTCCTTGTAGATTTGCGGGCATGTAAGATGCTTTTTTTCTTCAGCTTCATAGATCTTCAGGGATATGAAGTCCTTTATTTGTCCTGCACTCTCGAGTTTTCCAGATCGTGGTCTGCTTGTTTAGGTCTACATTTCTAACTCTACTACTTCTTCGATCTACTTTATTGAAGCACTCGTCAGTATTCATGCTCACTAAAGTGAGGGAAAAATGTATAGGAGCAAATTTGCACCCCTTATGCAAATTACCCTTTTTCCCTTCTCCACTTTAGAAAACCAAACTTGAAGGCTAAATTCCACATAAGCCCACTGCCTTCGTTTCACTTGGTAGTTGTTTTGTGTGTTGGTGGATGAATAATTGTTGGGATGCCTGCACAACATGTAGACATTCACGTAGAATGCTTACGTCCCTGGAAGATTCCCGCGTCTAAGCCTAAAGAGGCATTACTCTTCTCATTGGGAGTCAACTTGTAACACCCCCTTCGACCGAATGACTCGAATATGGCTGTTTGCTTCATTTTTCCTTCAAATTCCCTCCTACATGTATTTCAAATTCTTCATAATCTCTTTGCATCCTTCTAGCATTCAACTTCATCTCTTAGCACACTCTTCAAGCATTTTAGTAGCACTCTTGCACTCCATAGCAGTAACAACATCACTCCATCAACTCAGTAGAGCAAGTGTGGAACAACACCATTTCAATAGAGGCTTGAGTTCCTCTCATTCTCTCCTCCATTAGCCTTGAGTGCTCTTGGTGGAGGTGGTAATATTTCTACTCCTCTCCTCTATTATTTGGTTGAGTGGCACATTAGTGTTTTAGTGTTCTTTGCTTCATTACTTTCTTTATCATACTATTTCTCCATTATCACTTTCTTGGCTATCTGTGGAGTTGGAAACACCTAAACAGTGGTTTGACTGAGGTAGGCCCCTATATAGCCACCCAAAAATTTTCCTCTTTATTGTGTGTAGGTGGACGTGTGACTTGGAGTTAGCTGGAAAATGAGTATCTTTTTGAGATTATTCTTGTCATCTTAAATCTTGTTTATTTTATTTACCATATTCATACATATCTTTCCTGTTTCATAGTCTTGTTTTGGACCTTTGGAAGTAGTTAGCTAGGCTGTTAGTCCATTTTCTAGTGTTTGACCTTGCTTCTTTAGTCATCTAGTTGTACAGACACCAACGCACTTGAGAGACGCCAACATGCCATACTTTAATCCTAGAACCACACTTTCATCCTTGAGCAGAGAGCTTCCCAAGGCACAAAGTTAAACCCAAAAACTAGCTCACCTAGCTCCATTCTATGTTTCGGGTCTGTAGAGTGATTTAAGGACTTTATAGTCCTCATCATACTCATCCCACATTTCCTAACACCCCATTAAGTTGTGGTAAGTTAGAGTAGCCTTCTGCTCTTGGCTCTCTGTGACCTGAGGCCTTGAATGCGGTTGGTCCCCCTCTCTTACACACCAAAGAAAATAAAAGGGATTTAATTCAAGAATCAGAGGTAAAATTTCCTTTTTCAAATGAAGATCTAGAATCAAAAGAAAGAATGCAAAGAAATAAAGATCAAGAAAATTCCTTTAGCCAAAATAAAAAGATATTGGACATATCAAAGAAAAAAGAAAAAATAAAAAATGAAAGTAAGTAAAAATTGGTCTCTAATCATGCCCCTTCATAAAAAATAACTAGGGGCATCTATCAAAAGAATTAAAGTAAGAAAGAATTGATCTCCAACTATGCCTGTCCATTTAAAATAACTGTGGGCATTTATCAAAGTAGAATGTCAAAAGAAGAACTTATTGATCCAAACTCTCCATTTTCATCCTTTTCACCAAATACATACATTCTTCCACATCCATCCATATTCGATCATTTATCATATCATCCCATCTTCCTTGGTGATGTTTTTCAATGGACCTTTGACAATGACCCCTTCACGTACCATAACATATTGGTTGCCCAAGCTCCTTTTTCGTGTGAAGCCTAATGGCCCATGTAGTGTGCACGTTAGGAATCATGCCCTAACTCCCTTCACCCACTACATTAGTCATCCTTTGCATCTATCATCCACACCTTTCATCTAAATCATATCTCTTCATCCAACATGGTCATACAAATATGATCCTAGCTCGTTGGGTCCATATGTTATCATTTTTGCGTATGTATCTAGGGCATACCAACTATCTACTCTAGAAGGTGAATTGCTCAGTGATCCCATCAACAATATGCATATTTATAGGTTTTATACTTGAGTACTTTAACAATACACTCTTTTAAAGTCCTAAAAAATATAAAAAGATGGAAAAAATGTCCTAAAAATATACAAAAAAATGGAAAAAAGTCTTGAAAAAATACAAAAAAAAGAAAAAATGTAAAGATAAATCAATTCATTCAATAGTGAAAACCAATTTAGTGGTGCCTTGAGCAAGTACCATGGTGAAAATGAAGAAATTGGTGCCATGTGTAGAGGCTTTTCTCCTCTTTCCTTCGGAGCTCCACTTGATGTTTTTGTCCCATTTCCATTCACCCTCCACTTCATAATAGCCTTTCCACACTCACCATGGTTTGCAAATTGTTCGACATTCCCCTCGCTCGCTTTACTAGGCATACTAGGTTGGTCCTATCCCTCACTGGGGAATTTCCTCAAGCTTAGCTATATGGGTTGGGATACTGAGCATCTCGCGGTTAGAAAAACTATCCTCTCTATCTATCTGCTCACTTGTAATTTGTATTATTCCATTGTAAAACTCTAAAAAATACAAAAAAAAACAAATATTCTAATAATCCAAAAAAAAAAAAAATTCTGAAAATCCAAAAAAATCAAATATTTTGAAAATAAAAAAAAATTAAAATTCTAAAAAATCCAAAAAAAAATCACATAACTTAAAAAAAATCCAAAATAGTGATACTTTTAGATTGCCACACAACTTTGAACTTCAACAAAATCAGTACATGCCATGATTGAAAATCGAGTAGACATTACAACATACCTATCAATCCATCTTTCAAATCCAATTAAATGCATAAACTGTGAAAAGAATTAGATCTACATGGAAGCATGATGCCTATTTGTTTGTCAAGCTTTGATTATTTTATAATTTTTATCTTTGGTGGCATGTCTTTTAGCTTCTTGAGGATTTCTTGGACTAGAGAGGTAAGGATGGGGCATTTTCACTTGTTTGTTGTTTGTGGATTGTTTCTTATTCACAAGATGACTTGTCTTAAGACATGGATCTCTAAAATCATCGAGGACTTATGAGTCTAGTGTGGATGAGAGCATTCCTTGTCTGATAGTGTCTTCCATGCAATAAGTATTCAAGTCATCTAAGGTCCTTATACCTAGATGCTTATACTTCATTACTAAATAAAAATGCAAATAGTATTAAGGTCGTCTAGACGTTCATGTTATCTAGACGCTTATACTAATTTATGACATAATAAGCTCTATGATGATAAAGCAATTTGTAAAGCACGAGAAGCTTCATCACCTTCATTTCCTTCATATCTCTTTTTCATCCATCATTTCTTCCATCCTCCATTTCCTCCATCATTTCATTTTCTTCATGCTCCTTATCTCAAAGGTTAATTAATAGCTTTATAGCTTTATCTAACCAATGCTTGTCTTTTACTCCAAATATCAAATCAATCAACTTGCTTTTTCTCTATTTCACTCTTTTAATCCCACATCTCTCTCGTAACTTGAATCTACCCCATGAGGATATCTATAAAAGCCCTCTTACTTCTCACATATTTGACACATACACACACATATTTGATATCAATAGCATATCCGATATTTACACATTTCGTTCATCATAAGCTTCTTGTTGCATTTGTGCTTGTGAAAATTTGAGAGCACCAAATGCATAAATCAAGATCTTGGTGAATAGGAGAAAAATGGAGTTAGTTTTCTTTTGAATGCATGTGTTTTGGTTTTGCATAGTTTACATTCTTGCATTTGTGTTCATTTAGAAAAGCTCCATTGATGTAATGTTGAAAATGTTTTGAATCTGGTTATAGTTTTAATTAGTTTTTCATTTTCAGCGTGAACATTACCAAACTTGAAATAGGTAACAAAAGAATTCATAGTACCAATAATATAACACTACCGCCTTCTTTCATAAAAGATGATGTTATGGAGTCCCATCAACCACCACTTTTCATATTTGATATCGTCAAGAGGACAAAAATTATAATTAATTCCCCCCACTTCACTCATAATCAAATGATTATTAAAACCAATATTACCATAATCATGCAACTTAAAAACACACATAGGAGAAGTGAAGAAACAAATCTAGAACAATATTTTGGAATACATCATTAAATAACCAAGCATGAGAGAGGAACAAAAACCACTTTGAGCACTAAAAAGGAGAGCCAACATCGATGATAGGACAACCATCTTATAAAAACCAATAACAATCATGCCAGCTAAAGGCCACATCATCCTTCCACTCAAAGTATGATTGATAGATCATTGGAATAATTAGACACAAATTTGAATTTTTTCTATCAATAAACACCTTCTCTTTCACTAAGCACAAGAGATTAGGTTAAATCTAATAATTATAGTCTTTACAACACAAACCTTCATTATATAAAGCATCAACAACCTCATTGCTTTCTCTAAAGATATGGTTGATTTTGGTATTAGCAAACCCCCTTATCATAATTTTACATTCATCCATCATGTTTTTGATCCTCCATGGGGAGAGATCATTCCCTTCTAGAACTTGAATTATAATGCTAGAATCACCTTTGATCTCAACATTACGGTATCCCTTTTCCTTCATTCTAAATAATCCTTTCCAGGCTATAGTAGCTCTAGCTTCATTACTAGTCTTTCTACCAATGTATTTAGTAAACCCCTTAATTAGAAACCCTTGCCCATCTCTAATAACACCAACAACAACAAAAAAATTCACCACTATTGCCTTTTGAGAAACAATTAAAATTTAGTTTTATCCAATCTTTATCAGGTGGTTTTCATTTAACACTTTTTCTTAAGAGGTTTTCCCCTAGTTGATCTTAGTAATATCTTGAGTGATACCCCAATTTTTTTTCAACCTAATTTAAAGATAAGAGGGCCTATTCTTGGCATTTGCAAATCACAAGGCATTGATATTATTCTTTAGGTTATTTTTGGGAACTTTAGAAAACATCCTTGCTATTTTTAGAGGCCTCTATAAAGATCCTATTATTTCTTTCTTTCCATATACCCCAAGAAACAAAAGAAGGAATTTTCTTCTAGAGTTCAAAGAGCTAATATGAGAGAAAGGGGAATTTTATGCCAAGAGATAATAAATTATTTTATGGTCTTAGAAAAGATCCAATCTAATTAATGGTTTGGTAACACTTCAGTTCAGACACCCCTAGAGAAGTCACAATGAAAGAATATAATCAATTGTTTCTTCCTCCTTATAGTACAAAGTACATCTACTAGCCATATGAAAGCTTCTTTTGTTTAGGTTGTCTATGGAAAGGATTTTTTTTTTTGGATTGCAGTCCACCAAAAGAAATTTATCTTTGTGAGTAATCTATTGTTCCAATCTATAGACCAACTAAAGTTTTTAATCTCATTCTTGTTATCAATAAGGGAGTAGGATGATCTGATAGAGAAGGAGCTAGAGGGATTAGCCACCCAGATGCATTTTCCTTCTTTATTGAGAGAGAAGAATCGAGATTTTCCAATAATTTTCCCAAGCTACTATGCATCTTCATGCTACTTTTTCTACCTTTCACTCCTAAGAATTCTTCTTCTAGTCAAATTTTCCCCAAAGTTCTCCCACTTAGGCTTTAGGCCACTCCAATCAATATAATTATGGATCTTTTCTTCACTATGTATTATAAGAAACTCTTTAATATTATCCAAATTTTGGAGAGAAGATAGGGTCAGACCCTCAAGCCAAGGTTCATCCTAGAAATTGACTTTCTTCCCATCACCCGCTCTCTAAAATAAACCTTATTTAACAATATTTTTGGTTTTCAACAAGTTGTTCCAATCAACTAGAGCATGGGGAATGTCAAGGGAATGCAAGAAGAAAAAATGGTCCAAATTTTTCAGATATTTGGCTTTAAAGATGGATCCCCATTCTTTATTACAATGTATGAATTTTCATCCCACTTTCACAAGAAGAGCTTTGTTGAACCATTGTAGTTTTCTGATTCCCAGACCACATTACCATTTCGGGTTACAAACCTTTTCCTAGTAAACAAGAGAAATTATAGCTTTATCCTCCATGCCTAACCATAAAAAATTATTATGTGTTTGCTGAATTATTTTTGTTGCAACAATGGAAAAAGGAATGAAAGTGTTGTCATTAAGGTCAACTGGTCAGTTGGTTATCTACTAGTTGTTGACTGTATATGTTGAGGATATTGAGAAAATTGTATTTAAGGAAGATTACAGGTGTTCAACTGTTGAGGCTATTGATTTGGTACTTGTCCCTATGTTTGTGTTGATCAGATATGTTAGTCAAGGTTGTTGAAGGTTTCTATATCTAGATTCTTGGCTATTGGTTCTTTGTGAACTATGTTTTTCTATGTACTGGATGAGGTCCAGGAGAAATGTTGTTGGTTTAGATTTCTCTTTGTTGATTTTTTTTGACTTGCGGGTTTAGAGAAAAGATGTTTTGAATGCATTGAAGATATTTTTGGTTTTTGGAAGTTGAGTTTAATCATTCTATGTGTTTTACACTGGTTTGGCTGACCGTGTGTTAAGCACTATCTTCGAAGTTGATGAAGTGTGTTGGATCTATTATGGGTCCTAGTGAAGTGTGTGTTTGGGTCTCCCTCATTCTAATTCCACCCTAGGATGTTTGACACTGACCTAATTTGAATTTGAAGTTGGATGGCCGACTTTGTATCTTTTTCAAGGTTGGAGATAGTATAAATATAGAATGAGCTAGTAATGAAAATTGTACACAAGAAAAGAAGGAAGATAATTGAAAGAGCAGACATGACTTTGATGCTATTATGAAAGTGTGTGAGTTATGTGTGTGGTTGATCAAAGCGAAGCTTAATGCTAAGTTTCCAGATGTAGTGAGTAGAAGGTGAACTCTATCAATCATGCAAGTTGATTAGTGATTGTGGTGGAATCCTTTGTTGCATTGGGATTGTTGTCTCTCTATAACAAGTCTTCTTTGTCTTATTTTGTATCTCCAGGTTGTAGCCCTATGGATAGAGAGTCTGGATAGTGAGTCCTTATTGTAGGTAGTGAGCCTCATTTCAGGCAGTGAGCCTCATTTCAAGCAGTGAGCCTTATTTCAGGCAGTGTGCCTTATTTCAGGAAGTTAGCCATTTTGTAATCAGTTTTGATATTCTCAATAGTGTGAGTTAATCCATACCATGGTTTTCCCCTCATTGGGTTTTCCACATAAATCTAGTGTTATTGTGTTTATGCATTGGCATTTGGTGGTTAAACATTTAATTAGTTTATGTGTTAGTTTCGGTAATTGAATTGAAGGTTATAATTTGTGACAACTAATTCACCCTCCTCTCAGTTGTCCTATCCAACAATTGGTATCAGAGCTTGGTTCCTTGGTGAAGAGCTTAACTACTTGAGGAAGGTCCGGGATGGCTTGCAAAATGGTCTTTGATTATTCGAGGTTCGATGGAACTAATTATGGTATCTGGAAAGCATTGATGGAAGAATATCTAGAGTATTATGGATATGATGTAGAAAAAGCTTATAAGAATCCCTACACTCCTCCTGCTAATGGTTTGAGTACACCTGAAGAAATCAAAGAACATGAAGGGAATAATAAGGAAAAGTTCATCTTGTAGAATAGTTTTGTACATTATGAGGTGATTAAGGTTCAAAACTTGAAGACAACAAAGGAATTCTGGGATGCTTTAGAAAGAGCACATGATGGTGATGAAAGGGTAAAAGAGGAAAAATTATAGAATTTGTAAACAAAATTTGATCTTATACATATGTCTGAAGATGAAAATTTTAAAGCTTATGTATAGATATTGGATGAGGTAGTGGTTGGAATGCGATCTCTTAGCGCTATTATAGACAAACCCAAGATTGTAATTCAAATTCTCAAAACTCTTCCTAATGCTTATAGTGAGATGGTGAGTGCTATTGAGCATACTATAGATTATAAGACTTGTACTAAGGATCCGTTGCTAGGATTCTTGACATCTTATGAGATGAGGAAGCCAAATCTAAGAAGTGGAGGCAAAATAAAAACTTCTTTTAAAGCTACAAAAATTGAAGATCCGGATGAAGAAAACTTTGATGAAATTGAAGCTAACTTTGTAAGAAAGATGAGAAAAGGCTCTGGTAAGTATGAAGGTAAATTTCCCTTTAAATGCTTTAGTTGTGGAGAAATTGGTCACTATGTTGCAAAGTGTCCAGAAAGAACTGAAAGGAATAAACAAAGATATGAGAAAGAAAAGAAAGAAAAGAAGATTAATAGAGCTTTCTATGTTAATGAGAATGCTAGTATTTTAGATGAAGATTCAAAATATGAAGATCCAGATGACAATGAATGCTTGTTCCTGGTGATTAAGGATGAACCTACTTCTACTAATTCAAAAAAATAGACAAAGGAAAGTCCTCCAGAGAAGGAGAAGGAGAAAAATGAAGGCATGGTTATCTTTGCCTTGCATGCTAAACAAGAAAATAAATTTTGGGTAGTTGATAGTGGTTGCTCATATCACATGACTAGTGATAAGAGTAAGTTTATGAAACTTGAGAAATATGATGGAGGTCTAGTTATGTTCGAAGATGATACTGGTGCTAAAATTTATGGGATAGGTTTAGTAAGTTTTGATGGTAAGGATCATACTAACGATGTTTAGTATGTTAAGGGTTTAAGGCATAATGTGTTGAGTGTTGTTTAGATGTGCAAAAAAGGATATGATCTTGTGTTTAAGGATGAGAAATGTGAGATCCGAAAAGGATCTAGAACATTGATTGCTACAGGAAAAATAAATCTGAAGGGAATATTTATCAGCTTGAGGGTGCTGATGGACAATGCTTTATGAATCAAATAAATGATAGTTGGTTAGGGCATAGGAGAATGTGTCACATGAAATTGGAAAGGAATAGTTCTATTTATGTCATGAGAGATCTACTGAGAATTACAAAGCCTATAAATGCTATCTACAAGAATTGTCAGTTTGGGAAGCAAACAGGAAATCATTACAAATCAAGAGAGTAATCTACTATTGGATTACTGGATTTGGACTCATAAAAATATTTATGGTTCTATGAGAGTGTGAAGTCTACTTGGTGAAATGTACTTTATGCTTTTAATTGATGATTATTCTAGATATACATGGGTTAAATTTCTAAGAGAAATCAAATGCATTAGATAGATTCAAGGCATTCAAGGCTATGGTTGAAAATGAAGTGAATTTGAAGATAAAATGCTTGAGTTTTGATAGAGGTGGAAAATTCACCTCCCATGAGTTCAATATCTTTTGTGAAGTGCATGGAATAAAGAGACAATTATCTACTCTGAGAAATCCTCAGCAAAATGGAGTTGTTGAAAGGAAAAATAGAACAGTTCAAGAAGTTGCTAGGTCAATGATCATTGAAGCTGAATGATAGGAAGTTTACTGGAAAGAATCTATTCACATTGTTGTATATGTATTCAATCGATTTCAGGTGAGAGAAAATAATCAATTTCAGGCAAGACAAAAAAATTGATTTTAGGTGAGAGAAAATAGTACAAGGACTCCCTATGAGCTGTGGTATGGGAGAATTCCTATAGTTAAATATTTCAAGGTATTCAGAAGAAAATTCTATATCAGAAGAGATGAGGAAACTTTGGGAAAGTTTGATACAAGAAGTGATGAAGGAATATTTCTTGGATACTCTACTAAAAGAAAGGTGTACAAATGTTTTAATAAAATATTGAGGAAGATTGTAGAAAGCTCAAATGTGAAGGTTGATCAAATAGTGAAGAATTCTATTGATATTGATGGATATGTGTTTGACAAACATGATTGTGTAAGAATAGAAGAAATTATGGAAGAACAAGATAAAGATGAGCAGAAAAACCATGACAAACAAAATGAAAGAGAAGAGGATGCTCTGAAGATATCCTCTAGGACACCGAAATATGTACAGAGGAATCATTCAAAAAGTTAGATTATTGGAGACAAGACAAAAGGTGTGTTAACTAGAAGCAAAGATGCTGCTAAAGTAAATTTGTGCTTATTCTCTAAGATTGAGTCGAAGTTAGTAAGTGAAGCCTATAAGGATGAACATTGGAAGGAAGCAATGAAAGAAGAACTTTTGCAGATCGAGAAGAATCAAACTTGGGAATTGGTCCCAAGAACGACAGACAAAAACATCATTGGATCGAAATGGGTATTCATAAATAAGTTGAATGAGAATGGGAAAGTTGTTAGAAACAAAGCAAGGCTTGTGTGTAAAGGATACTCACAAGTAGAAGGCATATATTTTCAAGAGACTTTTGCTCCGATAGCAAGAATGGAAGCTATAAGGATGTTCTTGGCATTAGCTTCTTATAAATATTTCAAAGTCTATCAAATGGATGCCAAGTTAGCATTTTTGAATGGTGAGCTAGAAGAAGAGGTCTACATGGAACAACTAGAAGGATTTCAATTAACAGAACAACCATATATGGTGTGCAGATTGAAGAAATCTTTATATGGATTGAAGCAAGCTCCTAGAGCATGGTATGCAAGGTTAGATAAGTATTTGAGTTAGCAAGGATTTAACAAAGGTACACAATAATTTGTACTTCAAGACTGAAAATGACAAAATATTGATTGTAGTTGTGTATGTTGATGACATTATCTTTAGAGGAAATGAAAAGATGTGCAAGATGTTTGTGGAAGAAATGTAGAAAGAATTTGAAATGTCTATGTTTGGGGAGATGAATTTCTTTCTTGGGATACAATTTAATCAAATGGAGAAAGGAATTTTCATTTCACATTCTAAGTGTGTGAGAAAGATGTTGAAGAAGTTTGGGATGGACGGTTTGAAACCAGTAAGTACTCCTATGGTGACTGGTTACAAGTTGGGTAAAGATGATGATTCACCTAAGGTTGATCAGAGCAAGTATAGATTTATGATTGGTGGACTACTATATATGACTACTATTAGACTAGATATTATGCATGTTGTTTGTCTTGTAGCTAGATTTCAAGAAGATCCAAAGGAAACACATGTCACTATAGTTAAAAGAATATTTAGATATTTGAATGGAACTCTAGATTATGAATTATGGTATCCTAAAAATACTAACTTTACACTTAGTGCTTATACAGATGTAGATTGGGCCAGAAGTATAGATGACATAAATAGTACAAGTGGTGGTGCATTCTTTCTTAGATGTAGGTTGGTGGCATGGCTGAGTAAGAAGCAATATTTAGTCTCTTTATCTACTGCTGAAGCTGAGTATATTGTTGTTGCATCTTACTGTACACAAGTGTTATGGATGAAACAAACATTGAAGGACATTATAGTGCTATATGATGATCCTATTTCTATCTTTTGTGATAATACAAGTGCAATCAACATTTTGAAAAATCCTGTCATGCACTTGAGAACGAAGCATATATCTATTAGATATCATTTCTTGAGAGAGAAGTTCATGGAGAATGAAGTCAATCTTGAGTATGTTCTAATAAATGATCAGATTGTAGATATATTTACAAAGGCTCTTCCTAAAGATACTTTCGAGTATCTCTAGTAGAAGTTAGGGATTATTGCTACTCCTTTCATAAACTAAGATGCATTTGGAGGTGCATCAGTCTGATGGATTCATGGTTCTATCTTTTTGGACTGATGTTTTGGTGGCTACCTCTCAGGGGGAGTAGGTAGTTTCAAGTGTTGTCATTATGAGTATTCTATTTTTCATGTCAAAGGAAGATTCAATGAACATATCTTTCACCTTTTCCATTGACGTCAAAGGGGTAGAGAAAGAATGTGAAAAGGAGAGAAAGCTGATAAGAGAAAGCAGGTAATGAGGAAGATGATCTTCTAAGGGGGACAACCAAAAACAAAAAATCTTGAGAAGTGTTTTCAGAATTGGTATATGGTGTCTTTGATGGTTTTTCACATTATGTGTTGCCATCAATGAAAAAGGGGGAGATTGTTGCAAGAATGCAAAAAAGAATGAAAGTTTTGTCATTGATGTCAACTAGTTAGGTGGTTATCTACTAGTTGTTGTGGACTGTATATGTTGAGGATATTGAGAAAATTATATTAAAGGAAGGTTATAGGTGTTCAATTGTTAAGGTTGTTGATCTGGTACTTGTCCCTATGTTTGTGCAGATTAGATATGTTAATCAAGGTTGCTAAAGGTTGCTATATCTAGATTCTTGGCTATTAGTTCTTTGTGAAGATTGAGTTGTGTTCACCAGTTGTGAACTATGTTTTTCTATGTACTGGTTGAGGTTTGGGAGAAATGTTGCTAGTCTAGATTTCTCTTTATTGAAATTTTTTGACTTGTGGGTTTAGAGAAAAGATGTTCTGATTACATTGAAGATATTTTTGGTTTCTGGAAGTGTTAAGCTTAATTCTTCTATGTTTTTTACACTAGTTTGGCCAACCGTGTGTTAAGCACTATCTTTGAAGCTAATGAAGCGTGTTGGATCTATTATGGGTCCCAGTGAAGCATGTGTTTGGGTCACCCTCATTCTAATTCCACCATAGGATGTTTCACACTGACCTAATTTGAATTTAAATTTGGATGGCTGACTTTGTATCTTTTTCAAGGTTGGAGATAGTATAAATACAAAATGATCTAGCAATGAAAATTGTACACAACAAAAGAAGGAAGATAAGTGAAAGAGAAAACACGAATTTGATGCTATTATGAAAGTGTGTGAGTTATGTGTGTGGTTGATCAGTGCAAAGGTTAATGTTGAGTTTCTGGATGTAGTGAGTAGAAGGCGAACTCTATCATTCATGCAAGTTGATTGGTGATTGTGGTGGAATCCTTTGTTACATTGGGATTTTTGTCTCTCTGTAACAAGTCTTCTTTGTATTATTTTGTATCTCTAGGTTGTAGCCCTGTGGACAGAGAGTCTAGATAGTAAGTCCATATTGTAGGTAGTGAGCCTCATTTCAGGCAATGAGCCTTATTTTAGGTAGTGAGCCTTTTTGTAATCAGTTTTGATATTCTCTATAGTGTGAGTTAATCCTCACTGTGGTTTTTCCCTCATTGGGTTTTCCATGTAAATATGGTGTTATTGTGTTTGTGCATTGGCATTTGGTGGCTAATCATTTAATCGATTTATGTGTTAGTTCCGATAATTAAATTGAAGGTTATAATCTGTGACAACTAATTCACCCCCCCTCTCAATTGTCCTATCCAACACTTTTCACCATATAAGAAGGGATTTTAAACAAAGAAAGGTAGAAAACCATGATATTTTGAAGAGTGGCTTTCAATAATTGAAGTTTTCCAGCTTGACTAAGCAACTTCCCTTTCCATCCATCGAATTTAATTTGCAACTTATCCACAATATTAATCTAATTTCTATTGTTGTATTACATGTAATTTTTTTTTATATACATGTTTTTTTCAATGTTATTTAAGTAATTATGATGTTGTAATATACCAAATTACAATATGTATTATAATATACCAAATTATAATATGTATTATATTATACCAAATTTTAAAATACCCTATAATTTCTTGTTATTTCTAGATCATTTAACATGGATTATTCTCCTATGGAATTATCTAAATGCATATAACAAGAATTAAAAAGGTTGTTTTTATGATTTATTGGTTCCTATTCTTTGATTCTTCATGATATCATATCCTTTTTCCACATTGATGATGTCACATGTTTCATTATTGAGTTATTTTCATGTCTATCTAGATTCTCCTGTTGCTTGCAATTATTTCACATTCATCATATAGAAAAATTATACCCCTTTTATCATATCTATAATGATGTAGTAGCTCAACCTTCTAGTGATAAGTACGTCTAGGTAAATGTTCTACATAGAATTAAATCTCAAGTATATGGCTATGATAAAATATGTGGACATGAAGGCATGGTGGCTTCTTCTGTGACCACTTTTTGTCATATAGAAAAACTACATTAAAGACCAATCAACCCATCCTTCCACTGATTTTGTATGTTCTTCCTTCTTTCTCATTTGTATATGGAAGTTGAAACAATACTAATATGTGATACAATAATAAAAATATTCAAGGTGTAAAATGCTATAATTTAGATTATGTATTTAATAATGGATTTAATTGTTATATGCCATGTTATGTAAAGAAGCATGTGGATTATATTGAATATATGATGTTTTAAAATTCATTTATTGGTAGATATAATGCATAAGCTCTAGAGATCAAGTATTAAGGAAATAGTCAATAAATATATGGAGAGTAGAGTTGATGGGGATGAGATGAGAATGGATGCCAAGAAATAAGGGGTTTTAGGAATCATGTTGATCACATGAGCACCATTTAAACTATTGGAAACTTGATTGTATACCCCACATTACAAGCACATTTCATACACTGACCATTATTTATTTCTTAGTGTCTGAGAGATAAGGAGAGGATGATTATTAATATTTTCTATAGGGTAATAATTAGTGGTTCTTCCATTCTTTTATGTTTGTAGCCTAATTTACGTGACCTAGTGAAACATAGAAAAAGGGATCCTAGGTCCTAAATGCAAAGAACCTAGGATGCAAGGGGCCTTTTACCAAGTTACAATAGGATGTAGATCAACAAGGTGATTAGATTGACTTTCAACCATGAAGGTGAGCCAATCAAACCTAGATCTCCATCAATTTGGGGAAGGGAATGGATTGGAGATGATTTGGAATGATTGACCTAATTAGACTATGTGCCCTAATATGTAAATTGCAAGATCTTGACAACTGAAAAACTGAAACAACAGTTTGTAGGTGGATCCAAAAATAGTGGAGTAATATGTGCCTACCCAGAAAAGTTGGTTTTAGTGTGCATAAGATGACTTATTCACCCAAGGGAATTTGGGTCCTTGTAGGGGTGTCCTGCTCAACTTTTGGGGTCCCCTAGTGGCAGATCTAAGAAATTTGTTTCCACTTGCAAAGTTGACAGAACACTGTTACATAATTTTGTAGGTGAGTTTTTATGGCTTGAAAAGATGTATAACAACAATTGCAACAATGAAAAATAGATCTTCAAGATTCTTATAATATCCTTTAATCCTGCAATCTACACATTCAAAGAGAGGGAAAATGTTGTTCCATATAGGGGCTCACCTTAGTCAAACCTTGTGAAAGTGTTTCCACTTCCATAATGGAAATGTAATGATAGAAATGATGATTGAAAGGAAGGAATGATGAAACCACAAAATGCTATAACTCATCACCCTTCAATGGCTTCCTTGAAGGACTGAAGTCATGCACATCACCTTAAGGATTTGGATCTTTCTTTGGTTGAATGCTTAAATGCTTTGAAGACCTACAACAAGGGTTAGCCTTCACAAAAAAATGATAATTTGATAATATGAACTCACGTACACTTTGAAATGATGCTTGGATCTTGAGTTGTTGTAATAAATAATTGACAATGCTACTCTTGAAAATAATGCTTGATCATATGTTCTTCTAATTTCCTTCTAGGTTGAAATGGTGAAAAGACTAGGTATTTATTGGCATTTATCCAATTTCTCAAAAATTAGATCTTGAAAGCTGACATTTGAAATGTGGATTTTGAATGTTAAAATACCACCAACAACATACTAAAAGTTGGGTCCTATCTAAGAAATGGGACCCATATTCCCATGGGCATATGGGTCCTGAACCAAATTTCGAAGACATTGAGTGTCAAAAGCAAAATAAAAATTGGTTGCATTTATTCAAAAAATGGTACAAATGGGCTCTGGAATACATAATTTTAGGAAATTAGGGGGTCAATTAGGCTTAATAATTTTGGGGGCCAAAACATAGTGTGAAATTGTTAAGGGTGAAAATTTTCTATGCTACATTTAGCCCCCACTTTAGTGAGAGTATGAATTTACACTCATACTCACACTAAAGTAGAAAAATAGGTTAGGAGGGGTCTGATTATCCAAATGTTGAAGAGATAGGATGACAAAGGATCTAGGGAGAGCATGCAAGCCCCTAGGATCCAAGATCTCATGGCAAACCAACATAAGCACAAAGGAACACACACACACACACATGTGTATGGTATGCAACAAGACAACATCCACAAACATACATGTCAAAAAAAATGAAGCATACACAATGAAAACACATGACATATCATAACATATGGATGATGACAAAAAAAAATAAAAAATGATGTAAACATAATGAAAACATGAAGAAGACACATAAAAAACACGTAACAAAAATACATAACAAAACACAAGGTTTGTACTCAAGGGATTTGAGTCGGTAAGGAAAAGAGACCCCAGTTTTAAATTGTCTCGAATTACCAAATGTAATCCATTGAATAAATGTTAGCTCACATGAGGACTAGTAAGTTGTGTTATGCCACATAACTCATGAAACACATGGCTCCACTGGAAAGTAAGGTGTGTGATGCTAGATGTCCATGTTAAAGGGTGTTCATGACTCACACCATAGAAAAGTTTGATATTTGCTAGGTGAATCATAAACTGGAAGGCACACAGGCTAGTGAAGTCCGATATCCACTAGGTGAGCCCCCAAGATAAGGATAAGAAACACACTAGGCCTACTAGGTGTGTACCCATAACAACCACACCAAGAGTTATACTCCCTAATAACCTTGACAAGGTGCCTCAAAATGATCAAGATGCTATGATAATTCCACACTAAGTTCAACACATGTGAACAAAGTGAAGAAAAAATGCCAAGGTTTAACATCACGAGGGACGAATATGACAAGGTTTAACATCATGGGGGATGAATGAAACAAGGTTAAAACCTCAAGGGATGTTATAAAATCACCACAAAAGGTGTTTGAACAAAAAAATGGGTGTTGCTTAGTACATGAAGGTCACACCTTAGGGAACATCACACATGACATCACCATCGAGAGAGGACTAGTTGAGGAATAGAAAATCACACCTTAGGGAATACCAACCATAGTATCATCACCAAGAGGAATGCCATATGCCAAGGAAAGTCATAGTCTTATGGGACATCAAGCCTAATATCACCACAAAGAAGACACATCACATGGATTAAAATGGCCACACTTTGGTTGAAAATGCCACACTTCCTAGGAGATGTAAGCTATCATCACTAAGAAGGGACTATTTCCTATGCAAATAATGAGTCAAGGACTATATGCCCCCCTTAATATGTCAACATAATTTCTATGTTGGTATTTTAAGGAGAAAGATGGGAAGAGTGGATCCTTGAAAAGAATGCACACCTCTCTAACACAAGTTATCCTTGCCCCCCAAGCATAGAGACAAGGACAACCACACCAATGACCATCATGTTGCTACCATGAAAAATATGGTTGCACTTAAGTTTGTACCACCATGAATAGAAATGATCAAGACACATAAAGATACAAATGGCACATAGTGATGAGAAACATGATAGGATGAAGATCATTATTGACCAAAGGAATTAGGTGCATCAACACAAGGAAAAGCACCACAATGCTTAAGATGTATTTTATTACTCAAGGCTTCACATTCATTGGTAGAATGATCATGCACTAAATGATATGCAAAAAATGAGTTTTGTTGTAGATTTTTTTTTGTGTTCTTAGAGGAAGAGAAATCAGGAAAACTTTGAGAAGCCTCAACAAGATATTATCTTGATCTATAGTAGGGGTCATTTCTTTCTCTTGTGAAGAAAATCTTGCATTCTTATCACAAGATGTTATACACACACAAGAATCTTTAGGTTTAGATTGTGAGATTTTGTACTCTGCCATAAATGAGGGTGTAAAATCTAATGAACCCCAATTATCACTAAAACATGTGTTTGAAGATGAAGCAATATCATGACCATTATTTATATTTTTCCTAGGAGTTTTTTGTGTGATGAAATTGACATCAAGTAAAGGTTTCTTTGATGCTTTCATTTCTTTTGAAGGAAAATAACCAAGACCTCTTGTTGTTTCTTGTGTGTTAGGCTCTATGGGGACACAAATACCTTGTTATTTTATACCACATCCTTTTCCATTATATCCAGTTTGTTTAAAAAATTCATAACCTTTTCCATAAATGACTCATTTTTTTTTGAAGAAAGTGGTTGTTCATGATCATCTTCATCATAAGTGAATGTGTAATTTGTATCTTCCTATTTTCTAGAAGTTGTTGAATCAGATGTTTTTAATGATTCAAGGATAGGTTGCATTGATAAGGTTATTGCTTCTTTCTCTTTCTTTGATTTTGATTGTATCATCTTGTATTCCCCCATGAATGTAGGTGTAAAATATAACAATTCCCAATCATCATCTAACAACTTTGTCACTAATGAAAGACACTCATCTTTGTCCTCAACTTGTAAAGGTTCCACATTTGAAGTTGTTATCAATGTTCTCAAAGGAATTTTCATTACCTTAGTTTGTAAACAATTTTCAGATTTTGGATCAACTTTTATTGTGTAAACCTTGTTTTTGTAAGTGTATTTCATTAGATGATGAAGCCTTGAAGGCATTACATTCATTTCATGAATCCATGGTCTACCCAAGAGAAGGTTTTATGAAAGATATTGGGGCATGACATGGATATGGGTTTGTAAAGTAACGAATCTGAATTTGATAGGTAATGTTATCACACCAAGCAGTTGTTTTCCTACATTGTCAAAGCCACAAATAGAAAAATCAGCTAGTTGACTTTTAGTCTTATTTACTCTAATTGTATCTAAAAGGTTCAAACTACAAACATTAAGTCCTAAACCATTTTCAACAAGGGTACACCTAATCCCAACCTTGTTAATAACAAACAATATCATCAAAGGATCATCTTGTTTTTGTGTTTCTAAAGGAGGTAATTCACTTTGATGAAAAAAAATGTACATACTAGGTGAATTCATATCTCAATCAAAGATGCCACATCATTTGGTTGTGCACTAGAAGGGACAACAACTTTCTACAAATCATTTTGAAGCATGCCATGGTAAGTAGGTGATGTTTGAATCAAATCCAAAAGGGAGATCTTAGCAAGAGTTTTGTGAAGTTGTTCTACAAGGTCATACTCCTTTCCACTATGTTGAGGTAAATGAGGGGCACTAGGTAAAATAGGTAGTGGGAATGGTATTGATGAGGGAATGGCTTGTGTTGTCTTGGTTGCTTATTTTTTATAGTGTTATATGTGTGAGCTATAGTATGATAACTTGGTTACTACAACACATGATTACTAGTAAGTTGTTTTGTAAATATTAGGATTTGTCCATGAGGTTTAGAGGGTCCTATAATGAAAGGTGACTTAGGAGGTCCAATAATTAGAGGAATTTTAGGAGGTCCAAAAGAATTTTTAGGAGGTCCAATAATTAGAGGACTTTTAGGAGTTCCAAAAGGAGTTTTAGGAGGTCCAATAACTAAAGGACTCTTAGGAGGTCCAAAAGGATTTCTAGGAGGTCTAATAATAAAGGGAGATCTAATGGCCAATTGTGCATTCATAAACTCAATGGATTTCATCTCTTGTTGATGATTTTCTAATGAGGGAGGATCTGAGGCCACCTTATTATCTTCATCTATGCAAGCCATATTTCTATCTTTTGAAAGAAATGTATCAATGATTTCATCCTCTTTCCCAACAATACACTCCCAATTAGGAGAGGTAGGGGAGAGAAACAAACAACATTCTCATTACACTCAATGATTGGATCTTCTAACACCAGGGTACATTCGTCACAAGTAGGAGAGGTATCAAGAGAAGAACACCTATGATTGTCATGATTGAAAATGATTGCATCATCTTGCACCAAAATATTCCCACAAGTGGGAGAGATATTGGAGAATGAATGAAGACTAGTAAAAGTGATATTAAGAAATGTGTTAATGATTTTATTCTCTTGTGCCATAATATCTTCACAAGTTGTAGAAGTATTCAGAGAGGTACAAACAAGATTCTCATGACACTCAATGATTGGGTCTTTTAACATCAAGGTCCCTTCTTCACAAGTAGGAGAGGTATCAACAGAAGAACAACTATGATTGGACACATGATTGTAAATGATTGCATCCTCTTGCACCAAAACAATCTCACAAATGGGAGAGATATTCAGAGAGTGACTAACATGATTATCAATGGTTTCATTTCATTTCCTTATATTATGCTCACAAGTAGGGAGATTAAAATTATACAAGCCATGTGTTACCCTATGCAAACAATATGTTTGAAAAGGAAATATGTCACTACTTTCCTTATGGATTTGCAATGTGTTGTAACAACCTAGGGTTTTGAATTTGTGCAAGAAATGAAAACTAATATGCATTGCTTCCGAAGATGTAAGAAATTTTCCTACAGATCTAATGATTTCCAACACTAAAATGCAACATTTTTTTCTCAAATTTGCAACAAATCAAGAAAAATGACATCTTTCTTGCACATACCATAACATCTTTTAAGAATTTCAAAGAAAATAGTTGCAAGCAAAAATAGACTAATAATATAGAGACAAAATTTTTTGCCAAATTTTATTGAGATACCTGTAGTAGGACATGGATGCTCAAGGGTGTATGAGTACCTAATAGGGGTTCATAAAATTTAAAATATGAATATTTATGTTTCTATTTAATGTTGTTGTCTCTATTTGCAAATAGGTTGAACAGTTGATATTTTTCCAAATTTTTCACAATTTAAGACAATGTACCTCAAAATGCAAGAATGCAAAAATAAAGGATAATTTTGAATGCAATTTATAGATCTAATCTTGTGAAAATTGACTAATTCTAAGATGCAAAATTTTGAAAATGATAATTTGATGCAAATTTGAAACAAAACAATGTGATTTTTCACTTGTTTTGACCTAACTGAAAGATGAAATTTACCTGGAATGAACAATTTCAGATTTTGACCACTTAGTGAATGCAATTTGAATGTAGATATGACCTAAACGACTGAAATAAACCATAATGCATGCTACGATGAAATATGTGATGCAATTTTTTTGAATTTTTATGCTTTCATGATGCAAGAATGAAACCCTAAATGAGAAATGCAAACAATACAATGTAAAACCTAGATCTAGGGTTTGAAATACTTCCAATTTTAGAAAGGTTATAATGTCAAATGTTAGGTTCACCAAAATAAAACATAGAAAAAGGGATCCTAGGTCCCAAATGCAAAGAACCTAGGATGCAAGGGACCTTTTTCCAAGTTACATTAAGATGTAGATCAACAAGGTGATTAGATTGAATTTCAACCATGAAGGTGAGCCAATCAAACCTAGATCTCCATCAATTTCGGGATGGGAATGGATTAAAAATGATTTGGAACTATTAACCTAATTAGACTATGTTCCCTAATATGTAAATTGTAACATCCCAACAACTGAAAAATTGAAACAATAGTTTACAGATGGATTTAGAGAGTGTAAAGTGGTATATACTTGCCCAAAAAAGTTGGTTTCAATGTGCATAAGAGGACTTATTTTCCTAAGTGTGTCTGAGTCCTTGTAGGGGTGTCCTGCTCAACTTTTGGGGTCCCTTAGTGGTAGGTATGAGACTCTCATTTCTGCTTGCAAAGTTGTTAGAATATTGTTGGATAATTCTGTAGGTGATTTTTGTTGCTTGACAAGAGGTACGACAAAAATTATAACAATGAAAAATAGAACTTCAAGCTTCTTTCAATCTCCTTTAATATTGTAACCTACACATTCAAAGAGAGGGAAAATGTTGTGCCATATAGGGGCTTGCCTCAGTCAAAACCCATGTAAGTGTTTCCACTTCCACAATGGCAATGCCAATGAGAGAAATGACGATTGAAAGGAAGGAATGATGAAATCATAAAATACTACAACTCACCACCCTTTAGTGGCTTCCTTGAAGGGTTGAATTCATGCACATCACCTCAAGGATTTGGATCTTTCTTTGCTTGAATGTTTGAATGTCTTGGAGACCTACAACAAGGGTTGTCCTTCACAAAGCAATGGTAACTTGATAATATGAACTCACATACACTTTGACATGATAATTGGATCTTGAATTAGTATAATAAATCATTGATAATGTTTCTTTTGATAATAATGCTTGATCATAAGTTCTTCTAATTTAACTCTAGTTTCAAATGGTTAAAAGACTAGGTTTTATAGGCATTTATCCGATTTCTCAAAAATTAGATACCAAAAGCCAACATTTGAAATTTGAAATTTGAATGTTAAAATTCCTCCAACAACACATTAAAATTTGGGTCCTAGCTAAGAAAGTGGACCCATACACCCATGTGTGTATGGGTCCTGACCCAAATTTCTAGGAGATTGAGTGTTGGGAGAAAAATAATAATTAGTTACATTTATTCAATGCTTGTAGTTTATTGAAAAATGGTACAAATGGCCTATGAAATACATATTTTTAGGACATTAGGGGGTGAATTAGGCTCAATAATTTAGGGGGGCCAAAACATAGTGTGGATTTTTTAAGGGTGATAATTTTCTACACTACACCGACATGAAATATAGTCCCTTTCTATGCATTTTATGTTGGATTCAAATATTTTTGTTTTCTTAGTGCATATATTTGTAATTAGCATAAAATGAATTCATAATGTTTTGTTAGTTTATAAAGCCAAAATTTTTCCTAGTTAGCTTGTTGGCATTGGGTTAATTGTTCATGTTTCATTGTAGTGGTTCCCAATAGCTTTGTTCTAACCAAAAATAGTTGGAAACCTTTATGATGAATAATAGTATATATAGGGATTCCAACTTTTGTTTCCATAAGAGGAAGAGCTAGTTGAACAAACACAACAACCATTTGAAGGGTTTGGTGAGCCTTCAACAATTCATGGATCATGTGTAGGAAGAGGTATCCCAATCAACCAAGGATTTGGTAAGTACATTATGGTTGAGAATTTTGGTTTTGCTAGTGAGTAATGATGGGTAGTCCACATGTTGGAGCTTCATCATTCACACCAAGATTAAATATCTTGAGAATGACATTGGACAAGGAATTTGGAAATGTGGCACAAGAAAAAGATGGTAAAAAGATTCCAACTTCAAAGCCCATTACACCAAATAGGGAATAATAAAAGGAAAACGAAAGAAAAAGTTTGCACCCAACAAAGCAACACACATTCCCAACACACTTATCTGGGAGAACCTCATGACCAATGAATTCAATTTGTGGTGGGAAAATAATCCATAAGGACATTTGTTGAAGGTTTCCTTTACTACAACAAAAGTAGAAAAAATGGTATAGATTCCTTATTTTAGTATTAAGGAATTCAAAACCTACTTGTTTTGATGATTTCTAGTTATGTCAGGGAAGAACACTCATTTATTAGCTACATGGACCATGAAGTTAGAATCGCTTACACTCTTGAAGATTTCTCAAAGGTTTTTGAAGTACCTTGTATGGGACTTTCAATTCAAAAAATCAACATCAAAATTTCATAGGATGAAAAGGATTTCCTCATCTAGACACTATGCAAAGAGAACTTGACTAGCAAAAAATTAAGTAGGAATAGGGAAATTGTGGGTTGGGAAAAAAATATTTGGCTAATGAAGAATGGTGCTATATAATAGACTTGATATAAATAATATTGGTGGGAGTCACATGAACTTTGGACATTACAGTTTGGATGTTAGACTACATGATTGGGATTAGTAAAGGAAAAATAAACAATTTGGGAGAACTCTTGTCCCTAGGAATCCACAAGTTTCTATCAATGAAACACAAAGCATTCTATATGAACCAACATGTCACAAGGTAATTCTTTGAAATTGTATAAATAGAGGTAGAAGGGATAAAAAGTGGGAGATTGTAACTAGATGCTTCATATGAACCTTCTTGGCCATTCATCTAAATAGATGAATATTCGACGAGTTCAAATTATTAGATCAAGATAAAACCCAAAAGGCTCATCCATTTGAACAAAAAGAAAAGGAAACATATAGTGGAAAATACAAAATCAGAAGATGAGGCAAACACATATGTAGAGGAGAGTGAATAGGAGGAAGAAATAGAAGTGGAAGTACTTGCACTGCCTTCTCACTTTTCCATGCCAATTCTTCCACCTATTGGAAACACTAACCATATAGTCGAATGGCTAGATGTACTCAGGGCTCCGATTGATACAATAGAAAACTCCTTCAATAAGCTTGATGCACACTACACTAGATCCTCCACATAGGATAGAGCATCTATAGGTAATGCAAGTGGAGAATAACCTGTAAGCCATAGAGAAATCCTACACAAAGGAAGAAATTGCATCATCTACACATTTTAAACCATTGAGTACAACTTTGAGATAACTTGAATTGATTTCTATGTAGTTTCCATGGCTAGATCCTACTGATCCATTGGGTATAATACAAAAATTTATTCAGAGATTAGAACTCATGGCATACACAATTCCTGATGTGGTGGATATTATCAGAAGTATGTATAGTTCACATTCTCCATTTGTTTTATAGGAGGCATTGCACATCAAGAATTTGGTGGAAGAATAATGTCATATGAAATTCATTCAAACATTCCTCAAGTATGGTTGGCTTGAAAAATAGACACCAAATATGCAAAATATTGGCTTCTAGTATGAGTTCCTCCAAGGCATGTGCAGGATCATGATGGAACAAAAAGTGGCGATATGAAAAAAATAGTGTTTTGCATTAACCAAAAAATGCGAAAATAATGAGTTGACTTTTTTTTTGGGTTGGGTGTCAGTACATTGCTCCATAGCAATGCCCAAGCCAAAGTAATACAAATCGGATATCCGATTTGTATCAAATATCCGATTTGTGTCGGGTAATATATACCCAAAAAGTGGTCACGATAGTCATTTTAAACCTACAACCATAGTGTCTCATACAACAACAGTGAGGGCATATCTAATATCAAATTTTAGTTGATATCCAATTTTTAAGGTAAGTTTTTGGTTTTTTTTTTGGTTTTAATCAATTTTTGTATTAGTTTTGTATAATTCTAACTAGTTTTAAATACAAATTTTTATTAAAAACTAGGGTTTTTTACAATAATTTCATTTATATTGTGTAATTTCAATTAGATTAATTAGTTTTGAACTTCAATTAGGTATTATGGCTGAGAATCAAAACCCACAAATGACAAACTCTCCACCACCTATGCACCCATCAATTAAATAGTTAATTGGTGAAAAATTAGAGAAATTGAGGGGTATTTGTGATGTTTATAAGACAATCCCTCGATTATCCCAAATGACAAACACATTGAAAGAAATAATTAAAAATATAGAAACCCTCTCCACCCAACATAATGCCATTCTTTCGTGGTTAGAAACTATGAGGGAATATTACTCTGATGTATTGTCTTACAAAGAGGTGAAAGATCTCGAAATAACAAAAGCCCAAATAACCTCTTTATTTGTTAACCCCCGCACTGGTCTACCAGTTAATGTTAATAAACTAAAAAATTCTATAAAATGGTGCACAAATAAGGACATTGTAGATAAATTTTGGGATTGTTGGTGGATAGTTTTTGATAAACCACCCAACAACAATATTGATGTACCATTTTACTTTATTAAAAAATTATACGCTAAGTTTGTGTTAGAGCATCATGTTGATTACTTTGACATTAAACCCTTCTAGGGTGTCGGTGGAGGTATGCCTCAGGATAGACTAGGGGTAGTTAGAGTAGTTTAGGGCCCATATGTCCCCTCTCCTCTCCTTCCACAGCCACCTCTAGTACATCATCTAGATATTATCGAGGATGCAACCACAAAGACTATTCAGGATATTCACTCTTTGAGTGATCTTTTGGTTTCTCATACTACTATAGTAGCTCAACCACATGTTGGTGATGGATTGAGTGCTACTACATCATCCTCCTCAGGTCCACATATCTATTTGCAACATACTTGTACTATGTGCCACCAGATATGCTTGGGTCCTCTTGTACAACCTGTTGAGCATCCCTTGGACACTTCTGATTATGACCTCCATGATGTGGATGATATAGGAGATCAAATACAGGGAATTGGAGCACACCCTGCAGAGTCCTCTCTTGCTAGAGAGGGGGGCATTGGAATAGTTACACAGGTAAGATTTAAGTTGTAATTTCATAACTTGCATTTATTTCTAAATGAATATTAATAAGAGATAGTATCAAGTACTAATATTTATTTACATGGTTTATTTAATAGTTGATGTCTGAGGAGGAGCTTTTAGAGGTTATTGACAACACCCTCATGTCCATTTCATTTGGCCTCAAGATGCACGTGGTATATATTTTTGCACTCACTCATTTACATTTTTTTATTATATACTTGCTTGTCATTTGAATTGTCATTAATGAAATTATATATTAACTTATATGTTTATCTTATTTTCCTCTTGTAGGAAACACTTAGTGCGAGCGAGGTGCAGCACTGTCTAGACTCTAGAGGCGTAATGGTAGATAAGGGAAAGGTAATTGAACTCAAATTCGATTGAATTGAGATTTTTAAGATCTTATAGTGGTTATACATACATCGACATAGATTGGTAGTTTCATATACTTTTTATTTTTATGTACAGGCAGTTATGAGCTACACATCCTTGTTGACAAGTGTCACAACACCTAAAGGAGTAGGTGTTGGAACACCTCAAGGAGGAGGTGTTGAAACACCTGAAGGAGATAAAGAAAAAGAGATGCCTAAAGAGGTATGTGTTTATTTAATTTTTTGTTTGGTAAATATGTTCCTATTATCGACAATTGTATGCTAACTTGTATCAATTTTATGTTTTTGTTCACATATATAGATTGACATTGCAAAATTTGGTTTGATTGGTTCTTTGAGAGGAGCATATTCTAGGACTCCTGACCCTTTGAAGAGACGTATATATGAGGTAATCAAGATTTCAATTTTAGAGTTCAATTATAATTCAATGTATATTGATTTTGATGTTAATTATTCAATTTTAAATTATATAATATAACTAATCTCAATTGTGGTTTGAATTTTTCTTGTGCAACTACCTTCAAATCCAAAGAGTGCTTTAAAGAGGCTCCATTTTGATGATCCACTAGTAGTTTAAGATGAGATAGACATTTTGGCATGTATATGTTGAATAGATATCGAGATGGCATATACCACATTTTGTAAAACTTTGTTTGAGTTAGCGTCGATGCCATTTTTGTATATGGACATACACTTGATTATTGGATAATTTGATATATAGAAGTTGAGAATCGAAATAATTTGTTCCTCATGTGCATGTTTAAACTCTTCAAAAATTTAATCTTGAGAAATGGTTAAATATTAATGTACAATAGCATAAAAAATAATGGTTATATTATATATTTCACAATGAAAAATAATGAATAATGGTTAAATTATATCATATATTTCTTAGTTATATTATGGTTATATTATATAGTTTAAACAACTTTGAAGACAAGAACAATGGTATAGTTTAACATTTTAACTTTAAACTAATACACAAATGTCATTGTCTCACACTACATATTTCATATTGGATTATCATTACATATTGAAATTCAAAAAATATTATATATTCTTTACAGTCCATAGAAAATATTACTATTTTCTTCTCCTTCTCTCTCACAAATTCATTTTTTTTCATGTAGCATTTCTTAGACAGTAGACTAATGATAATTATCATGTTCTGGTGTAGGAGCACCCACATGCCTATCTTTCCTCCAAGAGTCAAAGTTTGAGTTTTGTCTTGTTTTGTATTGTTTCATGTTAATAAGGTCATTTTATACCATTAATGATCATTTGGAGTCATTTTTGAAGTTTTTGGGTCGTTTGGGTAAAAGATGTCAAAAATTGCCAAATGTTCTCAATGTTGTCAATGACAACTTTTTAATTGTAATGACAACTTTTTGAAATATTGTTAAAAGTTAGTTGGAGTTTGGTTGTAGATTGAAAACTACTTGTAAGGGCATAAATAAATATTGTAAACATGACCTTAGGTTTGGAGAAGTTGAAAATAAGAATTTGCATCTTTGAAGAAGAAGATTTTTGTGTTTTTCCAACATTTTGTGTTAATTTTTCTATTGTATGGTCTGTATGGCCTTATTATGATTTTTACATGTATTTTATGGTTAGATAATTGAGTTAGGTTTCAAATTCCTTTGGTTTGGTCAAATTTTATGAATATTTGAATAAGTTATGGTAATTATACCACTCGTAGTTTGAAAGTTATTTTTTTTTGCAACTTTTGTTCTGCAACTTGTATGACCAAACCAACTATTCTAACACATCCAAATATGTACATTTATGTTATTTATGGTCCCCTTTCACACCCAAACAGGATGAATCATTCTGAGCTACATTCAACCAACGAAATCCCTTAAGAGTTCAAAGTGCAAAAGGGCAGCAATATTTGATGGGTTGTTACTTGGAAACTATGATGCCTACAAAATTTTTGTCTGAGGCTACAAGATCATGTTGGGCCCCTTTATAATAACCTCTCTCAGTTTTTGCTATCTTGGAGGCATTTTTCCTTGGTGACGAGTTTTCAGTTGAGGGAAAAGTTGTCAAATGCAAACAGTGTAAAGTTGCAAAGTGGTGCAACTTTCATTCTACAACTTGTACGACCAAATGAAATGTTTCAACACGTTCGGATGGGTAATTTTATCACCCAAATACGTCGAATCACTCTGAGCTTCATTGGACCAACAATTTCCCTTAGGAGTCCAAAGTGCTAAAAGACAACAATCTTTGAAGGGTTATTTCTTGAAAATCGTGACACTTACAGACTCTTTTTCTAAGGCTATGGGATTGTGTTGGGCCCCTCTACAATAACCTCTTTTATTTTTTTCTATCTTGGAGGTATTTTCCCATGGTGACGAGTTTTCAGTTGAGGAAAAAGTTGTCAAATGCAGGCAGTGTAAACTTGCAAAGTGGTGCAACTTTCGTTCTACAACTTGTATGACCAAACGGATTGTTCCAACACATCTAGATGGGTAATTTTATGCTAGGGATGGTCCTCTTTTTCACCCAGATACTCCGACTCACTCCAAGCTACATTGGACCTACGATTTACCTTAAGAGTCCAAAGTACTAAAAAATAAAAATATTTGAAGGACTATTTCTTGGAATCCGTGATGCTTACAAACTCTCTGTCTGAGGCTATCGGATTGTGTTGGGACTCTCTACAATAAAATATCTTAGTTTTTGCTATCTCAGAGGCGTTTTTCCATGGTGACGAGTTTTCAGTTGAGAAAAAAGTTGTCAAATGCAAGTAGTGTAAATTTGTAAAATATTGCAACTTTCATTTTGCAACTCGTACGACCAAATAGGTTGTTCCAAAATGTTTGGATGGGTACACTTACACTAGGGATGGTCCTCTTTTGCACCTAAATATGCTGAATCACTTTGAGCTACATTGGATCGATGATTTCCCTTAAGAGTCCAAAGTGCTAAAAGACAACAATCTTTGAAGGGCTATTTCTCAGAAACTATGACACTTACAGACTCTCCAATTGAGGCTATGGGATCGTGTAGGGACCCTTTACAATAATCTCTCTCAATTTTTTCTATCTCAGAGGTGTTTTCCCGTGCTAAAAAGTTTTCAGTTGAAGAAAAAGTTGTCAAATACAAGTAGTGTAAAGTTGGAAAGTGTTGCAACTTTCGTTCTACAAATTGTACGACCAAACGAACTATTCAAACACGTCTAGATGGGTACATTTATGCTAGGGATGGTCCTATTTTGCACCCAAATACGCCAAATCACTCTGAACTACATTGGATCGACGATTTCCCTGAAGAGTCCAAAGTGCTAAAAAACAACAATCTTTGAAGAGCTATTTCTTGGAAACCATGATGCTTACAAAATCTCCATCTGAGGCTATGAGATTGTGTTGGGACCCTCTACAATAACCTCTCTTATTTCTTGCTATCTCGGAGAAATTTTCCCATGGTGACGAGTTTTTAGTTGAGGGAAAAGTTGTCAAATGTAAGCAGTGTAAAGTTGCAAAGTGGTGCAACTTTTATTCTACAACTTATACGACCAAAAAGATTGTTCCAACATGTCCGGATGGGTACATTTACATTAGAGATGGACCTCTTTTGCACCCAAATACGCTGAATCACTATGAACTACATTGGACCGACGATTTTCCTTAAGAGTCCAAAGTGCTAAAAGACAACAATCTTTGAAGGGCTATTTCTCAAAAACTGTAATGCTTACAAACTCTCTATCTAAGGCTATGGGATTGTGTTGGGTCCCTCTACAATAACCTCTCTCAATTTTTGCTATCTTAGAGGTGTTTTCCCGTGGTGATGAGTTTTTAGTTGAGGAAAAAGTTATCAAATGCAAGTAGTGTAAAGTTGCAAAGTGGTGCAACTTTCGTTCTGCTACTCGTACGACCAAATGGACTATTCAAATACATCTAGATGGGTACATTTATGCTATGGATGGTCCTATTTTTCACCCAAATATGCCGAATCACTTCGAGCTACATTGGACCGATGATTTCCCTCAAGAGTCCAAAGTGCTAAAAGGAAATAATCTTTGGAGGGATATTTCTCAGAAACCATGACACTTATAGACTCTCTAGTTGAGGCTCTGAGATTGTGTAGGGACTCTCTACAATAACCTCTCTCGGTTTTTGCTATTTCGGAGGTGTTTTTCCGTGGTGACGAGTTTTTAGTTGAGGAAAAAGTTGTCAAATGGAAGCAGTGTAAAGTTTCAAAGTGGTGCAACTTTCATTCTGCAACTTGTATGACCAAATGGAATGTTTCAACTCATTTGGATGGATACGTTTATGGTAGAGATGGTCTTATTTTGCACCCAAATATGCTGAATCACTCTAAGCTACATTGGACCAGTGATTTCCCTCAAGAGTCCAAAGTGCTAAAGAACAACAATATTTGAAGGGATATTTCTTGAAAACTGTGATGCTTATAGACTCTCCATCTAAGGCTATGGGATCATGTTGGGGCCCTCTATAATAACCTATCCTTTTTTTTATATCTCTAAGGCATTTACCTATGGTGACGAGTTTTCAGTTGATGGGAAAAGGGTCAAATGGATGCGATGTAAAGGTGTAAAGGGGTTTAGGGTTCATTTTGTTCCTTGTGAGAAAGTGATTCATTTACTCAAACACAATTAAGTTGTGAAATACACACATGAATACAATGTATATGCATTAAAACACGTAGGTCATAAAGTATACATTAGAATACTTAAATACACTTAAGTCATGAACTACACACATGAATACAAAGCATATGCATTAAAACATCTAGGTCGTAAAGTATACATTGGAATACTCATAAGTGAAAAAGTATACACAAAAGTTGTCAAGTATACACTTGAATCCACGTAAAGTGTACACAATATGTATAATATTATCATTCAATAATTGCTATGAAATATAGGATTTACAAAATGCCACATAGGCATACAACAAATGACCCTAATACATAGTCATTTCCTAGTAGGGGAAGGAAATAGAGAATGCATTGCCTTCCCAGTCAACACAATCTTCCACAAGAGTAGCATGTTGATGTTATGGAGTGACAAGCACCTGTACAAACCATCAAGGTAGTAGTTAAACTACATACAATATAAAAGATACTTAGAATAACAAATCTATATTATTCTAAATGAACTAATTGATGATGAAATGGTAATGCAAACTATAAAAGATTCTTACAATAACAAATCTATATTATTGTAATCTATCACATACCTCTCCCAAAGGATCAAAGATAACTATTGTTGCAACAAGTCCATGATCAATCGTGCTAGGAATATCACAATATACTTCAAATGAGGAATTTATATTCTCACAATAGAAAAGATGCTTAGACTAACAAATCTATATTATTCTAAACAACTTGAATGATGATGAATTGGTAATGCAAACTATAAAAGATGCTTAGAATAACAAATCTATATTATTCTAATTAGATATGGTCCCTGGTCACGCCCATAAAAGGATATGAAAATTACAGAAAAATGTATCTTGGGAATTGGACATTCCAGTAGGCGACTAATACCTCATCATGGTCGTTCATTTACTTGTCAAACCAGGGAACGCATACTTTAAATGGAGCAGCACTATATGTGCACTAAGAACCAGTTTTAGTCACAACCTATTGAAAATAAATACTTGGAAAGAAATTCTACCTATGCTACAAGAAGGTAATGCAAAGTTCTATTAACTCAACCATAATCTAACCAAAGTAGAAATCATAATAGCTACAATTGAGAGACAAACTATAAACTGGCCTTATGCTGCAGGAACAAACACAGGGATGGATTCCCGATGCTGCAAGAACAGTATAAGACTGAGCTTGTGCTGAAACTTCTAAAATGGAATCTAACTTGAATTAACAAAGGATAAACAACTACTCTCCTACAGATACTTACTAAGTGGGCCCCCTTAGCAAGCATTAACTAATTTACATAGAAGATTGTACTTAAAACTCCATCAACTTTTATTCATAACGTGAAATCATTTACATTGATTTTTCTGTTTTAGAAAACTAACAAAAATTATGATTCATATTATAACTCTAACTCTTACATAATTTGCTTCTCTATCTATCTCCTATTTCTCTGTTCTCTTTTCTCTCTCTTTTTCACCCGTTCAGGAGGAACACTTATTTAAATTAGGAAAACAACTAACTAACTAACCCTAACAGAGAAAGACATGGATGTAAAATGTATCTCGAAATCAAGGAACAGACTTCATAAATGAGTTTATCCATTCAACCCGATCCAAAGAGAATCTAGCACTCCACTCTTTCTAGATTAACTGACATTTAAAATCCTTCCCAACAGTTTCGGTCAAAGAGTCTTCGCTAGAGCTTCCTCGAAGTCATGCAGGAAATGGACTTTACTACAAGGCCGAGATTGGCTGCGCTTGACTCAATCATACTTTCTTCAACAACTTGCGAGACACAAGATAATAGATGCGAAAGAAAAGGCGCATGGCACATACACAATATCCATTCATTAATCACATATTTAAATATATTCCATCATTCAAGAACTACATGCGTTATACCAATCATTTGGGGAGTCAAACAGGGTAATAAATATAGATATGTCAACATGATAGGCTGTAGGAACATGAAAGTGTATTGCTACAGGATATCCCCCAATAAAAGGTTTCAAAAGAGTTAAACAACCATGAATAACAAAAGCAAAAGTATTAAAAGTACACCATGATATCCAAATTATGAGCATATTTTGGGCTCATCATTTTTCCCCCTACTTAACCCAATGCTGGTCCTCCAGCATTAAACTTTCTAGTGGTCTCTCTGAAATCAGTGGTTGAGGCATGACCTTGAAATGGAGTTCCAAATTTGTAATAAAAACCTTTGAAACTTTGCCACCTTTCATACCTACGAGCTTCTATATCTTCATTAATATTTGTAGCCTGGTAGGGATAAAGGGGCCACATTAGCACAAGAGGTCTAAATGTCAATGGCAACCACAATTCAAACCTCTTTTGAAGGCCCAACTGTATGTATTTGCTTGATCGTTTGAGAGCTGTCGTAAAATTTAGGGGACTGTGAGGCTTAGACCTTCTTAACCCAATAGTTAATCTCTCCCACCTCTTCTCAATTCTAGAGTATGACAGTTTCCAAAATGAGTATGTCTATTCTTGAAACTCATCATATACCTATTTTCTGAGATCAAATATTTTCATCTTGGTTGTATCATTATTAAAGCCATATGCCACAGTAAGCCAGGTTTTCAACATTGTATGGGGGTCTGAACTCTCAGGGTGCAATGGAACAGGCTCATTTCTTTTGGCTTCTTCATATGCTTCCAATTGCCTGCCATAATTTACTTCATTTGCTACCCAAGACATAAGTGATCTCAAATGGATGTCGCTAATGTACAGAAGGGGATTCCACTCTGTTTCAAATGGAATTATAAAGCCATGTAAATAGAATTCACACAAAGAATTTCTTAGCCAATTAGGAGTTGTCTGGTATGCATCGTAGAATTCTTTAACAGTGTGAAGAATAGGATCTTGATTTCTGGAAATTCTCATTAGTTGGAACCACAAGAATTGTTCCTTGAGGCATAGAGCATAAACTTTGGGTGGTGGTCTGCATTCCATAATTTGACCAGTTACCTTTAGCATTTTATCCATTTTCTTATTTAACTCATGAATTTCTTGTTTCTACCTTTCAATTTCTTCTTTTCTTCCTCCCAAAGACTTTGTTGCATTTTAGTCTTGGCTAGGTGGCGAAAACTTAGGGTTTGCAATGTAATCGGTATCCAAAAATTCAATCAAAAATGTCTTTTTGTAGACAACAATGGCTTGAAAAATTGAAGGGGAAAATGAAGCTTCATTAGCCACTTCCAACTGTTTAGTCTGTTCTTCCTCTTGCTACAGGATGAATTCCTATTGCTGCAGTGGAGAAGACTATGCTTCCTCCAAAATCTGCATAGCCGCAATAGCCAAGTCATTGAGACTTGGTACCCCCCTTTCATTATGCTCAACTTCCCTTGTCTCAATTTGTTCTTCTTCAGGGATAACAAATGAACTCTGTGCAACACTCTAAAACACATTCTGAGAGACATCATATTCAGACTCTACAGATTCTTCTGAAATTATAATAACCTGAGGTTGAGGTGAAGCAGGGGATACTTTACATTGTTTTCTTGTGGAAACTTTTCTTGGCAATGTTGCGGCTACAGGAGGTGCTCTCATAGCCTTCCTCTTTCTGAATTGCCTAGAAGGTTCTGCCTTGTCAGAGGATGATGGTGAACTGGTGATAGCAACATGTGTTGCTGTAGGAGAAATTGTTGTAGGGGAAGATGCTGCAGGAAAAGAGCGTTGCCTTTTCTAAGAACGAGGGTCAGATTCTGGGGTTTGTTCCGCCCCAAATGACTCTCCTGCGTTTGTTTTTCCTTTTTCTCTCCTACTGGTAGCCCTAGTTTGCACCTGGGCAGAGGACTCTGGTGTGAGAGCTGTAGGACTAGGTGCTATAGGAGCATATGACCCTTGCCCTATTCTCCTACTGGTAGACGCTATTTCCTCTTTCTTTCTCTGAGGCCATGGGGTAAGTGCCCTAGGGGGTTCTGGACGTTGCAGGCTCTTTTGGGCAACAAATTCTTGCCAGGAAAGAGGTGATACATCTCTCAAAGAGTGTTCAATCAACAATTTTATAAGGCCATAGTGAGTAATAGAATATCCTTCCCCTATTGGGTTCCATGGGCACATTGTTCCAGAAATTTTAACAAAAAGTTTAGAACATTAACAGCTAACCCATGCCTCATATGACTCAGTAATTTGAAGTGGTAAGAATACAGGTAAGAAAAACGGCCTTCACATGTTAAATACCTGATTATGAAAGAAGCGTATTCTGGGTATGGAGGAGGCAATGACACTTGCTTGCATCCCTGCTTGGAGACTTCCAAAGGTTCATCAGTGGGTATTGTAAACTCTGCCCTTGTAGAGACAACATCTGAAGAAAATTTTTCTTCAACGACTGGAAGCCCGGTTACCTCTGCAATTCTTTCTTCAGTTACAACAACTGTTAGACCCCATACTGTAGCCTCCCCTTCAGAAAGGGTGTTTAAAAATTCGCCTGCAGCCTCCTCATTGAAAGCATCTAAACTCAAAAAGTAATTCAACCATCTACAGAGGCTGAATGCTTGGACTGTTTGAGGAATTTGCATTAATAACTCATGAGCTACAGGCTCATGTCTTACGAGCTAACCACCCATATTCACAGTTTTTCCTTAGCTGAACTCAACTCTTTTCTAAAAATCCAAAATTTTTCCCTTTCTATTCTGGTTCTTTTCTGTCCTGCCGTCACTTTTTTCTTCTTTTCCAAAAATGAACTTCTTGAACAAGCAGTTTTAATTGTGATTTATAATGAAAAACATGCAATGAAAAAGACATGCGATCATATTTGGAAAGTACCAAAAAATAATAAAGAAAGATTATCTGAGCAGTTGTGATAGTGGTGAAAGGACAGGTTTTAAAAGTGGATTATCCCACCCCCTACTGAAAGTATGACATGTGTCCACATATGTACTAAGGAATAGGTGGAGATTGGGTAATAATGACTGATACAGACAGTAGTAATTGAATAAAATGAAATAAATCAAAGATGTGATAACAAAAGATATTACGTACCTTTTCAATAAATTCTTGTACATGTTGAGAAAGATGACGGCTTTGGCATGAGATGACAGTTGGGAATGAGATCATAATTAAGGGTGGTGCAGATGAATGAGGTGGACAGAATGGATGGATGGAATGGAAGATAAAGAAGTGAAATGTGGCGACAAGTGGAAATGAAGAAAAAGGGTTTCCTTAAAAAGGAAACCTTTATTATGAGCATTGATTACAAAATTATGGCGAAGCCGTAGGAGAAAGGCTAAAGCCTTCGGCTACAGGAGGATTAGTGGTAGGATCCTGAATGAATTGCTGCATGAATTCTTCTTTTGAGATTGGTTTATGGTACAATTGGAGGCGGTGTCCATTAACTAACAGCTTGAATCTAATAGGATCAAATGTAACAAGTTGAACTGAACCATTAGCAAATACATTCTTAATTTCATACGGGCCCAACCATCTGGTTTGTAATTTTCCTAGACTATCCTTATATCATGAGTCATAAAGCAGAGCCCAATCTCCTAAATTGAATTTCTTTTCCTTAATGTATTTATCATGCCACCTTATTATCTGATTTTGTATTATCTCAGTGTGCTACAGGGCATTCTTTCGGAGCTCATCTAGAGCATTGAGCTACATGATTCTGTCCTTTTGTGCATTTGTTATATCCATGTCCATCTCTAATGTTGTTCTTAGAGTCTTATGTTCAAATTCTATTGGCATCACAATTGTCTTACCATACACCATTTCAAAAGGTGTATATTCTGTAGTAGTCTTCCAAGTAGTACAGTAGGCCCATATAGCTTCTGGTAACCTTGTGGCCCAGTCTTTCCTATGCAAATCTATAGTTTTAATCAAAATGGCCTCTATGTCCCTATTTGTGACCTCAACCTGGCCATTGGCCTAGGGGTGATAAGGAGTTGATTTCCTATGCCGTATATTGTATTCATTGTCTAAAGTTGTGATAAGTGAAGTAAATTGTGCTCCTTGATCTATCACTATTTACCTAGGGACACCAAACCTAGTAAATATTTCCTCATAGAGGAATTCAACCACTTTATTATCCCTAGCATGTTTCATAGGCTTAGCCTCTACCCATTTTGTGACATAATCTGTGCATATAAGGATGTAGGACTTACCATTGGAAGGTGGATCAATTGGTCCTACAAAATCCAGTCCCCATTTGTCGAAGGGTGCAACTACAACTTGTGGAAATAGAGGCATCTCATCATATTGAGTTGGTCTTCCCATCCTTTGGCATCTGTCACATCTGTTGGTATATTTGGCTACATCTCTATGCAGAGTTGGCCAATAGTAACCAGTACTTAAAATTTTCATCGCTGTCCTTTTGGCAGAAAAATGTCCACCACACAACTCATCATGGCTTGCATGCAGTATATCATGAGTGTCATCATCTTGTACACATCTCCTCATAACTTGATCTAGCCCTATATAAAACATGCAATCTGCAATCCAAGAAAAGTTAAAGCTTTTCTCTACCAATAATTTCTTTTCCTTAGGGGAGAATTGAGGAGGAGTTCTTCCTATGGCCAGATAATTTGCTATATCAGCATACCATGGGTGAATAACCTTGACTGCAAACAGGTGTTCATCAGGAAAGGAGTCTTCAATAAGTGCAGAGTCATCTTGCCTTTGAATTCTAGAAAGGAAATAAGCAACCACATTGGCTTTACCTAGCTTGTCCACAATTGTAATATCAAATTCTTGCATTAGCAATAACCATCTTGTCAATCTTCCAGATATTGAGGCTTTGTTCATGAGATACCGGATTGTTGCGTGATCATTATGGACAAATATCTGATAACCAGTGATATAATGCCTGAATTTATTGAAGGCGTAGATGATTACCAACATTTCTTTTTCTGTAACAGTGTAGTTTAATTCAAGCCCTTGCAGATTTTTGCTTATGTAGTAGAGTGCATGTTCTATTGAACCATCCTTCTGCCCTAATACCGCGCCAATGGCATAATTTGATGCATCAGTATGAATATGAAATGGAAGTGACCAATCAAGTCCTTTTAGAATAGGTGCCTGTGTAAGGGTGACTTTTAAGTCAAGGAATGCTTTTTCACATTCCTTTGTCTAAGAAAAATCTGCATCTTTCTTCAGCAGACTGTATAAGGGGCCTGCTGTTTGGTTGAAGTCCTTGATGAATCTTATGTAGTATCTAGCATAGCCAAGAAAGCATTGTACCTCTTTCTGCTTAGCAGGAGAGGGTAGCTTAGAGATGACCTCAATCTTGGCAGGATCAAGCTGAATTCCTGCAGCAGAAATATAGTGACCAAACACTATTCCCTCCTGCATCATCATGAAGCATTTTTGACTATTCAGTGATAAGTTGTGATTTTCACATCTTTGTAGTACTTTCTCCAAGTTGGATTGAGCTTCCTTAAATTTCGTACCATAAACAGTAAAGTCATCCATGTATATTTCCATACAATCATATGAGATGTCTGAGAAGATACTTATGACTGCCCTCTGGAAAGTTGCAGGAACATTACAGAGACCAAAAGACAAAACTAAATAGGCAAACGTTCCCCAAGGGAATGTAAAAGTAGTCTTTTCTTGATCCTTAGGAGCAATTTTGATTTGATTGTACCCACTGAAGCCATCTAAGAATGAGAAGTACTTTTTTCTAGCTAAATTATCTAGAACTTGATCAATGAATGGAAGCGGAAAGTAATCTTTCTTTGTTGCCAAGTTGAGCTCTCTGTAGTCTACACATACCCTCCATTTTCCTTCTTTCTTAGGAACAATGACCAATGGGGAAACCCACTGACTATCGAAGATTGGGTAGATAAAGCCAGCTATTAACATTTTCTGTAATTATTCTTTAACAATTTCTCTCAAAGCTGGATTAATTCTTCTTTGAGGCTACCTGATAGGTTTGAAGTCACTGTTAATATATATGTGATGTGTATAGAGTTTTGGGTCTAAACCTGTCATATCCCCATAGTCCCATGCAAAAGCTCTATGGTGGGCTTGCAGCATTGTGGCTAGGGCAGTTTGTTGAGATGGAGGCAACTTATTATTAATGTGCAGACAGTGACCTGGAGATACTTCTATCTGTTTGGTGAGATCATTTATTGAGGTTGCTGATAAAGGTGGTGCCTGTATATCACATAATAGAAAATCATGATGGCTCTCAGGATCCAGTTGCTGCAGGAAATATTGCTGAGAACGGTTGTCCAAAACAGATGGGCTATTCAAACTAGAACTAAACGACAGAATTTGTAGAAGCAGGTTATCTTCACTTTGAAGCTAGGAAAATGGATTAGTTTGTAGCATCATTAACTGAACTAATGAATTGACTTCTTCAGATTCCTCTCCTAGATCTGGCCAAATTGGTTGAGACAAATCTGGCAGAGGTTGTGCAGGTGGATATAAAGCCAATTTCTTCTTTGACTGACCATCAGAAATTGTCATGTCTCCTGAACGACATCTTATAAGGGCATTAGTTGTAGCTAACCAAGGTCTGCCTAGGATAATAGGATATCCTCCTAAGGTTTCCTTAGTGGACAATATGGTGAAATCAGCAGGGTATTCCTAAGATTCAAGGGTGACAATGACATCTTCTATCACTCCATCAAGTGTAACTGTGGAACTATAAGCAAGCTGCAGGACAGTCGGTGTAGACCGAATGTTTAGAATATTCAAACACTCCATAGTGTGCTTGGTCATCACATTAATGGCTGCACCAAGGTCAACCAAAACATTTCTTACTACTTGACCATTGATATTTATTTTTACTACAGGACTTCCAGGATCAGTATATTTTGGAATGACAACCTTCTCCAACATAATATCGGCTAACTATCCTAGGACATGGATAGTTTGGGGATCATTTTTCTTTCTTCCTTGTTTCTTTAAACAAGCCTTTTTAATGGCTTTTCCATAGACTGGAACATCTTAAATAGCTTGAAAAAGAGGAATTTGAACTTGTACATTCTTTAACTACTCCAAAATATCAAAGGTAGGCTCTTCAATGGTCTTGGGTGTAGTAATTTGCAATCTCTGAGGAAAAGGTAGTGTAGCCTGAGGCTGCAGGATAAGTTCCTTAGAGGCAGTAGCTGATATAGGTATATCTTTTGCATGATCAGTAGGTTGCTCAGCAGTAGAGTCTAGAATCTCTGTAATTACAGGTGGCTGTGGAGCAGGGAGAGTGGTTCTAGACCTGAGATGGATATCATTGATATTCAGGGCATAAGTTGGATACTGGTTGACTTTTGCAGAATACATAGGTTGTTGTTGTTGCTGCTATTTATTATTAGGATTTGGCAATGGTTGAGTAGGCATAGGCGTTTGTTTTGGAGGGCCAGTATTTGCTGCAGGTGTTGCAGGAGGAGGCATAAGGGCCAGAGGTTGTGGCTGCTGAGACTGCAGGAATCCAGGGGGTTGGTTCTACCATTGCTGAGAATCTCTCCATTGAGGGTTCTGCTGCCAGTTACCTGGAGGTGGAGTCCATTGTCCTTGTGGATGGTGCCAACCTCCTTGAGGGGGTTGCCATTGAGGGCTCTGATAGTTAGGCTAGTATGGTTGAGGAGCATTCCAAGGTGGAGATGGGCCATATGTAGGTTGTCATTGGTTATTATAACTAGAGTAAGGATTACCAAAAGTCAAAGGATCTTGAGGCATACCTTGTCTTGGAGCCCATGGTCTCCTTTGTGCAACAAAGAAGACTTGGTCATCATCACCTTCTATCATCTTAAAATTAGTAGGTAGCTATTTAGCCTCCATGTTGGCCACCATCTTGCATCTACAGTCATGTTTATTTTGTCTACAATGTGGACAGAACTCAACCAGGATTGCCTCAACCTCCGCATGTTTCTTGTGAGCTTGCATGGTATCCAAATGTGTAGCCATGTTGTTTATGATGTCCTGCTTGAAATCATATAGCAAATTTGTGATCTCCATCCGGAAAACTCCACTGGAAGAAGACTTTCCCACTGTAGCTTGATGACCTCTACCCTTCTTCACATTTGCTCAGGAGTAATTGAGACATATCTCCATGAGATCATCCCAAGATGCTTGAGTGATATCTTCACCTCCCATCAGGTCCAAGGCATCTATACAGGTATCATTGATTCCCCTTAGAAAAAGTAATTTCTGAGATTCTTCATTAAGAGTGTGGTCAGAATTCTTTTTTAGAGAAAACATGAATCTTGATATATAATCCTCCAGACTTTCATCTTCCTTCTATTGAATTCTGAATATATTATCACCTTTACTACCACTCTTACAATATTCCTTGTATTTCTCAAGAAATTTTGTTTGCATGGTTGCCCAACTATCAACAACACCCCTTCCCAAACTCATGAACCATCTGAGAGCTCCCTCCTTCAAGGTAGCAGGAAACAATTTTAGTTTGTGAGCATCTGAAGTGTAGTCATAACTACGATAGAGGATATCAAACTCAAACAAGAAGGTCTCTAGGTCTTCTGTAACTAAGCCATAGAACTTGGGAAGTAATGAAGAAGGAATATTCTAAAGGTTGTCATTATTTTTTTGAGCAATAATGGGGAATTCAAAAGCAGGAGGTCGATTAGGTGGATTACGTGCCATGTTCACTTGATCAAGTATAGAAGCAAATGGATTTTCTTTAGGTTCTTCATCAACTGGGCTGAATAGTAAGTCAACACACAAATCTTTAGCAAATGGGTCAATATCTATGTCTCCTTCATCCTCAAATAGGCTATAAGCTAGTTTAGTTTTCTTAACAGTGGATGGCAGGTTAGGGAGAAATCTTCCTTGAGCGTCTCTTAGCGTCTCTTCTTCTATGCATGCAACAAAAATGGATGGTATTTTAAAAGGTTTTGAAAATACTTGAACAACTGACTAAACTACTGCTAACAATGACTATAGCAGGTTCTTAGATTGACACCATCCCTGACAATGGCGCCAAAAATGGTCGCGCCCACAAAAGGATATGAAAATCATGAAAAAACCTATCCTGGGAATTGGACATTCCAGTAGGTGACTAATACCTCTTCGTGGTTGTTTATTTACTTGTCAAACCAGGGAACATATACTTTAAATGGAGCAACACTATATGTGCACTAAGAACCAGTTTTAGTCACAACCTATTAAAAATAAATACTTGGAAAGAAATTCTACCTATGCTACAAGAAGGTAATGCAAAGTTCTCTTAACTCAACCATAATCTAACCAAAGCAGAAATCATAATAGCTACAATTGAGAGACAAAATATAAACTGGCCTTATGCTACAGGAACAGTATAAGACTGAGCTTGTGTTGAAACTTCTAAAATGAAATCTAACTTGAATTAACAAAGGATAAAAAACTACTCTCCTATAGATACTTACTAAGTGGGCCCCCTTAGCAAGCATCAACTAATTTACACAGAAGATTGTACTCAGAACTCCATCAACTTTTATTCATAATGTGAAATCATTTACATTGATTGTTCTATTTAAGAAAACTAACAAAAACTCTGATTCATATTATAACTCTAACTCTTACATAATCTGCTTCTCTATCTATCTCCTATTTCTCTATTCTCTTTTCTCTCTCTTTTTCACCCACGCAAGAGGAACACTTATTTAAATCAGGAAAACAACTAACTAACTAACCCTAACAAAGAAAGACGTGGATGTAAAATGTATCCCGAAATCAAGGAACATACTTCATAAATGAGTTTATCCATTCAACCCGATCCAAAGAGAATCTAGCAGTCCACTCTTTCCAGATTAACTGACATTTAAAATCCTTCCCAACAGTTTCGGTCAAAGAGTCTTCGCTAGAGCTTCCTCGAAGTCGTGCAGGAAATGGACTTTACTGCAAGGCCGAGATTGGCTGCGCTTGACTCGATCATACTTTCTTCAACAACCTGCGAAACACAAGGTAATAGATGCAAAAGAAAAGGTGAATGGCACATACACAATATCCATTCATTAATCACATATTTAAATCTATTCCATCATTCAAAAACGACATTATAGGACAGTCATATTAATCACAAGAAGGCAAGGAGAAAATATATGTGACAACCATCAAGAAAAGTCAATGCCATATTGACAACGAAGTGAATCACATTGACAGAGTGCATATTACCTTCTTAGGATAGTCAAGTTGCAATCATTAAATGAGGAGAATTCTCATGAAAAAGCATTGCAAGAGTATACAAAATATCGGTATTAAAGACACCTGCATTGCAAGAGTATACAAAATATCAATATTAAAGACACCTGCATTGTAAGAGTATAAAAAATATCAATATTAAATAAAAAACACTAATGAACTTAAGCATAATGAACCTAAGCATTGTACCTTCCATTTTTTTAATATGCTATTCAAGTGTGCCTGAAGGGTCATCTCTTTGCTTAAGAGTATCCAATATTGTTTCATGATCAGTATTACTAAGTGTCCATATTTTTTTGTCTTTGGTTTTGCGCGATTCTTCAACAACTTAACATTTGTTGCTATAACAAGGTACGAACACATGAGAATGGTTTTGTGTTTCTTGTAGTCTTCAAATGCAGGTATTCGATTCTTTCTAATCATATATGTTCGCAACCAAGTTCTTGCAACCACAACTGAACTTGTAGGATACACAAACCCATCATCATCTTCCATTGGTTGTGTTAGATTATGCTTTACGCACACACATCAGGCCAACCAATAGTCTAATTTCTCTTCATTCCCCTATGGTGCAACAACTACAAAAACATGTCCTCGCTGTAGTAGATCTGAAAGACTGTCGTAATCAACTGAACTTTCCATTATTCCATTTGTCATGGATATTGTTTGAGATAAAGGAGTTAGATATTGTGGAACCCATGTATCCACCCACTCACTTGACTCGCATTGATCTCACTCACATTGAATACAACTCTGACAAAAAAAAGCTAACTCTTGTTTCCAAATGGTCCATGTTCTTGCATCTAAGCTTTGAAATGAATGCATCTCTAAAGAATCTTTGATTGTATGACAATCCAATCTGCCTCCCACTATACCCTCCTCAACCAACCAAAAGAATCTACACATTGTTGAATCAAGTATCCCTCCCTGTGACAATGCTGAACTATACCAATCAATAATAGAATGAGCATCACTAAATTTTTCTCCTGAAATCTTCAATTTCTCCTTAACTAGAGCTCTCTTTACACATGCACTTGCTCCATCATGCTCCCCTTTCCCATGCCTAGCTTCAAAAAATCTCCAAATTTGAGGTACACCTCTCTCTACATGCATTCTACTCAACCAATAAAACATACAAGAATTCTTGAATTGACCTGTGCACTTATCTGACCAAATGAGATGTTAGTCCACTACTATATCATGCTCCTACAAGAACTCAAAAAAATTCTAGAAACAATGTTGGACATACTCAGATGAGTGAGATCTATCATCACTCATATAAAAATGATACTTTTTGATTATCTTTCAATCCTCTTCTGTACTATCAGGTGCATGTCTATATGTTATGTGGACAAAAATAGCAACCTGAATGGAATTGTAATATTGAGATTGTACCTCATTTTGTGGTTGCAATGTGTAGTTTTATACAAAGTCAACCACTGATATAATAGTGCCAATCAAAAAAGATTCCTTACACATCCTGAATTGTTGATCCAACCACTAAAACCTATGGCTATGCCTTGCATACTTGTAGAAAAGATTGTCCTTAAAATATGAAATAAAATTAGTAACACTGCATTCTTTTGTAACCAACTCGCATCTAGAACCTTCACCTCCACTTTGCAATGTATAATTGACTATCTCATATCTTTTTTTCTTAACAAGCTTCTTTCCAAATTCATGTTCAAAATCCTCATGAAAACATTGAACAAAATTTGACAAGCCACCACATTGTGAGCATTTTGCATTTAAACAATCATTTCTATAGAAAAGGAAACCATCATCTCTAGAACATAAAAATAGATCTAGCAAGTCCCTTGATGATTTTGGAAGATGCATTGCGCCACACTCCCACAACATTTCATTAATATGCAAGGTAGAACGAATATAGCATAATAGTTCATGGTACATTGAAAAATCCACATGGTATTTGCAACAAGTATTACGAATTTTAAGAGGCACACAATAAAATGGCTTCAAACCTTCAAAAATCCTTTGTGAGATTTCCATATTTGGATACATGTTTCAATAAATTTTTTGAACAACATTGTTTGGATTGATTCCAAGAAATATTTAGGATGCGGTGTACAATCTCGATTGCCAATTCTTAATTTTAAAACATCTTTTGCATTGGGTGATACTCTAGAGTTATCATGCCAAAATTGTTGAATTACCTGCTTTACATTATTGATTAGCTTCTTATCAACATGTGGAAGCCTCCTAGAAAAATCCTATGTATCATTTTGAAGAGGATCATCTATTATTTCTCTTATTTCAAGTTCTCTATCCAAAGTTTTATGATTTATTTCAAAATCAATACAAGTTTGTCTCATAAAGAGAGCCTTTTTCAATTGATGGCTTACTAGGGCAGTTGTAATGACTCTCCAAGCAAATCTCTTATCTTTTTCCTTGTTATTTTTTCCAATAGAATTGAGATCATTAAAAAGATTTTTGACAATAATATAATTTTTTTCGGTCTTCTTGTTCACACGAATCTTCAATTTGGCTAGCAAAGGTCTCATCTTTTGTATCTTTAGCAATTGTACAAAAAGTTGGCATTGCTTGGTCAATGTCTTATTGCTAAAATATTGGTTGAAAAGTTGTGTAGCCCACAACTGAATGGTTCATGTTGACCTCTTGCCTTCAAAATTATTTATAATGTTCTCATCAATTTCAAGTAACCATTTAGGGGTTCTTGAAGGTCTTGAATTCGGAATATGTATTCCTTCCACACAAGGTTCTTCATATCTCATGTAATCTGGTGAAACATAATTTACACTTGGTTCAATATTATGTTCAACATCTTCAATTCCAACATTTTCAATATCAATTTCAATAATTTCATTCCCAATTTCAATGTCATGTTCAACATCTTCAATTCCAACATTTTCACCTTGAACATTTTCAATATCAATTTCAACATTTTCATTCCCAATTTCAATATCATGTTCAACATTTTCACCTTGAACATTTTCACTTTGAACATATTCAATTTCCTCTCCACTTGAAAGACCAAAGGGCTCAGGTTCACCAATATTTGACATACCTTCTCTTCCTATGACTTTCTCTATCTCTTTGTCTATATGCTTCAATTTGTTCATTTGCAATCTTTCTCTTATGTTTTTGCTTTTAAAAACTGTTGCTCCCCATTATACCTCTAAAAAGATGCTAAAAAAATGATCGCTTATGACAAATTTGAGTAGAAGATGCTCCAAAAAGTTGATCTTTGTCTCTTCTTATCTGAAATCGTGTTTTTGTCACTTGCAAACAAAATGTAGGGTCCATTGGGATGCCCAAAATGACCCACTTGGGGTTTTTCTATGGTCGAAAAATCCAATATCATATAAAATCTGATATCTTATTTGAAAAACATTTCAAAATGTACTGTAACGGTAGGATTTTGGTGTTATAAATCGGATATCCGATTTTTGCACACATAGAATTAGCAGGAGGAAGGGAGAGGGGGAAGAGGGGAAGAAAGGGAGAGGTAGAGAGAGAGAGGGGGGGAAGGGAAGAAGGGAGAGAGAGAGAGAATTAGGAGGGGGAAGGGAGAGGGGAAGATGATAGAAGGTTTAAGGGTTTATGGTTTAATGGAGTGGCATCCAGGATAAAGATCGAGAAATCCAAAATCAAATCCCTCAGGTCAAGATCAAAATGTCGGTCGTTCGATTAAAATAGGTCTCAGTTAAAGATCAGGGTCAAAATCGGGTCAAATCGCAAAATCAGTCCAAATCAAAGTCCAGGATTCATTCAGGATTCCGTCGGAAATCAGGAAGTCCGTCAAATCAAAAATCAAAATCATCATCATAAAAAATCAAAAAATCAGAAAAAAAAATCGAAAAGATCCAAATCAAAATCAGGATTCCAGGATCAATCAAAACAAAAGTCATCAAAATCCACTTTTTTATCAAAATCCAGGATCCGGTCCGGTCAGGATCAAATCGAGATCATCTTGCGTCATCAGCGCAAAAGATCAAAATCGTCGTTCCTCGATTCAGGTCCGAAAGTCTCGAAAGGTCAAATCAAAAATCAGGTCCGAAATCATCGCGTCAAAAAGGTCAAATCCAGCCCTAAAAATCAAAAGTCCGTCAAAATCGGTATCGTTCGAAAAAATCCAGGATCCGTCAAAAAATCCAGGATTCCGAAATCAAAATTCGCAAATAAAAATCACGTCGTTCAGGATTCATCCGGGGGTCCGGAAATAAAATCCAGGTCGATAAAGGAAAAAAATCAAAATAAAGAATAAAGATAAATCGAAAAATCCCTAAAGAAATCGGAAATCAAGAAAAGGTCCGTCGAAATAAAGATTCCGGGATTCAGTTCGAGGATCCGGTAAAAACGAAAAGGATTAAATAAAAGACTCCGAAAGTCGAATCATCAAAAAAAATCAAAAATCAAATCAGGATCCCATAAATCATCAAAAGTTCCGAAGTCCGGATTCAGGATTCAGAGTCAAAATAAAAAATCATCATCAAAAAATTTCAAAAATCCAGGTAAGAATCAAAATCGGAAATCGGCGTCGGCTCAGGATTCAGGGTTCTCCAGGAAATGTCAAAGAAAAAGTGGCCAATAATCCCGATCAAATTAAAACCATCAAACAAATCATCAATCTTTCATCAGAAAAATGTTCAAACGGAAATAAAGGTCCGGGGATTCACGAAAAGAAAGGGTCGAAAGAAATTCAAAATAAAAAATCAAAAGCAAAGAGGTCTCAGAAAAAACAAAGAAATCGAAATCCGGAAAATCAGGTCCGTCCGGAAGTTCGGGAGGGATTCCGTCATCGAAAATCATCATCATCAGAGAAATCCCGCAAAATCAAAACAACTCAAAGATCCGGATCAAAATCAGGATCAGGATCAAGTCATCAAAATCAGGCAAAATCAGGATCCGATCAAAAATCAAAGTCAAATCCAAATCAAAATCAAATCAGGATTCAGGATCCAAATCCAGGATCCAGGATTCGGTCAAAATCCAGAAGCATCCTCAAAAGTTCCAGGAAATCGAAATCAAAATCCATCGAAATCGCGTCAAGAAAATCGAAAAATCAAAATCAAAAGTCCACATCGTCAATCAGGGTCAGAGTCCAGGATTCAGAGATCCGAAATCCAAAGAAAAATCAAAATCATAAAAGAAAAATCCAGAAAGTCATCGAAGCGTCAAAAGTCAAAATCAGGATCGCAATCAGGATTCGTCCAAAATCCATCCGGTCAAATCAAATTCAAGTCAATCATCAGGATCCATCAAAATCATAAATCATCATTTCGCTCATCGTCAAAACATCAGGCAAATCAAAATCAGATCCGTTAGTTATATAATATTTTATATCATCAAAAGCGTCATCAATATATCCATTCAAATCAAAATCCGCGCGTCAAATCAATATTCCAGGATCCAGTTCCAGTTCAAGGTCCGTCAAAACAAAATCAAATCATCTTTCGCTTCATCAAATCATTTCAGGATCGAACGCGACATCAAATCAGGATCAGGATCAAATCAGGATCAGGATCAGGCCCTCAAATCAAATCCGCTTTTGACTCAATCATCCATTCTGCATCCGGCATAAATGAGTGAAAGGAATATATTTAAATATTTTATATAGTAATATTAATTAAATAATATTTTATATATTAGTACATATATATATATATATACTTAACTAAAATATAGAAATAATATTTAATATATTATACATAATAATATATATAAATAAATATATATATATATATATATATATATATATATATATACATTAACTAAAATATAGAAATAATATTTAAATATTATACTTAATAATATAATATATTATATATTATACATAATTCTGTAAGAGATTATCATAAATTAAATATTATATATTAAATTATAAACTATATTGTATATTCTAAACTAGATATATTAAAATAAACTATAAACTATTTATTGCATTTTTTAAATCATATATTATAAACTATATTACATTTTTAAAAATCATATATAAAATATATCGAATATCCGATTCAAATCGAATATCCGATATTTTTGACACAAACCTTACTACCTAGGGGTTAGCCTCGGGCTTGCTTTGGAATTTGGCTAGGAAATGCCAATCCTAAGAAGTCAACACAAAAAATGTGTTGAGTAACTCACCTCGCTTTTCTAGATTTCACCCATGTGGCTGACAATTTCTGTTCTACCCAAAATTGATGAAACGAAAAAGGTTTATAAAGGAGATTCTTAGTTTTCCACCAATATAAATTATGCTTTACTTTGAATTTAAAAAATAATTATTATTCATTTTCTATTTGAATTACGTCTAAAGTCCTAATTGATAGGCTGATTGAAAATCATCTATAGCTTTCAAATGGTATCACATTTTTGAATCCAAAACATGCGTCACATTCTATGCTTCATACTACGATTTAAAAAAATTGAATTTCATGAAGTTTTGACCAAGTTAAGGTGGTCGACATACGAGTTTTTATATTTTTTAAAAGTTGTAATAAAAAACATAATTAATTATTTACTTGGAAAAAATTATAAAAAAATATGCATCACATCGGGACATGAGTCCTCTACTTATGTCTAAAATATTATAAAAAAAACCATCATTTTATTATGGTTAGGGTGGTCAGATAGACACCTACTTATTTTTTCCTTGAAATTTAAGTACTACTGATTTGAAATTTCAAATTTTCATCAAATAGTTTAAAAAAAAAAAAACCTAGTAGTTTAGAAACTACATTCAATTTGCTACAGATTCTATTCTTACATATTTTTGAAATAATATAGATAACTTATTCAAATTTTTACGTTAAGTTGCTTAACTCTGATTTTTTTGAATTTTCATCACCACTTAAGGGCCTTTTTTTCCCATGATGATCTTGCACATACCCTCCATCCTTTCGCTATTTAGATGGGAAAGTCTTTGTAGACTTGTATTCAACTGAATGCCATTTTTTTCATCATTACCTCATGCTCTAGATAGAAATGTGGGTTTAGAAAAAGATTTGAAAGTAAGTTGACCAAACCTCCTTGTATTTGGCTAATCTTTGTAGGGAAGTGGAGGAACAAAGGGAGAGGTTTTAGGCCCAAGTTATCTAGCAAACCTAACTTGCTGAAGTATAGAAGGGTAAGTTGGAAAAATCTGAAAATGAAAAAGTTTAGCTAAAATCAAAAGTGGTTGAACATCAAGCAAAGAAAGAGAAGGTGTGACACAACTTAAGGAGGTAGTCTATATGGTTAAGAGTTCTGGAGAGTGAAGATATTGCCACACACTACCTCTAGCAATGTAGAACATAAGTATGTAAAATCTGGACTGTTGTAAAAATTACCACTCCTCATGCAACTTCTTCCATTTCAACAAGAATTGAAGCACCTCAAAGAGCATCTCTTGCCCTAATGTTCAGTAAATTATTTTTGTCAAATAGGAATCCAAATTCTTTTGTAGGGGAGATGATGTAATTAGCATTAAATGAATTCATAATGTTCTGTTAGTTTGTGGAGCCAACTATTTTCTTAGTTAACTTGTTGGCTTTGAATTAATTTTCTGTTGTAGCAGTTCCCAATAATTTGGTGCTAATTGACAACCATTGGCCTCTTTTATATTTAATAATCATAAATATGGAAAGCTTTTTCAATCTTAGCATGGTATTTCACAATCTCCTCATTTTTAAGCAAGCTTATTTGAATAGAGTTTCTATTCTGTGTTATTCTATTACTCTATCTAGTATGCATTATTAGTTTCTATCCTTAAATATGTATTTGATATGCAAGCCATATGATAGTAAACTAAAAAAAAATATTATTGGTTCTTATTAAATCATAATATGCCTAAGAAACAAAGGAAATTATAGCTATGGTTTGAGAGGAAAAATCTGAAAACATCATGTATCGAGATATTATCTATCCTCTTACGGGTTAGGGCACAATAGAAAGCTATTGTGTACCATTTTTGAGAATGGTGGGTTTTCAAAGGCATTAAAAGAGTCATTTCCTTGGTAGCATTGGTTATTGTAAAATGTTGCAGACCATTGCTTGGTTTATGGACTTGGAGTATCTTCTTCATAGATCTCTTACAATGGAATATTTGAGATGACCATGTTGCCCTCCATCAACATCTTGGATTTACAATAATTCTATGAAAGAATTGATTATAACTTATTGAATACCATTACGTTTGAATAGGATTCATATTCAAGACATAAAGGTTTTATATCTATTTGGATTTTTCTATGTTGTCTACGATTGGTAAAAGTGATAAGAGTAGTACCATTCTATTCCAAAGTTCACCCCGTCTCCAACTACTTTAGGGACAATACATGTACCTATAAATTTTTACCTTGAGGAATATTTGACCCTTCTTTCTCCTAGTGGCATATCCTTCGAGAATGAGGATGTTGAAAGGTATTACCCTATGTTCTTGTTCCATGGTGATAGTGTGGCTATCTGAAATAAGTGAGCACAAAAATCTTCATTTACCTTTTTTGAGAGTTCTCTTGACTTGATTATTGAGAGTTGCTTTGTGATGGCATGGATTTTTCTTGCCGAAAAATGATTGTAAAAGTAAATTCATGAAGTAATAATAACCATCTACTTACTCGGCCTTGGGTGATTGGTTTTTTGACCATGTACATTAGTTTCTAATGGTTGACATAGAAAGTAAATGATTTTTCCAACAATAGTGTCAATTTTTTTTTTGCATTGAGTAGACCATACTTGGAGCTTATCTCTTTGTACCAAATGACATTTTATTATAGGCATATGCTCCATCTTATACCACAAAGGTGGTCTTGAGTTTTTCTTATTTGGCTATGCTTATTTGGTTGTACCCATAGAATCCATCCACATGAAGAAGTAGATCTCATCTTGCTACTTCTTCAAGAATATAATCTATGAACAAGATTGGAAACGGGTCCTTAATAGTGATAGCATTGAGGCTTCAAAAATCTACACGTATGCTTATTTTCTCATATTATTTCTTCAATTATATAACTATGGGTGACACATAGTCACTTGTTTCTACTTTGAATATGATTCCTTCTTGTAACATTTTCTTTACTTCCTCCCGAAATTTTACTACTTAGTTTCAATTCATCCTATAGGGTCTTTTTCTTATCAGTTGTGCTCCAAGTACTACAAGAATTCCATTGATGCACAATTCTAGTGGTACTCCTTTTAGGTATTCGTATGCCCACGTGAAGACATCCTTATACTCCAAGAAAATTTTGAATGTTGTGGCCTTCAACACAATTCCATTTGTCACCAACCATTATGACTTTTGAAGTACCTTCACCTCTTAAGTTTATATTCATAGTTTTAGATTCCTCATACTTTATGTCCTTACCTCATTCAAATTTGTATGTAGGGATGTCACCTAGTTTTACATTCCCCAATTTGTATTCTATATATATTTTGACAATCAGTGTATTAGTTGGTGGTTTCAAATGCTCTCCTTGTACCCTCTTTGCATCTTGTGCCTTCTCCACAACTTGGATCATATTGCATTTAGGTTGGAATAGTTTGTAATCTTCCATTTTCTGGTGGAACAATTTATAGAATGAACTTGTTTCATCCTCAAATCAAGGTTGGAGGTCTAGAAACCCCTTGGAATTCAGCTCCACAAGGCCTTTGTCTTCTTCACCCCATATTTATTTTGGATTTGTGTTTGAATTTGATGAAGCCACTTTCTATCTCACTTCTTATTTCCTTAAAACAATTATGTATTTCCTTCCCCTATTTTCAATAGACAAGTTATTTTTTTTTCAATTATGATTGGATTTGGTTGTGACTTGTCATCCTCGACCCAACAATGCATCATAGGATTTCTTGCATGCAAAGAAATGACAACAAATTTAAGTAAAAATTGTTGGGTCTTGATTATTACCTTTCGGGGACCATTAAAACCACCAATACCTTTATTCCTTGTTGGATTTTTCCTCCTAGTTGGAAGGTTTGTGGCCAAATGGTAGGTTTTTTGAGGCTTTTCTAGGTATCTTTAGGGAGTATATTGACTCTTGATCATCCATCGATGATTGTGTTTGTTAGATTTTTTCTGAGAATCTCTATATGCACACTATATTGGTTTCTTCACCAAGTTCACCATCAGTAGCGTAAGATCTATTACTTGGTCACCCTACATAGGAGGCTCTATTATTATGTTTGCATTCTTCTCTTGGACTGTCTTTTCTTCCTTTACAGTTTTTGTCCTTAATTCTAGAATGATTTTCAATAGATCAACCATCTTGATTGGTATGGTTGTTTCTAGTATTTGTCTTGCAATTTTCTTCTCCAATCCTAGTATTGTTGAAGTACTTGCCTATTCATTGGAGCACCTTCATTCCCTTGATGTAACTTGTTCCACTTCTTCTCTAGTTTACCAAATCTTTCATTTTTTGTATGAGGGTTTGGGTATATATCCTTCTCAGTTTGTGTTTGGGAAATGGACAATCCTTCTTCCTTTTTCCCTACATCAATCATCTTGATGTTGTATCTTTTCTTCAATCAATCAGTGTCTTCGTGATCTTCTAGTCCACACCATTTAGACAATAATTCCCTTTTGTTCTAGCTATTATTTTGATATTCTCTTACAAAACCCCCCATTCATTACATTATTAAAGCATTGTATGATCAAGTGTGCTTTTGAGTCATTATATTTGACTTCTACTCCCATCACTATTATTGTTATTATCTAAAATATTATAGCTATCCCTTCTATTGTGGTAGCCTCTTGGAGATGCATTGTTGTTTTGTAGCTTCAACGACATATTTGACCTAGGACTAATCTCCTTGAGGGAAGAGAACTTGTGTGCTCCTACTCTTGAGTTGTATGGGAACTCTTTTATTCAATGACCCAAAACCTAGTAGATGCCACAAAATAACTTCTTTGGATAATATGTTTTAATTGGACCTTTTCTCTTGTACACTTCACAACAAAGTTTTGTTGCTTCCTTGTTGGTTTCTTTTTCAAATTTTAATTCCTTCATCATCTTGAGCATGTCCCTTCTTAGGGCTTGTACCATCCTAGTTTCACTATCGCTACTCCCATCTAAAGTATCATCTTCATCTTGTTTCTTTTTGTTTCAAGAGGGCATTATATCCTCACTCTCAATGTTCATTGCCTTGTTATTGGCTTCTATATAGAATGAAGGTGGAACTATCTTCATTTTTTTCCTTAATGATGGGACGAGTCCTTCAATAAACCATCTCATCTTCAAGTCATTTGTAGCTTTTCTTTTTAGTTTTACTGATTATTCTTTGAGCTTATGATTGTAAGTCCTTGCATTTTCATGTCTGTCTTGTTTTGTATTATATATTTCGACAATGATTTCATTATAATCCCATAACAATTTAAAATATTCTTCCAAGGCTTTTTTCAACCTTTCCCACATGCTCCTAGAAGTTAGTTCAATTTCAGTATACCTATCAATGGCTATACACTTTAACATGGTTGGGAAGAACCATAGTTGTTACACTTTCTCATCTTGGCCATTCATTGCCTAGATCATTCCACAAGTCTTGCAATGCCTCACTAATCCTTCAATCCATTATCTATAAATTTGGGAAAGTTTTTCTTCTCAATGATAGGGCTTGATGGTGGAGTCTCCATATTTCTCTTTTGATACAACCTTAGAGCTTAGAACTTGCTCACAAGAAAGTCTTGACTTGGAAATTTGAATGCTTCTCTCCCACTCTCCACCATACGAAAATCTTTGATTCAATTTGCAATTTTAGTGTTCCCCACACTCATTACCTTCAATTTCTTTTAGCCTTGAAGTTTTGGCTTGGTTTCCTCAATTAACAACCCTTTGATGCCTCAGATGTTGTTCTCATACATTTCTTTTTTCCCAATCTTTAAGGGAATTTTTGAAATCTATCTCCTAGCTTCCCTCGTCCAAAGGGAATTGTTTTATTTTTTCTACTTGGTTCAAGAGATCAGCCCATGCTTTCATTTGGTAGTGGTAGGTGTTTGGCTATCTCCTCCCACTCTTCCTTTGTATGTTTCCTTGTAACAAGTATATTATGGTTTTTATTTTCTTGACTAGGACTTTGGCTCACACTTCAAATTCTACTTCTTTCTCAAGATGGGCTCCTTTGTACAAAACTTCTCTTCCTTGACCAATTTGTGTTCTTTTTCCGCTTTTATTTGGGTATAAGGGCATTAATTAACTATGGGGAGTGCAAAAACAATTTGTGCTTTGTTCTTCTTCTTCTTCTTGTCAGATTCTATCCTTGTAACATTGCCTTGTTTCTTGTCCATGCGCTTATAGTCCTGTTTGTCACGTAGATTTTGGAGTATTATAAAATGTCTTGCATGGAGTTTTAATAGATGGTTTAGGAGTATATCTACTTCTTCACTCACTCTTAGATTACCATAGATTTCTTCTTGAGTAATCTATCTTCATTCAACCATGTGTTCTTTCATAGATATGTCCCACAAATAGACCAAATCTTTTGTAAGACTGTCTTCTCTTAGTTGATTGGATTTGATTGGTTCTTCTACTAGTTGCCCTATTTATTAGCCATCTTTTATTCTATTGAGATTTTTTTAAGGCAACAACACCAAATGTTTACTTGTTACACAACTATATAATACACAATAAACTAGTTTCATACATATAAATGATGTATACAATAATTGTAGAGTAATTCAAGAGAGTTTTCATATGATATATAATAATTGCTTTCTTAATTCATTAAATACACTTATACAAAACTTAACTAGAATAAGGGAACAATTCCAACACATGGTCCCTTTTCCTAACTACAAAAGAATAATATAAACTTGTTGATGGCTGTGAAGGAATTCCAGCTGTTGGCAACTACCAAAACTAATCCAATCAGCCTACAAGGCATATACTCATACCCGCCGACTAACTGTATTTATTTTATGCTATCTACAAACCATTCTTTTAGAGTGTATGGGTTCACTTTGGTTTATTGTTGATCATCATATTAGACAGAGACAACGAATTCTTGAGTGATTTCTAGAAAGCGCTTTGGTCCATCAAGGTTAAGAAGTATGAAGTCTACCTTATTTAGAAAGCGCTTTAGTCCATCAAGGTTAAGAAGTATGAAGTCTACCTTATTTAGAAAGCTCTTTGGTCCATCAAGGTTAAGAGGTATGAAGTCTACCTTATTTCATCTTCAAATTGATGGAAAGAACCAATCGAATCTAGTCAACTAAGAGAAGACAATCTTACGATTAGGATATACAATTCCAAGGAGCAACACTTGTGGGATGAAAGTCCACCTTTCACTCAACATAGCAGAAACAAAGATTTGTATAGCTCTACCAAAAATAGCCCTTTTGAGTTGTGTTTGATTTTCTCACCATTGACCCATTGTTGTAGTTTACAAACCAACCGCAGTCATTGAATGCTTTCAACACATTGAGCAATAAGTACAAATAATCCTGCGAAAGGCGAATGATCACTACAAGTAGTGTCATGAATGGCTTTAGACACCATGCCATTTCCAAGATGGTGATAGATTATGGCTTCGCTTGTAGAAGGAAAGGCTTATTGGACCTTGCTGCAAATATTACCTCTTCGGTCTAGCCTATACACCATAATAAGAAGGTTGCAGATAATTTCTTTGAGACTGATTTTCTATCATCTAGTTTTCAATTAAGAATTCTTGTGTCATTGCTTCCTGCCTATTCTAGACACATTAGACGGAGAAAAAGAACTCCAATATGCTGAAATTAATCCTGATTTGCGTACACCGGAAGAACAGGGTCGAGTTATTGGTACATAGATTAAACACACAAGGAGTCAAAACAATTGTACTCAATTAGGTCATCCATCTTTTTCAAGAGCCTCATCAAGGGAAATGGCACACTAGGGCTGAAGTTGCAAAAGTATTTTCATGCCTACCGTCAACTTGCTGCAGTGGGGGCCATTGCTCAACAAGGGTTTATCATGGTTGAACATACGTGGTCAAAACCACAGAGCCCTACTCATATTTGATAATTAGTGCTGATAGTGTCAACTCTATTCTGAACGCTTCTTCTGTAGCATGATAGACTTTAGAGAATTGAACATCAATCAACAAAAAGCAAGTGGTTACTCATCATGGAACCTTAAGCCATCTATTTATCTTACATTTGTATAACTATGTACGAGAGCATTTCTTCATGGAGGATTCTAGTTCTGGAGTTAGATTCGGTTTTGAGTTGATACACATATTTGACCTCTCAAATCAATATACAAAATTTTCCAATTCTCAACTAAAATAATCTGGTTTCAGAGGTCTAGGAATGTTGCTCACGTGTTCATCTCTTATTTGAATTCTTGGTCATAACATTCTGATTGTCATTTAGGTACAAACCATTTTTTATCTTAACACATTGGAACCTTGTTTTAGTGTGTTGTAGTAAACTGGATCACTCCTGCCCTTCGGAACAGTTTTTGAGTTAGGCATCTTCTTTTTTCAAATAATGTTGTCATAATCCTTCTTAGGGTGTACTTGACTGCTGAAAAACTAAGGTCGAGACTGACAGGGAGTGAATTCAAAATCTTCTTTACATAGAATTTTAACTTCTTTGCCATTCAGTAAAAAATCTTTTACTTAGCAAAAATTATGCCTTTGCCTCCCTTGTTTATTAGCTCTGAAGTTCATAGACAAAGCCTCTTTGCTATCCATTAATGCTTATAACATAGACATCATGTTCTATATTACATCTTTTTAATGTAAATACGTGGCTTGAGGAATTGTTTCTTGTTTTGTATTGTGAGATTTATGTAGTGCTTGACACGGACAATAAAACACATTTCACACGTACTGATAAATCTATAGACCAAACACAACATATAGAGATATTTTCACAACAAAGCTCATTTACAATCCTGAAGCACTCATAGCAGAAAATGTGTGAGTCTCAAGTGCAGCCTTTTGATGTAATTATGTAGCTCAAGCAATTGATTCCTGTAGTTTACTCTAAGGTTTATGTATCACTTGTTATAAAAAACAAAACACATTTCATACATACGTACAAATCTATAGATCAAACACAGGGATGACGAGACGTTTCCACATTTATCTCAATTGTGGTGATCTTGAGTCTTGATTACTCCAACTAGAAGGTTTTCTCTTTGAAATTCACTCAAGCATAGAGCCATTGTTTACATGTCTAAATTATAAAATTCTACATCTGGACTAAGTTCTTTCATCAATTTCAGCCTCAATACAGCTATCTTGTAAGAGACTATAAAAAAATAATTTCTTAAAACATTTAGATTCAAGCTTGCAACCAAATTAGACGATGCCTCAAATTTTAAATAGTCATGTTGATGACCACCATGCAGATAGCTTAGTTCAATGTTTTTATATATTGAGGTTACAAGTTCAATAATACATATCAAAATAGAAGGCTACATCAAACCCATGATACTAGAGTCACCTCAAACCAAATAAAGAGCCCATACAAAGAATCCACCTGTCAAAAGATAGCTGAAAATCAATACAGATCTAAGTTAATAGCATAAGCTTCATGCAAGGAGATCGTCAAGTAGTTAAAAACAGTTTGAAGGACCCATCAGGGTTTTCTTAGGGTAGAATGGGAAAACCAGGATAAAAGCAAAGATCACTTAAGGGGCTCAGGCGCCTTTGAAACATCCATGTCTTCAGCACCTTGCCCAACTATAGGTACCTTTTTCAGGCAAAACAGGGTCCCTCATGGTCAACTGGAGAAGGAGGCATGTCTGGCTGGGAATCCTGCTACTCTAGTTACATCAGTAATCAGGTCCTGCACTCTAATGCTCAATAATGGCTTAGCATGCTTGGTGCAGTAAGAAAATCCTATTCCTAAAATACTATAAAAATGAACACATAGCTTACATCAATGGAGCAAAAGAGTTCATGAAAATCTCTACCTACAAAAGTAAGCAGAGAAAGCACTTGGACTTGTGCCGTGATTGGCAAAGAGTCAACTTCTACATTGTAAGCAGAGAAGAATCATCCTAAAAGGTAGATTTGGATCACGCTTTTTACAAACTCCTCATAGAAGCCAAAAGAATGGTACGTTAAGCACTTTTTTGTGCTGCACCTAATAATCCAAATGTCGCTTAACAAATCTTCTTGCCAAGGAAAAGGAATGGTAAAAAGGAAACCAAAGTCAACTTGAAGCCAAGCCCAAAGAGATCTGTCCACAAATCACCTCCAAAAGATGTGATTGTCTCCTCTCTCCCACATAAGCTGCAAGAAGAGTCTGTGATGACCATCTTATTCAGACTTGCTCTAACAGCTAATCCTTAAAGAATCACCCAAAGCTCCAAAACTTTGTGCTTGAAAGATACCACTGAAGACAGAGTTGCAGCTAATAAATGCTCCCATTGATCAGATAGCAAATGCTGCCTTTGATCCGTCATAGGAACTTGAATTCCAACAGGAAACACCCAAATAATGGATGCTCTTTCAAGGTTCATTGAGCACCCATTTTTCATTGAACTTGAATTTCTGTTTTTAATTTACTTGTCCCAGCAGCATCAGAAAAAGTGTCCAGAAAAATAAGTTTCTCCTACATATATTGTTGAGTAGGTTCAGGAGTTAATGCTGAATCATCTGCAATCATCTGCAAAATGGACATTCAGGAATTGATTCCGCTGTACTATACAGATAGGGACCTAATGGTCAGCCTTGCGGAATGGATCTTTGCAAATGGATAGGATCATATGCTATTACACTCAACTAGGAAGAGAACCCTCAACTACTCTAATCAATATCATATGTAAAACCATTTAATGAGCATCCTGCAACAGCTTCTGATTTCTTCTAGTTTGTTAAGGGAACATTCAGCATTTTGAATGCTGATTCATGCCATGAACTTGGCTAACCAAATAGCCATGTACAAAGATGAAATTATCTGTCCTCTTTATTACATTAAACGCATGTTTTACAACTCTCACTATGAGTTTAGCTGAATTTGAGGACTCTTGCCACTTTTCTTAAACTTCAACATCTAGTTTATAAAGTCAACCTTGTATTTCCAACATTTTTTCAACTACTACTATTATTTCCTGCTTACGAAACTTCTTGTTTGTTCCCTTGTCCGAGTTCCAAGATTTTTTAGCTGTGTTTAAAGTTTAAGAAATTCTACCAGGAGCTGTTCCTTATGAATGCAAAGATTCTTTGTTGAAAATAAACCTCATCCTTCTATACTGAAAATAAAAAGTCAAATCTCTATGAAAAGGCTTACTTGCATGTATGCTATTCAAGGCAATGCTTTGAACAAGGATAAGTTGAGGAAATACTTCCCTCTCCAGTGTGTGTATAATTTTAATTCATATTCTTTACTAGTGCTTAATAATAAAGAAACAGAGACAACATAACATGTGAATAGAAGTACTTAAAACTTCTTTGGCAGACCATGCCAATGCAATAATTGTCATTATCACATTTGATGTAGTTGGGGACTTCCATAAAATAGAGATTAGTCTCCCTTTTGGTTATTGGATACCAGATATAAAAAAATTGCTGTTGGGCACCTCAGTGTCCATAATATAGTTGACAAAAAGATTAAGCTTCTTCATAAGCACCACTTTATGCATTAGTAATGGTTTTGAATATGTCAAGTTGAGTAAATTTTTAAAGGGCATTTTACTTTTTATGGCAACTTCTATTAAGGATTTCTGTGTTCATTTATGTTTGAAACTATTGCACCTTATGCATGTGTATGTGAAATGTGTAAGTGCTTACATATGTAAATCATAAATTGTTTTGCTTGATTTGCAGTCTTGGCTCTTAACCAGTGCATGCTGGCCCGAAGATTGCTTTTCAAAATAATATTACTGCTTAGAAATTGGAAAAGTGTGAAATTTGGAGAGTATTTTTAATGGCTCAAGGCTGTGAAACTAAAAATGAAATTGATAGGGAAGGAGAGCTTGATCTCCATGTGGAATGCGTGAGCGAACATTTTTCTATTCAAGTCTCTGATGCATGGGTGTACCTAATTTCATCTATTTTGCTTTTGATTCTTTGAACTTAAAGGTGCAGAAGAAATACGTGCAACTAACCTTTGGGGGAATTATTCTATCCCTTCTGACAATCCATATGTTCAAGATGATAACTGGCAGCCAGAGATTTGGGCCTTAGGTTTCAGAAATCCTTGGCGTTGCAGCTTTGATTCATTGAATCCAACTTATTTTTTCTGTGCAGACGTTGGTCAGGTGCTGTAAACTTATCTTTGCCTTTTGTGGTCGCTATGATTTGCACCTGCGTGTTTAATAACTCCAATTCAGGGATGAAAATTCTCTTAAATATTTATTTGACAGCTTTTGTTATTGTGAAGAATTGGTTTGTTCATTTAAAAATAAATGACTTCACTTTTAAGACAACATTGGCGGGTAATAAACCTTTTCAATCAGTGATTAAGATTGAATATCATGCTCGCTGTCTCAACTCAAGAGGTCTGCAATATTTCCTGTGGAAAAAATTAAATATAACCACTCGGCTGTTTGCTATCCGAGACATTCATGTAAATTATACATAAAAATCTAGGTCTATAGTGTGGAAAATATAAGTAGCCGGCTCCAGAATGCAATATTGAATTGTTCATACCAGACGAATGAAAATGGCACAAGCAACATCACGTTGAAACATTAATGGAGTAATGGGCAAGAGATAGATATGAGAGCATCACGATGGTCCTAGAATATTGTTCAATGTCTTGATTGAAGAAAATCTGGGTGCCGTAAAGGTAGACAATATTCTCAGGGTTTCATAAACCTGATTGTCATATAAAATTTTCAAATGTATTTCAAACTCAGTTAAAGAAATTTCAAGATTCTGTCTCAGGAAGCTATCGTTGCCCTACTTGTCACAGAAGCAAAATTGCAGGAGCAAAATGTTTTTTTGGTTCTTATTTCATATGGAATTGTCAATGAACAGAAGAACAAACTAAATGTGTAAGCTTACTATAAGAAGGAGACGTAATTGAAAACTCGAACTAAACATTAGATACAAGAAAACCCATGAAATGGGAACATATAGATTTACATTTCAGGCTGGAAATTGGCAAACATTTATGGGAAGTGGTTAAATGGGGAAGCATGGGAGAAAACTTGGTTTAGCTCTTTTTTAGGAGAAAAATAAAGCCAGAAAGTAGACCTTCTAGCTGCTTGTGATCTAAAATTTCAAATTCTGGGTAATGTTATGGCAAGATTTTCATAGCCTAGTTATGTTGTGGCAAGGTTTTCATAGCCTAGTACGGTTTTTGGGGATAGGAATGTGTCTCTACTCTCTACACCCTGGAGAAATTCCTGGACATTTATGGAGAAACACAACCTGCTATATGTAAAGTGTGATTGCCATATCATTCGTTGCTTGATCATCTTTTGTCATGGAGAACTTAAATGTTAAGAAAGTACTGCAAAGAGAGGGTCAGAGGATAACTTAAGTCTTAAGTAATAAGCTTTAGGGGATGTGCAATTAACTTGACGAAGGGCTCAATAAGATTATTCTAAAGAAGCTGTATTGAAATTATTCAAAACACTCATAAAAGGTCAATGAAAATTTAGATTGGCAAGGTTATGACTTATGCATATGCATTGGATGATTACATTTTTCTTTTAGGATGAGTGAATGGATGTCAATAAATAGTACGTTATTTACTGAGAATTCTGGGAAATCTTAGGACCTTAAAGTCTTTATTCTAACATTGTATGACATTAATTTGCAGGAAGTCTGAGGAGGTAGATTTAGTCACAAAATCTGGGAACTATGATTGGCGTGTCGACGAAGGATTTAGTTTCTACATTCCTCCTTCATCCCCAGGAGGAAACCCAAGTGCAGATTCTATACAGCCTATTTTACCAATAATGGGTTATGATCACAATAGTGTCAATCGGCAGGAAGGATCTGCCTCTATAACCGGTGGCTATCTTTCTAGATCCAACCAAGATGCTTGCTTATATGGAAGGTATGCAACTATGTAGCATTTTACTGTCAGTATGCTTGAAAAAGATATCACACTATAATTGTTCTTAATTTTCGACATTGTAATAACCATATATACTCTTGGTAGTTGACTCAACAGATCAATTTTCTCTGATGATGGATGAAGGGGAAGCCTTTTACTTGAAACATTGGAACTAAAAACTATCATGCCGAAGAATGCAGAAAACTAACACCTTATAATGTTATTCTGAAGAAGACAATTTATAGGTAGCAATAATTAATTCTTCCATCGTGGGTAACAGTATTCTTTCCTCTGGTGGTTACACTTTCTTAAATGATAATAGTAAACTCGTTTATTCATTTTCAATTTTGTGAAATTGCAGATTTTGTATGCTGATCTCTATGCTGCAAATATGTGGGCTGGTATAGAAAATCCCATTGGCAATGGCAACTTTAGTAGTACAGCAGTACATTTCAATTGCTCTGCTAAATCCCCCATTCCATGTCTGTATGCACTATGCAGCCCAAACTAAATATCCCACTTTGAACTACATACTTTCAATTGGAGAGGGCAGCAGGAAGGATGTATATGTGCTAGCCAGCAATGGGGTGTACAGAGTGGTACATCCCAGTGATTGTAATTATGTGTGCAAGAAAGAGAGTATTGAATTTAACAAAGCACGGATAAACAAATTGCAGAACAGAAATAAAGATGCAATACACCGGATATATGTGGTTCATCAATTTGGCTACATCCATGGGAAGCGGGGGAAAAACTCTGTATTATTATCTCTCATACAACAGCAAGCTTGCTTCAGCTATAAAAAAAAATATTATTGCATTATCCATATGGCTTTTAATAAGCCTTTCGAATGGAATACCAAAAGGTTGGCAATTGGAGGGAAAAGTGGATAAGTCTGTTGAACTTCACATAACCAACAATCACCCACTTGAAGTCCAAACACTGCTGCAAGTCTCAGAGATATTCATATGTGGTGTTAACTTCGCTGTCTTTTGACTGATTTTGCATCTTTTTGTATGACCAGCAATTCTTCTTGGTATGACCTTCTTTACCACAAAACCAACAACCTTCATTTCTTCCCCTAGACTTAGATCTTTTTGTAGATTTTGATCTCCTTCAATTATTACTTCTACCTCTTTCTTGATGTCGCCCTCTAATGTCAAAAATCAAGGCATCTCCCGATGAGGTTCCTTGATTTTTTCTCCTCATATCTTTGCTAAGGAGAGTACCAACAACATCATCGAATTTGAGTGTACTTTTTCTAGACACTGAATTTCCGATTGCCATCACCACACTTTCCCAGCTATTTGGTAGAGAGCACAACAACAAGATGGCTTTGATTTCGTCATCCAAATTTATGTTCACGGAAATCAGTTGGTTGATTAATGCATTGAATTCGTTGAGATGATAGGACACGTTTCCTCCTTCCTTCATCTTCGAATTATAAAATTTTTTCATGAGGAAAACTTTGTTAGAAATGGAAACCCTCTCATACATATCACACAATTTGTCCCACAATCCTTTCGATGTCTTTTCTGCTGAAACATTAAATAAAACATTGCTGGATAGAGAAAGGATAATGGTTGCTCTCGCCTTCTTATCCAATTTCTCCCACTCTTCATCAGTGATTGAATTTGGCTTCTTGGCTTTTCCTTCCAGTGCGAGTGAGAGGTCTTCTTTAATCAACAAGGATTCCATCTGCATCTTCCACAATCCAAAATTTTTTCCTGAGAATTTTTCGATTCTCCATTTATCCACTTCTTCCATCTTTTTGGAATTTATTTCGCAAATTCCCAATCAGCTACTTCACCGAGCTCTAATACAAATTGTTGAATAACAAAGTGCGAATGAACAAATTGCTGAACAGAAATAAAGATGCAAGACTAAAATCAAATGAGAACACAATACACCAGATATACGTGGTTCACCAATTTGACTACATCCATCGGAAGCAGGGGAAAAGCTCCGTATTATTATCTCTGTTTGTTTTTCACATACAGCAGCAAGCTTGCTTCAGCTACACAAAAAAATATATTATTACATTATCCATATGGCTTTTAATAAGCCTTTCGAATGGAATACCAAAAGGCTGGCAATTGAAGGGAAAAGTGGATAAGTCTGTTGGACTTCACATAACCAACAAAGAGCCTCTCTAGTGGACCCTCTAATGTCTCACAGCCAAGTCCATTCCCGAGTCAGATACGATCTCCTTCTGGGTCATCTGCTGCCAGAGCAAAGAGCATAAATGTTTGGCTTGAAGCCTTTCTTGTTGTATTCATTATTCTAATTTAGAAAACTGGAAACATTCTTCGAATCATAGAAAAAGGTAAACTTATAGTCCATTTTCAAAAACAATGATTCGGAGTTCTGTTCTTTTAAATTATTTCAGCAAGTGAAACTTTTTAGTATCTCAACTAATAACGTTCTATTGTTGTTTGAGTTAGACAGTTTGCAACTTAAACTTGCTTTTATCCTTTTTCACAAACATATTTGAACTGTGGATCCTGCTTTGGTTCAGCAGTCAACCTGCCTTAGCTGCTAGACAACCCACTAAGGTCCCAATTCCAACAGATTGCTAATTAGCGTTTTTATACTCTTCAGTACCACTATCATTGGCAGTTTCATCGCTAAGCCTTTTAGGTGCGGTCTAGCTTGTGGTTTTTATCTATGCAATGTTAAATATTTTAAAAGTCATTTAGAAGATGGCGGGTTCCTGTTGTGGGATTTCATACACCATTAATAATCTCCGTAAAGCGGCTGTTTCCCACAATTTCCTCACCAATTTTTTCAATGTATTCTTTGTACTTAAAATAGTTTAAGTATTACCTAGGTGATAGTAATTGATTTTATCCTTTCCATCAAAAGCGACATAACGTTCCTTCTGAATATATTTGTTGCAACCAATTTTTAACTTTCAACTACTGAAAGCAACTCTTTCTGAAAGTAATTTATCATTCATTTTGTTTCCAATGCTCTATGTTAAGCAGAAAAATATACCTTCTGGAGCTCATTTTTTCTGATCTGAAATACCTTGTGCTCTGCAAGAGGTGGTTCAAACTGAGTCAGTACCGTCAGAAGGAAAATTCAGGTGACATGACGGAATTTTCCGGGAGAGTTTACCTGTGCCACTAAGTTTCTTAATTTTGTTTTTCCCAAAATTCAGCAGCAGCATGAACAAGTCAGCGTAGAACTCAGGGGCAGGGCTTTCAAGCTTATGTTAAAAACCATGTGTGACCAGCTTGATAGAATCATCAACACAGAGAAAACAAAAGAAAATTAAAAATAAATAAATAATGGCTAAGTGTATACACCATTAAATGTCATTACCGCATGCAGTCACCACATCCAGAATCAACTGATGCCAGAGACACGACAAAATAACTGCGACTTTTTGGAAAGCACTTCCAGCCAACCAATGTTTCCATCTTCCTCCTCAAATTCAGAAGAGTCGGCAAAGCCAAGAGGGACTGATCTAACTGATCTAAGACCGATTCACCAAGATCCTATTCGTCTCATCGGTCAGCTCAGATTGCCAAGAAGTCTGTGCCATGGAGGTTTTTGAATGATCCAGATTAGATTTCAAAAAAGACATTTAGCAGAGTTTTTAAACCAGAAGAGGGCGTTGAGCCAGGAAGAAGATCTACATTGCCACCAGAAGTGTGCTCAGGCAGAAGCTTGTCATTCACCTTTTCTTGTTCTTTATTCTTCGTATTTCCCAAAACTGGCTCTGCTGCAGATGTCTCCTTAACAAGATTCTCCAAGCTTGCCTTTGTAGGGTTATCCTTGTGAATGTCCCAAGAAAAATCGATAGCTTGTACAATATATTTACTCATATTTGAATGGGACTTAAGAAATGGAACATGCTGAATCACTAGAAGAATCCGGTACTTGTTGGTTCACTGATAAATGCCCAATGCAAGCTCCTTTCCACCACGTTGCACTTTTCAATGAAAGCATTTAGCAACTTTACAATAGGCAGCAATATGCCCTATTAGAAAACATTCGTGACAGCAATATGATGCGTTTTCATAATCAATGGCTTGTTTCCATGCCCGCTCCCCAACTATAAACCAAACTTTGTCAGGCAACCCCTTTGATATATTTCTATGTCCACCGGATCGATGGATTTAAATCTACCCAAAGCATTTCTAATACTTTGAAAGCAGTAATCCACCCAAAATTGCAATGGGAGATCAGAGAAATGAACCCAAATAGGCATAATTGAATAAACAACAGTTCACCCTTCACAGCTTGATGAAACCATTGCCAAACTTAAAAGATATTTATGTTTCTTTAAAAAAACTTCATAAAGAAGAATTATGATCTCTATAGAATAGAATTAGTACCCAGCTACAAAATTTTCAACCATGGACTTATCATGTTTTCTCAAATTTGTCAAGAAGGCTTATTTAAGATCCTTGAGCAATGTATTTCCTAGTGCTCCCTTATTATTACATATCTCAATTCAGTTTAATTCAAAGAGTTCCATCAAATCTTTATCTAAACGCAAAAAATACATGTTTTCATTTGGTATTCCATGAGATGTTTCATAAAAAGATTCCAATATATTTAATCTTTTGATTGGAACAACTCAATTAAGCAAAGGATACACAATTTTCACACACTTGCAAACCATAATATTCATAGTGGATGATGAGTAGTTAACTTCTTGACACATTATGATACAAACATGTACCTTGAATAATCTTTAAACATTTTCAGAGTAGAATCCTCACATTACATAATGAATTGTTATGTTCTTTATCCATCACCATATAAACACGTCCAAAAATGTATATGCCAACTTTTTGCAATATTATTTCCTATATAGAAAATGGACTTGGGAGAAAGCTTTATAATTTATCATATAAATAAGAAATGGACTTGGGTGAAAACTTTATTTATCACACCAAATAATAAATGTACATGAGAGCATCACTAGTTTCTCTTAGACTCCAACTTTGCAGCATAGCAAATCATTCAGATGGCAATGACAAAATGCTTCACAATCATAGTTGTTAATTAAGGAAAAAATAAAATGTTTCCAAGTTCCACCATTGACCACATTTTCAATTGGTTGCATTTGTAGGATGTAAGATATTGAAGGAGAGAAGAAAGCATACATGAAAGTAAATGTAACTTAGAGAGCATATACTTAAATGTAAAGTAATAACAAAAATGAATGCATTGTGTAATGAGCATGTAAATATATAAAATTATAAGACATGGTAATTACATACGGGATGTAGATAGCATCGAGGATGGTAGGTTGGTTACCCCAATATTATGGGAAATAAAAGGTGTTATGGCCCTCGATTGGCAAGAGCACTAAGTATGGAACTAGGATGGACATATGAATCCAATATGGCATCTTAGACCATGAGCACACAAAGGTAAATGTAAGGTGATATATCCCTAATGGGAATAGGTTGAAAAAATTAATTTGTGGAAGAAAACATGATTCTCTAAATGTAAAATTAATAACTTTGAGGGTGAAATTCATGAAATCTCTAATGTTAAAACATGACATGAAGACACAATATATAAAGGGGAAGGTATGATGCCTCCAAATGTAAAATCTATGATCATGAAGACGCAATTTTAAAAGTATAATTTTCAAGACGAGCAAATCCATGATTCCCCACTAAAATATAATAGTAGGGATATAACAAGATGAACACAATAGAAGAGCAAATCCATGATTCCCCTTATTATGATATAGCAATGCAAGTGCCAAATATTGAGGTGCAAGATAAGTAAAACATAATTATAGGATTGAAAAATAAGTGAATGACAAAGGAAAAATGAAACTAAAGTGCCACCCTAGACATGAAAAGGTGATGAAAACTAATAATGGCCAACAACCAAGGGGAATGAAGAGTTGAACCAAATCCATAAAGTGAAATGGGCATGAGGGCACAAGATTTATGGCATAACAAGGTATAAATATAAATAGATCATCTAAAAAGAGGGAATTCATTGCTGTGTATAGTAGGGATAACCTGCACCAGCCGTAGGAAAGATAAGCTGAAGCCCAACAACGTGTCTGATGGATTTGGTGATAGCAGTCAGATGCACCTTCAAAATAGGGCTAAGCCTAAATGTAAGCTTGCTATCCTTTATTGCAACTGTCATAGGATATATAGGGCTGAGCCTAAATTGGGTCTACTAGTTCTGGTGACAGCGTTTTGAAGTAACTTCACAGTGTTATTATTGACCTTTGACTTGTAGCGGTTAATAAGGTTTAGGTTTGAAAATGTTGCTACCTCAACTTCCCGAGATTAAAACTTCCTCGCTTCGGGCCGCTATGTGGACTGTGGATGCCACCGTGCAGTTTCTTCTTTCTACACGACTTCGATTGTATTGACGAAGTATTTATTATAAGATGAATGTTTGCATATTAGTTTTAAAATATTCTATGATATTCCCAAAAGAGTACAAATTATATTTGAATGTTTTGAGTTGATGTAATATTGTATGTTTCAAGTTGAAGATCATCTATTTTTTTCAATAATGTTTAAAGATTAATTTAGGTATATTTAATTAAATGTATATAGATAAATACAAATCAGATTTAATTAATTAATGATAGTTAGATAATAGAAATTTAGATAATTGTATTATTATATTTGGATATAAATGGAGTACATAGGGGTATTTAACTTTATAATTGAAGAATAAGTATTTTCATGAAGATTCTAGATTATTTTGCCTTTCTACCTTGAAAATGTAATCTTTTTGTCTTAATAATGTCACAGATCTATACTTATCCTCTCATCTATAAAGGTCAATGTCATATATTTGACTTAGATTCATGATGATAGACTCTTTATATATCGATGTGTGTATAATGAAGATGTAGAATGCAAAAAAAGAATTAAACAATGAAATAAAATCATATTCTACAACTGCATGCACCTCTAATAGAGCTTAAGAGGTATTGCACTAAAGTTGAGAAGCCTAGTAAAAGACCTCCTAAAAGCTCTTGTTCTACACACAAGTTGTGCTAAAGATATATGATTTATTATATATAGGTTTTTCTTCAAACTAGTAGCATGATTTTTTTTTCATAAAACCCCCCCTTTGGATTGGGAAAGGGTTTGATTTATAGATTGAGAGGATGATTGATTAATGATTGAGATTGATCCAAGAGATCAATGGTTGAGGATTCTTGAGAGATTTAGAGGAAGGAGAAGGCTCCAAGTGGCACCTTGTGATTGGTCCTCTTGGAGAGAAAAAAGGATCAAGATGATTTAGATGGTCAAGATTGATTTGATTTGATCAAAGGATGAAGATTAAATAAATAGTTTGTATTTATTTATTTTTTTGAAGATAAGAAAAGTAGGATAAAATCAATCAAATAAATGTGAATTCATTTAAGCAAAGGTGGATTACAGAGGAAAGGTGGATAAATGATAAATTAATTAAACAAATGATTTAATTTTATTTAAATAATGATTGGAAATCTCAATAAAATAGTTTAATTTATTTAATTAACATTAGAATAGGATAAAAATGATTGTGGTCAAGTGTGGAGAATCATAAGTGCCTACATTTTATCAAGTTCTTTGCGATGACATTGCAACTAGATGAAATTATGTCATTTCAAAGAAGAATACAACTAAGTGGCTTTGGAAGAGATATGATTAGTGTTAGGACGATCTAGTCATTGGGAGTTAGGTATGTTATGCCCCTTCAAGTAGATAGGTGGGTTCAAAGAAAATGGGCATGCTCTCAAAGGGATGAAGGGATGAAGGGATTGAAGAATATGATTGGATGGATTGATTAGGATAAGTAGATGGATTTGGATGGAGAGAGAGGATGGATAGATTAGGATATTCACTATGAGATAGTTCAAGAAATATTTATTTGATATCAGTTTACGTTATGCACTAAGGTATATGGGCTAGGGTGATGATGTGTAAAGTATAAAAAATAATAAGTTGAAGGAAGAGGTCATAAGAAATCATATTATGTATCAAACCATGTTATCATTATGATGATATGCTACAAGGATGATGACACATATGCAAGAAAAATGATAATACATACAAACAAGCAAGTATACATGCACAAAAAAAGAAAGAAAAATATGGTGTTGCCCCTAGTCAAGCTAAAAACTAATTGGTTGATTGGTGATGATGATAGCGTTATTGATGATAAAGAATAATGCAAATACTAGGAATGATCTATCTTGATGATGGTGTTTTTATGATGAGTAAAAAGTAAGGATAAGGAACAATATATCTTGATGATGATAATTTGAGTAAAGTGGATTAAGGTTTACAATGAGGATAGGAATAAAAACATTGGATACATTGGATGATGCACTAGATTTATTAGAAAGATTACATGGATTAGGATTGTGTACATTTGGATGGATTATATTGTGATTGCTTAGGATTAGAGGCTTGAGATTGGAGACTTGGAAATGATGTTAGGGATAACTAATTCTACAAATAAGGATGAAAGGACAATGGATTGCGTAGGTAAGGGATGTAAGGATTATTGGATTAATGGGTTTCATAATGTGAACTACAATGATTATGGTGCATAGGAGGGTATGTGCAGGATCATCATGGAAAAAATAGGCCCTTAGGTTGCAAAAAATTTAGAAAAATCAAAGTTAGGCAATTTGACGTAAAAATTTGAATAAGTTATCTACATTATTTCAAAAATATGTAAGAATAGAATCTGTAGAAAATTGAATGTAGTTTCTAAACTACTAGGTTTATTTAAAAAAAATAAAATCTATTTGGTGAAAATTTGAAATTTCAATGTAGTAGTACTTAAATTTCAAGGAAAAAATAAGAAGTAGGTGTCTATCCGACCACCCTAACCACAATAAAATGATAATATTTTTTATAATATTTTAGACATAAGTAGAGGACTTATGTCCCGATGTGATGCATATTTTTGTAATTTTTTTCCAAGTAAATAATTAATTATAAATTTTTATTACAACTTTAAAAAATATAAAAACTCGTATATCTGACCACCTTAACTTGGTCAAAACTTCATAAAATTCAATTTTTATTTTTTTAATCATATAGTATGCAAAGAAGAGAATGCGACACATCTTTTGGATTAAAAAAATGTGATACCATTTGAAAGATATAGATGTTTTTCAATTAGCAGGTATCAATCAAGACTTTAGTCATAATTCAAATAGAAAATGAATAATAATTATTTATTAAATTCAAAGTAAAGCATAATTTATATTGGTGGAAATCTGAGAATCTCCTTTAAAAACTATTTTCATTTCATCAATTTTGGGTTAAAAAAAAGTCGTCAGCCACATACCCTACAAATACCCATGATATTGCCACTTTTTGGCCCATCATGATCTTGCACATACCCAGGAATAAGATTCCCCATTCTATATATATTATATAAAGTACATGCTAAAATCATTGTGGGAATGTTCACCAATATTAATTTGAATTGGAATGGTGAGGTTTGTATTATGGATAGAATAGATTCATGGCTCAAGTTAGTGAATGATTCATGGAATGAAAGGATACAAGAAGGATGGATTGCATAGGATGTAATACTTGTATTTTCCAAAGCATACTTGAAGAATCTCCATATCCTTATAAAGATTGAAAGTAGGAGGGGAGGATGGAACTACTTATTCTCCAACAAAACCTACAAACAGAGAGATAAAATTATTAGTTGGCTATTGAGGGGCTTGCCTTAGTCAAACCCCCATTTTTCTATTTCTACTTCCATGAATAAATGATATTTTTGATATATCTTGAAATACGAAGTAAAATGCTTGAATTTAAAATGAAAATGGCTAAGATAGAAGTAATCATAAATATACTATGCTAGCAATTAGGATTTATTAATGGAAATAAAAAATGCAAATAAAGTAGAAAGGGAATAATATCACAAGAACAAAATCATCTAGAATATTTTGAAAAACCTCCAAAATGATGTTTGTTGCTTTGCTTCAACTTGTTACCACAATCCCATGAAGATATTTACTAAAAAAATAGTGTAGGAATCACATGGAAAAGGTTGGTATAGTGTGAAATTTTCTAGATTCATCACAAGTTGGAGCTTCAAGAAAATTTTCCAAGATGATTGAATGTGAATGAAAAAAAGGGTAATTTAGATCACATATAGAGCCATTACTTTCTTGATTGTCAGTGAGACTAACAAAAATTAATGCTCAAATGACCAATAGGTTCATAATTTTTTTTGGGATGCTAAAATTTCACATGGACATCTTCATGTTGTGCTCTTTTTTGGAGAAATTTGGATTCAAAAATCTTAAAGATCATAAAAAAATGCAATAAATACATAACCATTGTGTTGAAAATTTATATGTAAGAAACTCTATATTAGGATACTAGAGTGAAGAGATGATGCCATGTGAAATTGTAAGGGTATGCAATTTTGACACTATATTTTTCCCCCACTTTAGTAGACATATGATTTATACTAAATATGCATGCTAAAGTAATTACATAAATCACAAATTTTACTCAAAGATATTGTAGGGGATGCATAGTCTTAAAATGAGGTAAATATGCCCACAAAATGAATTCCTATAGAATACCCAAAATATTTTATACAATATACATTCATTATGTAAAAAATTCATAAAAAAAACATGTTAGATCAAATATATACTAACTAGAAAATATATCATTTATAATGAAGGAAAATATAGTACAAAAAATCATACACAACAAGAATACAAAGATAAACACGAGAAAGAAGAGAAAAGAGAAAAGGAGCATTAAGAAGATGAATAAAAGAGGTATTTCCTAGAAATATATTGCTAGAAGAAATGCCAAGTATAGCTAACAAGTTGTGTTATGCTAGATTCCATGCAATGATTTTGATCAACCATCAACACTACAAGCTATGTTGTAGGATGACCATGAAAAGTGTAGGACACACAAGGATCCACATGCTAGCAAGTTGCATTATGATAGGTGGCTCATATGTTGCCAACATTGCTGAGAGTGTAAAGATGACCAATTCTTTAGAGATCACAAAAGTGAGGTTTGTGCAATGATAACCCTCCATTAAAATAATTTCATGATGAAAATAATTCAATGTGTTTTAAGGAAAAAGAGGGGAGAGAGGGATGATTAAAGGCAATAAGGAACTAACAAGGATGTTATAATCATGAAACATGTAACATTGTGTTCATGGTACTATGACATCACATAATATAGGGATGTCACATGAGAAAAAACATCACTTGAAACAAACACATACACACTAAGGGAACGATAGGTCATGCATTAGTATAAATGTGAAAGTAATTGTTGAATTGTTTGAGTTCAAGGCTCAAATAGTCATGTTCTTTTAGAAGGGGTTAAATTTGGGCATGAATTTGTACTAATTTTTTTATCATAAATGAATAGAGTGTAGATAAACTTAGGCTTGGTCCCTTTGAAAGTTTCTCTAAATTTGTTAAGGAAAAGGAGATAATCACTTGTGGGTTTCACTCTTCCAAATGGTCCAAAGGCTAGTTCCCATGGTCCATTTGGCAAGCTAAGTTTAGTTAGAAAGTCCCACAAAACTTGGTGTTCATAGAGGTCTAATTTCCAAGAAAAATATACCTTTTGAAATCTATACATCTAGTTCACTTAATTTTCCTCTCAAAGTCTTCTTCACTTCACTTTTCCTATAAAGGTCCTTTCCCATAGAAAATTGGTACCCATCTAAACTACACTTATGGAAATTTTAAAAACTAGTTTATTTAATTTCCCCCACAATTGATAGCTCATAAGACAAATTTAAAAGTTTATAGAAGTATGAAGCTTGTGGGAACCCAACCACCATATGAAATTCCCCTTTCAAAAGTGAAGTATCTGATTTAGTTATATTTTCCCACAAATATAGTCCCCTTCCCCTTCTCTACAAATCTACTTCAACTCTTTTCTCTACATGCAAGTCCTTTTTGGAAATATAGCCTCCATTTGAACTAAAAATTCTAAAAGTTAAGTGTCTTGTTCACTTTTCTTCCACATTCAACCATTTATAAGGATAATTCAAAACATTTTGGAAGTCCATGACCATCTAAATTATATTATTAACTTGTTCATAAGGCAAGTTGACATAGAAAATTCTGCATGCCACTTATCTAATGTCAAACTAACATCATCCCTTTTCTTGAAGATTCCTTCACCAACTAAACTTGACCTTTCAATGTTGCATTCCAAACTACTTTAGTTACATTTTATTGCAAGCCTTTTCATGATTATGCCATTCACCCTTGATTACATAATATTTATGTCATTATCTATTTGGAGAGATTCCTTTTCCAATTAAGTGAAACCTTTCAAAGTTTTATCTCCTAATTAGTTTAGTTGGACTTCCTTGCACACCTAGACCATTTGAATGCTCCCACAATCTTACTTTGCTAATGTCATGTTGACATCATCCAAACCTATTGATGTCATCACATCTTGAGCAACCCTATTCCATGATGATATCATGATAATGTTGTATTGACCTTGTGTTAATGCCATCATCAAACCTTCTCATCTAAACTAGACACCAAAACATTAGAGGTTGGAAAGTTGTTTTTTGTTGGATTTCTCTATAGGTCCAAATTTGACGGACTTCTTTGTAGGTTCAATTCAAATGTAAACTCCTACAAAAGTTTAATTTCACTTTAAAACCTTGTAAAACACCAAAATGTCCAAACTTTCACCATTAATGCATTTCAATAGCCTCCAACCACCACATTAGATCTAATGGAACTCATAAACCATTCTAAATGTATATTGTCACATAGCAATAGAGGGAAGTGATGTTCACTTATAATTATTATTTATAGACTTGAAGATTGATATGCCATCTTTAGGCCATTGTTTTGTTAGATTTCTTGGAAAATTTTCTTGATTTCTACACTCAACCCCATGAACCATTAATGTAGAGGTATTATGGGGGGTAAAAAGAATTTTATTTCATGTCTCCTAGTTGATCAAATCTTATTTTGAAAGGATTCATTTGTATAGAGCGTTAATAGAAATAACAACTAGGGTATATGAAATACTCTGTGAAACATGCCATGGATTTCTACCAACTTGTTCATGTCCCTTTAGGTTAATAAAAGTCCTAGAAGCCTGATTTTTTAAAGCATTCCTTCTTATTTTATAAATTAGGGACAAAAAAAGAAGAGTTCTTCTCTTGTACATTTCTACATTTTTTATAGTGTAATTAGCTCAATTCCTTAGAATTAATGAAAATTGTTGTTTCACCTCTTCTTTATCCTTGTATTCTATGTATATCTCATTTTTGACCTTGTTTGTGTATGATTCACTTCTCTTTCTATATTTAATATTATTACCTCCATGCATGAATGATCTTTATTACTTTTGATAGATGTATGTTGTGTACTATTTGTTTACAAGAGCTATTTTTGGATTCTCTCTTCCCACTTAGTGATTGTTGAACCTTGACCTTCATATAAACTCATACGAGATGCATAATTGAGACTTGTGTGAGTTGTAACAATAAAATTAGTTCTTTATGCTATTGCGAGAAATGAGGAAACTCAACTAAGTCTTGGTGCATCACTACCTTTCCATTTGCACTTTCTCTCTTCCTTTTCCCTTGCAACTAATTAGAATAGGGTTATATTTTTGTGTATTATATGTTAGGCTGGATCAACACATTGCATCAATGCTTAGAAAGGAATTGGCCTTCTTTGGAGGTTTAATCTCAACAACAAGGTATCACATATTGGGATCATTCCCATTGTATCCTTAAATCATTTAACGCTATGTTTTAAAAAGGATCAAATCCAATTGAAAATAATTTCTAAAATGTTAGATGGGACTAGTTTTATGAGATTTATACCATTTTACTAAGAAGATTGGTGGTACAACCACTTGACACAATATATAAGAACTTGTTGTAGACACCTAAAAATGACTAATGCATTTTCATCTTATCATGCCATCATTATCATTATCATTTCTTCTACCTATAATTAATTAAATAATTCTAAATTATTTAATTAAGCTAATATTTCCTCTTTTCTTCCATAATAATTAAATAAATTTTAATTATTTAATTATCTTAATATTTTTATCATATTTATATTAATAAAATAATTTTAAATTATTTAATTAATTAATAATTATTTTTTATCCAACATTAATTAAATTCAAATTTATCTTTTCCTCTATAATTAAATAATTTTCAAAAATGATTTAATTAGCTAACACTCCTCTTTTAAATAAATTGATATTTTCTTCTAAAATAAATAAATAAATATTTATTTATTTCTCGAACTATCATTTTAAATTTATTTATTTAATTCCTCTAACTTTCCCTCCTTCATCAAATTCAAGTTATAGGTCCTACCCTATGTTAAATTTTCCTATCCATTGATAATGCAACTTAATCTCCACCATTGATCAAATATCAAGTGAAGTGTATATAAATAAGAATCTTTTATTTCATTCAAACCCCCTAACACTTTTGTTATCAAAAAAACTATAAAGCACTCTCATGATCAATTCTTAGCAAATGTTATCTCCTGTTGATTAATAAAAGTTTTAACCCCCTTTTTTATAAAAAAAAAAATTCTTAGCATTATCAAGAATGATCAAGCATTACTTATTATTTATCTTTAAGCATTTATCATTATCATTATCATTGCATCATATCATTATTGTTCTTTCATAGTTTGTTAATTTGAAGAGAAACCAACAACGGAGTAAATCAAGATCTTAACTATGATGATTTTTCTTGTTATCTAGATTCTAAATTATGAGCAAAGATCCTGAGATTTATTGAAGTAATTGTTGAAGTGTGAATTTTGTACTTTCATTGTATTGTTACTATTTGTGATTCAAAATTTCATCATCCACGATTAGTGATTCTAGTCTCTTGGTTTCAAACCATGATAATCATGCATTCCAAAGATACAGACTAGTACATCATGTAAAGGTAAGCATTCAAAATCTTTAGAGTTACCTTTATCTTTAGTAAGAAGAAAAAAATGTGTAGATAACTTTCATAATATTAAAAAGTCCAATCAAGGGCATATTTTACACCTTATACCAATGGATTTTCCTACCTAAATAGGACATTATTTCATACCCAAATATGGATTAGATGAGAAACTAGATCTTTTTCACCCTTAATGGAGACAACCGTCTTGTATTAACTCACATGGATGATATTCCGGTAGTAGCTTTAAAAGGAATCTATTATTTCATTGGTGAAAATTCTACCACTTCTATATAACACATCCAAGATGTTGCGAATATATTTTCTATTCATAATATCATTGAGGATATAATGTAACTATTATAATTCTTTCAACCTATTTAAAATGGAAATCCCTACAATGATATAGAGGGTTGCAACCTAATTTAATTCATGAATAAGATGAATTAGGAGAGAAACTTTACCAATAGTTCAAGGATGAGAGTGACCATTTATCCTTGATAGAACAACTGACTACCATCAAAAGAGATCCTTATGATTTGATGGTGGAATTTAATTTTAGATTCCAAGAAACCTAGGATAGAACCTCTACATTGGTGAAGCCTTCTCCTAACATTTATTTCCTATATTATCTAAGGTCCTTGAATAGTGATAGGGTGATCCCACAATAGTGGTTTACAATTTTTGGCCAAATTGGACACTGAAATAATTTTTTCTAACTAAATCTTCACTTTCAGGCACCTATAGCGGCTAAACCATGAAGAATTTGAAGATGATGCAAACTAGAGTTTCGTGAAATTTTGTCTGTAGATTCTAAATATATTTTTTCCAATTTTTTTGGAATCAGATTTCACCTCTTTTTCCGTCTCCCTCAAAAACTAGTTTTTTTTATAAAACAACATTTTTAAGGAGTGACGCTCATCGTATAATGCATAACTTTTTTTCCATGAAGGATAAAATTCTAATTCTTTCGAATTTAGATTTGTAATTCTGATATCTAGTGCTTCCACTTGGTTAGATAGTGTTAAATTATTGAATATTTTTTCCTTAATCAAGTTTCAAAGTCAAACTAATTACAATTAGGACATAGGCAAAGTATAATCGTAACTTTTTTTGTATGTATTGAAATTCTTTTTTTTTTTGTTGGATCAAGGACTTCAATATCTGGTGCACTCATATTTTTCAATTTTTTTTATAATCTTCTATTTTTCCACATGTGCAAAACATAGAGCTTCATTTTTGGTGAAAAACCTATGTTTAATAAAACTAAAAAAAGAGATAATAAAACCAAAACATATTAAAATTATAGTTGTTGGATAGCTTGTTTTGAGGACTACCTGATTCCAGTTGGGTTTGTGAAGTCTCCTCCATTTTCATCCTCAACTCAAGCTACAAAGGGGAAAAATTCTAATTTTTTTGGTGGCAGAGAGCTGGAATTAGGGAAAAGGGGGGTTCGCTCGAACTAGGGGGGTTCGCTCAAACCAGGGGGGTTTGAGCGAACTAGGGTTCATTTGAACCCCCTTTTAAAAGGGGTTTACATTTGTGTTTTTTTGTGGGATGCATTAGATGGGTTCGGTCAAACCTAGGTTCGAGCAAACCTTCTTTTGGTTCGTTCAAACCCCAAGAATGAAATTTTTTGGCATGGGGTCATTTTTTGCAAGTTTTCCTTCCTCATTCAAATTGTAAACTGCTTTTGTGGGTTTACCCGACATTTCTATTATCATTCAGTTTATGAGAGAAATGACCTTACTGAATTATTATGATGCTTCTCTAAGAGAAAAAATGTTTGATCCAAGCTGGAAAAATAATCATAAGGCTCCCAATGCCTCTATTCATAGAAATTTCACCCACCTAGCCCACCTTGGCACCTATTCCTAAAATAATCAACCGACCAACAAATTTTGCTACTCCTTCCAATGAGTTGTATGAGGTCAAAATTTTGTTACAAAGTTTTTGAAATGAGCTAGTAGCTTTAAAGAGGCAAAAACCAAAATAAAATTCCTTATAAATTATATAACAACTACAACTAATCAAACTGGTAGCCATATCAAAGAAATTTCTAGGCTCAAAATTATTTGAGCTATACAAGGCATGTGAGTTTATTAAACCCAACCACTATGAGTTCTTCTAAAGATATTATTCCAATAAATAATAATTTGGTTCAAGACCAAGCTTTGACAGTTCAAAGTGTAGCACCACTTTTAGGACAATAGGTTAAATCATGCCAAGAAGGGGTGCTAAGGTAAGAACAAGTACAGGGTGATTCCATCCTAATGAATTGGAATGAAAGCAAGGTTTCTAGTAATGAGCAAGTGCTAGATGAGGGTGATTTTTGTGATGCTATTCAATATAAATTTTTATTCTTTGATCATATTGATGAGATTGATGATTATTTATATCTTGGTGATGGGAAGTTTTCCCTTGCTAATCATTGTGACAATATCAATAATGAAGAATATATATGTAGCATAATTTTTTTAGAGGAATCAAATTATGTAGTAGATTATATAGAATATATAGTGGTTTTTGATAAAAGTGGTGAATATTTTTTTTCTTATTTGATATCTTACCTTTCTTTATTCCCTTTTTTGATTTTGAGGTTGGCAATGGTGATTAACACAAATACACACAAAAATAAAACCATAAAAGATTATATTGTTGAAATAATGGACATGGAGGATGGATTGTGCCATGGGTTTGATTATTGAAAAAAATGTAATGAAATAAATTTCACAATAGAAGAATATGATAGGAATATGTTGTAAATACTTGATAAAAATTAATAATAACAAGCCACGTCGAGGGGGAAAACCTCCAAATATCTCCAATAAGAACACAATTGGAAATATGATGATAAAATAAGACTTGACCATCTCATATATATACCTTATTTATGCCTAGGATAGCACAAAGCTGACCTAGATAACCCTATATAAGCCCTAGGCCGCCCTAATTAACTAAATAATAGTACAATAATGATAATATGACTTAATTAAGAGTTAATGTGTCAAAATAAATCACCAAAAAGAAATTGAAATAGCGAGTCAACATGAAGAATTTAATTCCTCACCCAAAGTGTCTCATGGCTCTAAATTTGTGTCTAGATATATTGTGAATCAATATATGTAATAGTTAAGAATGTTGGTTTCCTATTGTCCTTGAGATTAGCAAGGCTGAGTATGACATTTTTATTCAATTTGAAGATATGATCTCTTGTGTTAGGGATGATGATGTGCTTGAATTGATCGTTTCACTTGGGACCAACATAGTAGAATTGGAGATGTTCAACAACAAAAATGGGTCAAGAAAATAATTAACTTTTCTCTCAACTTTACTAAAGTATCAAAGCTTTATATTTGATGTACATGAGGAAGACATTCTCTGCACACATATCAATAGGTTGGTGTGGCATATCTTTTTGGAAAAAATTGTCTCAATCTTGCAATTTTATATAATTATTGTAATATACATACATACATACATGCATACATACATACATACATATATATTTCCTAGTTACAATGATAGGTGTAATATACAATGGGTGGAGGGGAGGAGTGGGTCCATGCATGTTAACTATTTTTTGTTAATAAAAACTCCTAAATGATCGGCACATTAAATTAATGATATATTTTAAATTTGGGCTGTTAATTATTAGGTTTTATATCTAATGGTAGATATTTTGTTAGCTTATCTTTCCCTAGAATTTAATCCTATTTTATGAGAGTGTTGTATTATGATTGTAGTATTGTGATGTAATTTGAGATTCTGAGAGTGGTTGTGTTGTCTCTAGATCTCTGGTGGTGATACACCTATGAGAAGCTTGCTCTACAAGTATATTGTAATCTTTATGATTTCTGAATAATATATTGGGTGACTTTTGGAGTGTGGGTTTTTTTTCTCTTGAAAGGGTTTTCCCACGTAAATCACATGTTATGGTATGCATGATATTTATGTTTATTTATATTTAAGTTTTTGTAATTGATAAAGATTTATAAATTTTTGCATTATTCTCCTCTCAAGATTAGTGTAAGAAGTTGTTTCACTACCTTATCTTCCTTACAAGTGGTATCAAAGCCTGATCACCTTTGGTTTTAGTTGTGGGTTTTTGGATTTTTTGAACTAATCTAGATTTGAGTGGGAGCTTGTGCAAAAGACACTTTGTGATATTGTTACAAGAATTTTTCAGATGGAAAGTTCATCAGGGAGAATAGAGGTGGATACAATTTCTGGAAATAATTTTGAGATGTGGAAACTGAAGATGGAGAATCTTTTGATAGATCAAGATCTGTGGATCTATTGATGAGAAATTTTTAAGGCCTACTGATCCTACTTTGGCTTTTGAATATCATGTTATGGATCGTAAATCAAGGGTCTAATCATATCATGCTTGGTAGACTCTATTCTAATTAATGTACATGCGAAAACCTCTACACAAAAACTATGGAAGAAGCTTGGTGAGATGTATCAAGCCAAACATTTAGTCAACAAGATTTTCTTGAGGAAGAAATTATATTCCTTAAAAATAGAAAAGGGTGGATGAATCATAGAACACATGGAAGAATTCAATATGCTGGTGGATCAATTGGCATTAGTTGGTGTCAAAATGGACGGGGAGGAGAAATGTCAGATATATTGCTTTGTTCTTTGCCCGATTTGTCGGATTCTCTTGTTATGGCTATTGGGTGTACTTCTGTTATATTGAAGACTGAAGATGTGGTGGGTTCTTTGCTTTCTGAAGAGATGAGAAGGAAGACATCCATCATTGACAAGGAGGGCCTAAATTTTCATGGAAGACCTAAGTAAAAAGGAAAGAATAATGAGAAGCATGAAAAATCCAAGTCCAAGGGGAGATCTAAATCTCCTAGAAAGTCTAAAGTTATTTGTTGGAATTGTGGTGAGCCTAGACATGTTCGTAAGGATTGCAAATAAGAGAAGAAGAAGAAAAATAAGAGATTTGAATATGATTATGAGTTTGAGAAGAAAGATGGTGATGCATTCATTGCAACTTTGGCAACTTGTGTAGGTATTGATGCATGGTTAATTGAATCAGGTGCATCTTTTCACATGACCTTTTATAGAGATTGGTTTTTTGAATATGAAGAATTTGATGGAGGTAAGGTGTGCTTGGGTGATGATTCTAATTTAAATATTGTTGGTTGTGGTAAATTTAAAATTAGGTTTCTTGATGGTAGAATATTAAAATAGATTAATGGTGTGTTGCATATCCTTGGATTAGCACATAATTTGTTATCTATGAGAAAACTAATAGATGTGGATGTGTAGGTAGTATTTTCTGATACAAGATGCAAGATGGTTAGAGGTGCTATGTTTATTGCTAGAGGTGTCAAATATGGCACATTATATAAGAATGATGCATGCACTATTGAGTGCAATAGTACATCTGTGAAAAGAAAGTTTATGGAAGAGGTGAGGGTTTCTTCTTCAATAGATGGTCATGGCTTTTGGGTACCAGGTGAAAGCACAAAGTTGAGTCCACTTAAGGTGGAAGTTTCAAACTTAGAAAACACCCAAAATCGGGAAAAATGAAACAATATCCTATTTCTCTTTGGAGCCCTGAGCCAAAAACGAGATCCTATTTCATAATTTTTTTAAATTTTTTATGCTTTTATGAAACAGGATCCCATTTCATTAATTTTTTTTAATGCTTTTATGAAATAGGATCCCATTTCATAAAAGCATATATTTTTTTAATGATTTTAAGAAATGGGATCCCATTTTGTAATTGTAAAATGGGATCCCATTCCATAAAAGCATAATTTTTATTATTTTTTTATGAAATGGGATCCCATTTCCTAAAATTTGATTTTTTGGTTGGGTTTTTGCCTTGTTTTTCGGTTAGAGAAAAAGGCTTGGGGACCTGAACCTAAGCTTTGGACCTTGTTTGACCTACAACTTGAAGGTCATGTCAATGTCACAAGAAAATAGTGACTTTAGACATATGTCTGAAGACCCTTTTTTGCAATTTTTTTGACGAAATTAAAACCCTTTATAGATGAGATAGTGTAGATTTCAAATATGTATTTTTTTTTAATAATTGGACTATTTTTTCTATTTTCAATTAATTTCTAATGAAACTGGTCCATAAACTTGAAATATCAGGGATTTTTAATATTTTAATAACTTTTTATTAAAATAATTTTTTGAAAAATGAATTGTACGAAAACGTACTTTAGACAATTATTTTCAATTTGATTTTTTTTTCAAAAAATGATAAGTTAATGTCATCTTATGCATGACATACATGACAATTTTTCAAAACAACAAATATTGCCAATAAAAAATTAACACAAAAAATTCAATAAAAAATTAAAAAAAATTCGAAAACATGCTTTAGTGAGTTACAAATCTTTTCCCCAAAGGATTTAGAAAAATATGATTATTTTGGTCAAAATATGGATGACATATAGTGCATGGTATGGTAAAAAAAAGTGACTTTTAAATAGTGGTTTTTAGAAACGCCTATTGAAAAGAAATTTGTATCATTTGGGTATTAAAATAAATTGCATATTTGGAAACTAGACTCCGAGTACTACATTTTATGATTAGTGACTTTTTTTAAGATTCCATATCTAAGTGCTTCAAATTTTAAGGTCAAATGTGACAAATTCTGAAAATCGAGGAAAACACTTCCACTTTTTGGCTAAAAATGTGGAATCAACTTCTTGCACACACCCTACCCAAGGGTGCTCTTTCTTTTGAATCAAAGCTACTTGGAGAAAATGATTTGTTTGGTTCTAATCTTGAATTTTAATTATATTAGCATTTTATTTATAGAAAATTAAACCAAGTTCAATTTTACTGAAGTTCTCATAAATATTGTGGTGTAAATTAGATTTTATTTATTTTGATGTGTTTAGTCCTATAGATGTTCCTTCAATTGGAAAATCCACATTATTTTTCATTTATTGATGATTATAGAAGGACATTGATATACTTTCTAAAGAGTAAATTTGAAGTTTTTAGTCAATTTAAAGAATTTAAAGAAATGGTTGAGTTGCAGACTAGAAAGAAAATAAAATGTTTGGCGATTGATAATGGTGGTGAGTTTTTCTCTAATGATTTTGATAGATTCTATAAAGATTGTGGTATTCATAGACAAAAGATAACTCTATATTATCCACAACATAATGAAGTTGCAAAAAGAATGAGTAGGACACTAATGGAGAAGGCTAGGGGTATGTTGAGTGTTGCTGATCTAGAACAAATGTTTTGGGTTGAAGCTATTGGCACTACTTGATTAATTGGTCTCCTACATTGGCTCTTGTTTATAAGACACCTATAGAGGCATGGTCAGGTCATAGACCTTCATTAAGACATCTTAGAGTTTTTGGTTGCGAGGCATATGCACATGTGCCAAAGGAGAGGCAAACAAAATTGGAGAACAAGGCAATGAAATGTATCTTCATTGGATATAGTTATGGTGTGAAAGGATACAAGATTTGGGATTCTATTGCAAAAAAGGTAATGTATAGTAGAAGTATTATTTTTATAGAAACTAAGCCTTCTTATATTACAATGCAGCCAGAACAAAGCAAACATGAAGATGTTATTAAAATTCCTTCTACGCCTGAGAAAGTTGAATCGAGACCCATTGATAGACAAGAAGTTGAGGAGATCTCATCTAGCTTTGAATCTTAGAAGAGGAGGAAGTACCTCCTGTATACACCTAAAATTGGTCATCACATTTAATTAATATTTCGACTATGTATAAATAAATCCTCAATTTATTTATATTGTTCATTTTCTAAATTCTCCAAATCTAAATCATATTCATCTAAATTAATTAAATAAATAAATTTCCATAAGCTTGTTTTATTTAATTAATCATCACTAATCTCGATTAGGAATTTGAGCACATGTCTACAATGTTTTGTGCCACCTCACCAAGGTCACATGAAAATAAATAACTCTAATTTTTAATTAGAATTATCTTCCACTCATTAACAAAAAGCACATGGCTTATTCCCCTCACACTTCCACCAATTTTGGAGCACATGACTTATTCCTCCCACACTTCCACTAATTTTGGAAGCACATGGTCTTCTCTTCTCACACTTGAATCTTCCATCCAAATGACATGTTTCCCATTGGTCAAGAGATTCATCCATCCAAATGGCATGTTGTCTAAGTTGTTCAAGTGGGAAACATCTTGATTCTCTTCATCTTCACCATCCATTCTTCTTGTTTAAATCTAGACCGTTGATTATTGCCACCTCACTATATGCTTGGAAAAGGCTATAAATACAACCCTTGGGCATTGTATTTGGCATCCAAATTTGAAATAAAGTTATCATGTAGGTTTATCATTGGATCTTGGAGAATTTTTGGAGTCTTATAGCTAGTCTTTACATCATGTTTTGCATCATATTTAGATCTTAGATTAACATATTGCTTCATAGTTGCATTTTATCATCCATCTTGCACCATAGTTGCATTTTAGATTAGTTCATTTTAAGTTTGCATTTGAGAATATGTAGAATAATACATAGAATCATATAGATCAATACCATAGTATCCACCTCCACTTATTCATTTATCATCAACATCATCCTTCACTCATCATAGCATTCATCATCACTGTTTTCACATAGTTTGATGTAGGCATTATATTGGCTTGCATGTTGAATGTTATCTCATTTCCTAAGTAGTCATTTTAACAACCATTGTGCTCATAGAAATCTGAGGGACAAATAGTTTAATAAATCCTTAGGAATAGAGGACAATGAGACGTTCTTGAAAGATTCATTAAGATGCAATTTAGAATAGTTTACTTTGCTTTGAATCTTTCAATATAAATCATTTCATTAAGGTTTGTGTTGAGACTAACTTTGCACATTTCACACACACAAAATGGTGCCCACCATGGGGCCTTGCCCTGTTTATTACTAACATGCTTGAAAATTTATGTTCATAGGTTTGAATGTGAGCCTTTTGGAGCCTCTTAGAGCCTCTTGCACCCGTTTTGGAGCCTCTTGCATCTGTTTTGGCACTTTTTTCTCATTTTGTGGCACCTTTTGCACAATTCTAGGCTGCTCTATCTCTATTTTGGTGCCTTTTGTCTCTATTTTGGCCCCTTTGGTCTCTGTTTTGGTGCCTTTTGCTCATTCTATGGCACCTTTTGCACAAATCTGGGCTACTCTATCTCTGTTTTGGCACCTTTTGTATCTGTTTTGGAACCTTTTGTCTTTGTTTTGGCACCTTTTGTCTCTATTTTGGCACCTTTTGTAGTTTCCAAAGGCTAATACTTTGTGTTGTTGTTTTGCAGGTTTCCCAAAAATGCTTGTCAAAGAAACTCTTATCAAACTACTGACATATTGTAGGGGATGGAAGTGATTTACTTGTTTCCTTTTGGTTAAGATAAGAACATAGCTTAATTAAAAGGTTAATGAACACCATGTTTCCTTTTGGTTAAGTTAGGAACATAGCTTAATTAAAGGGTTGATGAACACCATGTCTTTTGTGCTTGATGGATGGTAGGCATATGCTCTCCCCTTATCTGGGTGACCAAAAAGCTAAACCCATTCAATTTTGTGTGCGAGTGTGAGTTGAGTATATCGCATGTGTTCTCTCTTTATTCATGTGGAATAAAGATTGATCAAACTATGGGTATACTTGCTTGCTTTTTTTTATCTTAGAAGGGCCGCCTTGTGGGAAAAAGTACTCACCCAAGGGAACGACCCAATGGGTAACATGCTAAAGCCAATCGACTTCCATCTAGTTTATAAATGTGGATACTAGAACAAAGGCTAGTATCACGAGGATAGTTTTGATGAGAAGGGAAACAATGGTTTCTCATTGCATGGATTATCCCCCATGAATGGAATGCCCTCATTAAAACCCTTGTTATAGGCTAGGCAAAAACCTTTATCTATTCTTTAGTGCAGTAATGGTCATTGCGAAGGCATCCACATTCTCACAATTTTTAGTAGAGATGAGAAATATGCCATGGGAGATTCATGGGTATTGATGCTTGGTTGTCTTGAGAAGTGAGTGTCATGGAGGGGAGCTAGTGGGATCAAGCATCTAGTCATCCACTAAGAATAAGTGTGGTTGGGGTAAAACTCACGTGGAATCCAAAAGAATACAATCTTTCACAACCTTAGGAGTGTACATTGCTTGATGTGTCTTTATCCAAGTGTTTTCAAAACAAAAAAAATGTCGCATGTCGAAAGTGAAAACCCTAATTCAAAATTGCATTTAGTGAAACAACCAAGTCTCCCATTGAAAAATTAGGAAAACCAAGCAAATTTTCAAAGAAAATTTCAAAAAACCAAGTTTGAACCTGTCTAGCACCTCTTGTCTCTGTTTTGGTACCTTTTTCCCATTCTGTGGCACCTTTTGCACATTCTATGGCACCTTTTGTCTTTGTTTTGGCACCTTTTGCAAAACACAAAATAGTGACCTAGGTTCATCTCTTGCCTGACAGTTAGTCTCATCTTGGGAATCCTCAACAGTGTTCAACCAATCCTTTGGTAAAATAGAGTCTAAACATGTGTGTTACCAAATTATTTCACAAAAGATTGAAATTCAAAAACCAAAGTCCAAACCTCTTAGTCTAAAAGAGCACCAAAAACGTCTATCAACACTTTACGAATTTAGAGAGAGCTTGACGTTCAATTTCTACAAAAGAGCTTGCAAGAACAATCGTGAATTATACATATTTTATTATTGTAAAAATCCACAACTTTTCCAAAGATTTGAGTACCTCGTTTAGGAAGAAAATTTACCTTCGGTTTCACAGTTTGAACCAAAATTTCAAAACTTTCCCAAAGTCCAAGATCATTCCTTAGATACCTTAGAATTCAAACTTGTTAAAATTGACCTTTACAAGTGGAATTTTCCAACCTAAACCAAGATCTAACATCAAAAAGTACCAACATCATCAAATTTATCACACCTTTGATTATTAAGCCTAGTTTCATGATTAGGATTTATCATCCTCTCATCATGAAACGAAGCTACACAGTCAAATCAAACTTAGTCTCATTAGAATTTGTCATTCTATTTGACTTAGTTGTAATCCTCAGTACTTTTCCAAAACCTAGATCAAAGTTTAGTCTAAACTATAACACTTGTATGCCCATTCAAACAAGGTTACAAAAACAAAAGTTCAAGGAAAAGGGACTTGAAAATCAAAACATTAAAGAGCCAAACATTGAAAATACAACCATTGAAACTCTGAACATTGAAATTCCAACCATTGAAACTCTGATCATTGAGACTCAAAACATCAAAACTCAAAACAATGAAACAAAAAACACCATGGCGAAGGTTGAAGATAATCTTTTCCATGGACTCAACAACATTGACGGGGAAGAAATAACCAAAGAAGATATCCAACATGATGAACAAGACCCCAATTTCCACAAGTGTTTAGAAAATATTTTTGAAAGAAATGGGGAAAAATTCCTCCTTATGCTAGCCAAACAAGGTTCCAAATTACCAGAAGACTTTGATGTGAATCAATTGAAAGCACCTCCCAAAAAGCCTGAAAATGATCCTGAACAAGTAGTTGCTTTAACTCACTAGATGAAGAACCTTCAACAACAAATCCTTGATATGCAAAGAGGGACTTCAAAATGATACTTGATCCAAGAAATTTTACCTTATCCATTTGATCAAAGTATTCACATGATACCCTTTCCCAAACATTGCAATTTACCAAAGTACGGAAAATACAATGGAAAAACTGATCTAGTAGACCATGCGAGAGAGTTTAGGACCATGAGTCTTGAATTTGCATATGAGGAAACATATTTAATGAGATTATTCCTAAGAAGCTTAGGTGGGAATTGTCTTGAATAGTTCTCCAAACTCACCCCACCAATTAACAATTTTGAGGAATTAGTCAACAAGTTCATCACCCAATATTCTTACAACAGATGCCAACATGACATTACTATGAAAGATCTTTGTAACTTGAAACAAAAGAAGGGTGAATCATTCCTTGTATTCTTGCAAAAATGGAGAAGGTTATTTGCACGGTACTCTCGTCCCATACCAAAAAAGGAAAAGATAGAAATATTTATTGACAACCTTAATGACGAGATGAGTTATAGATCAAGAAATTACAATGTCCCCCAACCTTTGAAAAATTGATTAAGAATGGGATCAAAATTGAGGATGCCTTAATCAAGAGAGGAGTCATCAAAATATACAATGAAAGCAACTCATCAAAAAATTACAATAGTGGTGAAAAACCCAAGTTTTGGCAATGCAACAAGAATGCTATTAACAACGATGCTTCAGCTGAAACACAAAATGCAAAACCTGTATTCAATTTGACAACCGCTGCCACCAAAACCAATCAAAACAACAACCCAAACAATAATGAATCTAAACTAGCTTCAACCTCATATAAAATACCATCATCAAATCGAAGAAGGTTCACACCTTTGGGACAATCCTTAGAATCAATACTGAAAGAGCTTCTTGAAGCCAAGGTTATAACGTTACCGGAGGGACAAGATTGTAACCCACAAGTTAAACCACCATGGTGGAATGATGCACATTTCTATGACTTTCATAGGAACAAAGGACATAAAACCAATGACTGCATATAGTTGAAACATTTAGTGCAAGATTTGATTGATAACAAGACAATATTTGTAGAGGGACCTCAAACAAACAATGATCATGGAGCGTTTAAGAACCCTCTACCAAAATATGAAAAGGGGGAATCCTCATCAGTGAACACCAAAGGAAAGAATGTAAACTATGTCTATGATACTACTGTTCTTAACATTTTTGTTGTTGATAATCTAATCAATAATAAACAAAGCATTATACTAGCTAATTCAAAATTTTTCCAACCCCAAGCTATGGTGGGACATATAACCACACCTCATTGCCTATCATTTACTGAAAACAATGATACATCACTCCCCCATCTGCATAATTCTCCACTTCATATTGAGGTTTTGATCCATAAATGTTTGGTCAAACGTGTTCTAATAGATGGAGGAGCTAGTTTAAATATTTTCTCTTTAAAGTTTATACATGCCTTGGGATATTAAAAAAATGTAACAAACTCTAGTAAAAATATTACCATAAAGGGATATGATGTAGAAGAGCGCTTATCTAAAGGATCAGTTACTCTACCAATTAGAATTGACCCTGTGGTGAAAGATGCGGTTTTCCAAGTCCTTGATCTCCCCTTGACCTATAATATCCTCCTTGGGAGACCGTGGATACATGAAATGCAAGCAATTTCCTCTACATACCATCAATGCTTGAAATTTTCTCACAATGGAGTCAAAATCATAATACAAGGATCCTAATTCCTTCATGTTTGGTCATTATCAAAGTCCTAAAGCTAAAATCACCATCCCTAGCAATTGTGAAGCATCCTCCCCTCAAATAAATGTTGATCATGAAACCGTCAAAAAATCCACTCTAGTTATTGCACTATCAAACCCCAAAGTCCAAATTCATGATCTAGGATGCTGAGAATATCGTCTGGATAAGTTGCTAATAAATGACACTACTACTATTGTAAAAAAAGGTCAGACTTCCAACAATGATGTTGAGACTACTACAGAAGAAATGTAGAAAGATGACTGTGTTGGGATTGAAACCTTTTGGGATCCTGATGATATACCTACCCTTTCCATATCTGGATGCACACAAGCTTTTGATACCTATGATAACCCAATTTTTGACCATGATCCTACTAAGGATATCCAACCATCCTTCCATCACACTTTCCCTAGGCTAGGGTATGAATCTCCTAATGTTCCCTCTATCAAGTCATCTTGCCAAGTCACTAAGGACGTGCAAGCCTCCATTGATGTTAGCAGTACCAAAAAGGATAGTATTAAAGACTGCATTGATGGCATCACCACTCCCACTTCATTCATCTCACCTACATCCATCCACCTTGTATAAATGGATCAACAAGTATCATCTAAAGAAGATATAAAGGAGGCAAATCAGAAATCAAAGGTAAAAATGCCTTTTTCAAAAGGAGATTCAAAATGAAAAGAAGGCTTGCCATGAAAGAAAAATCAAGAGAAGTCCCTTAGCCATAATAAAAAGCTATTGGACAAATCAAAAGAAAAAAAGGATCAAGCAAAGTCCCTTAGCCAATACAAAAAGCTATTGGACCAATCAAAAAGAAAGAAAGATCTAGAAAAATCCCCTAGCCAAAATAAAAAGCTACTAGACAAATCAAAAATCAAAGTAAAAAATAAAAGCAAGCAAAAGTTGATCTCCAAACTTGCCTCTCCCTGAAAACTCATTGGGGGCATCTATCAAAGAAGAAAATCAAAGAAAGAACTTGTTGATTCATAGTCTACATCCGTGTCACTCATACCACATATTCCCTTCCACCCATCCATGTTCACATACCCGTCATATCATTACATGATGTCTTTCAATGTATCTTTGATGGTGACCCCTTCATGTACTATAACTCATTGGTTTCCCAAGCTCCTTTTTGTTTGAAGCCTAATGGCCCATATATCATGCACATTAGGGATCCTATCATAACATCTTTCATCTATCACCTCTATCACCCGTCATATTTTGCACTCATGTTATTCATTCTAACTGGGTCCTTTCATCCAACATGGTCATTCACACAAGATCAAGGCATCGTCATAGTAGTCTTCGAATCAAGAGCATATTAGTTGTCTACACCAGAAGAGGATTTTTTTGATGAACCCCTCAATAGTTGCATCTCAAGAAGTTCTACACTTGAATCATCCAAGTGCATTGGGGAAAAGGTCCTGAAAAATACAAAAAACATTAGAAAATGTCTTGAAAAAATGGTTGCCTTAATGAAAACCTAGCAAACAGGCATCTCGGCAACAAAAAAAAAAATTAGAAAAAGTGAAAAATCAAAAAGATCAAAAAAATCACAAAATTTGAAAAGTGCAATAAAAACAAGTTGTGAAAACCTGACAACAGGCGCTATTTGTGATAGGTTAGCTTTTCCATCTATTTGAGTATGCTAACCATTCTCTTTCACCATTTTCCTTCACCATCCATTTTCCTATCCTTTGAGAGCACCATGTACATATCCTGACATCGTGGTCATGTCTCACCCTAGACTGGGGGAAAAATGTTGAACTCACTGGGGGAAACAAAATTTGAGCTTGAACCAATAGACAAACAACAACAAGAAAAATGCAACAAAAACAATGATTAAAATGCAACCCAACATTGAACATGAATCACCATTAGAAATGCATCAAACATCCATATCATATCAAAATCCAAAAACAGGTCAAAAGTTAATCAAAGAGTCAAAAACAGAGTCGTCTTGTCAAACTACATGGTCTCTACATATATAACATAGGCAAGGCTAATCTTTGATCAGTCCCCGAGGCTCCTAGGATAGGTCTTTAGCTTAGGTTCTTGGTCAAAATCTCAGAAAACACCTAAAAATTGGAAAATCGAAAAATCCAAAAAAATTAGAAAATCGAAGATAAAATCAAATCAAAAGGATGATGCTATTCTAAATCACGTGTTTATCACGTTAAACAAAAATTTTCAAGTGTTGTACTTTGATTTTTTTTTATCATATCTCTGGAGCCCCTCGATGATGTATCGAACTAGAGGAGCCAGGAAAGAGTATGATTTTTCTATGTTTGTTATCTGTGAGTTGATCATTATTACTATGCAAATTGTCGTGAGATGTACGTGCTACAAAGTATCACTGATGACATTTTGAATTTACATAGGAAAAGGATTAACTCTTGTCTGCTTATGAAAGCAATGCTCAGGTCATCTCAGTTTAATTATACTTAGATGCTTGTGTTAACTTGCACTATCAAACATCATGGAAGTAGTACTCAGATCATTGTGGTCTAAAAATACCTTTGATGCTTGTACTCACTTTCAACATTTTAAAGGCCCAATGATGATAAAAAGCACGACAAATTGGCTATTATGAATGACAACTTTTGCATATGAGATCTGCATGTTTAGAATAGATTGCATCCATGTTAGTTTGCATCTGTATTTATGGGATTTCCAAAGCTGCAATGATGTTGCATTAAGGGATTGAGTACACTTGGCATTACCAAAAAAACATCATTTTCATATAGTTACACATCACTTGCATTATCATCAACTAGAAAATATTCTCACTTGCATCAAAAAAAATTACATCATTCATCCATTCATGCATCACATAGTAATATTTGCATTGGAAAACACAAAACGACATCCATCGCATCTCATTTACATAATCAAAATCATTTCATTTAGTGACATTAGGGAAGTGGTTTGTTGAGCTAAATGAGTGAGTCTCTTGAGATTTCCAAAATAATTGGGAAATATGTTAGGTTTTGTGAAGCTTAATGTAATAAAGAATCAACCGATGACAACCTTCCCACAATTCTTGGAAGGTGGATCTAGATTCACTCATTTAAGCTTAAGACCCTAGAACACAATCATCTACATAATCATTTGCATCACATAATCATAATTCATCATTACAAAACATCACACATCATTTTCATCACATCCATACATATTCAACATAATCATCACATGGAACATCTTACATCATTTGCGTAATCAAATCCATCATCCATAAATCATAAAAAAACATCATTGCATACATCACATATAAACATCACCTAAACATCAACATAAATATGCATCATCATGTGATCATTTCATATACACACTCATTCATTCATTACATCATTTATTTGGATTAGAAAAGTACAAAAACATCAAAATTCATCACATATCATTGGCATAATAAAATCCATCACATGCATCATATAGGAATCATTCATAAATCATCATAAAATCATAACACATCAGTTGTATCATCATTTGCATCCATAACATATCATCATCATAATATAGAAATTAAATGCATCCATCATAATCATCATGATCATCATCACATAAATCATATAGACACATAGATCATAATCATCGCCGCATATCATATAACCTCAAAATCACGATATCAAGTGTGCAATGATATCCAAACATGGAGAGATACATGAACAAAGTGGCAAGAATCACAAAATATTTAATTGAATAAGTGTATACATCAAGTATCAGTACATCATCAAGTCTCAGTACATTAATCAATCCTATACTAGGGCATATCAATCAATTAGAGAAGTCAAACCACATTTCCCAATCAAATATGAATTCACTTGCACCAGATGCAAAAAACCTTCTATGATCATAACATATCACAAATCAACAATCTTATCAATCAATTCAACCTCTCCTATCATGAGGTTCATCAATCAATCCAACCTCGCCTATCATGAGGTTCATCAATCAATTCAACCTCACCTATCATGAGGTTCATCGATTAATTCAACCTTTCCTATCATGAGGTTCATTGATTAATTCAACCTCTCCTATCATGAGGTTCAATCAATCAAATCAACCTTGCCTATCATGAGGTTCATCAATCAAAATCAACCTCACCTATCATGAGGTTCATGAATCGATCCAACCTCACCTATCATGAGGTTCATCAATCAATTCAGCCTCACCTATCACATGTGAGGTTCATCAATCAAACTATCATTGATCCTTGCTTATCATGAGGTCAATAATCATCCTATCATTGATCCTCGCCTATCATGAGGTCAATCATCAATCTATCTTTGATCCTCACCTATCATGAGGACAATCATCAACATCCTATCATTGACCATCACCTATCATGAGGTCAATCATCATCATCCTACCATTGATCCTCACCTATCATGAGGTCAATCATCAACTATCACATCAACATCATCAAATCAATCGGCTGAATGTGATCATCAAACATCAAACATAAGGAGGCAGCGTAAGGCATCAATTAATCAATCCGGCAGGCTCAATCTTTTTTTTTTGGGAGATAAATCGTTTTTGGATCATAAAATTTTGAGATCATCATGAAATCATCAAAAAATCATCAAAATTCTAAAAAATATCAAAAATTCCAAAATTCATGATTTATCTTGCGAGGGGCATCTATCCATCAGTACCTGAAAAATCAACGTCTGGGGCATTGAAAATTTTTCTAGGCATTGGTATCAAATTTTTCTTTGAAGCAACATGTAAACACATTACTTCAAAGAGGGGAAAAATGTATACACTTAAAATCGACCATCACATTTAAATAATTAAATACTAGCTATTTACTTAATATTTTGACTACATATAAATAAATCGTCAATCTATTTATATTGTTTATTTTCTAAATTCTCCAAATCTAAATCATATTCATCTAATTAATAAAATAAATTTTTTTCCATAAGCTTGTTTTATTTAATTAATCATCACTAATCTTGATTAGGAATTTGAGCACATGTCTACAAATTTTTGTGCCACCTCACCAAGGTCACACGAAAATAAATAACTCTAATTTTTAATTAGAATTATCTTCCACTCATTTCAAAAAGTACATGGCTTATTCCATCCACACTTCCACCAATTTTGGAGCACGACTTATTCCTCCCATACTTCCACCAATTTTGGAGCACATGAATTATTTCTCCCACACTTCCATCAATTTTGGAAGCACATGGTCTTCTCTTCTCACACTTGAATCTTCCATCCAAATGGCATGTTTCCCATTGGTCAAGAGATTATTCCATCCAAATGGCATGTTGTCTTTGTTCAAGGGGACAAGATCTTGATTCTCTTCATCTTCACCATCCATTCTTCTTGTTCGAATCTAGATCATTGATTATTGCCACCTCACTATATGCTTGGAAAAGACTATAAATACAACCCTTGGGCATTGTATTTGAAATCCACATTTGAAGTAAAGTTATCATGCAGGTTTATCATTGGATCTTGGAGCATTTTTGGAGTCTTATAGCTAGTCTTTACATCATGTTTTGCATCATATTTAGATCTTAGATTAACATATTGCTTCATAGTTGCATTTTATCATCCATATTGCATCATAGTTGCATTTTAGATTAGTTCATTTTAAGTTTTCATTTGAGCATATGTAGAATCATGCATAGAATCATATAGATCAATACCATAGTATGCATCTCCACTTGTTCATTTATCATCAACATCATCCTTCACTCATCATAACATTCATTATCATTGTTTGCACATAGTTTCATGTAGGCATTAGATTGGCTTGCATGTTGAATGTTATCTCATTTCCTAAGTAGTCATTTTAACAACCATTGTGCTCATAGAAATCTAAGGGCCAAATGGTTTAATAAATCCTTAGGAATAAAGGACAATGAGATGTTCTTGAAAGATTCATTAAGATGCAATTTAGAATAGTTTACTTTGCTTTGAATCTTTCAATATAAATCATTTCATTAAGGTTTGTGTTAATACTAACTTTGAAAATTTAACATGCACACACAAAACATCACACATAATTTGTATTACATCCATACATATTCAACATAATCATCACATGGAACATCTTACATCATTTGCATAATTAAATCCATCATCCATAAAGCATAAAAAATCATCATTGCATACATCACTTATAAACATCAACATAAATATGCATCATCATGTGATCATTTCATATACATATTCATTCATTCATTCATTACATCATTTATTTGCATTAGAAAAGAACAAAAACATAAAATGCATCACATATCATTGACATGATAAAATTCATCACATGCATCATATAGGCATCATTCATAAATTATCATAGACTCATAACACATTAGTTGCATTATCATTTGCATCCATAGCATATCATAACATCATAATCATCATCATAACATGGAAATTAAATGCATCATAGAAATCTATCATTATATCAACACATAGATCATAATCATTGCTACATATCATATAACCTCAAAAATCATAATGTCAAAGTGTACGAGGATATCCAAAAGTATGACAAGATACATCAATATAGAAAATGGCACTATATCGTAAAGTCTAAACAAAAGAAGTACATCATCAATGTCACATCAATGTATACATCATAAGATACTATGTTGAGCTCCCCCCTAGACAATGCTAGCATCACGGAACCAGTACCTCCTCCACCTGATGGACCTGCACCAAGATCTCTCCTATCTCTAAGCAATGGCTAAGAAACACCCATGCTAATAGTCTGAGACTGGGATCTACCAGATCAAGATGGTACAAATATCTCTCACCGCTTGGAAGGAGCCAACTCATGATATTTACCCCTATAAAATTACAGCTCCTGAGCAGTGTGCTGAATCTCTCTAAGGAACTCTGCTATACCCATAGCTGCTACAGCCTACTGTAATCTCTCGGTAATGGCCTTAGCCTACTTTTCCTGATGTCTCAAGGCATCCCTCTTTGCAGTAAGTATGACAACTTGTGCCTATACCTACTATATCTACTACTTGTCTGCGCCTCTCTCAGCTGTCAGTATTTGAATAAGTGCCCGAGCCTGCACTAACTCATCCTAAAGTGTCTCAAACTATGCCTGAGCCTAGACTAACTCACCCTAAAAAAATTGAACCTATGCTTGTAATGCCTCTATCTGCTCCTACTACTGATGAGAAGGGACTCCAATCAGAATCCTAGGGATCACCGCCTGAGGTATGGTAATACTCCTCCTATGTCTAGGAACTAAAAAAATTAGAAAGGGACTACCAACTACACCCAACGACCCTACACCTGAACCACCACCATCGTCACCACCCCCACCACCACCCTCAGCACCCTCATCATCCGCTCCATCCCAAATATCACTCTCCTCCTCCTCTCCATCCCCCTTGGTCTCGGTGACCTGTCATCATCATCAACTGGCAGAATTGGCTCATCAAGACTAGATAACCTCAGAAAAGGATGTGTATAGAAATACTCAAAATAATACTTTGTCATCCCTACATCTGCCATCTATGGAACATAATCCCATACACATGGTGCCAATGTATAATACTTGGTACAAGCAACATCATAAGATAAGCAAGGGCCCCACTCTATCACATCCTCTCATCATTGTGAATAATGGGAAACCCCCTGGGGCATCGCCTGAACTCGTCCAAACTGTCGACAAAATCATAGATACAAATATCTCTCAAGCATAAAATGTGTCTATCCAATCAAATATCACAATAACAACATGTATGGCATCTCCACCTAATCCTTTGGCCACATCTCACAATCCAAGTATGGGCTCCATGTCACGGTCTCTAGATCATCTAGGACACATCTCCAATAAGCTAATTTTCCCAGCTTATGCTGAACACATGGACCATTGTAACTGAACACATAGGGTTTACCTGCTGGTCATTGTCTATCTCCCAATGGCCAAGTGATCGCTATATGCTCCCACACCCATGTATGCAATAGTGCAATTCTGGAAGAGAGGCTTGTCACCCCACAATACACTACTTGGTGTAAATCATGATACAAATGGGCTAACATACATGAACCCCATGCATATTTAGTCCCCTCCAATTTCATACACTCCAATAATCGACCCCAACCCATTGAAAATCCCTTTGAACTATAGTTAGGACAAAGGAATCTGCCAAAAAATCTAGAAAGAACACATGGTAGAGGATCATATCTCCTGACCATCTCCTGCTAGGGGACCCAATGGCTTGAAACATGATCACCTTGATAAACCCTACGCAAGGAATCAATCCCACCTTGCTCTACTTTTTCATACACAACTATCTTGCCCATCACTGGAATCCGTAGGATATGATAAACATCCTTGGGAGTAACTGTCATCTCCCTAGTAGCCAAATGAAACGTGTTATGGTCACTATGTCACATCTCCACTAGAGTAGTCAACAAACCCCTATTAATCCTATACTAGGGTGTATCTATCAAGGATGTCAACCCACAATGGGTGATAATATCCAAATCTTCCTGAGTCAACTGACAAACCATCTCCCACGTCTTCGAAAAATACTCCCGAGACTAGAGCACATCAAAGTCCTCCTAATCATATTATGGAAAACAAATTAGCATTACATCAATCAATCTACCAAATTTAGCCCTAACACAATGTTCAATCAAGATCATCAGTCAAACAAATCATGTTCAATCAAGATCATCAGTCAAACAAATCATCTTCAATCAAGATCATCAGTCAAACAAATCAAGTTCAATCGAGACCATCAAATCAATCAATCAAGACAATCCTCAATGCATCTATCATCAATATTCAACTATCATGAGGTCGATACATCATTAATCCTACCATCGATCCTCACCTATCATGAGGTTGATACATCAATGAATCCTATCATCGATCCTTACCTATCATGAGGTCGGTGCATCATCAATCCTATTGTCGATCCTCACCTATCATGAGGTTGATACATCATCAATCCTACAATCAATCCTCACCTATCACGAGGTCGATCAAACATCAGTGAATCCTATCATTGATCCTCACCTATCATGAGGTTGATACATCATCAATCCTATCATCAATCCTCGCCTATCATGAGGTTGATACATTAGTGAATCCTACCATTGATCCTCACCTATCATGAGGTCAATACATCAGTGAATCCTACCATCGATCCTCACCTATCATGAGGTCAATGCATCATCAATCCTATCATCAATCCTATCATCAATCCTCACCTATCATGAGGTCGAAACATCATCAAGTTATCTTATCATTTGACTCTCACCTATCATGAGATCAAATCATTAACTATCTTATCAAACATCAAATCAAGCAACAAACATCACACAATCAAACTGAGATCAATCAAAAGCATCACTGAAAAAAATAATGTACTGACTAGTTCATGATTCATGAACATCATACAAGCCTCAAAAAACCATCAATAATGCAACATTTGACATAACCAAGAGGACTTTAATCAATCAAACATTGTCGGACAAGCAAAACAATAGGGCAAATCATTAGGAATCATTCAAGGGAAAAACCATCAAGCTTGAAAAATGCTCCATAGAATGAGAAAAAGGCACCATTTGGGACCCCAAAGGTGCCAAAACAGAAACAAGAGGCACCAAAACTCCTAGAAACTCTCAAAAATGACTTGAAAACAACAAAAATACCCCCCAAAAGTGCAAAAATGACTTTAAATGGCCTACAAAACCTATCTACCAAGTTCAAAACATTGATAAAAAGGTGAGAAAATGACTAAAGGAGGTTTCTCATAATGCGTACCATAGGTCCAGCTACAACAGGGTGACCATGGTGGCGAAGGCGCTCAAAACGATGCTTGCGAGAAGGGATCTCCATCTTCCTCTAGCTCTCCACTCTCCAAATTATCCAAACTCACAATGTGCAAATGAATTCATTTTTACCACTTTTTACCTTTTTAAAGGACAATGGAGGGAATTATGGTGGGATTTATTATCAAAAATGAGATTTAACTAATCAAAATTATTGAAAGAGTGAGTGTATAATCAAATTTCGAGAGATAAATTGTGTCTAACATCAAAGTATCATTGGTTCAACCTTGTATCAACATCACATCACTACAACATCATCACACAATCGTTGAATCCTCCACAAAACATCAAAAATCCACATTTTACCAATTCATCTCTTGAGGGGGCATATATCTGTTAGTACCTAAAAATCAACATCTGGGGCATCGTCTGGGGCATCAAAAACTTTTCTGAGCATCAGTATCAAATTTTTCTTTGAAACAACATGTAAACACATTACTTCAAAGAGGGGAAAAATGTATACACCTAAAAATGATCATCACCTTTAATTAATTAAAAACTAGCTATTTGATTAATATTCCAACTACGTATAAATAAATTCTCAATTTATTTATATTGTTCACCCTTCTCTAATTCTCCAAATCTAAAACATATTCTTCTAAATTAATTAAATAAACAAGGTTTGGAGCTAAACTTGTTTTATTTAATTAATCTTCACTAAATCCAATTAGGAATTAGAGCACATTTCTACAACTTTTTGTGCCACCTCACCAAGGTCACATGAAAATAAATAACTCTAATTTTTAATTAGAATTATCTTCAACTCATTTTAAAAAGCACATGGCTCATTCCTCCCACACTTCTAGCAATTTTGGAGCACATGACTTATTCCTCCCACACTTCCACCAATTTTGGAAGCACATGGTATTCTCTTCCCACACTTGAATCTTCCATCCAAATGGCATGTTGTCTTTGGTCAAGGGGACAACATCTTGATTCTCTTCATCTTCACCATCCTTTCTTCTTATTCAAATCTAGACCATTGATTATTGCCACCTCACTATATGCTTGGAAAAGGCTATAAATACAACCCTTGGGCCTTGTATTTTGCATCCACATTTGAAGTAAAGTTATCATGTAGGTTTATCATTGGATCTTGGAGCATTATTGGAGTCTTATAGCTAGTTTTTATATCATGTTTTTCTTGGCATTTACATCTTAGCTTTAAATCTTGCATCATAGTTGCATTTTAGATTAGTTCATTTTAAGTTTGCATTTGAGCATATGTAGAATCATGCATAGAATCATATAGATCACTACCATAGTATCCACCTCCACTTGTTCATTTATCATCAACATCATCCTTCACTCATCATAGCCTTCATCATCATTTTTTGCATATAGTTTCATGTAGGCATTAGATTGGCTTGCATGTTGAATGTTATCTCATTTCCTAAGTAGTCATTTTAACAACCAATGTGCTCATAGAAATCTGAGGGCCGAACGGTTTAATAAATCCTTAGGAATAGAGGACATTGAGACATTCTTGAAAGATTCGTTAAGATGCAATTTATAATTGTTTACTTTTCTTTGAATGTTTAATATAAATCGTTTCATTAAGGTTTGTGTTGATACCATCGATCCTCACCTATCATGAGGTCGATACATTAGTGAATCCTACCATCAATCCTCACCTATCATGAGGTTGATCAAGCATCAGTCCTATTATTGATCCTCACCTATCATGAGGTCGATACATCAGTGAATCCTACCATCGATCCTCACCTATAATGAGGTCGACACATCATCAATCCTATCATCGATCCTCACCTATCATGAGGTCAATACATTAGTGAATCCTACCATAGATCCTCACCTATCATGAGTTTGATACATCATCAATCCTACCATTGATCCTCACTTATCATGAGGTTGAAACATCATCAAGTTATCCTATCATTTGACTCTCACCTATCACGAGATCAAATCATCAACTATATCATCAATCAAGCAACGTACATCAATAATGCAACATTTGACATAACCGGGAGGACTTTAATCAATCAAACATCGCCAGACAAGCAAAATGATAGGGAAAATCATCAAAAATCATTCAAGGGAAAAACCCTCAAGCTTACAAAAGGTGCCATTTGGGACCCTAAAGACGCCATAGAATGAGCAGAAGGCACCATTTTAGGGTCAAAAATTGAATTCAATTTTTGCAAAAGGCACCATTTGAGACCCCAAAGGCACCAAAATAGAAGCCAAAGGTACCACAACACAGGTAGAAGGTGCCAAAACACAAGAAAAAGGTGCCAAAACAGAAGCAAGAGGTGTCAAAACTCCCAAAAACTCCCAAAAATGACTTGAAAACAATAAAAATACCCCCCAAAAGTGCAAAAGTGTCTTTAAATGGCCTACAACACCTATCTACCAAGTTCAAAACATTGATAAAAAGGTGGGAAAATTACTTTAGAAAGGAGGTTTCTCAGAATGCATACCATAGGTCCAACTACAGTAGGGTGACCATGACGACGAAGGTGCTTGAAACGATGCTTGCAAGAAGGGATCTCCATCTTCCTCTAACTCTCTACTCTCCAAATTCTCCAAACTCACAAAATGCAAATGAATTCACTTTTCCCACCTTTTACCTTTTTAAAGGACAATTGAGGGAATTATGGTAGGATTTATTATAAAAATGGGGTTTAACTAATTAAAATTGTTCAAGGAGAGAGTGTAGAATCAAATTTTGAGAGATAAATCGTAACTGACATCAAAGAATCAATGGTTGGATCATCATCACATCACTACAAAATAATCACACAATCGTCGAATCCTTGACAAAACATCAAAAATTCCACATTTTACTAATTTATCTCTTGAGGGGGCATATATCCTTCAGTACCTGAAAATCAACGTCTGGGGCATCAAAAAAAATTCTGAGCATGGGTCTCAAATTTTTCTTTGAAGCAATGTGTAAACACATTACTTCAAAGAGGGGCAAAATGTATACACCTAAAAATGATCATCACATTTAATTAATTAAATACTAGCTATTTGATTAATATTTCAACTATGTATAAATAAATTATTTATATTGTTCACCCTTATGTAATTCTCCAAATCTAAATCATATTCTTCTAAATTAATTAAATAAACAAGGTTCCCTAAACTTGTTTTATTTAATTAATCTTCACTAAATCCAATCAGAAATTAGAGCACATTTCTACAACTTTTTGTGCCACCTCACCAAGGTCACATGAAAATAAATAACTCTAATTTTTAATTAGAATTATCTTCAACTCATTTCAAAAAGCACACGACTTATTCTTCCCACACTTCCACCAATTTTGGAACACATGACTTATTCTTCCCACACTTCCACCAATTTTGGAAGCACATGGTCTTCTCTTCCCACACTTGAATCTTCCATCCAAATGGCATGTTGTCTTTGGTCAAGGGGACAACACCTTTATTCTCTTCATCTTCACCATCCATTCTTATTCGAATTTGGACCGTTGATTATTGCCACCTCACTATATTCTTGGAAAAGACTATAAATACAATCATTGTGCTCATAGAAATATAACGCCCAAACGGTTTAATAAATCCTTAGGAATAGAGGACAATGAGAGGTTCTTGAAAGATTCATTAAGATGAAATTTAGAATAGTTTAATTTGCTTTGAATCTTTCAATATAAATTATTTCATTAAGGTTTTTGTTGATACTAACTTTGCACATTGCACACACACATCTATCCATCAGTACCTGAAAATCAATGTCAGGGGCATCAAAAACTTTTCTGGGCATTGGTATCAAATTTTTCTTTGAAGCAACATGTAAACACATTACTTCAAAGAGGGGAAAAATGTATACACCTAAAATTGGTCATCACATTTAATTAATTAAATACTAGCTATTCAATTAATATTTTGACTATGTATAAATAAATCCTCAATTTATTTATATTGTTCATTTTCTAAATTCTCCAAATATAAATCATATTCTTCTAAATTAATTAAATAAAAAAATTTCCATAAGCTTGTTTTATTTAATTAATCGTCACTAATCCAATTAGGAATTAAAACACATTTCTACAACTTTTTGTGCCACCTCACCAAGGTCACATGAAAATAAATAACTCTAATTTTTAATTGGAATGATCTTCAACTCATTTCAATAAGCACATGGCTCATTCCTCCCACACTTCCACCAATTTTGGAGCACATTACTTATTCCTCCCACACTTCCACCAATTTTGGAGCACATGACTTATTCTTCCCACACTTCCACCAATTTTGGAAGCACATGGTCTTCTCTTCCCACACTTGAATGTTTCATCCAAATGGCATGTTTCCCATTGGTCAAGAGATTCTTCCATCCAAATGGCATGTTGTCTTTGGTCAAGGGGACAACATCTTGATTCTCTTCATCTTCACCATCCATTCTTCTTGTTTGAATCTAGACCGTTGATTATTTCCACCTCACTATATGCTTGGAAAAGGCTATAAATACAAACCTTGGGCATTGTATTTTGCATCCACATTTGAAGTAAAGTTATCATGTAGGTTTTATCATTGGATCTTGGACCATTTTGGAGTCTTATAGCTAGTCTTTACATCATGCTTTTCTTTGCATTTACATCTTAGCTTTAAATCTTGCATCATAGTTGCATTTTATGTACTCCATTGCATTAAGTTAGCATTGAGCATATGTAGAATCATGCATAGAATCATATAGATCACTACTATGGCATCCACCTCCACTTGTGTATTTATCATCAACATCATCCTTCACTCATCATAACATTCATCATCATTGTTTGCACATAGTTTCATGTAGGCATTATATTGGCTTGCATGTTGAACGTTATCTCATTTTCGAAGTAGTCATTTTAACATCCATTGTGCTCATAGAAATCTGAGAGCCAAACGGTTTAATAAATCCTTAGGAATAGATGACAATGAGACATTCTTGAAAGATTCGTTAAGATGCAATTTAGAATAGTTTACTTTTGTTTGAATCTTTCAATATAAATCGTTTCATTAAGGTTTGTGCTGATACTAACTTTGCACATTTCACAAAAATTCTAATTCCTAATTGGATTTATCTTCAACTCATTTCAAAAAGCACATGACTTATTCCTCCCACACTTCTACCAATTTTGGAGCACATGAATTATTCTTCCCACACTTCCACCAATTTTGGAAGCATGGTCTTCTCTTCCCACACTTGAATCTTCCATCCAAATGGTATGTTTCTCATTGGTCAAGAGATTATTCCATCCAAATGGCATGTTGTCTTTGGTCAAGGGGTTAACATATTGATTCTCTTCATCTTCACCATCCATTCTTCTTATTTGAATTTGGGCCATTGATTATTGCCACCTCACTATATGCTTGGAAAAGGCTATAAATACAACCCTTCTACCTTGTATTCTGCTTCCAAATTTGAAGCAAAGTTATCATGTAGGTTTAATCATTGGAGCTTGGAGCATTTTTGGAGTCTTATAGCTAGTATTTACATCATGTTTTTCTTTGCATTTACATCTTAGCTTTAAATCTTGCATCATAGTTGCATTTTATGTCCTCCATTGCATCATAGTTGTATTTTAGATTAGTTCATTTTTAGTTTGCATTTGAGCATATGGAGTATCATCTTAGTCATTTTTAGTTTGCATTTGAGCATATTTAGAATCATATATAGATCATTCTAGTTCAATACCATAGCATCCACCTTTACTTGTTCATTTATCATAAACATCATCCTCCACTCATCATAGCATTCATCATCATTGTTTGCATATAGTTTCATGTAGGCATTAGATTGGATTGCATGTTGAATACCAATCTAGTTTCTTAAGTTTCATTCTAATAGCCTTTGTGCACATGGAAATCTGAGGGCCAAAAAGGTTAAAAGAATAATTAAGAATAGAGGACAATGAGACATTCTTGAAAGATTTAGTTTGTTGCAAATTAGAATAGATTTTTTGCTTTGAATCTTGAATATAAATCATTTCATTAAGGTTTAGGACAAAGTTAGTATCAACACAACCCTTAATGAAATAATTTATATTAAAGATTCTAAGCAAAGTAAACTATTTTAAATTGCATCTTAATGAATCTTTCAAGAACATCTCATTGTCCTTTATTCTTAAGGATTTATTAAACCGTTTGGCCTTGAGATTTCTATGAGCACAATGGTTGTTAAAATGACTACTTAGGAAATGATAACATTCAACATGCAAGCCAATCTAATGCCTACATGAAACTATATGCAAACAATGATGACAAAGGCTATGATGAGTGAAGGATGATGTTGATGATAAATTAACAAGTGAAGGTGGATACTATAGTAGTTATCTATATGATTCTATGCATGATTCTACATATGCTCAAATGCAAACTTAAAATGAACTAATCTAAAATGCAACTATGATGCAAGATTTAAAGATAAGATGTAAATGCAAATTATAACATGATATAAAAACTAGCTATAAGACTCCAAGAATGCTCCAAGCTCCAATCATAAACTTGCATGATAACTTTAATTCAAATGTGAGTGCAAAATACAAGGCCCACAGGTTATATTTATATCCTTTTCCAAGCATATAGTGAGGTGGCACTAATCAAAGGTCTAGATTCAAATAAGAAGAATGGATGGTGAAGATGAAGAGAATCAAGATGTTGTCTCCTTGACCAAAGACAACATGCCATTTGGATGGAAGAATCTCTTGACCAATGGGAAACATGCCATTTGGATGGAAGATTCAAGTGTGGGAAGAGAAGACCATGTGCTTCCAAAATTGGTGGATGTGTGGGAGGAATAAGTCATGTGCTCCAAAATTGGTGGAAGTGTGGGAGGAATAAGTCATGTGCTCCAAAATTGGTGGAAGTGTGGGAGGAATAAGTCATGTGCTCCAAAATCGGTGGAAGTGTGGGAGGAATAAGTCATGTGCTCCAAAATTGGTGGAAGTGTGGGAGGAATGAGCCATGTGATTTTTAAAATGAGTTGAAGATAATTCTAATTAAAAATTAGAGTTATTTATTTTCATGTGACCTTGGTGAGGTGGCACAAAAATTTGTAGAAATGTGCTGTAATTCCTAATTAGATTTAGCGAAGATTAATTAAATAAAACAAGTTTAGGGAACCTTGTTTATTTAATTAATTTAGAATAATATGTTTTAGATTTGGAGAATTAGAGGAGGGTGAACAATATAAATAAATTAAGAAATTATTTATACGTAGTTGGAATATTAATCAAATAGCTAGTATTTAATTAATTAAAGGTGATCACCATTTTTAGGTGTATACACCTCCAACTTGGATTATTCATAAGTTGAGAAGGAATAAACAACCACTTGAAAGGTATTCACTTGATGATTGGAGATGTATTTTTTCTTTGAATACTAACATGGATGAACCTAGAACTATAGAAGAGGCATTAGGTATAAATGATGTAGAATCAAGATTGGAAGATCACTATGGATGAAGAAATGGCAACTTTAAAAAAGAATAATACATGGGATCTTGTACAATTTCTTGAAGGATGAAAACTCATTGGTTGTAAATGGGTGTTCAATAAAATGATTGGTTTAGATAGAGGTATTGATAAGTATAAAGAAAGGTTGGTTGCGAAAGGTTACTCTCAAGTTGAGGGTGTTGATTATGGTGAGATATTTTCTTTTGTTGCAAAAAGGACATCCACTAGATTTTTTATTTCTATTGTTTTTTCTTATGATTTAGAGGTTGAGCAAATGGATGTGAAAACTGATTTCCTTCATAACACTTGGAGGAAGATATTTATATGAAATAGCCATAGCACTACATGGTGAAAGGTAAAATTAATTTGGTCTGCAAATTGAAGAAATCTTTGTATGGCCTAAAACAGAGTCCTAGGATGTGGTACCAGAAATTTGATACATATAATTTGAGTTTTTGATTTGAGTGGTCTAAATTAGATAATTGTGTTTACTATACAACTGATGGTGATCATTTCCTATTTATTGCATTATATGTTGATGATATGTTATTTATTGACAAAGGAAATGTATGATTTTACAACTAAAATCTCAACTTGTTGCTAAATTTGAAATGAAAGATCTTGGTGTAGCTAGACACATTCTTGGGATGGAAATTAAAAAAGATAGAGTGAAAAAAATTCTATGGCTTGGCCAAAGTAACTATGTCAATTCAATTTTATAGAGGTTTAACATGTAGGATTGTAGACTATTGTGTATTCCTTTTTTTGTTGGAACAAGGTTATCTATTTTAGATTGTACAACATCCCCATAAAAGATGGAAAAGATAAGCATAGTTCCTTAGTAGAGTGTAGTTGGAAGTTTGATGTATGCTATGGTTTGTATTAGAGTAGACATTGCCCAAGCAGTGGGAGTTCTTTCCAGATATATGTATAATCCAGGTAGAGTTCATTAGGATGTAGTTAAAAAAGTCTTCATATATTTGCATGGTACCTTAGATTATTCCTTATGTTATCATAGTAATATGAATGAAGACGAGATTTCCCTTGATATTCATGTTTATGTGGATTTAGACTAGGCAAGTGATATCCATAGCAGATGGTCCACCAATGCTTATGTGTTTACATTAATTGGTGGTGCAATTAGATGGATGAGTAAGTGATAAACTATGTTTTCTTTGTCCACTAGTGAAGTAGCATATATGGCAGCTACTCATGCTTGTAAAGAATCCATTTGGCTTAAGAGACCGTGTTCATATATTGGAATAAAACAAGGTGTAGTGACATTTTATTGTGACAGTCAAAACATGATTTGTCTAGCTAAGAACATAAAATTTCATGCTAGGACCAAGCACGTTGATGTACAATATCATTTTTTTAGAGATATGGTTGAAGATGGCAAGGTGAATCTAGTTAAGGTAGATACCTTGAATGTTGTTGATTCTTTAACTAAGCTTGTGAGCACAAAGAAGTTCAGATGGTGTTTAGAGACTATGGGCCTTGCAGCCCCTAGCAATTAAGAGATGATGTTTACTCCTCATTTCTCTTGCAAAGTGTTCGACAAGTGGAAGATTTTTTGGTAAAATATGTCGCAAACTTGTAATTATATAATGTTTATTATATATATATATTTCCTAGTTACACCGATAGGTGTAATATATAATGGGACCATGGGGAGGAGTGGGATGTGTGTTAACATTTTTTTGTTAGCAAAAACTCTTAAATGGTTGACATACATTACATTAATGATATATTCTAAATTTGGATCGTTAATTATTAGGTTTTAGATCTAATGGTAGATATTTTGTTAGCTTATCTTTCCCTAGAAGCTAACCATTTCTTATTTGGGCATTGTATTACAATTGTGGTATTGTGATGTATTCTAAGACTTTGATAGTAGTCATGTTGTCTTTGGATCTTTGGTGGTGATACTCTTGTGAGAAGCTTTCTCTAAAAGTATATTCTAATCTTTGTGATTTCTGAATAATATATTGGGTAGGTTTTGGAGTGTGGGTTTTTCTCCCGAAAGGGTTTTCCCCACGTAAATCACTATGTTGTGGTATGCACGATAATTATGTTTACATTTCTATAATTGATAAACATATGTAGAGTTTTTCATTATTCTCCTCTCAAGATTAGTGTAGGAAGTTGTTCCGCTACCTTAGCTTCCTTACAATATTTTTTGGTGCAATGTGAGATAGAAGCATTTTGTTTTTTCGTCAACTCATATCATAAGGTTAGATGTTGCAACAACAATGTTCCCTTCCATGAGGGAGATTTTTTTCCCTCTATAGGTCCCTATAATTTTTTTGCTAACCTACTTCCAACAATTTTTACCCATGCTACTATATGCACACCTAATGCATCATTAGATAGATCTAGAACTTACTTTTGTTGCTTTGCTACAATAACAAAGTTGATGATGGAGTGAAATTTGACTACATGGGTAGCCTTTGTAATTTTATGCATGTGGATAGAGGGATTCATTTTTTGTAGCTAAGTAATGAATGCACCTATGGCTTTGGGGAGATTATTTCTTTTAGAAGGTACATCATTGATAGAGACAATTAGTTGTTACGTCAATTTTTCTTTCAATATTTTACAAATCATGTGCATATTAGATTAGATATTTATTTTGAAAAGAAGTGTTGCACACAACCTACATTATCATTAGGAGAATTGTGACTTTTAGTGGTCTTGTTTTGCTCCAAGCGCTACTAAGCATGTTTTCCTTTTTTCTTATGTTCTAATGTACTTTCTATTTTTTTGTGAGCCTAGTAATACATTATCATTATAATGCCACCATGAATCCATGTTAATGGACTAATAAGGATATTGGATCCTAGTTAAATTATAAAAAAAACTCTCTATAGGTTCCCAAAATTTTGAGTTTTTGAGTTAAAGAATCAAACATTCATGTATTATTAGGTGTTAAATTTGGGTAGACTTGTGCTAGAATTTAATCACAATTAGGTTGAGTGTCCAAAAATAGGCCTTGGTCATTTTGAAAGTTTCCCCATATTTTTTATGGAAAAGGAAATAGTCACTTGTGGGTTTTACGCCTCTAATTGGTTTGAAGGATAGTTTTTGTAGTTCTTTTTGCTAGTCAAGTTCAATTAGAAATTCTTGAAAAAGTCAATATTTGTGTAGGTTTGACTTCAAAGTCAACTATTTTTTTTGAAATATAAATGTATAGTTCACTTTTTTTCCTTACAAGGCTTGGTTCACTTCACTTTTCCTATAAAGTTCCTTTTCCATCAAAAAGTGATACTCATTCAAATTGTAATAATGAAAAGTTTAAAAAATTAGTTCACTTAATTTTACCCATACTTGATAGATCATAAGACAAATTTTAAATTTTGTGGAATCCTAAAGAGTTTGGGAACTTGACCTCCATTTGAACTTCCCATTTCAAAAGTGGAGTATCTAGATTAGTTGAATTCTCACATAAACCTAGTTCCCTTCACCTTTTTCATAAATTCACTTCAAATCACTTTTTTTGCATGTAAGTCCTCTGCAGAAATTTGTCCTCCATCTAAATTGAACCTTTTAAAGGTTAGGTGTTTGTTTCACTTAGTTTATTTTGCATTTGGTTATTTATAAAGCCAATTCAAAGTGTTACAGAATTCTAAGTTCCATTTGAACTAGATTGTTAGCTTGTACATAAGTTAGGTTCACTTAATTTTTTTTGCATGTCATTTTAATGAGATCATTTTGACATAATTCATTTTCATGGAGATATTTTCACCAATTGAATTGGACCTTTCAATATCACAATCTAAACTAGTTTAGTTGTACTTTCCTATAAGCCTTTCCATTATGATTTCTTCCCTTTCTTACACCATCCTTATGTTATCAACCCTTTATAGATATTCCTTGTATAATTGAATTGAATGTTTCAAAAGTTCCATATATTAACTAGTTTATTGAGACTTACCCACATATCTAGTGTAGCCACATGATCTCACTATCCCACTTTGCTAACATCATGCAAACGTCATCCCACCCTATTGATATCATGTTGATGTAATCCCATCTAAAGCAACCCCAATCCATGATGATGTCACCTAGTCCTTTTGATAATTTCATCATCATAACTTTTCATTCAAACTAGAAACCAAAATATTGAAAAGTTGGAAGGTTTCTGGTTTCATTGGATTTCTCTGTAGGTCTAGTTTAGAGGGACTTCTCCATAGGTTCAATTTAGATACATTTTCACACAAATCTAGTTTAGATAGAAATAAAAAAAATTAGTTTCTCTTCAAAACCCCACAAAGGCACTAGAATTCTAGAATTCTACCATTAATAAATTTCAATGGCTGCCAACTACTAGATCAAATCTAAATGTAGATTGTCATAGATCAATAGAGGGAAGCAATATTTACCCATACATCAGTTATTATTTGTAGACTTGAATATTGACACACCATATTTAGTCCACCATTTTAGCATATTTATTTGACATTTTTTCTATTTTCTACACTCAATGAGCCATAAACCATTAATGTAGATGTCTGGTGGAGACTACACGAAATTATCTTTCATGCCTCCTAGTCAATCAAATAAGATTTTGAAAGGACATGTGTCAATAGTTGTTAGGGTATGGTAGGATCTCTTTAAAATTCCATAGATTTTTTACTTGTGTACCTACCTTTCCTTCTCCTTAAACTCTCTTTGATCTTGATGATGGATTATGTAGTGTGATTCAAAATGTTGATGAAAAAAATGACAATTAAATCCAAAATTTAATCAAATAATAAGATGGATTGTGGAAACTTGATATATTTAATTAAATTCTTGTAGTCCTCACATTTTAAAGGGTTCCTTTTTATACTGTAATTGGCTCAATGCATTAGAATTAATAAAAAATATTTTTTCACATCTTCTTTATCTTTGTATGCTATATGTATATCTCATTTTTACCTAGTTTGTAGACACTTGACTTCTCTTGCTATGTTGTTTAATATTCTTATCTCCATGATTGAATGGTATTTATTGATTTTGAGAGATGCATATTATGCACTATTTGTTTGTAGGAACTATTTGTGGATTCTTTGTCCCCTCTTAGTGATTCCTAAACCCCGACCTTCATATACACTCGTAAGAGCTATAAATTTAAGACCTATATGATTTTTGATAGTTTTATTAGTTATTTGTATTATTGTGAGTAGGGATGAACTCAACTAAGTCTTGGTGCATCACCACCTTTCCCTTAAGCATTTCCCCTCTTCCTTTTCCATTGCAAGTCATTACAATAGGGATATATTTTAGTTTAATTTTTACTAGTTTGGATCAACACATTGAATCTAAGCTTAGAATTTAACCAACCTTCTCTGGAGGTTTGATCTCAATAGCAAGGTCCCATACCTTGAGATTATTCCCATTGTATCCTTAATTATTTAACCCTAGGTTCAAAAAATGTGAAAGCTCAAGTGAAAATAGTAATCATAACTATGCACATCGTATAGGGAATGATGTAATATCATCATTTGGTAAGCCTTGTGGAACTATGAGTAAAAAGGAGGAAGTATACATGAAAAAATAAAAAAAAATTGGGTCAACATGGAAGAGGTAGAAATGACTCAATGAATTATATCATCCCCAAAAAAATTAAAAATAAATGTATGAAAAATGAAATAATTGATAACATTTTTATGTTTCTTATATCCATGTATCTACAAGGGTAATATGGGTCCTCCAAGAGAGATTAATGACCATAAAAAAACATATATATGGGGATTACAATTTTCCAACATGTAAACACATATATCTTAATGATATGAAGGTATTTCTATAAAGATTATCATCAAAAAAGACATTATTCTCCAAATATTGATCATATGAAGAGGGAGGGTGATCTTGTAGAGGAATAAATATCAAATAAATATTGGGAATCTCACCTACAATAAGAGTTAAGGAATCAACTTAAAATATAGTATCTTCCTAAATATTGTTAGACACATAGGACAACTAAGAGGAGGGGGTGAATTGGTTATGTATTGAAACCTTCAAACCCTTATCAATCTTTAAAACCTTGTTAAGCATCAACATGAATGTAAAAAAATAAAATATCAACACATCAACAACCATACACAATAGAACACCATATTTTATGTGGAAAACCCTAATCAGAGAAAAACCATAGTGATGATTAACTCACATATATATGAATAATAACACTAATTACAAGAGGCTCACTACCAAAAAGAAAGAAAGACTCACTACCCAGGAAGATCACTTCTTCCAGAATATAAGAGAATAGAAAGGAACTATTACAAGGAGGTTCACTAGCTCATAGAAACATGAGAATCCACCACAACAACTCTTCACCATCTACAACCTTTGCCTCACTACCTCCATTAACTTCAAGCACATTGAAATGTAGACACCTTCTAGTCACTTCTTCAAGTAGTCATAAGCATTCATGCTCACACTTAGATCTAAAAAATTGATCACATACACATCATTTCACATCACACAACACATAAAAAACTTCTCCAACAATTGAACTTGCATATATATCATCCACAATCATGAATACCCTTCTCCAAGTCAGCCTCAATAAAATATATGCACCTCAAATGTGCAACCACCAAATAGGTTGGAACCAAACACTTCTACAGTGGAAAGAAGTGAAGGTGGACCACACCATAGGTTAACCAAGACCCTAATCTACACCAACATGCTACACCATGCTTCCAAAAACAATGAATCACATTTGCAAACAACGCTAAGATGCCAGGTCAGCCAAATTGGCATTAATGCTAACAATCAACCAATTACACATTTTAGTAGGTTTGAAAACATCCTGCAGACCATATAACAAAATCACACAACATTCTAGAATATTCCAACACCAAAAAAATATTCAAACACTTTGGCCTAGGCATACACAACTGAGAACATTATCATCCTATGTAACTAGTCACACTAGCACTGAGATACAACTCATGAATCAAGCTTGCAAAACAACTAAACACCAAATAATCAAAGGGAAGATAGATAATTGAGCATCCTTAGCACATTCCCAAATATGCAAGACAAGAAACTTCAACATGGAGAAATACAAATAAATTCCATTTCTCCCAAACAACCCTCTTCACAATCCAACACATTGTCAAACACATCTACTACTGCACAATCTAGAACTTGAAACTCTAGATATAACACATCTAAACACTTTTGAAAATTACATCCAAACTGCACAAGCACATATTCAAGTATGAAGAAATGTGGAGGACAATACAAAACACATCCCGGTCACCTTATACACTCTTTATAATTTTTTTCTCAAAATCACTTGGAAACCAAGTGACCATGCTGCATCTATAGCACTTTCTTAACACCATAAACACCTTCTCATCATAATCACATTGTAGAGGTTGAAATAGGTTGAAATCAATGAAAACACTAATGAAAAATAGTGCAACATTCTCCAGATTTTTCATTAATGGAAACACCTACTAAAAAACCATCAACAATAAAAACAACTCTCATCTCCAATTCTCACATAACTCTCCCCTCACTTGGAAATTTCTTACATTTTATATTATTTCTCTCTCTCTCTCCCCCCTTTCTTATGTTTTCAAACTTCTCCCTCCATGTTTTCAGTCTTCTCTCCCCCTTTGAAATCAATGACAAAGGGAAACACCTACATACTTCACTTCTCTCTCTTACAATTTTAGGAAAAATATATGCTCCCTCTGACAACACCAACCAAAGATACCACTATTTTCTCCCCCTAAGAGGTAGACTTCATTAGCCCAGGATAAATAATTCATCTTGAGTTGCACCATTGGACAAATGCACCATATTATGCATCTAGTTGAAAGGAGGGGTAATAAACCTAGCTTTTTTATGAGATACTCAAATGTATCTTTTGGAAAAGCATTTTTTAAAATATCTGCTATTTGATCCTTTGTAGGAACATACTCCAAGCTTACTTCATTCTCAAAAACTTTCTCTTTTAGAAAGTGATACTAAAGAGGGACATGCTTTGTTCTTGAATGTATTACCACAATTTTTGAAATGTTGATAACACTTGCATTATCACACAAGATAGATATAGATTCATCATATAATACTTTGACATATTTCAATGTCTACTTTAACCACAACACTTGTGTGCAACAAGATGCCGCAACAATATATTCTTCCTTTGCAGTAGATAATGATATTGAATCCTGCTTCTTACTTAACCAAGAAACTAGCATATTTACAAGGAAGAAAACACCTCCACTTGTACTTCTTCTATCATTTGCACAAAATTCCCAATATACATTGGTATAAGCATTCAAAGAGAAATCAATATCCTTAGAATACCATAGACCATAGTTTGAAGTCTCTTCAAATATTTGAATATTCTTTTGACTACTACTACATGTGATTCTCTAGAATATTCTTGAAATATTACCACAAGACATACTGGATGAATAATATCAAGTATATTTGCAGTTAGATATAGTAATCCATCATTCATGGATCTATACTTGGTTTGATCTATCTTAGGAGATCATCATTTTTCTCAATTTACAACCAATAACCATGGGAGTACATACCAGTTTAGAGTCATCCATTCCAAACTTCTTTAACATTTCCTTAACATATTTTGACTATGTAATGGATGTACCTATTTTGATTCATTTATTTTTAGCCCAAGGAAGAAATTCATCTCCCCAAACATTAAAATTTCAAACTCATTTTGCATATCCTCTACAAAATTTTTACACATTTCCTCCAAAGATTATGTCATCAACATACACAACTACAATCAGGATTTTATCTCCCTCAACTTTGACGTAAAAATTACTATCTGTAGTACCCTTTTGAATCCCTGCTGCACTAGGTACCTATCCAATCTTGCAAACCAAATTCTAGGATCTTGTTTGATTCCATACAATGCTTTCTTCAATCTGTAGACCATATCAAAATCTTTTGATAATTCAAAACCTTTTAGTTGTTCAATGCATACCTCTTCTTCTAACTCACCATTTAAGAATGTAGAATTTACATCCATCTAATATAATTTGAAGTCTTTATGTGCTACAAAAGACAAAAAAATCCTAATAGCTTCCATTCTTGCTACAGGAGAAAAATTATCTTCAAAATCCATTCCTTCCATTTGTGAGTACCCCTTACACAGAAGCCTAGCCTTGTTTTTTCTTACTTCTCCATTCTCATTCAACTTGTTCCTGAAAAACCCATTTAGTTCATATTGAATTCTTGTTTTCTAGTCTTGGGACTAGTTCCCATGTATGATTATTCTCAATCGGCCTCAACTCTTCTTCCATAGTTTTGATCCAATTTTTATCCTTGCATGCCTTAATTACTATTTTAGGTTTTATCTCAAAAAGAATAAAATTTTACTTGTTCCTTTGCCATAAAATATTTTCTTCTTATTTTCACACCTTTTCTTTTTTCTCTAATTATTTGATCCTCAGAATGATTCTTTTGCACATACTTGGGAGTCTTAGGATTCTTTTCCAGAGCTTCTTCCTCTTCTAATGCCATCTCTTTTTCTTTCTCTTCTTCTTTTTCTTCTTGTATACAAAGGGGTTCATCAAATTCATATCCTAATAATGTTCACCATTTAAGAATGTAGACTTTACATCCATCTAATATAATTTGAAGTCTTTATGTGCTACAAAAGCCAAAAACATCCTAATAGCTTCCATTCTTGCTACAGGAAAAAAATTATCTTCAAAATCTACTCCTTCCACTTGTGAGTACCCCTTACACAGAAGCCTAGCCTTTCTGATAACTTCTCCATTCTCATTCAACTTGTTCCTAAAAACCCATTTAGTTTATATCACATTCTTGTTTTCTGGTCTTGGGACTAGTTCCCATGTATGATTATTCTCAATTTTCCTCAACTCTTCTTCCATAGTTTTGATCCAATTTTTATCTTTGTGCGCCCCAATTACTATTTTAGGTTTTATCTCAAAAAGAATAAAATTTTAGTCGTTCCCTTAGCATAAAATATTTTCTTCTTGTCAGCACACCTTTTCTTTTTTCTCCAATTATTTTATCCTTAGAATGATTCTTCTACATATAATTGGGAATCTTAGGATTCTTTTCTGGAGCTTCTTCCTCTTCTACTGCCATCTCTTTTTATTTCTCTTCTTATTTTTCTTCTTGTCTACAAAGGGGTTCATCATATTCATATCCCTCCATCAACATTGAGCTTTGATGTGATTCCTCATCCACTTTGACACTTACACTTTAACTATCTTCTTTAACATTTTTTTGTAACATCTATATGCCTTTCTCTTTGTAGATTATCCAAGGAAGATTCCTTCATCTAATCTTCCATAAAAATTTCTTATGTTTTCATCATCTCTCCTCATATAAAATTTACTTCCAAACACTCTAAAATATTTCACAATAGGAGTTTTTCCATGCCATAGCTCATACGGGGTATTTGAATTGTTCAGTCTTGGTTGTCCTCTATTGATAATGTAAACTACAGTTGAATATCTTCTCTCCAATAGACATCCAGAAGATTTGCTTCCTCAAAATGGAACTTGCTTCCTAAATTTTCCTATTCTTCCTCCCCACAACTCCTTTCTGTTGTGGAATCCTAGGAGCTAATAAATGCCTTTTTATCCCATGATCTTCACAAAAAATGTTAAATTCACTCAAGGTGAACTCACCACCTCTTTTATAACTCAAATGTACTTGATTTTCAATTCCATTTCATTCTCAACCATAGATTTAAATGCTTTAAACTTATCTAGAGATTTTTATTTTTGTTTGAGAAAGGTCACCCAAGTCATTTTAGAGTAATCATCTATTAACAACATAAAATACCTATCACCTTGAGAGCTTCTTATTCTTGTAGGTCCACATAGGTTTGTATGTACTTGCAGACACCTAAATTTGGACACTTAATTTATCCAAATTTATCATTTTTCATCTAAACATCCCCTTATCTGCATTAATTAAGTAATATTACTATTATTTAATTAATACCTCTAAAGTTCTTCTAATCCCTAATGTATCTAGTTAAATAATTAAATACCTTCCCCCTTTCATCAAATGAATTAAATAAATATTACATTTATTTAATTCCTCATATGTCACATCCTCCATCATTTTTATCTAATGCTAATCCATCTTCTAATCTCATCATTAGAGATGTGCACATGCCTAATCCTTGATTAGGATGTGTCGCATCCTCCAAATTTTGCAAGTTGACCTCTAATATCTCCTAGCCACCTAACCCTCCTCCAATCATTCATTAACTAGCCTAATTAACCTCCCAAGGAATTTTTAATTCTTTTTATCCTTCCAAGGAATATTAAAATAATTTTTCTCTTCCCCATGTGATCTTTGACTTGTCACATCAAGTCACATGTTAACTCTTCCCCTTTTCCCATGCATCTTCTATAATATTTGACTTGTCACATCAAGTCACATGTGACAAGTGCTTAATTTTTAGGCACCTTGTCTTATCCAAGGTACTTTCTACCTCTCCCTTTGGAACCTTGTCTTATCCACAAGATTCTCCAATCATGTGAATTTTAAATTCACTTTTTATTCCTCCAACGAATCTTCTCATCTCCCAATGTACTTTTAAAGTACTTGTCCTTCTTCCACCTCATGTACCCTCCTTCCACCTCATTTACACATCATCATTTTCAAGCCACTTCACATTCCACATGTCAAGATGTGAGGGCTTGTGAGTCCTCAACTCACCATAGCCCTAAAACTTAGCCTTGTTGTTTTAATCTCAACTATCCATTTCTCTAGAGAATCCAAAATTCTCTATAAATACCCCCTCTTTTCTCTCATTTGGGGAACTTTTGCATGCCATAGCCAAACTCTTGCAGTTTTGTTATTTGAGTCCACACTTAGAATTTGCATCCATTGTCATACAATTTCAACCATCTTACATCCTCATCTATTTTCTATCAAAGGAGCATACAATGTCATGAATCAAGGGCCAACCAAAGAACATCTTGACAAGGTGAAATGTTCTATTTTTTTTTGTTAAGCTAATCATTTGCACAATTTTGAGGTGTAGGGTGTTAATATTTTTTTTCTTCCACTCTTTTTTTTTACTGCTCATCTTCTAACATATATTTTCACTAGTTCACATTTTTGGCACACCCAGTGGGACCCACAGACGGGTTTGTATCTTTCACATTTGCTATTTTTTTCACTTTTTGCAGGTGCAGGTTGTAGAGGGGTGGACCCGACCTAACAAAGAGGAAGACCTACCCTTCAAGGGTGGACTTGCCCATGTAGGGGCAGAACTGAGTTCCAGGGGAAGATTTGACCTGACAGATAGGTAGACCTGACCTCCAGAGGTGGACCTGCCCTCCATAGACTCCATAGACTCCATAAATTGAAAATTTGTAGTTTTTTTTTAGAGGGGTGGACCTAACCTTGAGGGTCGGACTTGACCTGACAGACAAGTAGACCTGACCTCCAAAGGTGGACTTGACCTTACCTAGGGGTAGACCTACCCTCCACAGACTCCAAAAACTAAAAAATTGTAGTTTTTTTTCATAGAGGGGCAGACTTGACCTTCAGGGGTAGACCTGCCTGAGTAGAGGGGCAGGCCTGACCTCTTCCAGGGTTAGACCTAACCTCCACGTGTGGACCTAACCCAACAAAGGGGAAAACTTGACCTGGAAAACTTTTTTCAGAAGGTGAAATTTGAGTTTTCATCACTTTTTTTGGTTGTTTTAAGTGTTTTTGACCTCCTAATGTGTTATGATTGTGTCTATGCAAGCATCTAATCAACATTTGGAAAGAAACAAGGAGAAAAATGACTAAGAAATTTTCCTTGTAGGGTTTTTTATTTATCAATTGTTGCTTATTATTTTTGGATAACTTAGGCACATAGTTTAACTAGGGGTGTCAATTAACCTTGTGTGTCATGCTTGTGGATAAGCTATTTGATGTATCCAATCCCCTTGCACCATTTGGTTATCCTGGGTGATGAGAAATCATAGCTTACCAAGTCCTTTGAGTCACCCTTTTTCTTTTCATAGCAGGACCTTCTTGGAGATTTCATCACCCCAAGGGACGATTCCAACCACGCATACTAGTGGGGTATATAAAAGGGGGAGAGAGAAATATGTACCTCAATCTAGTCATGTTTTTATGGATGAAGTGTTGAAATGACGTGAAGAGTTGGTCCGAGCCTTTAGTATCTCGCTAAGGTTTCCGACTCATACTTGTGACGGGCTGGTGTTCACATTTTGGGCTCATGTACCAGGTGTATATTGAGGAATCCCTAACAAACATGTGTATCCTAAAATATAAGAATTTGTTGGCCATACCCATTCTACTAGACTTAGGATCATGCTGTTTGAACTATCTTCTTTGTGTGAAACCAGCAATTTTCTATTTAGTCGAGTTAGCCTTATCCTCTAAATGTTGTTTGCTATGTTTTGAGTCCTTTGCCTTACTCTTTTGTCCAAAAAAAAGTTTAGACTTTTCCACAGGTGTACTTGAACTTTAGGGGAAAACTTGATCTCTTCTAGGGGCATACTTGACCTTTGAACCAACCCATTTTTAGCCTTTTTTAGTTAGTTTTGATCAACCTTCAGTTAGACAGGTGTACCTAACCTTTAGGGGCATAATTGACCTCTTTCACAGGCATACCTAACCTCTGGAGGTAGACCTACCCCTTGAATAGTTAGTTGTGGGTGAAGCCATAGTAGTGGTTTACAATTGAAGTGAGGAAGGAAAACTCACAAAAAATGAATGCATGGCAAAAAAATTGATTTTAGGGGTTCGTACGAACCTATTGGTTTGACTGAACCGATTAGGGGTTTGCTAGAACCTAGGTTCGGACGAACCCTTGTAATACTTTCCTACCAAAAAAACCATCAAAACCCCTCATAGAAGGGGGGTTCGAATGAGCTAGGGTTCAAATGAACCCTAGTTTGAGTGAATCCCTAGTGGTTCGCTCGAACCCCTTAGGGTTCATTCGAACCCCCTTTATTCCTCATCCGCTCCTTGAGACACAAAAAAAATCTGAATTTTGGCACTTCGAAGCTCGGGTTGAGGATGAAAATGGAAGAATCTTCACAAAGCCAACTTGAATCAGGTATTCCTCAGAACGAGCTATCCAATGAATATAGTTTTAATATGTATTTTTTTTTAGTTTTATTAAACATAGGTTTTTCATCGAAAATGAAGGTCTCTATTCTACACATGTGGAAAATAAGCATATTATCAAAAACAAAAAATTAAAAATATGAGTGCACTAGATATTGAAGTCCTTGATCCAACAAAAAAAATAAAATTGAATTTTGATATATACAAAAAAGCTATACGTTATACGGTCGCACTATGTCTGAATTGTAATTGGTTTGACTTCGAAACTTGATTAAATAAAAAATATTCAATAAAAAAATGTCTAACCAAGTGGAAGCACTAGATATCAAAGTTACAAATCTAAATTCGAAAGAATTAGAATTTTATCCTTCATGGAAAAAATGTTATGCATTATACGGTGTGCGTCACTTTTTAAAAATGTTGTTTTTTGAAAAAAACCATTTTTCATGGGAGATGGAAAAAGAAGTGTAATTTGATTCTAAACATTTTGAAAAAAATATTTTTAGAATCTACAGAAAAAATGTGACGAGACTCTAGTTTTCATCATCTTCAAATTCTTCATGGTTTAGCCGCTATAGGTGCCTAAATGTGAAGATTTAGTTTAAAAAAATAATTTTAGTGTCCAGTTTGGCCAAAAATTGTAAACCACTATTGTGGGATCACCCTTGTATCACATTATTTCATTATTTTGAACTCCCGTTTCATTGTTCTAATGAAAAATCCCCCCGTTCTGAGTGGTTGTTCATTTGTTCTGATCATTTTTTCACTCATTTCAGGAATCATTCATCCATTTCAAACACTCATTTACTCATTTCAGGTACTCATTCTTCCATTCCAATCATTCATTTACTTGTTCCAAGTAAACATTCATCCATGTCAAACCTTCGTCTGTCATCTTGAACTCTCATTCTGCCATTTTGATCATTTGTTTACTCATTTTGAGTGAACATTCATCGATTTCAAACCTTCTTCTATAATTTTGAACTCTCGTTCTATCATCTCAATCATTCATTTATTCATTCCGAGTACTTGTTCATCCATCCCAAGTCATTTTTTACTCATTCTGAGTAGCTGTTCACCTATTCTAATCATTCATTTTCTCATTTTGAGTGAACGTTCATCCATTTCAAACCTTCTTCTATCATTTTGAACTCTCATTCTGCCATTTTGATCATTCGTTTACTCATTCCAAGTAAACGTTCATCCATTTCAAACCTTCGTCTACCATCTTGAACTCTCATTCTACCATTTTGATCATTCGTTTACTCATTCTAAGTGAACATTCATCCATTCCGAGGCTTCTTCTATCATTTCAAACTCTTGTTCTGTCATTTCAATCATTCGTTTACTCTTTCTGAGTACTCGTTCATCCATTCTAAGTCATTGTTTACTCGTTCCGAGTAGTTTTTCACCTATTTCGATCATTCATTTGCTTGTTTCAAGTGAAAATTCATCCATTTCAAACCTTCTATCATTTTGAACTCTTGTTCTACCATTCTGATCATTCGTTTACTTATTTTGAGTAAACGTTCATCCATTTTGAACCTCCTATCATTTTGAACTCTTGTTCACCCATTTCAATCAATCATTTGCTTGCTCTGAGTGATCTTTCATCATTCCTAGCTTTCATCTCCTCATTCCAAGAGTCATTCATCCATTCTTAGTAGTCATTCACTCATTTCGAGTGGTTGTTCATCCCTTTCATTCATCCATTTACTCATTCTGAGTAATCTATCATTCATTCCAAACCTTCATCTTCTTGTTCCATGAATCGTTCATCCATTCTTGGCAGTTGTTCACTCATTTCAAGTGGTCACTCATCCCTTTCATTCATCCATTTACTCATTCTGAGTAGTCATTCGTTCATTTTGAACCTTCATCTTCTCGTTTCAATAATCATTCATCCGTCCTTAACAGTCATTTACTCATTTCGAGTAGTCGTTCATCTGTCTCAATCATTCGTTTACTCATTCTGAGTAATCTTTCATCCATTTTGAGATTCCATCTCCTCTTTTCGAGAATCCATCCCTCATCCCAAGCATTCATCCCCTCAATCCGAGCATTTGTTTCCTTGTTTCATGTGCCCATTTACCTGTTTCAAACAACTTTTTTTGGTCCATTTTCAATTCTAGGGGTAGACCCACCCTCTAGGGGTAGACTTGACCTTTTCCAAGGGTGAACCTTCCCTAGTAGGGGTGGACTTTCCCTTGGATAGTCTTCTTGGACCCTAAAACAACCATCTTTGCTTTCTTTTTCGGCTGTTTTATCTTCATTTTGCATTGTTTTCTTATCATTTTTTCATGTTCTTCTTTGGAGGGGTGGACTTTCCCTAGTAGGCATGGACTTGACCTTGGATGGGTGGACTTGCCCTTGGATAGTCTTCCCGGACCCTAAAACAACCATTTTTGCTTGCTTTTTTGATTGTTTTATCTTCATTTCACATTTTTTTTTATCGTTTCCACCTATTATTGTTTGGAGGGGTGGAACTACCCTAGTATGGGTATAATTGACCTTGGAGGGGTGGACTTTCCCTTGGATAGTCTTCTCAAACCCTAAAACAACCGTTTTTGCTTGCTTTTTCAGCTATTTTGCCTTCGTTTTGCATTGTTTTCAATTGTTTTGCCCATTCTTCTTTGGAGGGGTGTACCTGCCCTATTAGGGGTAGACTTGACCTTGGAGGGGTGGAATTTCCCTTGGATAGTCTTTCTGAACCCTAAAAAAATTGTTTTTGCTTGCTTTTTCGGTTGTTTTGTCTTTGCTTTCCATCATTTTTTATTTTTTTCCCCCATTCTTCTTTGGAGGGGTGGAACTACCCTAGTAGGAGTATACTTGACCTTGGAGGGGTGGATTTTCTCTTGGATAGGCTTCCCGGACCCTAAAACAACCATTTTTGCTTGTTTTGTCTTCGTTTTGCATTGTTTTCAATGGTTTTCACTAGTTCTTCTTTGGAGGGGTGGACCTGCCCTAGTAGGGGTGGACTTGACCTCCAGGGGTGGAACTACCCCTTTCTAGGGGCAGACCTAACCTTCAAATAGCTTTTCCAGTCCTCCGTTTAGTCGTTTCGGGTGTCATTTCTTCATTCCAATTAACTATTTTCCCATTCCAGGTGATCGTTCATCCATTCTAATCATCCGTTCACTCATTCTAATTAAATGTCCATGTATTTTGAACCTCATTCTCCTTATTTCAAACTCTCGTTCACTCCATTTTTGATCAATTGTTTACTTGTTTCAAGCTTTCATTCATCCATTCCGAACATTCATTCTCCCTTTTCTGATCATTTGTTTACTCATTCTAGTAAACATCCATCCATTCTGAACCTTCTTCTATCATTTCAAGCTCCCTTTCACTCATTTTGAGTAAACGTTCATTCGTTTTGAGCCTTCTTCTCTCCATTCTGAGAGATGTTTCTTCCATTCCAATCATTCGTTCACTCATTCTGAACCTTCGTCTCTCCGTTCTGAGAGTCGTTTATCCATTCCAATCATCCATTCACTCATTTGGAGTAAACGTTCATTCATTTTGAGTTTTTGTCTCCTCATTCTGAGAGTTGTTCATTCATTCTTTGCAGTTGTTTACTCGTTTTGAGTAGTTGTTCATCCCTCTTGATCATTCGTTTACTTGATCCAAGTAATCATTCGTTCATTTCAAATCTTCATCTTCTTGTTCTGAGAATCATTCATCTGTCGTGAGCAGTTGTTTACTCATTTTGAGTAGTTGTTCATCCCTCTCAATCATCTGTTTACTCATTATGAGTGATCTTTCATCTATTATGAACCTCCTCTTGTTCTGAGTAGTCGTTTGTCCATTTCTATCATTCATTTCATCATTTTCCCCATATGAATCCCCTAAATTTCATTTCAGGTTATTATTCAAATTGACCTAAGTGTTTGAATTAATTCATCATCATCAACATCTTTTAGGATTTTCATCCATCCTAAGTTAATCATCATCACCGGTGCAATCAATCCACTTTCAATCTCAAGGTGGATTCGGTGTCACAATCATCCTTTTATCCTTTCATCTGATCAATCAATATCCTAAGTCACCTAAGGTAATCTCTGAATGAGGTTTATAGTCTCTTTTGTCATCCTATCCAATCCATCACTCGATCTTATCAATCATCAATCAATATTATCCAATCCAATCCAATCGCATCCTTATCCAATCACCTTCGACCCAATTAATCTACTTCCATCTCGAAGCAGATTCAGTGTTGAGTTCATCCTTTGGTAACCAAATCCAATCATCAGAATCAATCCCATCACATCATCCAATCATCCTAATTTGAGCTTTAATCCAATCCCGATCTAAGCTTGACCTAAATCTTGATTTGAGCTTTAGTCCATTTCCATCCAAAATATTTGGTCCAATCTATCTATCCTTTCATCAGCATGAATCCTTATCCTCCATCAATAGTAATCAAGGGAAACCCTAATTACAACGACAATGATAAAAAAAGTCTTGTTGATCAAGAAGAATATGACATAGATCCCCTTGATGCCATCATTGCTAGTAAGCTTTCTCCATCTACTTCCCGCAATCCAATCCCCCCTCTGAGCTATCCCATTATGTTTTCATCCATGCTTAATCACATTCCTTATGCTACCTTTGACAAGGGATATCCAGTACCTTCCCCGTCCACATATTTGTCATATCCTTCATCTACATCATCCTCTTATCCAACACCCGCATCCTCTTATCCTAATCTACCATCACAATATTCCTATCACAATCCCCCATCCATGTCCCCTTATCATAATCCTCCTTACCAATCTGCTCATCCTAATCCAACATCTAGACCTTTTTATCTTAATCCTACACCCCCATCAACCTATCCTAATCCAAATTCCACATCTTCTTATCCTAATCTATTATCCACATCTCCATATCTCAATCCATCTTCCCATCCTAATCCACCATCCCAATATCCTTACTACAATCCTAATTCACCATTCCAATATCCTTACCTTAACCCTCCCTCCAATCCTAATCCTCCATCTACTCCTAGTCTTCCATCCAATCCCGTTCCTCAATCTAATCCTAATCCACCAATACATAGCCCTAATCCCCTACCAATCCCTAATCCTTCATCAACTCCTACCTCTCCATCCAAACCTAAAGTATGCAAGTTCCTCACTCTATAAATTCTCCAAGGACTTATAACAAAGAAGACATCCCCCACTCCTCACATTGAAGTAGTGGACCAACACAATCCTAATCCGTCATCCATAGTCACTAGTGATGATACCCTTCTCCATATCACACCTATCATTGATGTTACCACCCCTAGCACCACTCAAACAGTTGAAATCCTCACATCCACTGAATCCAATAAGCCCCCATCTCCTACTCCGAGAGCCACCGAACCCATCGATGACACACAATTCCAAGCCACTCTTCCCACTCCTACTGATGACACATAAGTCCCATCCATTCCTACCACTCCTAGTATTATCAAAATCCATTCTCATGAACTTAGTGAGTCCTCCATCCTTCCATCTTCCCAACTTGAAGAGTCCCTTCAAGAATCCTTTATCATACCACCCACACAAGATGAGTCATGCCAAGAGCCTAATCCAAAGCATGCTAGTATATCCCCTTTTTCACATCAAGATCTTGTCAACCCATCTATCCCATCTCAAGATCATAGTCTCCTAACCATTCCATCCCATGATCCTCTTATCATTCAAGATCCAATCCCTCTGTTACATGAGCCGTTATCACCTGCTGCCACAAATCTAGATCCTATCATATCACTTAATCCATCTCTTGATACTACCCATCAAGATGTTGCCATCCCACCATCTCCATTTCTTGATCCCCCATCATCGCCTAAACCTACTATCCCCTCACCACTTGTATATCCCCTTGGTACTCTCACATTCTTCCATGGTGGTCTCCTTGCAGAAGAAAAACACAACATATATACCACCCATCCTCCCCCACCTAATAATGGACTCGCATCATTTCTCCATAATAACAAAAATCCTATCATGGATCAAATGCTTAAGAACATGAACTATCAAGGAAACGGTTTAGGCCTTCATGAGCAAGGTATTTTAGAGCCCATCGAGGTCAAAGAACCACTCTACATGCAAGGTCTTAGACCTATTTCTCAAGACTCACAATCTAAAGATGTTGGTACAACCTCTAGACATCCTAAATGAGTCTCTTCCACAAGCAATATAGGCTCTTCCCATTGCTCCACCAGATCATTTGCTGTCATCCCTCCTCTTCCATTGTATCATCTCAAAACAACCATCCACATTCCTCCTTCATTTGCACCATCAATTTTGGGTCCTTATGTTCCTCCACCCACTACATCTATTTTGAGCCCTTATATCCCAAAATCACCTCCTCCATCTGATCCTATTCATCCTTTCATGCATCCACCACCTATCCATGTCGCCCATCATAAACATCCCACTCTCATGTCCTCTAATCAAGATCAACAAAGGCACATACCTATACATCCTCCATTTACACGTAATCCTCATAATCCTACCTCCACCGTTCCACATCATCCATCTCCTCACACCCATCCCATTGCTCATAAAATCACTTTGGATGCCAAAGCAAAAGTGCCTAAATCTAAATATTCACATGAATCTAAAGCTCCTCATTTCCCCTCTAAAAAAAATGTTGAAGAAAAGAAAATCAAAATCCAAAATCAAAATCAAATCCATAGGCCACAAAGGCCCACCAAAGCAAAGATCAAAACCATGTGGATCCCAAAGAAAAAAGATGCCATGCCTTCAAATGAAAAATCTGTAACCACATCCAAAGTTGCTAATACAAAAGATAATAATACACCCCCTCCATCTCCTATATCTGTTTTGGGTCCTTATATCCCAAAATTCACTATCCCATCTCCTCCATTATCCCTGCATTCTTCATCCATTAATCCTCTTATCGTTTCACATCCATCACCATATGTGCCAATGTTGGTCTTGAACTCACCACCCCATTACACACCTATCCCATCATTCTATCCATATCCTTTCCAACATCCCATAAATTATCCCACATATCTTCCCCATCAAATCCCTCTAATTCATCCTCTTTCCTAATCCATTTATCCTAATAAGGTTGTACCAACGTCCAAGAGTCGCTTCATACATGGGCTCTTAATACCTCATATGGAACTTGATGCTTGAGTCCTTCATCCATATCCTAATCATACACCTTCTAAATCCCCTTATCCACATCCCTATGTTTATCCAACTCCATCCGTATGCTATCAAAAAATCCAAAAAAGTCAAAAAAATAAAAATTAAAAAAAATTAAAAAAAAGAAAAGAAAAAAGTAAAGAGAAATAATTCGTTCAATAGTGAAAACTTGGAAGACAAGCACCTTGGATAAGTACCTTGATGAAAACCTGGAAAACAAGCGTCATGCGTAAATCCCCATCCATCCTTTTCCACACTTGGGGGAAGCTTCCTGATATGCATTCCCTCCATCCGCTATGCTTCCTACTATACGTCCTCTTCATTCATCCCCTTCATCCCACCTATCTTCCACATCCTAACATCATATCCCATTTTTCTCCAATCCCTCCATCCTTCTTGTGATCTTGATCAAAATAGGGGAACCTTCTCTATATACATGCTTTGGACACCTCTTGGTATACACTCCCTTCATCCATGCTCTATCGTATTTCCTTAGTCACCCATCCTATCCTCCTCTAGTTATCTCCTTTATCTTCCCATCCACACATCTTACGTCCCTCCTCCCTTATGGAACATGACATATTTAGAGTGGGGGCACTTATCTTCCTTTGTGAGATAGTCCTTGGAGACATCATCCATATTATCAATCCCTTCTTCTATCCATCTAGTAACCCTTTTCCCATCCCAATCTTTATCCCTCTATCCAATCCATCCAAACAATCCTTTTCCTCTCCCCACCCTTATCCCTCTATCTCTTTATCTCTATCCTCATCCCATCTCATAATCCCTTGTTGTTGGTATCTAGCTATAGGATTCTCCTCATACAAAAGAATGCCATCTATCTCATCGTCATCACTCCTACTTCCTTTGCACATCTTTCCAATGTCCTATCATTTCTCATCGCTCATCTCCCCATCGTATCATCATCCCAATTCATCTTTTTCTGATTTGGATAACTATCCCATCCCTGAGCTTCATTTGATCATCATCATCCTATCCAATCCACCAGGTCTATCTTGTCTCATTGTATCAATCCCATCATTTTATCCCCTTATCCAGGGTTATGCATTATCCATTATCCATTGTTTGTCTTCAAATTTTGTCAAACTACGTTGCCCCTATGCTTTCACATAGGTAAGGTCAATCATTTGATCCACCCCCAGGGCTCCTTTATCATCTATCATCAGTCCTCATTATCTGCTTTGTTCCTTTTGTCCATCTAGTATTTGTCATCTATCACCGATCTTCATTATCCTCTTGCTCTTTTATCATCTATCATCAGTCCCATCTTTTATCCACTTATCCTGGTCATCTCATCATCTTTTATCCATCATTTTTCTTTGGTCTTTTTTCAAACTAAGTTTCCCTTATACTTTCACGTAGGTCAGGTTGATCATTTGATCCACCCCGGGGCTTTGTCCATCCTGTCATCCATCAAGGTCTCCATCGTCCTCTTTCCTCTTTTATCCTTGGTCAGTCATCAGCCTTTTATTGAACTATGAGGGCTTTGCACTTTCACATAGGAAAAGATAATCTTTGATCAGCCCCCGAGCCCCTAGGTCATTAGGGTGTCGGTCTTGTGTCAATCCCCTATCTTGTCTCTCTTGTGTTGTTTCATCAAGCTATTCCCTTATCTAGCTGGTTCTTAACAAACAAGATCCACTTGTACCATGAGATCCAATCAGTTTTGAATATCCTGTGTCATATCAATATTTTAGTTTAGTATCCATCATTGGTATCAATAGGATGCATCCTTCCTAATAGACCTCATCAATCCCATCCATCCCCTTGATCCTATGGAAAAGGACATTTGAAATTAATTGTCATATTTTGATGCTTTTGGCTTTTGTTTATCATTTGAGCTCCCTATCATCACTTATTAGGGCCGCCATGATCCATCATATTATGGTGTGTTTTGACTGGTCAACATAGGGGCATATCTTGATCTTTTATTTGTTGTTATCTTCCTGGTTGTCCTGCATAGTACCCAACAAGATCCCTGCGATCTTGTGTGATGCTAGGGAATCCTATGTGCTTGTGGTTATCCCAATACCTGGCTTGACCAGGGTCATTGCAACTTTGGGGTATTGGGATAACATTCTTCTTTGTTGTGTTTGTTTCATGTGTTAGACACTAATCTGCCTTGGTCCTTTATACCTTGGTGCATCATGTCTTCTGGTATAGCAAAAATCAGTTCTTTGAAGATAGCAAATTGCAATTAGGATTGCATTTCATTTCCCATTCCATCATCTTGCATGTATCCCCCATCCTCCCATCTATCAAATTTCCTCCCCATCCATTCATCCTTCATCACTCTCCTATTTTGGCTTATAGCTTGATTGGGGCAACATCACATTTGTCCTTACATCCATTTGTGCTTCATCCATTTATCACTTATCATCTTCCTTGTCTCCTCTCACATCACATCTTCCATTTCGAGAGCACACCTGTGTTCTCTTGAACCTGCATGTCCTCTCGAGGGGGCATCATTCATCCCTAACCTTCATCTTCACCCCCATCATCTTTCTTCCTAGTCACTCCATTAACGACTAGGGCATCTTTTCCAATCTAACCATCTTCTTTTGGGTTTTACGTTTTAATATTCTTTGAAATGATGCTACTTCGTAACACCATCTCAAAGAGGGGAAAAATGTAGACACCTAAATTTGGACACTTAATTTATGCAAATTTACCCCTTTTCATATAAACATCCCCTTATCTGCATTAATTAAGTAATATCACTAATATTTAATTAATACCTCTAAAGTTATTCTAATCCCTAATGTATCTAGTTAAATAGTTAAATACCTTCCCCCTTTCATCAAATGAATTAAATAAATATGACATTTATTTAATTCCTCATATGTCACATCCTCCATCATTTTTATCTAATCCTAATCCATCTTCTAATCTCATCATTAGAGATGTGCACATGCCTAATCCTTGATTAGGATGTGTCACATCCTCCAACTTTTTCAAGTTGACCTCTAATCTCTCTTAGCTACCTAACCCTCCTCTAATCCTTCATTAACTAGCCTAATCAACCTCCCAAGGAATATTAAAATAATTTTTCTCTTCCCCATATGATCTTTGATTTGTCACATCAAGTCACATGTGAAATCTTCCCCTTTTCCCATGCATCTTCTATAATCTTTGACTTGTCACATCAAGTCATATGTAACAAGTGCTTACCTTTTTAGGAACCTTGTCTTATCCAAGGTACTTTCTACCTCTCCCTTTGGAACCTTGTCTTATCCACAAGATTCTCCAATCATGTGAATTTTAAATTCACTTTTTATTCCTCCAAGGAATCTTTTCATCTCCCAATGTACTTTCAAAGTACTTGTCCTTCTTCCACCTCATGTACCCTCCTTCCACCTCATTTACACATCATCATTTTCAAGCCACTTCACATTCCACATGTCAAGATGTGAGGGCTTGTGAGTCCTCAACTCACCATAGCCCTACATCTTGGCCTTGTTGGTTTAATCTCAACCGTCCATTTCTATAAAGAATCCAAAATTCTCTATAAATACCCCCTCTTTTCTCTCATTTGGGGGAATTTTACATGCCATAGCCAAACTCTTGTAATTTTGTTATTTGAGTCCACACTTAGAATTTGCATCCATTGTCATACAATTTCAACCATCTTGCATCCTCATCTATTTTCTATCAAAGGAGCATACAATGACATGAATCAAGGGCCAACCAAAGAACAACTCGACAAGGCGAAATGTTCCCTTTTGTTTTGTTAAGCTAATCATTTTCCCAATCTTGAGGTGTAGGGTGTTAATCTTTGTTTTCTTGCACTCTTTTGTTTGCTACTCATTTTCTAACATATATTTTCACCCGTTCACAGTACCAACTCCAAAGGTCTTGCAGTAGAATATTCCTTAGTCTTGAACCTCTTCTTTTTTTGTATTTGAACATGACACTCTTAGAAAATTGCATTGATAAGCTTTTTAATTATTGGCATGTCTCTCATAGTATGAGTAGAGCAGATCTTCACTAGGCTATCAAAGTTGATATGACACATTCTTTTGTGCCATGACTAACTTTCATTGATTTGTGACATAAAACACCTACCACCAACACCCTTGAGGTTATAAAAATTCCCTTATGTCCTTATTCCTACAAAAACCAAAGTTTCTAAGCTTCCTATTTTTATTTCATAACCATCATCTTGAAACACTATATTGTATCCTCTACTACATATTTTACCTACACTGAGAAGATTATGTTGGAGACCCTCGACATAAAGAACATCATCTAATATTTTCCATCAAAAATAATTTAACCTTTTCAACAAATTTTAGCTAATGTATCATCACCAAACTTAACAAGACCACCATCATAATTTTCAAGTTTAGGGTATGTGCAGGATCATGATGGGCCAAAAAGTGGCGATATGATGGGTTTTTGTAAGGTATGTGGCTAACAACTTTTTTTATACCCAAAATTGATGAAACAAAAAGGGTTTTTAAAGGAGATTCTCAAATTTTCACCAATATAAATTATGCTTTACTTTGAATTTAATAAATAATTATTATTCATTTTCTATTTGAATTACAACTAAAGTGTTGATTGATAGGTTGATTGAAAAACATTTATAGCTTTCAAACGGTATCACATTTTTTGAATCCAAACATCCATCACATTCTATGCTTCACATACTATAGGATTAAAAAAGTTAAGGTGGTTAGACATACAAGTTTTTTTTTTTTTTTAAAGTTTTAATAAAAAAATTATAATTAATTATTTACTTGGAAAAAAATTACAAAAAAATATGCATCACATTGTGATATGAGTCCTCTACTTATATCTAAAATGTTATAAAAAAAGTATTATCATTTTATTGTGGTTAGGGTGGTTAGATAGACACCTACTTCTTGTTTTTTCCCTAAAATTTAAGTACTACTGCATTGAAATTTCAAATTTTCACCAAATAGATTTTTAAAAAAAAATACACCTAGTAGTTTAGAAACTAAATTTGATTTGCTACAAATTCTATTCTTATATATTTTTAAAATAAGATAGATAACTTATTGAAATTTTTACGTCAAGTTGCCTAACTATATTTTTTCTGAATTTTTTGCCACTTAAGGGCCTATTTTTTCCATGATGACCCTGCACATACCCTTTAACATTTGAACTTATTGTTATCACCTTTCATATGATTTGAGAATCTACCCTCAATTATCTAGTAGTTTCTCTCCTCTTGCATGAAAGGTAGTCAACATAGTTCCTTCAATATAGTCCCTTATTTTTTGAAAAATTTCTTTCACACATATTTCAAGTTTAGTAGACTTAGTTCCAACATTAAAAACCATGAACAAGAATTCATCACTTCCATCATTCGGATAGTTTGATTCCTCACCATGTGATATACCATTTTCTTCTTTAACATAATAACTCTTCTTAAGAGATTTACCTTTATGGTCTTTATGCTTGTCATTTGAAACTTTTCCTAGACATTTTGAAGTATAACGACCAATCTTTCCACAATTGAAAAATTTGAATGGTAACTTACTTTTGTATTTTCTAATTCCCTTTTTAAATATCCTTACAAAATTTACTTCCACCTCATCAAGATCATCTAGATCAGATTTATCATTATTTTCTTTCTTTCAAACTTTAAAAGTGGTTTCTTTTCTTGAAGCATCTTGGTCAAACTCTCTTAATTCAAAAGTAGTTAATACACCAAACATTTGATCTCTAGTATATTGATCTAAATTTTGAGCTTCCTCAATAGGAGAAACTTTAGCACTATAAGATTTAGGAAGAGTTCTCAATACCTTTTGCACAACTTCACTTTCCTCCAGTTTTCCACCAAGACCAATGATGACATTGATAATTTCATCCACCCCAAGCATGTAGCTTGCAATATCTTCATCTTTTGACATCCTTAGGGTTTCAAATTTGGCTTTGAAATTCTACATTTTTGTTTTCTTGACCTTAGCATCTCCTTCATAAATACTTCACAACTTTACCTAGACCTCAACATTTTTGTAGCTTATCACCTTCACAAGTTCTAAATCAGAAAGCCCACTCAAGATAATATTCCTTGATTTTCCTTTATTCTCATAACCATTGATATCATATTCACTTGTCATAGTAGTAGAAGGTATAGTATATCCATCTTCAACTGAATTCCATACACCAAACCCTAATGAGTCAAGAAAGGCTTCCATCTTAGCTTATCCATAAGGCATAATTTGTTCCATTGAACATAGAATTTGTAACACCATTCCTATGCACCATTCAAACCTACCTCAAGTGGTTAGGCTTCTTCCAAGGAACTGTGGTGTTTGAATAATTGGGTTTGAATGCTATCATATGACTTAGGACATAGAGCATACCCACTTTCCACCTACTACATTCAACGGTAACCCTAGAGATCTCAATGTAAAGGAGAAATAGATCTTGCAATACGGTTGTCCTAGGGGTTGAATGAAAACTAATAAGGGACTCACCACCAAGTAAGAACTTGGAAAGACTAATGCAATGCAAGGTGTAGCACTAAACCACAATTCAATGTAATGACTTACTAAATGACCTAGAAATGCAAGTGAAATAAAATAAAAACTACAGAAAGGAATGTGTGCACCTGGAAATCCAGAGATGGATAGATGGAGGTTTGGAACATTGGAAAGTAGAATTTAATGTTGAGTGGGACTAATTCTCTAAGCTGGGTGAATCAATCCAAAATTTGGGTTTTTGTGCGGGAACAAGAATCTGCCAAATGAGTATCTAAATCTGCAAAAATATGAATTTTGATTAAAAATGGGACTCATTCACGAGAAGTGGTGAACCAGTCCATTTAGGGTTTTCTAAAGCTTCAAAGTTTGATTATGATCTTCTCTATTTTCTATGTCCTTCTTGATTGATTTCCGGATGCAAAACCTTGATTTGCAACATGTAGGTGTTCTCCAATGTTCTCCAAGGCTTGATGACAACTTTGACAACTCTGAATGTTTTAGCAACTTTTCTCTAATCTTTCTCCTTAGGAAATATGCAACCTAGACCTAAAAATCACACACAAATGAGAGGGAAAAATGTTTTTGGGTTGGTGGATAGGGGTTTTCCTTGGTCAAACTCCATTCTGGTAATCAAACCTTGAAATAGAATGAATTAGGAATGGAGAACAATGAATGAACAAACTAAGATGTTGCAACTCACCAAACCCTATCAATGAAGTGTTGCAAACATGTGTGAGATGGATCCAATGGATGTAGACCTTGAATCTTTCTTGAAGGTGATAAATCTTGAATGAAATGCTTTCTTGAATCATAAAAGCCTACATCATAATTGTTAGCTCAAAAACAAACTTGATGCATGAAATATTTGACATGATGGCTAATGGTTGAATGTTTCTCTAAAATGCTTGATAATTTTCCCTTGAATGCTCTTGAAAACACTTGAATGCTCTTGTGAACTCAAACTTTCTATAAGGATGAATACTTGAATGCTTGGTGTTAAAATGAGAGAAAAAACCTTGTATTTATACTCATTTTTTCAATAATTCCCAAAATTACAACACCACAAGCCAACATCATATCTATGAGAATAAAATCCCACCAAAAATTTGAATTAATTTTTATTTTGAGCCACATGGGACTCATTTGACCAAGGTGGAAAATGAGTCTCACTAGGCTTGATTTTTGGGACCATTTTTAAAAATTCTTAGAAAGGTGTGAAACCAGACTTGGAACCAAAAAATCTAGGTGGGACTCATCTTCCCAAAGTGGGGAATGAGTCCCAAATCTCTAAATTTGGGCCATTCAAGCCTAAAACACCTAAAATATGATTGGGTAGTGATTTGTGTTGGGATTATCCTTGAAAAGATGTATTAAATGGGGATTGTGGATGAAAAATAGGGCCAATTAAAGCATAAAGAATTCCAATTATTAATGAAAACCCTAGAAAAGTGTGAAAGTGTGTTACAACACTTTACAACACTCTAAATAAGGAAATATTAAGGCCAAAAAGAGGTTTATTAGGTATAGTTAATTAATAGAACCTTAGAAAAGTGTGAAAGTGTGTTACAACACTTCACAATACTTTAGAAATGTACCATTCATGTTCATCATTTAACAAGGGCTCAATACCTAATGTGAATGTGTCAAACACATTACAAGACTAAATCAAGGCACCATTAAGCCTAGTTCACAAGGAGGTCCCAAACAAGCAAGGGGAAAGTAGAAGGGATACTTAATTTTTCCATTACTACATTTAGCCCCCACTTTAGTGAGAGGATGAACTTGCTTCAAACTCACCCTAAAGTAGACAAACACACACCAAGAGGGGTCCAGATTCACCAATGTTGGTAAGATGGGATGAAAATGATCAAAAGGGGTGATCAAGCCCCTAGGATCAAGATCCCATGACAAACCAAAAATGGCACAAAAGAAAACACATGAAAATGATATAAGATCATCAAAAAATCACAATCATGCACTTTCAAAGACATAGAGAAGATAAAATAAAATGAAAAAGAAAAAGAAAAGAGGGGAAGATCAAGCTTTGACCTTTGTCCATCATGATGTGGATCAGATCTAGGCTGTTTGTCCAAAAAATGCATACTCACTCTGAGGAAATGAAACTTCAGACTGTCTGATGGGTGACAAGTCCAAGAAGGTGAGAAAAATACACCCATGACTGTTATGCTCTCACACACACATGAGTGGCTAAGGGAAAGTCATTCCCTTGTTTGGATTCCCGTCAAATGATACCAAAGTTGTACCTCCTGATAAATTTGATAAGGAACCACACAAAATGATTTTTGAGCTTCATGAGACAAGGAAAGCTTTGTATGCTTGGAATTCATGAACAAAAAAGATGGCTCCACTAGCATGCAAGTTGTGTTATGAAAGGTGGGCATATAACTAAAAATGCAAATGCAACAATGAGAACATTCAAGGGAGTCTTGATTAGTTCATGCAAGGTCTTTAACTTAGGGAACATTGTGCCTAATGTCTCCAAGAGAGGACCAATCAAATAATACAAGATTCATAACTTAGGGGATGTAGTGTGTCACATCAAGCCACTAAGAGGAATGTAATATGCTAAGAGAGATCACACTCTTGAAGGACATCACTCCCAATGTCATCCACAAAGCGAAAAACACATTTTATATAAAGTAAGAAGACTACACTATGAACCACGACAAAGAAAAATGAAAATGAATAATTCCAATGTATGCCCCCACTTTAAAGAAATTGTTAAACACCATGCTATGAGAAATTACTTTAAATTAGCAAATGATAAATGAAATCAATAAAGAAGACATGAGAGCTAACTTGGAAAGCCCTATGTCAAGTCATATGTTTCCATGTAAAGCTATGCCATGCAAAAGAAAAAGAGAAAAGGGATTTCCCCTCAAAATGAAAATCCAAACACATAAGGGATCTATGGATTTGGGGTCAATATGAACATTCTTGCTACAATGTTTTTAGAGAGATTAGAACTATCATAATTCCTTAAATACACATAGAACTAGAAGAATGACACAAGGAGAGTGAAAACAAAGAAAAACCTTTTGGTTCAACATGGAGGAAACATGTATGTCTCGATGCCTTGCGTCATCCCCAAAAGGAAAACACAAGACAAATGAAAAAGATAAAGAAAAAGCTTTTGGGTCAACATGGAAGAGACATAAATGTCTTGACACCTTGCATCATCCCCAAAAGGAAAACAAAAGACAAATTAAAAATAGAGAAAAGGAAAAAATATAAAAGATTTATGAAATAGAGAAGACTGAAGCTACAAATAGAGGAATGTCACTAAGAGAGAGAGACATCAAACAAAATTGTATGGGGGATCACATTACGCACATGCAATTGCACAAAAGAAAAAAAAAAAAAACTAATGCAAAAGAGTAGTAAGGCACATGCGATTCAACCTAAAGTTGGTCATCCACATCCCAATCATGTTCATTGTATACTAAAGGTAGAAAAATAGCCAAAGGGACAATAGAAAGTGCTGAACTAGGACCAACACTAGGTTCAACACTCTTCTTAGGAGAATTGTTGTTTAAGCTCATGGAAGAAGAAAACAATGTATTCAATTCATTATGAAACTCTTCGTCAATTTTAGCAACCTCGTCATCATCATCTAAGTTGATTATAATAAGAGGTCAGATAATAATGTCTAAGGAAGGGCTCAAATCTTGTTGTGGTTGTTGTATTAGATTGTTTTGTTTCGGTGAAGGGGGAGGCTTGTCATGCATTGCTTTAGTCAAGTTTGGATTTTGATTTTTTGTTGTTTATTTCTTCATGTAACTTGCAAGTAAGGGCACAACATCTACACCTATTCTCTCTAGCACCTCTGTTTATTTTAGTCCTACTTTCAAGTTGCATTTGTGTAGGAGTGGGTTGGTCAATCGCAAGTTTATTTTCTTCCTTAAAGGGAGGAATGAAAGGAACCATGGGAGGTTGTGCAACCACTTTCTCTTTGACTTTGTAAACTTGTTTTATTCTAGGAGGTGTGAAAAGATTTTTTTCGCTATCTCTTGGTCTTTTGTAGGAGGTAGGTGAAGGTTTTGTCTTAGGCTGGTCTTGGTTGTTTGGAATTTCTTTAGGCTCAATCATGGTTTCATCTAGGATGGTAGGTTGGGTGGTGGGTGGGGACATGTTTCAGAGGGATAGTTTTGCTATCTTCTTTTCTTTAAACTTTTGATAGGATAGGAAAGAGTCTTCTCATGGTTTTATAGGTTCTATAGGCTTGGGCAAAAGAAATCTAAGGAAAATTTTCCTTTGGAGGAAAACAAGTTAAATCCACTATGATGGATGGTGAAAACTGTTGGCAAAACAAGGGAAGACAACTGAAAAGGGGGGGTGAATCAGTTGTCACATAATTTCAAACTTATTAACTTAATTAATCCTTATTCTTAGATCTAATCAATATCAATGAAAGCATGAATCAACAACACATCAGAAACACACATAACACCAAGATTTTTTATGTGGAAACCCTGTTAGGGGAAAAACCATGGTGGAGGTTATTCCACAAGATTATACCCTATTAAAAGTATAAATAATGAAATATGGGAATACACATGCATTCAAGAATGCTTCCTAGAGCTCATTGCTCAATTACAATGGAAGACACACTATCTTACAAAGAGATTCAGATTACAACCATTTGGATTTTGAACTAAGAAAATAGCAACTACTCATGCCTAATTATAGTTCTGGTTAAGCACAATTTTTCACTCTTCTACTCACTTCATCACACTCTGCTCTTCCTTTGAATGATATTCACACATACACACTTGGAATCCACTAGAACACTTCAATTTGAATAAAAAATCGCTCTTATATATTCACAACAAGTAATTTCATCCCTTCAAGTCAGCTTCAATGAAAATAATAAAATGAATATAAACTATCAGCCCAAAACATTAAAGATTTACAATGTGAATCAACCAAAGTTGGCCACAACTTAGTGATGACCCAAAACAATATCTCCAACTCAAAAATACTTGAATTAATTATGCCTTGAAGATCCACAACATGCTACAACCACCATGTCAGCCAAGAACAAGAAAAACATGGACACGTAAGAGAAATTCCCCAACCACAAGCTCAATGATCAATGCAGATGTCCAAAAAAGATAGAGAATGATATAGAAACATCCAAAAACAACATGAAACAATAGAGAAGCATCCAAAACAACTAAACTAAGTGAATTAGCGTCATCTTCAATTAGGAACACCAACTGAAGAAAACATAAAAAACTATCATAATGAAAATCTCCATAACTCGATCAAATCTTCACGTGGATCTCTAAAACTTGATGTGGATAAACTAGATACACTCAACAACAAAACCTTTGGTCCACAACCTCTGATCATCAATGTACAAAATGTACTGACACATTGAACTTCACTTCACCACTTGACAACCTGCAACTTCTTTGTTACAATTTTCTCAATATCCTTGACATAGACAACTTCGAGTGAACAAATGCTAATAGTGTTGACATCAATGAAAACCACGTATCAACAACACAACCATGAAATCCAACAATCTTCCCCTTTGACATTGATGGCAACACATGATTTGAAAAACACCATCAACACAACCAACTCTTGACACTTTCTCTTAGGTTCTGACTTATTTTCTCCTCAACTCTTCCACTTGACTCTTCTCCCCATACTTTTTTTCACATGGCTTCTCTCCCCCTTTGACATCAATGTCAAAGATCTCTTCTATAAAGCTCTGAACCACGTATCTGAACATTTGAACATCTGACTACTCCCCCTGAGTAGCAGCCACCACAACATCAATCCAAAACAAGATATGACTATGAAGTACACAGACTAATGCACACATTGCATCCTTAGTTTTTATTAGGAGGGGTAATCAACCCTAACTTCCCTTTGAGATACTCAAATGTATCTTTAAATCTAAGCTTCGACAAATATTTATCCAATTTGGCATACCAAGCTCTAGGGGCTTGCTTGAGTCCATATAATGCTTTCTTCAACCGACATGCCATTTCTTTCTTATTAGTCAACTGAAATCCATCAGGTTGCTCAACATACAATTCTTCAAATTCACCATTTAGAAAAGTTGATTTAACATCCATCTGATAAACTTTATAGTGCTTGTGAGCAACATAAGCAAGAAATAATCTTACAACTTCAATTCTAGCAATAGGGGTAGAGGTCTCTTCAAAATCAATTCCTTCCATCTAAGAATATCCTTTACGTACCAGTCTTTCTTTGTTTCTATCTTCTTCACCTTGCTCATTCAATTTGTTTCTAAAGATCCATTTAGTTCCAATGACATTCTTATCCTTAGGTCTGGGAACAAGAATCCATGTATCATTCTTTTGAATATGTTTTAACTCTTCTTTCATTGCTTCAACCCAATGTTCATATTTACATGCTTCATTCACATTAGTAGGCCCAATTTTTGAAATTAAGAAATACTCTTCTGTAACCCTTCTCCTAGTCTAGACACCTTTGTTGTTATCACCTATAATCTGATCTTCTAAATGATTCAATCTTACATACCTCAGAGTCTTCTTAGGTTGTTCTTCAATTTCAAATTCTTGTGTTCTCTGTTCTGTGCTTCCACTAGTTTCTCCTTCTTCATTCTTTTGATTCACCAGATTGATTTGTACTTGATTTGTACTATGAACTAGCTTTCCTTGATTTGGACTATCATTCAAATCATCAAAATCATATCCATAGGTTTTGGAGGGTGTACCTAGGTCTTCATCAACCTTAAAATTTTCACTTTCAACCATTTTATTCAATCTTTTATTGTAGCAATGGTAGGCCTTGCTTTTAGTAGCATAACCCAGAAAGATACCTTTCATCACTTCTAGCATCAAACTTTCCTATGTCTTCATCTCTCTTGATATAACATCTACTTGAAAAGATCTTGAAATATTTAACAGTTGGCTTATGACCAGTCCATAGCTCAAAAGGGGTCTTACCAGTATCACCTTTAATTTGTACCCAATTGAGTGTGTACACAGTAGTACTCACAACTTCTCTCTAGTAGACATGAGGGAAATTTCCTTCTAGCATCATTTCTCTAGCAACATCTTCAATTGTCATATTCTTCCTTTCAACAACTCCATTTTGTTGAGGTGCCCATGGTGTAGATAATTGTCTCTTTATTCCATGTTCTTCACAAAAAGAATTAAATTCACCAGAAGTGAATTCACCACCTCTATCTGATCTAAGACATTTAAGCTTCAAACCTGTCTCTATCTCAACCATAGCTTTAAAGATCTTGAATTTTTCAAGAGCTTCAGATTTCTCCCTTAAGAAAGTAACCCATACCAATCTAGAGTAATCATCAATAAGCAACATGAAATACCTGTAACCTTCCAAACTTCTGACCTTAGAGGGACAACACAGATCAATGTATACACCTAAAAATCGTCTGGATAATCAAATTAATTAAATATTCTTTATTTGATTAATAATCTAAATTTCCTCTACTTTTAAATAAATAGAAATATTTGTTTATAGTTCATTTCTTTTATTCTTCATATTTAATTGAATATACAACTTTTATTGTTGGTGTTATTTAATTATTACATCATTTTAATCTTAATTAAATCAATAAAGTTTTATACTTTATTGTTTAATAATCATATTTCTTCTATTTTAATTTAATAAACAACTTCTATAGTTTTTTTTATTAAATTATTTATTCCCCTTTTACTAATTTAAATAAATAAAAAATATTTAAATAAAAGCATAAATCAAATATCTCTATTCACTCACCTACCAAATTTGGTATTCTAAAATCCAATTAATGCAACTTTCATTCACGAGAAACAAATTGGAGACAAATTTGAATAAATTGCTCAAATCTTCTTCCTCTGATCTTTCCTATCATCTTGCCTGATGTTTTCATGGGGAGAAACCATTCCCTTCATTAGCTCTAGCTTCTCAATCTCTCACCACTCAATTCTTCAAATTGAATCCTAGCCTCTGTTGTGCTGCCCTGTCACAAAACTACTGCCGGAAATCTATATATACAACTTCCTTTCACATGAAATAGATCTAAGAAAATCCTGAATTTTTATGCAAACTTACTTTGAAGCATTCATAGCATTCATAGCAACCCAAAAATAGCATTAGCAATAGCTTTTCAACATCATAGCAACAGTAGAATAGGATTTTACATCACGACAACATCTTAGTTTTTACTATAGCTTTATTTAGTAGGTTTCATGTCAAGATAGTTTATGGTAGCATCATGTCATCTAGATATAATTAGAAATCATCACATCATTGCATTTAGCATTCATTCCATTCTCTAGATAGGCATTTTAAACAGTTATGGTGCTTACAAATCTGAGAGCCTCAGTAACTTGATAAATCTTTGGAGATAGGAGAAAATGGGACATTTTCAAGATTTATGTGTTTTTATTAGTTTAATTCATGTTAATTATTGATCTAATGTTTCATTAAGGAGTGTTTTTAATTGTTTTTAGTATACTTTTTCCACACTTACATTCTAGCGGCCACCGTGGGGCCGAAACCCCATGTTTTTAACAATTTTTTTGAAAATATTCCATAGAGGAATCTGACGTAACTCTTTTAGTATGATTGGAAGATTTTGTAGTGCATCTGACCTGAACTATAACACTTCTATCTATTATAGCGCTTCCGATGAAAATTTCAGCACTTTGGAGGATTGTTTTAGCACTTCGACTGAAAAGCTTTTAGCACAACCTAATTGTCAAAAACTCAAAATTGTTTCAGTGCATCTGATGCTTTCTATAGTGCTTCTACAGGATTCTATAGCGCTTACACCACTTTCTATAGCACTTCTAACTTTTTTCATAATGCTTATGTGTAATTCATTTTCTGGATTTGATGCGACTGTGACCACTAAACTTCATTTCTTCAGTTGGATTTAAAATGAATCAATCTAGGATAGACACATTTTTAGTTAGTTTAAAAATGAATCAATCCTAGCATAGTCATATTTTCAATTTGGTTTAAAACTTATCAATCTAGGGTAGCCACCAAACATTTCAATTTGGAATTAAAAATGAACACCATGTCTTTTTGTGAAGCAACATCTTCACATAGAAAATTGTTGTTTGGGCTCTAAAAATTGAACAAGTTGATTTCTATATTTGTGTGGTGATAGGCATATGCTCTCCCCTTAACTGGGTGACCAAAAAGCTAGACTAATCCTTTATGCATTTTCAAAGCTTTATTAAATTTTGTAGAAGGCCTGCCGTAGAGGGAAAAAGTACTCACCCTATGGGAACAACCTAAGTGGGTTCAAACCAAAGCTAGGTTTTTCCACCCAACTCTAAAATTTAAAGCGAATATGGGGAAACCCTCTTTTTCCAAAAGTGTGCAAGATAACCATCCCAAAAACCTTTGTTCTAAAGGTTGGGAGGTCTCCTGAGGGAGTTTATTATTGCCACTCTGAACGAAAACTCTTTCTAAGAACCATAGAGTAGTATCTAGCTGAGCCAGTAACCAGACATTGTAATACTTCCAGTGCAAGGGGAGGGAAGTATCTACCCCCAAGAAACTCACCATATAATTTCCAAGGATTGTTTGCTCAGGGGATCAAGAAATCTAACCTTGAGTATGCACTTGGAAAAGAAAAAAACACGGGCGCCCTCTAGGGGGTGACACGGCTGTGTGAGTTGATGCAATTTTAAGCTATGGGTTGTTGAGTATAATGATGACTTTTTTGACTATTAAGAGTGAGTCTATCTGAAGTGTTTTATTGTTATCAAACCAGTGAAATAGGACCATGCATGGTTCTTTTGAACATACACTATCTATTTAGATTACAACTCTTAAAAACAACTGTCTACATTTGATTGCTGTGTATTCCAAAATCATTAAAATTCAGATAAAAGATCATCTTGAAAAATACAAACAAATTGGACAGAATCAAATTGAGAATATATGATTAGAGATTGAAAACCACTAAGTTTGTTAGAAAATCTCTTTCCAAGAGAACTAGAAAACCTAGAACATCACTTAGTTACATAAATATTTTGCAAAGAAAACATTTCTTGTATTAAAATAGGAAGATTTTGCTTCAACATAGAACATTCCTCCATAGGTTTCATGATTTCACTAGGGGTTACACTGATGATTATGCTATAGAGCCCTTGAATTCACAAGCCTGTATTCAGAGAAGCACTCTTTCACAGGAACCTAACCGTAGTCAACATATTCGTCAATCTTCCATTCCACAACCCGCCATAGAATACTCCACTAGATCAAATCAATTCTTATAGTAGAAATTTTTTAGAAACATTTAATTTTTTCATCCAAAATCAAGGAGTTACCATCACACCTTATGACCATTTGGCAACCTATAGCTCCCATTCAACAGCCAGGACTTATAACACCTATCATACAACCTAGCCTTACACACATTGAAAGTGCCCAAACTAACATCATCAATAGCTTGAGAACTTTCATTTTCGAAGAAAACAAAACACCCCATCAATTTATTATAGCATCCATCATCCTGAATGAAGAAGAAGAAAAGGAAAACATAGTAGTAGGAAGACCCATGTTACTACCTCCTACCTGGAAATAGGTAGTAAATGGCATTGTGATAAGGTACTGAAGCCACCATACAACATACCTTATGACCATTTGGTGACCAACAACTCCTGTTCAACAAACCAAGCTAACCACCCCAATATTTTAGGTAGGTAATGTACACATTGAAGGTACCCAAATTGACATCATCAGTAGTTTGAGAACATTCATTTTTGAGAAAAACGAAACACCTTGTCAGTTTCTCACAACATCCATAGTCTTAGATGAAGAAGAAGAGAAAGAAAACATAGCAGCTAAGAGACCCATATTACCACCCCCCGCTTGGCATTAAACAAAAAACAATAGTGCTTTTACCATCTATTTTAGAGCTTTTGAGGAATATTATAGTGCTTCTGTCAACAACAAACCAAATTCTATCAGTCATCAAAAATTACTAGTGTTATAGCACTTCCATAGATTGTTTCATCACTTATGTGCTATCTTGTAGCACTTCCATGGTAAAAAAAACACTTTTGCTATCTATTTCAGTGCTTCTCAACAAAATTATAGCACTTTTATCAGTATTGAAAACATTACCAATATCAAAAAATTCCAGTTCTTTAGCGCATCTATGCCCTGTTTTAGCACTTTTGCTCTTTTTAGCAATGCTTTTACAAAAAAATTTAGTGCTTCTGCTCTCTGTATTAGCGCTTCCACAAAACAGAAAAAAAGAACCTTTAGAAACAACTGTTAGAATTATTAACATCAAAAACACAAGATTTTACCAGTCAGGAGCATTTCACATATCAGATAGTGTCCTAGAAAACCTTAAACAACGTAGGATTTACAAGTCAATTTTTTTTTCAAACATAAAACTAGATTTTACAAAATACAAAGTGTCCAATTATTAAAAAAAATCTCAATTATTGAGTCAAGTTTCCTCATCAGGATTTTTGACATCCTACCATCACGAAACAAAACTCAGTAATCATATTTTCAACTTAGTCTCATTAATAGAATACATCATTCTATTTGACTTCATTAAAATCAAATTGACACTAATCCCAGCACAGAAGATTCAAGTTTAGTGGGAATAGACAAAACTTGTATGCCAATCTTGACAAGGTTTCAAAAAAAAAACTCAGATAGAAGGAAATTGAAAATCCAAACATGACTAAAGAAAACCCACTTTTCTAATTCCAAAAAAATGATAACAACAAAATAACTCAGGAGGATGTACAACACGCTCAACAGGATCCAAATTTTCATAAATTTATGGAGAAGGTCTTAGAATTAGACATTGATAAATATCTCTTGATGTTAGCAGAGTTAGGTTCTAAACTTCCTAAAGACTTCGATGTCAATCAATTAAAGGAAACACCTAGGACAAATGAAAAAAAACCACACCACACCTATAACACAGATCAAGTAGTCACTTTAACTACACAAATGCAAAATCTGTAGCAACAGATTCAAAACATGCAAATAGGAACCGCAAAGAAATATTTATTACAGAACATCTATCCTTACCCTTTTCATCCATGCGTGGATATGATACCTTTCCCTAGACACTGTGAGTTTCCTAAATATGACAAGTGTACAATGGTAAGTTAGATTCGATTGACCATGTATGGGAATTCAATATATTGAGCCTCAAGTTCGTACAAGAAGATACATACCTCATGAGGTTATTTCCTAGAAGTTTGGGAGCACATTGCATAGAATGGTTCTCCAAACTACAACTGGGGATTAGATCCTTTGAAGAATTGGTCAAGAAATTTATCACACAGTTCTCTTTTAACATCCAACATGACATAACCATAAATGATATGTATAACATGAAACAAAAGAAGGGTGAGGCATTTCTATCCTTCTTACAATGTTGGAGAAAGTTGTTCGCTAGATATCCTCGATCTATACCTGAAGAGGAAAAGATTGAATTTTTTATTGACAACTTAAATGGAGAAATGAGTTACAGATTGGAATTGCAATGTCCCTCAACATTTGAAAAGGTAATTGAAAATGGGCTTAAAATTAAAGAAGCCCTAGTCAAACGAGGAGTGACCAAACTTTATAATGACACCTCAAACAACACCAATTCCTCAAATCAATATGAAAACAATGACAAACCAAAATTTTGGCAAGAAAATAGAAAAACTAGAAGCAACAATGCTACAAATGACATGCAAAATACTAAACTAGTATTCAATCTGACTGCAACAACTATGAAAAAAAATCAAAATGAAAACCATAATAACAATCCAAGTACTAGTCAAAACAATAACACCAACAATGGAGAATATCGACCATCATATCAAAGACAATCTAATTGACGAAGATTCACCCCATTAGGACAAACCTTGGAATCAACAATGAGAGAATTCATTGCAAATAAACTCATTACCCTACCAGAAGCATGAAATTGGGAACCGAAGGTAAAACCATCCTAGTGGAATGATGTGGATTATTGCAACTTTCATAAGAATAAGGGACACAAAACAAATGACTGTATGCAATTAAAACATTTGATACAAGACTTGATCGAAGAAAAGAAGGTGTTTGTCAAAGGGCATCAAACAAAAAAAGATCATAGTGCATTTACAAATCCATTACCTAACTATGAAAAAGGGGAGTCTTCTTCATATGGTAAAGGAAAAAGCATAAATTATGTCTATGACACCACCATTCTTTGCCTTCTGAGGTTGAGAAAAATGACATTGATAATAAAATAGAGGACAAAAAAATAAATGATATCAAATCCTTGAACATGATATCAAGCTCAAACACATGTGACAACCAAATCAACATCCTAAAGATCAGGGAAACAAAAGAACATCAACCAGTCAATGTAATGACTAGGAGAAATCCAAAGTAACATTAAAAGGAGTTTCATCCAAAAAAAAAACTCCCACACTACAACAATACAACATCGTGGACCAATTACAAAAGATACCTGCACAAATATCCATTCTATAACTTCTCAAAATTTCACCATCACATAAAGAATTTTTGGAATAGGCTCTGGTGGCTACTACTTTACCCAATAATCTAGATGTCTATCAATTCCAAGCCATGGTGGGACATCTGACCACACCTCATTGTCTATTATTCTTCAAACAAGACAATGTGTCATTAAATCACCCACACAATGCAACCTTGCATATAGAAGTACTAATTCATAAACACCGCATCAAGCATGTCCTAATAGATGGAGGAGCTGGGTTAAATATTTGTACTTTGAAACTAATTCATGCACTAGGATATTTTGACAATGCCATTGATGCCAGGAGAAAGATAACACTAAAGGAATATGATGAAGAGGAAAGGTCTTCCAAGGCCTGATAGTACTTCCAATTCAAGTGGGAATGATTGCCAAAGACATTGTTTTCCAAGTATTAGACAAGGATCTAACATATAACATACTCTTGGGTCATCCCTGGATCCATGAAATGCAAGCGGTACCCTCAACATACCATGAATGTTTGAAATTTCTAGTAAATGGACAGGAGGTTACTATATCAGCTAACAACAACAATCCACAAACTTGCAACATGTTAAAAGCAAATCAAGACAGTTTGATATCCTACAATAGGGACGCTAACACATCTGCCTCATCCAGTGGTGAAAAACAACTCAATTTCATATCTAAATGGGTTGAGAAGAAGGATCAAGTAAAGGAAACAATTGTTGCAGATATAACTTTATCAAACAATGAAGGTTCTATGATTAATCTATCACAACAAATTGCAGACAAGGTCTAATTGAAGGACAAAGGCTTAGGAGAATATTCCCTTGAGTAATCTTTGTGTTTGTCACAAGTGATACCATAGCCAAAAAAATATGGGAAGCCCATTCATAACACACCATGTTCCTCACAACCAATCATAGCTCTAAATGAAAGGTTTAGAAAAATAGGTACACTTGAAGATGAATCAAAAGACAAATCCATTCTCAATTGGCTATACAAAGATGAGGAGGCCTTCACATCAATGAATATCAACATCAAAACAAATTAGTATGGAAAAGGGAAGGCTATCTTAAAGAAGATGGGCTATGAAGGCTAAGGACCAATTGGCAATAGAAAGGCTGGTATTATTGAACCTATTCAACTGCTAACACTAAACCTAGAGACAAAATAGGATTAGGTTACATAGGAGAAGAAAAATAGGAAATAAATCAAAAAGTGTTAGAAAGGATTCTAAAAATGAGAGATGGTTTTGATACGGATTCCAACGAGTATGAATGGGATCATTTATCTGCTACATCATACACTGACAAACAAGTTGATGTCACTCAAGCATATACACCCTTACGAGAGGAGGGACAAAGTTTAGGAACTAGACCATTTGTAATGGGATCAACAATTATCGATGACTCAAGCAAGGATGATCAGACATTGAGTGAGACAAATGACTTGGAGGTGAGTACTATCATAGACCTCAACCTTCCTATTAAAAAATTTTACCACCTAGCTATCAGAACACTTACATATATCAGCCTTACTCAAACTGATGATTTCTTACCCTTGAGACATCTTGAACTTATTGACTAGGAACCTACTGAGCTATTAATATACCAGTCTTTTCAAATGATGATGCCATCATAAAATATCTTTGCAGTAATCAACCTAATATGAGTTCAATCCATAACACTCATAATGATGCTTCACAATGGGAGGGTGCCAAATCTTCCAGTTACAAAAATGACAACAAAAAAAATAAATCTAATGGTGAAAACCTTTCTGAGGTAGTATTAGATTTTGAAAAAGAAAAAATAAAGAACGTATCCAATGGTGAATTTTTTTTTGAGGTGCTGAAGGATGGAAGATTTGACACACTCCCAAAGCATTACCATGACAGATCATCAGTACTAGTAGAACCAACATAGTCTATAAATCTGGGAACAACTAAAAAGGTAAAGATCCTACATATAGCAACATCCATGTCAAAACAAGAGAAGCCTGCCTTCACCAACTTCTTTGAGGAGTGACACATCAATTTTGCATGGTATTATTCTGACATGCCAAGATTAGATCGAAATCTCCTTATGCATCATCTATCACTACCCAATGGAATCAAACCAGTCAAGCAAAAATCAAGAAAGATGCATCTTGACATTGCTCTAATGGTTAAGGCTGAGCTAAATAAATTATTGGATGCATGATTTATCAGGTCCATAGATTATGCAAAATGGATTTGAAACATTGTTCCTATATCCAAACCTGATAATAGCATTAGAATTTGCACATATTTTAGGGATTTAAACAAGGTGTGCTCGAAAGATGATTTTCCTCTACCAAGCATTGATATCATAGTAGATCTAATAGCAAGCCATGCAATTTTGTCATTAATGGATGGTTTCTTAGGGTACAACTAGATAAAGATAGCACCTGAAGATCAGGAAAAGGAAACATTCACTTCTCCTTGGGGTACATTCTGTTGGAATGACATTCCCTTTGGGTTGAAAAATGTAGGTGCGACATACCAACGAGCGATGACCACTATTTTCTATGAAATGATGCATACTTTCATGGAAGATTATGTAGATGACATCTTAGAAAAATCATACACAAGGGAAGGACATCTAGAAATTCTAGATAAAATCTTTACTAGGTTGGAAATATTCAATGTCAGGTTGAACCCAAAGAAATGTGTGTTCAGGGTAACATCAACAAAACTCCTTGGTTACATAGTATCAGAAAAGGGTATTGAAGTGGACCCGACCAAGGTTAAATCAATAATGGATATTCCACCTAAAAACATTAGTCAACTATGGTCTGTACAAGGCAGGTTACAATCCATTAGGAGATTTATCTCACAGCTAGCAAACAAGAGTCACCCATTTAATCATCTACTTCATAAGAATGTTTCATTCAAATGGGATCATGACTGTGAAACAAATTTTGACCAGATAAATAAATACTTGATGTCACCGGCAATACTCATGCCACCTACGGTAGAGAGACCATTGTTGCTATATATAGCAACAACTAACATATATTTAGAAGCTCTATTGGCACAAGAGGATTCTGAAGGAAAAGAAAAAGTTGTTTACTACATCATTAGGACACTCAATGGATATGAAATAAGCTACACATTCATAGAAAAGGCTTGTTTGGAAATGGTCTTTGCAACCTAGTAGTTGCGACACTACATGTTGACTCATATAGTCAGACTAATAGCAAAAATAGACCCATTGAAATATCTACTTAGTAAAGTTGCTCCAACAGGGAGACTGGAAAAATGGGTCATGATCTTAAGTGAGTTTGACATCCAATATGTCGATAGGAGAGACATTAAAGGATAGGTAATAGCAGATCAACTAGCCGAAGCTCCATTATAGGACCATCATCCAATGAACATTGAATTTACAGATGCAAACATCCTAAATATCACAACACAACAATGGAGGCTCTATTTTGATGGATCATACACACAAAGAGGGTCTAGGGCAGGAATTCTATTTGTCACACCTCAAGGGCGCACTATTCCAAGATCCTATAGAGTAATGTTTCCTTGTACCAACAATATAGCTAATTACGAAGCATTGATTATCGACATCAAGGTAGCTATTGAATGGAAAATGACAAAAATGCAAATGTATGGAGACTCACAACTTGTTATCTATCAGGTAAATGATGCATATCAGACTAAGGATGAAAAGCTCATGCCTTACAAGAAAATGATAGATGATCTTAAAAAGTACTTAATGGATATCAAGTTCAAACAAATACCAAGGGCAAAGAACAAGGCTACAGATTCCATGGTGATAATTGCTTCCCTTTTGCAATTACCAAAAAGCAAGGTCGTTACGAGTTTATGGTATAACAAGTATCTGACCACACATACGACAATCCTGATTCATAGAACATATGCCAAATAACTGACACTCAAACCTCACAATATGGAGAAATCTATACTTACCTCAAGGATAATATCCTCCCCCCTGATCTCTCTAGAAACCAAAGCATAACTTTATCCGTGAATCTGCAAGACATACATTGATCGCTGATATCCTCTACCATCGAGGTCTAGATGGTACTCTTCTTCAGTTTTTAGAACATCACGAATCTGAAACATCCTTATGAGAGGCGCATGAAGGTATTTGTGGGACTCATTGAAGTGGGCTAACCTTAGCTAAGAAACTTCTCCGTTTAGGGTATTACTGGCCGAACATGGAAAGGGATTCCTATCAATATGTTAAAAAGTATAAAAAATGAGAGATACATGGTAATCTAATTCATGTGCTAGCACAAGAGTTACAACCCTTCACATCAACATGGCCCTTTTGTCAGTGGGGACTATACCTGGTAGGAAAAATAAATCTACCTTCATCCAATGGACACAAGTTCATCATCACAACAACGAAATATTTCACAAAATGGATAGAAGTGGTTCCTTTGACAACTGTCACTGGAAAGCATATTTCATCTTTCATACTCAACTATCTCATTTGTTGGTATGGGGTACCACAATCCATTTCCATAGATAATGGTAGGCCTTTTAGAAACCAATATGTCTAGGAATTATGCAAACAATTCCATATCCAACATCACTTCTCAACACTATACTATCCACAGGGAAATGGCCAAGCAGAGGCCTCAAACAAGACAATTATGAAAGTACTAAAGAAAATGGTAAATGATGTTGGATGTGATTGGCATGTTCAGCTAAATCCTACACTATGGGCCTATAGAACCAACATTAGAACACCAATAGGAGCTACACCATATGCCTTGGTGTATGGATCAAAAGCCATCCTACCCATTGAGGTAGAAATACCATCACTCCATCTCTCACTAAAGGGTATCATTACAAATGAGGATTATAAAGTATCTCGACTACATGAACTAGAATTACTGGATGAACGCCATTAGCAAGTTGTCAATCATTTATAGGCCTACTAGTAAAGAATTTCAAGGAGCTACAATCACAGGGTAAAACCTAGAGTCTTTCAAGTTGGAGACTTGGTCCTAAAGGAAAACCCTAGGAATCAATAGAATAGAGAAAAGAAAGGGACATTTGAACCTAATTGGTTAGGTCTCTTTGTAGTCATATCAGTATATGGATCAAGAGCATATCAATTGTCTACACTTGAAGGGGATCTATTTGATGAACCTATCAACAATATCCATCTTAGAAGGTTCTATACCTGAATCACTTAGTGCATGAATTAAGTTTTGAAATTTTTTACCTTGATGAAAACCTAGCAAACAGGCTTCTTGGTGACAGAAAAATACTGAAAAATTTGAAAAATAAAAAAATACAAAAAAATAAAAAAGATTGAAAAGTGCAATAAAAACATATGGTGAAAACCTAGAAACAGGCGCTATTTGTGATTCGAATAAGCTCTTCCATCTATTGGACACATGTCATGGTTGTTATTTTTCACCATCATTTTACATCCATTATCATATAATTACGAGTGGTCATGTCTCACCATAGCTTGGGGGAAATATCTAGACATCACTGGGGGTAGTAAACATCAAGCTTAACAAAGTGGACAAACATGTCAAACGTAGCAAAAACAATGATTGAAATACAACCCCACATGAAGTACAATCACCATAAAAAACACATCAAACATCCATATCATGCCAAAATCCAAAAAAATCCATATCATGTCAAATCCAAAAACATCCATATCATGTCAAAAAGTCAATATCAAAAATCTAAACAAAAATATGAGTTTGTGTTAGTCAAACTATGTGGTCTCTGTGTGTATAACGTAGGCACTGAGGCTAATCTTTGATCAGCCCCTGGGGCCCCTAGGATAGGTCTTTAGGTTAGGTTTGATCCAACATCACATAAAATCTCAAAAAATCAGAAAATCAAAAATTAGGAGGGATGATCTAATTTGAATAATAATTGAAATACTTTTAAGAAAATGTGGAATATGTTGTACTTTGATCATTGTTATCATTTCTTTGCAGTGAGTCAATGATGTACTAAACTAGAGAAGCTAAGAAGAAGAATGATATTTTATTTGTCTGTTGTCTGTGAATTAATCATCATTATTGTGTGAATTGTCACGAGATGTGCTTTACAAAGTATCACTGATGACATTCCAATTCACATAGGAAGGTGATTAATTCTTATCTGTTTATGCAAGAAATGCTCAGGTCATCTCGGTTTAATTATACCTTGTTGCTTGTGTTCACTTTCAATATCAAAAATCATGAAAGTAGTACTCAGGTCATCATTGGACTACATTATACCATTGATTCTTGTACTCACTTTCAACATTTTAAAAGCTCTATGATGATACAAAGCACAAAAATTATTGTTAAAATGCCTATATTTGCATGGTCAAAATTAGAAGTGAATTCATAATAGTTTTTGCATCTGTAGAGTGTTTGTTACAAAAATCTCATGAGGGATGCAAATAAATGTTGATTTTTTTCTCATAAATAAGATTGAGTATACTTGACATTAACAAAAAAATTATCACAATCATATAGTTGCATCATTATATTCATTTGCATACATTAGAAATCATCATAATCATCATTTGATCATTCATACACTTTCATCAAATAATTTTGCATTATCATATCACATTTTCCATATCATATGAACATTGCATGAAGAAAATCTCAAAAAACATAAATCTCTATCATTGCATTTTCAAAAATCCATCAAACATTCATATCATACATCATCTTCATCTACATTTAAATCTATATCATATCACATACCATACATTTATAACATTATTGAATATCATAAATCCATTCATTTATCACATCATATAAGTTACATTTCCATTTATTACATCATACATCATATATCATTATCATTCATCATAATCCATCCATTTATACATCATATATTTTCATTTACACCAAAATACAGTTAAACACATCCCATTGACATCACATATCATATATCATTTCAACACATCATATCCATAACCATAAAGATAATATACACATCCATACATCATCCATACATTCATCATCATAATAGAATATCATATATCATATCATATCATCAGGATAGAAACTTCATCCATAACATCATAATAAAAGGATCCTGACATATCATATAGAACATGAAAGTAAATACATCCATCATAGATTGATCAAGTCCACTACATATCATATAAATCAAAAAATCGTGAATGCCAAGTATACAATGGTGTTTGAAATAAAGAGAGGTATATCATCAAATTGAAATCAGAATGTACATCATCATCTCATAAATACAACATGGGAATAAAATCAAACTCTAGGTACTACTAGCTCAAGATGTTGTAGGCATCGTAGGACTGGTCCCTCTACCACCACTAGATATACAAGGATCTCTAGCATCTCTCCGAAGAGGCTATGTCACATCTACACTCATAGTCCTATAATGAGTCCTACCAGATTGGGACTACCTATAGCTCACTCTCTACTCAGAAGGGATGGAATCATGATATTTGCCTCTATAAAAATCTATCTCCTCCCCAATGTGGACAACCTCTTGCATATAGTTAGCCAAGGAGGTACCATCTTCCAATCGCCGTAATCTCTTGGTTGTGGCTTGAGCATCCTCTGCTATAAATCTAGCAACATCCCTCTCAGCCATCAAGGATGCAATATGAGCCTGAGCTGCCCCTGAAATATTCCTTGCAGAATTCCTCTCGGTCGTCAATGCTGCAATTTGTGACTGTGCCATAGCCAACTATGCCTACACTGATGCTAAATCCTATGCATGTAACTGGGCCTATGCCTACATCTGAGTCTATGTCTGCTCTAGTAAACCATGTGAATGAAGAAGCTGCTCTTGCATAGTCTCTAACTACACCTGTAAGCTCACTATCTGCAACTGCTCTGACACATCTTCCACTACCTGCCTCTTAGAAGGAATTGTCTCCTTTGGAAAATATAAGCCAGTACCTGACCCACCTGCAAAATTTGCACTGTCAAAATCATAGTTTTCCCCATTGCTCTCATCTCCACTATCACTGTCATCTTTGCTGTCCTCCTTTCCAACATCCTCCTCTCCAACATCCTCCACTCCAACATCCTCCTCCTCACCAGCCTCCACCTCAACATCACCAACCTTAGCATCACCAACCTCCTCTCTCCTCTGCCTATGACCACGTGTGACGACAACATCCTCCTATGGAGGTAATGGGACAAGCTCATCAGGCATAGTGAGACCTGGAAAAGGATGCAAATCCAAATACTTGGCATACTATACTATGACTAGAGGCTCAACAATATCTAGATGGTAGTCCCACTCAAAAGGCTGTAAAGAATGGAACTCCTCAACAAAAACATCATATGATAAAGCAAGCCCCCAATATGTAGCATTTGACTAATGATAGGCATAGTGAGCAACACCCTGAGGCATACTCTAAACCATCCCATACTTTCTATACAATCGCCTAATAAAAAATATCTCCAATACCCAACAAGACCGACCAATCAATATCATAGACTAACAAACATAGGCCATCTAAACATCATCATCATCCCAATGATCACAATCAAGATACATATGTCATGTCACTGACTCTATATCATTGATCACTCTCCTCCAGTACTCTAACTTACCTATTCTAGACTGAGTAAGGTGGCCTACATATCTATACACATATGGTATCATAGGTGGTCTATGTCTCAATAGAATTGGACAAGTAACAACTAAGTGCTCCCATCACCACACCAACTGACAAACTACGACCTCTAAGATACACCACTAAATATAAATCATGATATAGGTGGGTGAGCATACACGTGCCCCAAGCATATTTGGTCCTGTGAACGACCATACTCTCAAGAACTTGGCCCCAACCAATAGAGAATCCTTTTGACCTGCAATTTGGACAAAGGAATCCTCCAATAAATCTAGCTAACACTAAAGGAAAAGTTGTGTAATCTGCTACCATCTCCCACCATGGAATCCATTCTCCAGCACTATGCTCATCCTCAAATACCCTTCAGAGAGCATTGGTGCCACCCTACTTTGATGAATCATATGCAAGAATGTCCCCCACAACTAGTATTTGCAGGATCCTCCAAAAATCCTCTGGAGTGACTGTCTTCTCATTGGTAGGAAGGTGGAAGGTGCTATGCTTGCTATGCCATCTCTCAGCTAGCGCTATCAACAGACCCCAATTAATCCTAATCTGGGGCATGAATAATAAAGGAGCCAATCCACATCGCACAATAACGATAGTATCTAGAGCCGCTAACTATGGTATCAAATCAAATGTCTAAGGGAAACGCTCTCAAACCTGAAGGTTCTCCAATGACTCCTATTACCAGGAAAAATTCAAAGTTAGAATTCTTTGTCAAATCATCAAACATCAAAATCCTATCAAAACTAATCAGCTCTTGGTGAGACTTTTTGATCAAATCTCATAAGAAAACATCATTGAACCTCACCTATCATGAGGTCAAGTCATCAAGAATCATTGAACCTCACCTATGATGAGGTCAAATCATCAAGAATCATTGAACCTTTCCTATCATGAGGTCAATAATCAAAGAATCAAATCAACCTCACTTATCATGAGGTACATCAATCAAACTATAACTATTCCTCACTTATCATGAGGATAATTATCATCAAATCAACTATCAAACCTCATCTATCATGAGGTTGAACATCATCTATTTGATTAGGATAATCAATCATATCAAACCAACACTAAAATGATAAAAAATCAACAAAATTAAGGAAAAAATTAACAAACTACATCAATTTGATTAGGATAATCTCATATCAAACCAACACTAAAATGATCAAAAATCGACAAAATTAAGGACAAAATTAACAAACTACATCAATTTGATTTGAAAACGCTAAATCAAGCATTCAAAGTGTCAAATCATGACATGCACCATTTCATAAGTAAAAAACGCTATTACAGATGGTTAAAGCGCCAAAACTACAAAAACACTATTCTATTTAGTCAATGCGCTAAAACTTTGGGTTAAAGCGCTAAAAATATCAAAGCACTAAAACAGGAGGCCTACGTGCTAAACAATCTAACCTAAGTGCTAAAGTTCTAAAAGTGCTAATCTATCCTACCAAAATGCTAACACAGTTACCCTAAGCATTAATCTTTTCAAAGTGCTAATCTATCCTAGCAAAGCGCTAAAATGGAACTCCTAAATGTGAAATTCTTAAAAGTGCTAAAATAGTTATTAAAAGTGCTACAATGGATATCAAAAGTGCTAAAAGATAGGAAGAATATTTTTTTTTGAAAAAGACGCTAAAAACAAGGAAATGCATGAAAAATGAGGGATTAATGGGTACGTAGCGGAGGTCCGTAGGCGGCCGGTCACTGATGATGTCGCACATGCTCGAAACGATGAGTATGGTAGGGAATCAACATCTTGCTCCAAGTGGCACAAAAAGCTCTCTCACAAAGTTTTCAAAAAGTCAAATGCACAAATGAAATTGAAAATGACCTTTTTAACCTTTTATAGGTTATTTGAAAAAGGATTTTTTTGGGATTGACTAAATTTTTTTTAGGGGAGATTAATTGAAATTTATCCAGAGGAACTTTCTACATCAATTATTGGGAGATAAATTATTACTTCATCAAATCTTCATCAAATCATTAAAAAATCATAAAAAGTGAAAAATAATCCAACAATCCAAAAAAAATAAAAATCATCAATTTATCTCCCGAGGGAGCGTATATCCATCAATCACTTGAAAATAATGTCCGAGGCATTTTGAAATTTTTCGTTGATACTAGCAACAATAGCACAAAATTTTCTTTGAAGCAATGCGCAAACACATCACTTCAAAGAGGGGAAAAATGTACACACCTAAAAATGGTTTGGACAATCAAATTAATTAAATATACTTTATTTGATTAATTATCTAAATTTCCTCTACTTTTAAATAAATAGAAATATTTATTTATAATTCATTTCTTATATTCTTCAGATTTAATTGAATATACAACTTTTATAGTTGGTGTTATTTAATTATTACATCATTTCAATCTTAATTAAATAAATAAAGTTTTATACTTTATTGTTTAATTATCATATTTCTTCTATTTTAATTTAATAAAAAACTTCTATGGTTTGTTTTATTAAATTATTTATTCCCCTTTTGATAATTTAAATAAATAAAAAATATTTAAATAAAAGCATAAATCAAATTCATCTATTCACTCACCTACCAAATTTGATATTAAAAAATCCATTTAATGCAACTTCCATTCACATGAAACAAATTAGAGACAAATTTGAATAAATTTCTCAAATCTTCTTCCTCTGATCTTTCCTATCATCTTTCTTGATGTTTTCATGGGGAGAAACCATTCCATTCATCAGCTCCAACTTCTCAATCTCTCACCACTCAATTCCTCTAATTGAATCCCAGCCTCTGTTGTGCTGCCTCGTCACAAAACTGCTACCAAAAATCTATATATACAACTTCCTTTCATAGGAAATAGATCTGAGAAAATCCTGAATTTTTATGCAAACTTACTCTGTAGCATTCATAGCAACCCAACAATAGCATTAGCAATATCATTTCAGCATCATAGCATCATAGCATTAGTAGAATAGGATTTTGCATCATGGCAACATCTTAGTTTTTACTGTCTAACTTCATTTAGCAGGTTTCATGTCAGGATAGTTAATTGTAGCATCATATCATCTAGATATCATTAGCAATCATCACATCATTTCATTTAGCATCCATTCCATTCTCTAGATAGGCATTTTAAATAGTTACAGTGCTTAGAAATCTGAGAGCCTCTGTAGCTTGATAAATCTTTGGAGATAGGAGATAATGGGACACTTTCAAGCTTTCTATGTTTTAATTAGTTTAATTCATGTTAATTATTGATCTAATGTTTCATTAAGGAGTCTTTTTAATTGTTTTTAGTATACTTTTTCCACACTTACAATCAGTATGCACAAGTTCCAAGAATTAATTTGAACAATGCTTTTTACTTTGAAATGAAATTCTAGTTTGTTTTTCTAACTGACATTCCTTGCACATTACATTAGCAAGTTTCACCAACTTAGGTAGATCTCCAATAGCCTTGGTAGAACTTATCTTAACAATATTATCAAAGTTAATATGACACATTTTGCTATGCCACAACCAACTTTCATCAACTTGAGCAATCAAAAAACTTTTACTAGCATAACTCAATTGAAAGATGCTACCTTTTGTCTTTTTACTTGATGTAATTACATTTCCGGAACTCAATATCTTTCCCTTTCCATCCATGAACTAAAGATTGTATCCCTTATCAACCATCTAACCAACACTCAAAAGATTATGCTTCAAGCCTTCCACATACAAAACATCATCAATATTATGCTTACCATCAAGTGAAATACATCCTCTCCCATGGATCACACCAACTGTATTATCCCCAAATCTCACAACACTACCATCATACTTTTCCAATCTCACAAACTTTCTTTTATCTCCTCTTGTATGATGTGAACATCCAGTGTCAATTACCCATTCATCTTTCTCTTCAACTCGAGAAGCTAGGGATTTCTCCACATTTGTACAACTAGCAGATTCAAGATTATTCTCCTTGATAGCAATAAACACCCAATCATATTCTTTATTAGATTCTTCATGTGTCACACCTTCATCAATAGCATAGTAACACTTCTTTTGAAATCTAGGCTTGTTATGTCTTGGTTTAGGAGATCTTTTCAGACTTCTAGATGCAAAATGACCTATCTTATTGCAAGAAAAACATTTAAGAGGCAATTTTCCTTCATACTTACCTTTTCCTTTTAGTACTCTTTTGACAATAAGTGCTTCCAGCTCTTCCAACTCTCTTTCTTCTTCTTCAATCTATCTGATTTCATCCTCATACTTGAATGTCTTTGTAGATGAACTCTCACCCAGATCATATCTCCATTTATCTCTTCCAGAAGTAGTAGCCTTAAATGCAGATTCAACCTTAGGAAGGGAATCACCAAATTTACTCAACTAAAAAGAAGTCAACTTACCAACCAATGTATCTCTTGTTATGTTTGTCACAGTTCAGAGCTCTTCAATAGCTGTAGCTTTAACTTTATAAGCAATAGTCAAGGATCTAAGCACTTTAGCAACAATTTCTGATTCTTCCAACTTTCCACCAACACATCTAATACCACACACACGTTTATTCACTCTTTGTGCATGAAGGTATTTATATTCTCATCATCACCCATTCTCAACCTTTCATATTTCCCTTTCAAACTATGTAACTTAGCAATCTTCACATTAGTATCACCTTCATACATGGTTTCCAAATTTTTCTAGATGTCATATGCAGTCTTCAGGTCCATAAAATTTTTCATTTTAGAATCAGTCAAAACACTCAAAAAAGCTTCCTCAGCTAGGATATTAGACTCAACATCTCTAATCTCAGCAGTAGTAGTAGCACCATTCTAAGGAATATCATACTTATTACATATAATTCTCTAGTAGGGTTCACCAATGCATCTCAAGTGACACTCTATTCAAGTTTTCCATAGAGAATAATTTGTTCCATCAAATCTTGGACTATCCTTCTTATAACTTACCATCCTTGATCACCTTAAGCTGTTAAAATTCTTCCAAGGAACCTACTCTAATACCAATTGTTGGTAAAAAAAGGGCAGACAACTGAGAAGGGGGGGTGGATCAATTATCACATAATTTAAAACTTATTAACTTAATTAATCCTTATTCTTAGATCTGATCAATATCAATGAAAGCATGAATCAACAACACATCAGAAACACACATAACAACAAGATTTTTTATGTGGAAACCCTGTTAGGGGAAAAACCACGGTGGAGGTTAGTCCACATGATTATACCTTGTTAAAAGTATAAAGAATGAAATATGGGAATGCACATGCATTTAGGTACACTGCCTAGGGCTCACTGCTCAATTACAATGGAAGACACAGTATCTTACAAAGAGATTTAGATTACAACCATCTAGATTTTGAACTGAGAAAATAGCAGTTGTTCATGCCTAATTACAATTCCAATTAAGCAAAAATTTTCACTCTTCTACTCACTTCATCACACTCTGCTCTGCCTTCAAATTATATTCACACATAAACACACTCGACATCCACTGGCACATTTCACTTCAAATAAACAACTACTCTTATATATCTGCAACAAGTAATTTATGTGATATAGGGGGATTCGCTACTCGAGTTCTCTTCATTCGGAGGTCCTCACAGGGCGAACTGCCCTATATCACCTCAATGGAACAATGTAGAAGTTCTAGAATTTGAAAGGGAAGGTCATAGAGGGTCTTTGGACAAATTGACAAGCTCTCGACCAAAGGATGCTAGTGCAGAAGTCAGATGATAGTGAAACACGTTGGCGTCTCAGAGGCGTGCAGGTGTCTCATACAGATCAGAGAATGAGTTTATCACAGAAACACCTAAAGTGACTACTTCTACTATGAATGCTAATACTGTAGAGTACAATAAAATACTAGAAAGTGATAGGACTAAGATAAAGAGATAGAAATGATAAAGGTAAGGATTAGAAAGGAAATACTCACAACCATATAAGCGATGAAGCCTCCACCGAGAAAATTTCTTCAAAACCTGCAAGCATGATATCTGGAGAGGATGTTGGGGCTATATAGGGTTTTGCCTCAATCAAACCCCTATTTTGGTGTTCCCACCTCCATGTATAACTAAGAAGATAAATAGAAAGAGTGTAAAAGTGTGTGGTGAAAGCAAAACTTGCTTAGGAGTAGAACCCGCACCATGAATAAGCGTGTGATAAAAGAAAACCCCGCTCGAGGAGGAGAACCTATATCACAAATAAGCGTGTGATAAAAGTAAATCCCACTCGAGGAGGAGAACCTATATCATGAAGTAAATGTGCAAATAGTAGGGGATATGGAATCCCACGATGCTCACAAGCATGAAAATGAGGGAGATAAAGTTGCAAAAAGTGTTGTAATGGAAGCTTGCGAGTGCTCAAAGCTGTTACAACAAGTTGTATGAGATCTATGTAAACAAGTGATGGAGTCAAGCTAAAAATTGGCAGAATGGAGCTAGCTATAAAATAAGTCCCCAAAATGAAGTGGAAAGAGGACTCTAAAGGAGGGAAAAGAAGCTTCCTGGGCCATTTTAGAGAATCCCGAGTCGTTTCCATCGACAAAATTAGATGAAAAGTGGAAAAAATGCTCAGAAATGGTTGTCTAAGTGTTGAAACATCACATGACACTAGTGCAGTGTGCGGATGTCCACGCGTCACACTAGTGTTTGGAAATGTCACACCACAAAACAACACAAACCAGAAAGGCACAAAGTTCAATGCAAAGTTAACACGCAAGGGTGGTTGCTAAAAAAGGGGTGTTGGAGCATCTTGAGAAGGAAAAAGGCTGATGCAGGTGCCAAAATGGGCCTACTTAAGATGCTAAGGGAGTGGAAACTAAAGTGGAAACAAGAATGTAGGTGAAACTGCAAGGGTGCAATTTTTCTCTTATACAATTTCATCCCTTCAAGTTGGCTTCAATGAAAATAATAAAATGAATATAAACTGTCAACCCAAAACATTAAATATTTACAACACGAATAACCAAAGTCAGCCAAAACTTAGTGATGATCCAAAACAATATCTCAAACTCGAAAATACTTGAATTAATTACGCCTCAAAGATCCACAATAGGCTACAACCACCATGTCAGCCAAGAACAAGAAAAACATGAATACACAAGAGAAATTCACCAACCACAAGCTCAACGATCAATGCAGAGATGCAACAAAGATAGAGAACAATCTAGAAATATCCACAAACAACATGAAATAGTAGAGAATCATCCACAACAATTGAACTAATTGAATTAGCCTCATCTTCAATCAAGAACACCAACTGAAGAAAACATAAAAACTATCATAATGAAAATCTTCATAACTTGATCAAATCTTCACGTGGATCTCTGAAACTTGACATGGATAAACTAGATACACTCAACAATAAAATATTTCATCCACAACCTCTGATCATCAATGTAAATAATGTACCAACACACTGAACTTCACTTCACCACTTAACAACCTACAACTTCTTTATTACAATTCTCTCAATATCCTTGACATACACAACTTCAAGTGAACAAATTATGCTAATAGTGTTGACATCAATGACAACCACATATCAGCAACACAACCACAACATCCAAGAAAAACTTCATTGTCAAAGGGAAACTTTAAGAATTTATGCACAACTAAAGGGAAAAGTTTCATGAAGTGAAGCCATGGGTAGTCTAGCTTCACATGAAATTCATCCGATTGCAGGATGATGGAGAATGAGATATCTAATGTTTTCAGTCCTATTTGCAATGGTAAGGTGATAGATCCCATTATAGGGCAAGCGAAACCATTATGCATCTTGATCCATGCTTTCGGTTTATCATATATATCTTGATAAAGCTCATGCAAAAGTAAGAATTCCTTGGTGATCACATTCTCTCCACATGCGAGATCTATTAGTATTCCATTATTGGGTTTTTCATAGATTCATTCAACTATGTAAAGAGGACCATCAGGTGCATGTTTAAGTATATTCGTAGAGGAGAAAGCAATGTCTAGAGGATTTTTAGTTGAGCCCTTATGAGGAATGATGTCTATCACTCCTACCATGTCATCCATAGGATCATTATCTATAGAATCATGTTGAATAGAATCATTGTTATCATCATCTATATCAACATTCATCACACCATTCTTTGTAGTTTCACTAGCTTTGACAAATGAAATGTTATTATTAGGCATAGCATTGGTAAATATTTGCATTTTTTGGTTAGGAGGGGCAAAAAACTTATTTCCTTGATCACTAACACCTTTGATAGAAAGACGACCAAAATCAATGAGGTCTTCCACAAGATGTTTAAGATGTTTGCAATGTTCTGTGTCATGTCCATTTTGTCAGTGATAATGGTAGTAATAGTTTGTTCTATAAATTGCAGATAATGGTTTACTAGGATCAAGTGTTTTAACAGAGAAAAGGGTAATCACCTTCTATTCTATGAGTTGGGGCATTATGTTCTAAAGGGTATCGAGTAAGGGAGTAAATTGTCTTTTCGGGTCTCCATACATAAAGGATATCGTGACTTTAATAGCAGCTACTTAGTTATTGACATTCTATGTTTTTTGTTGAGGGGGATTGAATTGAAGGAACCCTTTATTCTATTTACTAAAAGACCTTTGGATTTTTTTTGGTTTGCAAGCTCAAACTTCTTAGTTTAGTTAGAAGTGGACTTTGTATCTCAACTGCTAATTGAATTTTGATAATCGCGAAGGGTAGTACACAAGTGCATAAAGGAGGGAAGTTTCATCATGGTAAGCTTGTCTTGTATCTTGCTTCACACATTTTCTATAAACATATTTTAAAGGTGAGGATCGAGAAACTTGATATCGATTTGGGAATACAGTGATTGGTAGCGTGAGATAAAGTCAATTATCTTTTCTTTTTCTTTTTTCTTGCATCTCATAAAAATTACCAAGGTAATCTTAGGGGTCATATGCGCTTGGAAACGATTAAAAAATTCTTGAACAAGTTAATTGAATGAATGAATTGAGTTTTTCGGTAAAGAAGAAAACCACTCCAAGGCAGTATCCTTCAAGGACCTAGGGAAAAGCTTAGCAAAGAGTTTATCATCAAGGAAAAAGTCACTACATAAGGTGGTATAAGCATTAACATGGTTAGAATAGTCTACCTTTCCTCCATATTTATTAAATCAAGGCACCTCTACACCTAGTGGCATTAGTGTTCACAATATCTCCAAGGACAATGGACTACTTTTAATATAATATGTAGGTGGGACATTTTGATTTTGGTTGATGGTGGAAATTTTCTTTTGAAGGGATGAAATGGTTTGCAAAAGTTGGTTTATGAGAGGGTCATTACTTGTGTTATAAGATGGAGGTGAAAAAGGTGAGGGGGTGTATGTGTTCAAAGGAAAAGTGAATGGAATGCTTATAGGTGGTAAAGTGGTAGGAGATATGACATGTGATGCCACAAAGGAGCTAGGGATGCTAGCAGAAATACCCAAGGAAGGAATCACATTACTAGTTGGTTGCATTATTGTTGTGACTTGAGGGTTTGTATAGGTAGGTATTGAGGCAATTGTTGTGTGAGGAGGAATTTGGGTTCCTCCTTGACTTGGCACATTTCTTGTAGGTAAAGGACAACTAGTGGTTGAGGTGAGATGTTTTCCATAGATTTGAACTATGTTTTTCACAAGGTCAAGTCCATCTTCACTTTCAAGCATGCGATGAATGTTGTCTATAGTAGGTATTGCGGTAGTTTAAATGTTTTCATTTTTCACTTGATGTTGTAGGTTTGCTAAGTCTTCATGAATTTGAATGATGTTTCCTTATGGGACACTAGCAACCATGGTTTCAACATGTGTCACACTACTTGAAGGTAGAGAGTTATTGAGGATATGGTCCATACCTACTGTACTAGTGTCAATACTAAGAGTGAAAGAGATAGATAACCCAAGATTCACAACAATTGTGGTATCACAGGATGAAATTTGTCTCAAACTTCATCTCCCTACAATATTAGAAATAGGACACCAAATACTCATACAAAGGCTACTAAATGCAATGTGAATGAAAATGCAATATAAGCTAAGAAAAATGAAATGGCTATAACAAAAATTCTGGAAACTGAAATAGAAAGTTATAAACAACAAATAGAAACTTAGAAATAGAACTTTAAATGCCAAAAAATGTAGTGCAAAATGTGCACAGGGACTGATTCTCCCAAGGTGGCGAATGAGTCCTAGTAGGGATTATTTTCAAAAAATTCAAAAAAATTCAATGGATTTTTATGCTTTTTATATTATATGATGAAAATCCTAAGTGTAAATGTAGATTTTGTTTGATTTTTAGTGAAATGAGGTGCAAAAATCCAAGGTATATGATCTTTCACTAATGCAAAATTTGAAAACCCTAGAATGCCAACTAACTAATGCAAACTCTAATTCAATGTTAATGCAAGCAAGATCTAGGATGATGATGCACTCCAACTCAAAATTTTAATGTTCTAAATGAAATTTCACCAAAATTGGTATTTGAAAAATGGGGTTTGAATGCTATCATATGAATTAGGACATAGAGCATACCTACTTTCCACCTGCTACATTCAAAGGTAACCCTAGAGATCTCAATGCAAAGGAGAAAGAGATCTTGCAATAGAGCTATCCTAGGGGTTGAATGAAAACTAGTAAGGGGTTCACCACCAAGTAAGAAATTGGAAAGAATAATACAATGCAAGATGTAATGCTAAACCCTAATTCAATGCAATGAATTACTAAATGACCTAGAAATGCAAGTGAAACAAAACAAAAAACTACATAAAGGAATGTGTGCACCTAGAAGTTTGGATATGCATGAAGGTATGGAACAATGAAAAATTTGACTTTAATGCTAAGTGGGACTCATTCGCCAAGTTGTGCAAATTAGTATAGAATCTAGGTTTCTATGCGGGAACATGAATCTACCAAATGGGTATCCGAATCTCCAAAAATATGAATTTTGACTGAAACTGGGACTCATTCACCAGAAGTGGTGAATAATTCTAGTTAGGGTTTTCTAAAGCTTCAAAGTCCAATCCTACTCTTCTCTATCTATTCTACCCTCTTGATTGATTTCTAGATCTGAAACCCTAATTTGCAACCTGTAGGTGTTCTCCAATGTTCTCCAAGGCTTGATGACAACTTTGACAACTTTGAATATTTTGACAACTTTTCTCCAATCTTTCTACTTAGGAAATCTACAACCTAGACCCACAGATCACACAAAAAAGAGAAGGAAAAATGTTTTTGGGTTAGTGGATAGGGGTTTACCTTGGTCAAACCCTGTTTTGGTAATCCAACCTTGAAATAGAATGTAGGAATGGAGAATGATGAATGAGAAAAATAAGATGTTACAACTCATCAAACCCTATCAATGAAGTGCTACAAACATGTGTGAGATGGATCCAATGGATGTAGACCTTGAATCTTGCTTGAAGTAGATAGATCTTGAATGAAATGCTTGCTTGAATCCTAAACCCTATATCATAATTTTTTGCTAAAAAAATAAATGATGAATGAAATCTTCGACATGATGGTTGATGCTTGAATGTTGCTCTAAAATGCTTGATAATCTACCCTTGAATGCTCTTGAAAACACTTGAATTATCTTGTGAACTCAAACTTGCTATATGGATGAATACTTGAATGCTTAGGGTTAAAATGAGAGAAAGAACTTTGTATTTATACTCAATTATGCAAGAATTCCCAAAATTGCAACACTACAAGATGACATTAGATCTAGGAGAATAAAATCCCACCAAAAATTTGAATTAATTTTTATTTTGAGCCACATGGGACTCATTCACCCAAGGTGGCTAATGAGTCCCACCAGGATTAATTTTTGGGACCATTTTTAAAAATGCTTTGAAAGATGTGAAACCAGACTCGAGACCAAAAAATATAGGTGGGACTCATTCGCCCAAGGTGGTGAATGAGTCCCAGATCACTAAATATGGGCCATTCAAGCCTGAAACACCTAAATTATGATTGGTTAGTGATTTGTGTTAGGATTATCCTAAAAAATATGCATTAAATGAGGATTGTTGATGAAAAATAGGGCCAATTAAACCATAAAGAATCCCAATTATTAATTAAAACCCTAGAAAAGTGTGAAAGTGTGTTACAACACTTTAGAAAACTCTAAATAAGGTAGGATTAAGGTCAAAAAGAGGTTTATTAGGTATAGTTGATTAATAAAACCTTAGAAAAGTGTGAAAGTGTGTTACAACACTTCACAACACTTTAGCAAGGTACCATTCATGTTCATCAATTCACAAGGGCCCAAGGCCTAATGTGAATGTGTCAAACACATTACAACACTAAATCAAGGCACCATTAAGCCTAGTTCACAAGGAGGGCCCAAACAAGCAAGGGAAAAGGGATACTTTTTCCGTTACCACAAGAACCTCTACTCTAATATGAATTATTAGACACACAAGATGAATGAGAGGGGTGGGGTGAATCAATTGTGTATTGAAACCTTCAAACCCTTATGAAGATTTAAACCCTTACTAAGCATCAACATGAATGTAAATAAATGAAATATCAATACATCAACAACCATACATAATAGAACACTAGTTTTTACTTGTAAATCCCTAATTAGGGAAAAACCATAATGAGGATTAACTCACATATATATGAATAGAGACACCAATTACAAGAGGCTCACTACTAGAAGGGATCATTTCTCAAAAGAAAGAAAGGCTCACCATCAAGGGATCATTTCCCAAGAAGATCACTTCTTTTAGAATATAAGAGAATAGAAAGGGACTATTATAAGGAGGTTCACTACCTTAGAGAAATAAGATATTCCAACACAACAACTCTTCACCATCTACAACCTTTGGCTCACTGCCTCTAGTAACTTTAGGTACACTGAAATGTAGACACCTTTTGCTCACTGCTTCCATTAGTCATAAGTGTTCACGGTCACACTCAGAGCTCAATGCTTGATCACATACAGACAATTTCAAATCAAACAACACATTGTAGAATTCTCCAACAATTGACCTTGTATATATTTCATCTGCAACCATGAATAACCTTCTCCAAGTCAGCCTCAATGAAACATATACACCTCAAATGTGTAGCCACCAAATAGGTCAACACCAAACACTTCTACAGTGGAAATAAGTCAAGGAAGACCACACCAATGGTTAACTAGGACCCAAATCTACACTGACACACTACACCATGCTTCCAAAAGCAATTAAGTACATCCACAATTAGTGCTAACATGCCAGGTTGTCCAAAACACATTACCACTAACAAGAAACCAATTACACACTTTACCAGGTCTGAAAACATCATGTAGACCATATAGAAACATCACACAACATTATGGAATATTCCAACAACAAAATATTCAAACAAAATGGCATAGACATATGCAACTGAGAAAATTATCATCCTGTGAAACCAATAACACTACCATTGAGATACAACTCATGAATCAAGCTTGCAGAACAACTAAAAACCAATGCATCCAAGGGGAGATAGATACAAGCATCATTAGTACATTCCTAAATCTGCAAGACAAGAAACTTCAAGAAAGAGAAATGTGAAGCAATTCCATTTCTCCTAGACAACCCTCTTCACAGTCTAGCTCACTATCAAACGCATCTTCTATTGCCGTGTGATCTATAACTTGAAACTCTATATATAACACCTTTGAAATTTTTTGAACATCACAACCAAATCACACAAGAACATCTTCAAGCATGAGGAAATGAAAAGCATAATATAGAACACACCCCTGTCATCTTATACACTCTTTATACAACTTTTCTACAAAGAACCTAGAAACCAAGTGACCATGCTACATCTACAACACTTTCTCAACACCACAAACACCTAAGTCTCATCATAACTGCATTAAAGGTTGACATAGGTTGACATCAATGACAACACTAGTGATAACATAGTGCAACAAATATCATTTTAGGCAAGTATTAATGACCTTGTGAAAATTGAGGATGATTTTGTAAAATCCACCAAGGACTCAAATAGGTGCTTCCCATGATAGGAGGTTCATGAATCACTATTGGGGTATTCAACAAGAGAAATATAATTGTTGATGTCCTCAATGATGGGAGCAAGAATATGATTGAAAGGAGATGAAACTTCTTATGCCATAAAGACTACTGTAGAATGATTTGGAGGTGGTGGAGAAGGAAGCTTAATATTTTCTTATTTTATGGTGGAGTTTGGTATTGTTCTATTTGTCTTTTTTGTGGTAGGTGGGGATATCAAAATTGATGGTGGTGGGATGAAGAATGTCCAAAAATAATTGACAGGAGGTGCACTAAAATGTAATAAGAGAAGTGAGTGTGGAATTGTAAATAACACTTATGCTGGGCATGTCTAGTGGTAGAGAGAAAGAAGGAATATGAGGAATCTTGAAAATGACAGGTGGATCCATTGAAGGAGCAAAGACAACCTTCACTCTTTTAGGGTGAGGCTTGTTTGGATTTCAACTAAGGAAAGAAGGGGCTAAAACAACAACATGAGGAGATGTAGAAGGAAGAGACAAAGGAGTCATGAGATAAAGAGGTCACATAGGAGGAGGATGCTAAGTATCAGGAACCTCTATAGTACCTTACTCTCTATTTGCAACCTTTCAATAGTGCTTGCATTCTCACACAAGTTGGATTCAATGGTGGTGGGATTTATATTGAGTTATAGGAGGAGGGGGAGGATCTGCCTATTTTGGTTGTGGGGTAGTCCTCTTTTGTATAATAGGAGGAGGAAACATCTTAGAAAATGGAAATCAAGATGCATATGGTACATGTTGTAGAACCTACACTAAGGGTAATTTTCATCTTTCTACCATAAAGGTAGGTGGAGGAACTAAAAGGGCCCCTAAAGGGTGAGGTGTAACCAATACATAGAATGTTTACTATCCTATGGGTTTATCTCCCTTTCTTATTATAGGGGTAGGTAGATGAATAATAAGAACCATGTGAGGATAGAAAACCTAGGGAGAAGATCTATACAAGAGTACCTTTCCTCTTTTTTCCATATATGTAGGTGGAGGAACATGAGGAAACATTGATGATTATGAGATCATGTGGGGAATGTTAGGTCATCCCAACAATGAGTGATTATCCTTAGCTACCATAGGGGTAGGTGCAAGAATAAAAGATAACTAGGAGGGTTTAATGAATGAAGGGGAAGTGACTATAGAAGAACAATAAGAAGGTGCAAAAGAAGAGGACCCTAGATGAATTTCCTTAAAATTTGGATAAGCTTTCAATAAGGTGTTAGTATTGGGTATGTGCAGGATCATCATGGAAAAAACAAGCCCTTAAGTCATGAAAAATTCAGAAAAATCAGAGTTAGGCAACTTGATGTAAAAAATTGAATAAGTTATTTATATTGTTTCAAAAATATGTAAGAATAAAATCTGTAGCAAATTGAATGCACTTTCTAAACTACAAGGTTTATTTTAAAAAGAATTCTATTTGGTGAAAATTTGAAATTTCAATGTAGTAGTACTTAAATTTCAGGGAAAAAATAAGTAGGTGTCTGTCTGACCACCCTAACCACAATAAAATAATAATATTTTTTTATAATATTTTAGATATAAGTAGAGGAATCATGTCTCGATGTGATGCATATTTTTTGTAATTTTTTTCCAAGTAAATAATTAATTATGAATTTTTTATTACAACTTTTAAAAAATATAAAACCTCATATGTCTAATCACCTTAACTTGGTCAAAACTTCATGAAATTCATTTTTTTTTTAATCTTATAGTATGCTTAGCATAGAATGTGACACATGTTTCAGATTCAAAAAATGTGATACCGTTTGAAAGCTATAGATGTTTTTAAATCAACCTATCAATTAGGACTTTAGTCATAATTCAAATAGAAAATGAATAATAATAATTTATTAAATTCAAAGCAAAGTATAATTTATATTGGGTAAAACCCCTTTCCATTTCATCAATTTTGGGTAAAAAAAAAGTCATCATCCACATACCCTACACATACCCATCATTGTTGGAATTATTGCCTCAATCTCATAGGCTGAAACCTCTGAGAAAGCATGGTCGCTGTGACATTCTTGTTGTCTGGCCGACTAGAAGTTTAATAACCATGTGTTTTGCCCATGTTACTGAGACAGAGCTGATGTCTTGCCAAATGAAGTCTATCATTGTGACCTAGATGTACTCGCTGTGACCTTTTTTCAAGTGGAGACCTCTAGCCAAAAAAATGTTCTTATCGGGTGTTAGGGAGAGTCTTGGATGTTCAGTATGACTCATATCGATGAGGAATGTCTCACCAATAACATATGGTCATCGGGGTAACACAAAGGTCTCAGGAAGAAGTCTCAGTGATGAAGGAAGGTCACGCCGACAGGGATACAACTGAAGTCATCAGAGTAGCTCAAGACGATCGGTATGAAGTCTTGGCGACTTAGAGAGTCTCACTGATAGTCTTCAGGATAACATGTGTTCGCTGAGATGTCTTGGAAAAAGTCAAATGTCTTGCTAACTCGGTATGACATGTTCACTCGGTGTAAGGTCTTGGAGAAAGAAAAAAGTCTTGCCAACTGGTGATTGGGGCGCTCAATATGACTTAGGACCTCGGTATGAAGTCCTGGGGAAAGCGGTGAGTCTCACCGACTAGTGGATGCTTTAGAACAACATGAAGACTCAGTGAGAGGTCTTGGAAAGAGCAAAATGTTTGGCCAACAGAAGACTTTAGGGTAACTTGAAGGCATTGGTATGATGTATTAGCGAAGAGTGATTGTCTTGCCAATGGGAATCCTGATGTCGGTATGACTCTTGGCGACTGCTTGGTGTTCGGTATAACTTGAAGGCTCAGTATGATGTCTTGGTGAAAGACATTAGTCTTGCCGTCTACACTTCAGAATGACCTTTTGAACATCAGTATGAAGTCTCATCGAATGGCGATCGTCTCGCCGATGAAAATGCTGAGGTCGATGTGACTTGAAGACTTCAGTGTAATGTCTGGGCGAAGAGTGATAGTCTTGCCAACTGATGAACTCTTCAGAATACCTAGTGATCTTTGGTGTGAGGTCTTGGTGACATGGCGAAGTCTTAGCGATAGCTCTCTGGACTCAATGTAACCTCTTGCCGATAGGGATGACTCTTGGCGATATCGAATGCTGGCTGTGTTGGCATCGACGAGACACAGTTATTGTCTCACCAACATGACAACACAGGTTGAACACCCTTGACCATTTGGATGACTGTCCGATGTGGTGCGATTTGGACCAATCAGAGAAAGCAGGATATGAACCGTTTGTTGAAATGTTTCTGTGTGGAAGTTGGAAAACTCAAACATGAGGAAGTGGAAACATCTAATGATGCTGGGCTAGATGATTCGTTAGTTCTGATCTGACACTTGGAAAAGAATGATTTCATAGAGCCTGCAAAGAACAAATGTATATACGTATGCATTGGATGTTCTGAAAAAAAAAGGGGGGGCTGATAAGCCAATGAGTTGAAGAGAGAGAGAGCAATAGAGAGAAGACTGAGTGGCTGGCCAAAAGGCCGAGGCCATGAGGTCAAAGCAGAGGAAGAGATCAAGCAGTGTTATGTTGGAATCTCTCCTGATCTCTCAAGGATAGTGTGCTACCAGTTATATCCAGAATGAACAAGATGTAATCTCTAAAAAGGCTAAGAGCCCGAAACTGTATTGTAACATTCTGTTGCTGAAAAATACAATGGCTCAAACTTTAGAGAGTGGGGTTTTTCACCCAAAAGGGTTTTCCCCACGTAAAATCTCTGTGTTCTATTTTCTGTAGTATCTTTCATCTGTGTTGTTGCTTGCTGTTGAATTTACATGTGTTTTTCTCAGAAGGATCAATGTGGGAAATAAACTGTGTCTATTTATGCTTTAGGACATAGTTGTATGTGTCTTTGAGGCAACCTAATCGAAATTAAAGTTACTGAAGGCACTACTGTTTGGAGTTTCTATGAGATGTGCTCCATTGATTTACTTACAATTATATCGCCACTTTTTGGCCCATCATGATCTTGCACATACCCTATTAGATGGTAAGGTTCTTAAATATGAAGGAAATGAAATTAGAGACATGTTTTTGATGGTCTCCTTTACCATTGTACTTCTTGAATCTTGTATTATGAATAGGATCGTAGAGAAATATACAAAAAATGGATGTATAAATAAAATATAAAAATATAAAGATATAAATATATGTGGTTCACCCAATATGGGCTATGTCCCTAGAGAAAAAACTAGTCTTTCCTATATTCTATCTAGTAAAATGAAGAGATACAACCTACAACAAATCCATTGCAACTTCCTCTTCACTCTCTCACTATATCCTCACACAATAAAATAACTAGCCATAATACCATACCCTCATTAAAGGGGGTTTCCTATTAGGGAAAGAAAATCCAACATAATCTCTACCATCATATCTATGACCTAATAATGAATTGTCCAGATTTATAATGAAAAAATATATAAAAATTTTGGCTTCAAGGGTGCTACCTTCAAACCCCCATTGGGGCACATGGCCCTTGGACCCCATAGGGAATACCCTCTACGCTCCCCTAAAATTAATTGGGCTCTAAAACCAATAAGATTATAACCCATATCAGAAAATATCCCACTTGGAGACCAATCAAGAAGATAATAAAGCTTCATACAAACAATTCCTCACTTGGAGACTTATTACAACAACTCCACTTCTACTACACTTGCTAGACTAGGCTCCAACCTTGAACATGGAAAATTTCTCATTTGCATCATCATCCTTGAAGCACAACTAAAATTGAGAAGGAAATCAATTACTCTTGAGTTACTACCTTTGCCAACATGTTTGTAGGATTTTGGCTAGTATGTATCTTTTCCACCTTCATTTATCCATCTTCATAAACTAATTGTATGAAATTATACATAGCTATATATGTTTAGTATTGGAATGAAGGGTTGAATTCTTTGCACAATGAATGACACTCTAGATATCATTGTACAACCACCTATCCTCTTGCTTATTTCCCAATTCCTCCCTAAACCTTTGTAACCAAATGATCTGTTATTAGCCTATATGTAATAGTAACATACTTAGCTTATCTTGTTGAAATTGCAAAAACCTTTTAAAATATGGAAATCTAATTTAGTGTTGTTCCACCTACAATTAAAACATACCTTGTGGTTCTCTCCTTATATATATCACCTTCCATATCTAAATCAACATATCCTTATAGAGTAGAGTTGGAACCTCCAAAACATAATGACTGGTAGTAGCACCTCTCATATACTTGAGAATCCATTTTATTGAATTCAAATATTCTTTGCTTGGATTGTTCAATTAGCTACTTAGAAGTCCAACTATATGTGCAATATCTAACCTTGTACACACTATGGCATACATCAAAATTCTAATTGGTGATGAGTATGGAACCTTGGAAATATAGTTTATCTCCTATTTCTTGGGACACATCTCCTTAGTCAATTTGTAATGGATAGGAACAATTTTACTAACTAATTTGGCATCCTACATTTGAAATATTTTCAACACCTTCTCTATGTACTCACTTTGAGAAATATCAATGTGTGATTTTTCCTATATCTTGTTATTCTCATATTAAGGATTTTATTTATAGCACCTCAGTCCTTCATTGTAAATGAATTAGATAATTTTATTTTAAGCACATGTATTGTTGGCAAAACAAGGATAGACAACTGAGAGGGGGGGTGAATTAGTTGTCACAAAAATTTAAAATTTTCCAACTTAACTTAATCTCAGATCTAATGAATAAGAAATTAACCACAAAAAATTAACACTTCAAACAGATAGAGAGCACCAAGATTTTTGTGTGGAAACCCTGTTAGGGGAAAAAACATGGTGGATGTTAGTCCACAAGATTATACCCTGTTAAAAGTATAATGAGAAATTTAAGGGGAATGCACATGCATTTAGGCACACTGCCTAGAGCTCACTACTCAAATACAAAAGAGGACTCACTGACCAACAATAAAAAATAGGATTAAAATCCAAAGGGTATGAACTGAGAAAATAGCTTCTGCACAAGCCTGATGACAGTTCCAATTAAGCTCAAAAAACCTTCTTCACACTTCGCTCAATCTTCTTCACACTCTACTCTGCAATCGAATGATATTTGCACATATGAGCACACCGATCACCTTTTCACACTAAGCACACCACTTCATCGATGAAAAAAACACTCTTATATATCCGCTACATGAGATTTCATCACAACTTTGTCGGCCAGAAAAATAAAACATATTTGCAATGTCAACCCAAATTTACAAATAAATTTTCAATGCGAATCAACCAAGGTTGGCCAAAACATAGTGGAGACCCAAATTAACATCTCCAACACAAAAAGAATTTAATTAATTTCACCATGAAGATCCACAACATGCTACCACCAACATGTCGGCCAGTGACATGAAAAACCGAACACGCGCAAGAAAATATCTTCAAGGTCCATGAGCTCTCCAATTAATGTGGATGTACCACAAAGATAGAGAATGATCTAGAGACATATGAGAAAACAAAGAAGCAATAGAGAAACAGAGATTAACAAAATCACACAATCTTCATTCAGGAACACTGACAAAGACCACAATACAATCAAAACTTCATGTGGACCTCTGAAACTTCTGGTAGATGATCTAGAAACATTAAAAAATAAACCCTTTAATCCACACCAACTGAACTTCAATGTAAAGAACAAGATGCCTTCATGACCTGCACAGTTCCATTGGGAACCTAGAACACTTCCTCTTACAATTTTCTCAATACCCTCAACATATACAACCTCTGATACAACAAATGCTAATAGTGTTGACATCAATGACAACCACATATCAACAACCATATCTACAACATCCAACGATCTCCCCCTTTTACATTGATGGAAACACATGATGTAAAAAGTACCATCAATCCAACACACTGACTTCTTCTGCTCAAGTGCACTTCTCCCCACAAGGCTCTTCTCCATAGAAATACTTTTCACAATGCACTTCTCCCCCTTTGACATCAATGGCAATAGTAACCATGACCTTTCCAAAATACACACTTTGAACCACATATCTGCACATCTGACTACTCCCCCTAAGTAGTAGCCATAGAAACATCAATCCAGATCAGAATATAGAAATGTAGCTCACAAATTGATGCAAGCAAATGCATCTTTTAGTTCTTGTTAGGAGGGGTAATTACCCCTAGCATTCGTTTGAGATACTCAAAAGTATCCTTCAACAATGGCTTAGTAAATATATCTGCAATATGTTCTTTGGTAAGCACATACTCCAATATGACTTCTTTCTTATTCACTTTTTGCCTCAAGAAATGAAACTTGATTGATATATGTTTAGTCTTAGAATGCAACACCAGATTTTTTGAGATATTTATTGCACTTGAATTTTCATAGTATATGGCAATAGGCTCTTCATATACCACCCTGATATCTTTCAACATCTATTTCATCCATATCACTTGAGTACAATTATTTGCAACAATAATGTATTCTGCTTCAATAGTAGATAGAGAAATGGAATTTTGTTTTTTGCTCAACCAAGACACCAACTTCTTCCCTAGGAAGAAAGCACCACCACTAGCACTTTTCCTATCATCTACATCTCCAGCCCAATCCATATCAGTATATGTGCTCAAAGTGAGATAATTATCCTTTGGATACCAAAGTCCAAAGTCAACTATTCCTTTCAAGTATCTGAAAATTCTCTCTACAATAGTCACATGTGATTCTTTTGGATCAACCTGAAATCTAGCAACCATAAATACAACATTCATAATGTTTGGTCTAGTCTAAGTTAAATAAAGCAATCCACCAATCATTGACCTATATCTAGTTTGATTTTCCTTAGGAGAATCATCATTTTGTGTCAGCTTACATTCGGTCACCATGGGAGTACCAACATGTTTTGAGTAATCCATTCCAAACTTCTTTAGTAGTTCTCTCACATATTTGGACTAAGATATGAAAATTCCCTTGTCTAACTGAGTAACTTGCAATCCCAAAAAGAACTTCATTTCTCCAATCATACTCATCTCAAATTCATCCTTCATCTCATCAACAAACTTTATACATAGATTGTCATCTCCTCCAAAAATGATGTCATCAATAAAAACTTCTATAATTAACTCCTTATCATGATCTAATGTGAAGTATAAGTTTCTATTAGTAGTACCTTTAGTGAATCCAAGATTTAGTAAATATTTGTCCAATCTAGCATACTAGGCTCTGGGGGCTTGCTTGAGTGCATATAGAGCTTTTTTTAATTGACAAACCATATCTTCCTTGTTAGATAGTTGAAATCCATTTTCCTGTTCAATGTATACTTCTTCTTCTAGTTCTCCATTTAGAAATGTTGACTTCACATCCATCTAATAGAATTTGTAGTCCTTGTATGCAACATAATCAAGAAATAACCTTACAACTTCAATTCTAGCAATAGGGGCAAAGGTTTCTTCAAAATAAACACCTTCCATTTGAGGATATCCTTTACATACCAGTTTTGCTTTATTCCAAACCACTTCACCTTGTTCATTCAACTTGTTCCTAAATACCCATTTAGTACCAATCACATTTTTGTCTTTAGGCCTGGGAACCAGTATCCATGTGTCGTTCTTTTCAATCTGTGTTAGCTCTTCCTTCATAGCTTCCAACTAGTGTTCATCTTGATAGGCTTCAGTGACATTTTTAGGTTCAATCTTGGAAATCAAACAAAATTCTTCTACAATCTTCCTTCTAGTTTACACTCCTTTATTTTTATCTCCTATGATTTGATTTTCAGAATGATTTAGCTTTACATACCTTGGAGTTTTGGAGCATTCTTGATCTTCTGATTCTTCTAATTTTTCTTGTACACTTACACTTGTCTGTGCTTCCTGACTGACTTGATTTACCTAAAAAAATTGAGGTCGCTTTATAGGAATATATGGAATAATCTGAAGTAGATTATGTGTCTGAGAATTATTCCCTTTGCTAGTATTTTCTTCATCTGAATCATAACCATAGTATTTGGATGATTTGATAGAGTCCTCATCAACTCTGAAATTTTCACTTTCAACCATCTTTCTCAACCTTTTGTTATAGCACCAGTAGGCCTTGCTTTAGTAGAGTAACCTAGGAAAATACCTTCATCGATTCTTGCATCCAACTTTCCTATATCATCATCTCTCTTGATATAACAATTGCTTCCAAAGATCTTAAAATATTTAATAGTAGGTTTGTAACCAAACCATAACTCAAAAGGGGTCTTACTAGAACTACCATTAACATTTAATTTCATTCTGTTGAGGGGTTTGGGGAGCAGATAACTGTCTTTTAATTCCATGCTCTTCACAAAAAGAGTTGAACTCCCTGGAGGTGAACTCACCACCTCTGTCAGATCTCAGGCACTTGATTTTCAAACCTTTCTCATTCTCTGCCATAGCCTTAAAATTTTTTAACTTTTCTAATGCTTCACATTTTTCTCTTAAGAAAGAAACCCATATCATTCTAGAGTAATCATCAATAATAAACATAAAGTACCTTTCTCCATGAGTACTTATGACTCTGGAGGGACCACAAAGGTTGATATGTAGCAACTCAAACAAATTATTTGAATGAAACTATTTTCTCTGGAAAGAGACTCTATTTTGTTTACCCATCTGACATTCCTTGTAGATTGTGTTAGCAGGCTTCACTAACTTAGGTAGATCTCTTACTGCTTGAGTGGAACTTATCTTGATAATGTTGTCAAAGTTTACATGACACAACCTCCTATGCCACAACCAACTTTCATCTACTTGAGCAATTAAACAACTCCCACTAGCAGTAGTTAGGTGAAAGATATTACCTTTTGTCTATTTACCTATAGCAATCATATTCCCACAACTTCTATGTATCTTGCATCTTCCATTTTTGAATTGAAGATCATAGCCCTTTTCCACCATCTATCCAACACTCAACAAGTTGTGCTTCAAGCCTTCAACATAAAGAACATCATCGTTGTTATCCTTACCACCAAGGAAAATAGATCCTATGCCATGAATCACACCAACATTTTTATCTCCAAATCTTACAACCCCACTGTCATACTTCTCTAGACTTACAAATTTTCTTTTATCACCAGTCATATGATGTGAGCATCCACTATCAATGACCCACTCATCTTTTTCTTCAACTTGGGCTGCAAGAGCCTTTTCATCTTTAGTAGATTCAGTAGCCACATGATTATCTTCAATGGTAGCAATGAAAACCCATTCATCTTCATTTCCATTATCTTTATTAGACTCATCATTAGTCACTACTTCTTCAGCAACGTAACATCTCTTTTGGAATCTAGACTTTTTAGGCTTAGATCTAGGAACTCTTTTAGGACACCTTGATGCAAAATGACCTATTTTACTACAAGAGAAACATTTAATAGGAAATACATTCATACTTACCTTTTCCTCCGCCTTCTTGTTTTGCAATCAATGCTTCCAATTCTTCTACTTCTCTTTCCTTATCTTCAAGTTGTTTTAGTTCTTCATCATAGTTGGACATCTTTCTGGAACACTCTCCTGAACTATATCTTTTCCTGTTACTTCTGGATATAGTAGCCTTGAATGCAGATTCACCAAATTCACTTATTTCAAAAGCAACAAGCTTTCCAGCTAGTGTGTCTCTTGATATATTTGTTACTAATTTGATCTATTCAATAGCATGAGATTTCACTTTGTAGGAGGGAGGTAAGGATTTGAGTATCTTAGCCACAATTTCATCCTCATCCACAAAACCACTATAACATCTAATACCCATCACTATCTCATCTACTCTCTGCATAAAAGAAGTGATATTTTCATCTTCACCCATCTTCAAATTCTCATACTTTCCTTTCAAACTCTCTAACTTAGCCATCTTCACCTAAGCACCTCCTTCATACAAATTTTCCAGCTTCATCCAAATCTCATGAACTATTTACAATCTTATCACATTAGCCATCTCTGAATCTATCAAAGCACTCACCAAAGCTTCAATAGCCCTAATATTATTTTTAGCATCTTTGATCTCATCAACAATGAAGGGACCATTCTGAGGGATAACATATGGATCTTTTGTATTCTTCCAGAAAGCTTCACCAATACATCTTAGATGACATTGCATCCTAACTTTCCATAGTGAGTAGTTAGTTCCATCAAATATTGGATTGTCCTTCTTGAATGTTGCCATCCCGGATCACCTCAAGCTTTTAGACTTCTTCAAAGGAACACGCTCTGATACCAATTATTGGAAAAAAAAGGACAAAAAACTGAGAGGGGGGTGAATCAGTTGTCATAGAAACTTAAAATTTTCTAGCTTGACTTAACTTAATATCAGATCTGATGAATAAGAAATTAACCAAAAATAATTAATACATCAGAGAGAAAGAGAACACCTAGATTTTTGTGTGGAAACCCTATTAGGGGAAAAACCATGGTGGATGTTAGTCCACAAGATTATACCCTATTAAAAGTATAATAAGAAATAATAACGAGAATGCACATGCATTCAGGCACACTACCTAGAGCTCACTGCTCAAATACAAAAGAGGACTCATTGTCCAACAATACATAATAGGATTAAAATCCAAAGGGTGTGGACTGAGAAAATAGCTTCTGTACAAGCCTGATGATAGTTCCAATTAAGCTCAGAAAACCGTCTTCACACTTCGCTCAATCTTCTTCACACTTTTCTCTGCAATTGAATGATATTCACACCTAGGAGCACACTGAGCACCACTTCACCAATGAAACAATCACTCTTATATATCCGCTACATGAGATTTCATCACAACTTAGTCAGCTAGAAAAAGAAAACATATTTGCAAGTCAACCCAACTTTACAAATAAATTTTCAATGTGAATCCACCAAGGTCGGCCACAACATAGTGGGGACCCAAATTAACATCTCCAACAAAAAAATAATTTAATTAATTTCACCACGAAGATCCACAACACACTAGCACCAACATGTCAGCCGGGGACATGAAAAAAAAACATGCACAAGAAAAGATCTTCAACCATGAGCTCTCTGATTAATGTGGATGTACCACAAAGATATAGAATGATCTAGAGACATCTAAGAACACCAAGAAGAAACATAGAAACATCCAAAACAACAGAGATTAAAAGAATCGTACAATCTTTGTACAAGAAAACTGATAGAGACCACATAAACATTGTCAGACCACAATACAATCAAAACTTTACGTGGACCTCTGAAACTTCTGGTAGATGATGTAGAAACATTCAAAAATAAAGCCTTTAATCCACACCAATTGAAATTCAACGTAAAGAGCAAGATGCCTTTATGACCTGCACAATTCCATTGGGAACCTAGAATACTTCCTTTTACAATTTTCTCAATATCCTCGACATATTCAACCTCTGTTACACTAAATGCTAATAGTGTTGACATCAATGACAACCACAAATCAATAACCATATCCACAACATCCAACATGTATATCCTACATGTTAGACACTACAATAAGCATGACATCTAAATATAATAACAAGATAATACATATCCCATTATCTTGTCTCTTAAAATAAACATAGTAGTCAAATTGACATCTGTCATAAGCCTATCAAATTTTAAATATCAATGTAGTCGATCTTTCTTTAGGCCATACAAGTTCTTCTTTAACCTGCATACTAAATTGTCCTTCCCTTTGACCTCATACCATTGTAGTTTTTGCATATAAATATCTTCCTCCAATGTATTTGCATCTAATTTTCTTAGATGAAAATATTATACTATCACTAGAATTAAAATAGTTATAATTGAATTCATTTTAACAATAGAAGAAAATATTTCATCAAAATTTATACCTTTTTTTATGCCAAACCCTTTACAACAAATCTTTCCTTGTACCTCATTTTCCTCCATCTTCTTCCTTCATCTTGTAAGCCCATATGTTTTACAATGCTCTTTTACTAGGAAAAAATATTGAACCAAGTCACAAGTTGGTTCTGTATCAAAGAGTCTATCTCCTCTTTCATGCATTTCTCTAACTTCTTTCTAGTTCTACCTACATTTCTTCTTCATAACTTTCTAGTTCACTAGAATTCGTCAATAATACATAATAGAATGAAGGAGAGTATTGTTTAGGGGGTTTACTTAACCTTGTAGATCTTCTAGTAACACTTGCAAGAGTTTGAGGTACTTGCTATTTTTCTTGTTGTTGAACATTTCAATTTTTTGAAACCTTTGGAACTTCATTTTCTATAATTTCATGGAGAACCATATATTTTATGTTTTCTTTTTCTTATTTCTTTCCCTGCAACTAATCTTCATACATGAACTTTTGATTGAATATCACATATCTTCTCCTAATGATTTTATGGTTTTCATAATCCCAAATTGTTATCCAAAATTATTAATTCCATATATCCAATAAAAGTACACTTCTTGGATTTTAGCTTAGGATTAAAGCTTCAACCTTGATTCTATCGATAAGATTACAAAAATGTAATTTTTGGGTTATAAAATAAAAAAAATCATTTTTTTGGCTTTAGATTTGTTTTTTGGAAAAACATAAAATTACTATGTTTTTCAACACTACCAAGGGTCATTCCTCTCATATTTGTATTCATCAATTATGGATTTAGATTGGGCTATAAATGTTAATTGTAAAAGATCCACTAGTGTATATGTATTTACAATGTTTGATGTTGCAATCAAATAGATGAGTAATTGATATCTTGTGGTCAACTTATCCACTATACAATTAGATTATATGGAATAAAATCATGCCTATAACGAAGCCATATTTCTTAAGAGATTATGTTTAGATGTTGGGCTAGAGGAGAGAGCCATTACAATTCATTTTGATAGTTTGAGTGTCATATGCCTAGGAAAGAACCTAACCTTGCATGTGAGGATGAAGCATAGTGATGTATAATACCATTTTATTTTGGATATTGTAGAGGATGAGAAGGTGATGGTGAAAAAAATTGACACTTTACATAATAGTGTAGATGCACTAACAACAAATACAATGAGCATGAAATTTTTTAGTTGTGCAGTATTATGATTCTATAGGCATTTCAAACCATAGAAATTAGTTTATGGGTTTCATACTCCCTTTTCCATTTGAATGTGATCAATAAGAGGGAGAATGTTTCAAAAGGTTTTCCAACCTTGCTTCTATTGATAAGATTACAAAAGTGCAATTTTTGGATTATAAAATATAAAAAATAATTTCAAGGCTATAAAGTTGGTTTTTGGCCAAAAATTTATTGGTTTGTTTATCATTGTGAAGGTGGTTTTATCGCACCAATCTCTTTGATCTCTATAATTTTTAAAAATGGGCACAATAAATCTCCTTGATCTTATGGCCTTTGAAAGTTTGAATAGGAAATGAGAAAAACTATTGGACACATAAAAGAGTTACATAAAGGGGAGTCACACCTATTGACCAACTTATGATGCATATTATGAAACATTATTAGGAATATTTTATGGGGGGATAATTTGGGTGCTATTTTTGCATAGTTTTAGAGGCTCTCATCTTTCTTCCTCTCATTTGGTATCAGAGACTAATCACTTGAGATTATATGCATTGGGTAGACTATTTTTTGTACTAATCTTCATTTGAGTGGGAGCTTGAACATATACATTTTTAGTTTATTACAAGAATATATGGTAATAATATCAAGGATTGAGATGGAGAAGTTCTCAAGAACAAACATTGAGTTATAAAAGCTCAAAATAGAGGATGTGCTCATAAATCAATATCTATGGCTTGTAGTATCTAAATTCAAACCTATAGCTACATAATAATAATATTGAGCTAAGATGTATAGAAAATAAATTGATCTTATTAGATTCATTTTGGCCAATTTAATATTTTTAAATATGCATAAAGATACTACCATAATAAATCTTTTGAAGAATCTTGGAGAAATTTATTAAGATAAATTCGTTGCATGATTGAATTTACTTGAGAAAGGAACTATATACCCTCAAGATTGAGGATGGTGATTCTAAGGTTGAACATCTAACTTCATTCAATATGATAGCTACCTAGTTCTACTCTATGGGAGTGATAATGAAGGAGAATGATCGTGTATGAATTTGTTGTGTTCATAGCTAAATTTATGGGACCATTTGGCCTTGGTCATTAGGTGCACTACCACCAGGTTCAAGATAGATGAAGTGGTTACATATTTTATTTCTAAAGAAATGAGAGGAAATTATTTTTAGATTGTTAAGGAGGCTCAATAAGTTCATGATAGATCCAATAAAAATGAAATAAGAAGGAAAATAAGCAGGATAATTAGATAGATCCAAATATTGTGAGAGATCAAAATCTCCTAGTAAGTTCAAGGTGAAATGTTGGAGTTGGGAAAAATTTGGACAGCTAAGAAGAGATAGTAAGGTCATGGTTGATAGAATCTAGTGCCTCTTTCCACGTGATCTCACATTGAGGTTGGCTTACCAAATATGAAGATTATGATGGTCATACAATATGCCTTTGATATGATTCTCATTTTAAGATTATTTGTAATGGTAGAGTCTTGATTCAGTTCCTAAATGAATGAGTGAAGGGGATCATTAGTTTACTACATCTCCCTAGTTTTCCATATAACCTAGTTTTTGTGATTGAATTGAATGATGTGATTGTGCAAGTTATTTTACTTAGTGGATGGATTAACATAATTAGATAAGCTATGGTTCTTGCTAGGAAAATTTAGATTGAAAATTTATTTTAGCTAAATTTATGTGTGTAATCGTTGTTCAATTGCTATAGTGGAGAGATCTATAGAATATTCACCTTCACCATTAGAACTAGCAATAAAGAGATGTGATGTCTCTACTTTTGATGGTCATTATTTTTGGGTACTTAAGGTTGCTCATACTTTTGAGACAAAGGTAGAATTAGAGAAAAAAATGTTATGGAACCAAAGGATGGGTAACATATGTGAGAAGGGTTTAAGAACCCTAGAAAATGAAAAAAAAAAATTATTGGTTAAATAATTTTAATATTGAATTTGTAAATATTATATAAATAAAAAAATATCATTCAATTTTACTCTAATTCTCATAAATCTTCTTGAGTGTTGGATTGAATCCATTATAATGTATTTGGTCTTGTTAATATTCCTTCAATTTCCAAATATATGTATTATGTTTTTAATTGATGATTATAGTTGAAGGACATGGGTATATCTACCTATAATTAAATATAAAGTCTTCAATTATTTTAAAGAGTTTAAGGATGTTGTAGAGAATTGGACTGAGAGGAAGACACAAATTTTGAGAACTAATAATGACAATGATTTTTGTTCAATAGATTTTGATAGATTTTATAAGGATCGTGGGATATAGAGACAATAAAGCATATAAAACCCTCAATAGAATGGAGTTACAAAAGTAGTGAACAAGATTATGTATATGGCTAGAAGCATGCTTACTAGGGCTAAATTGGATTTCTTTTGGTAGAGGTAGTTTCCATAGCTTATTACCTATTTAACAAGTGTCATAAATTATATCTTTTTGATAAAACACCTATGAAGGTGTGGATGGTAAATTTCCTCATTCAAACATCTTTGAGTATTTGGTTGTGTTCCATATGTACATATCCTTAGGGAGAAGTAGTTAAAGTTGGAGAATAAGGTTATAAAATGTATCTTCATTGGATATAATTTTGGTTTGAAATGATACAAGCTTTAGGATCTTGTGGAAAATATTTTTTTTGTATAGTAAACATGTTATCTTTAGAGAATTTAATTCTTCTTCCATAATATTGTATCTAGAGAAGGATGCAAATAATTATAGTCCAGAGAGTACTAGAGAAAATATTCAGTCTCCACCTCTATCATTGAGGAGGTTCAATTAGAAAAGAAAGCAACTAGATAAGTATACTCCCTCTGATTGGAGATTTTTTTTTTATTAAAACTGATGAGACATGGAATATAAAGGAGGTTGCGGGTATGAGTTATGTAGATTCTTGAAAGGTGGACATGGGTGATGACATGACTTATTTGAAGAGAAATAACACATGAGACCTAGTACCATTTCCTAATGAATGAAATCCTATTGTATGTAAATGGGTATTCAAATGAAAATAGGGTTTGAAGGAAGTGTTGCAAATTATAAGGTGAGATTGGTTGTTAAGGGTTATTCACAAGTTGAGGGAATATATCATGGTGATACTTTCTCCCCAATAGCACAACTAACATACATTCAATTTATATTGTCTCTTTCTACACTGTATGGTTTTTAGGTTGATAGATAGATGTGAAGACAATATTCCTTCATGGTGATTTAGAGGAAGATATTTATATGACACAATTTGAGCTTTATAATAAAAAAACGTAAAGAACATTTCATTTATAAGTTGAAGAAATATTTGTATGGTCTTAAGTAATCTCTTAGGATGTGGTATTGAAAGTTTGACTCTTTATATGAAGTTTGGGATTTTTTATATACAAATTAGATCATTTCATCTACTATAATATGGATGGTGATTGTATTGTCATTATTGTGTTATATGTTGATGAAATATTATTTTTTAATACATGGAAAGGTTTTATTTATTATTTCAAGTCGCATCTTTCAACATAGTTTGAAATGAATGAATTATGTGAAGTTAGATACATCTTGAGGATGGATATCAAAAGATAGTGTAATTTTTTCTTTTGGTTGGGCTAGAGTAAGTATGCAAACTCAGTGTTGGATAGGTTCAACATGTTTTATCATAGGTCATTGTGTGTTCTTGTTACAATGAGGACAACATTATCTATGAATTAGTATCCAATTTCTCCTAGTGAGATGGAGGATATGAACATAGTACCTTCCTCTAGTGTAGATGATATGTTCATGTATGCTATAGTCTACATAAGACTCAACATTTCCCAAGTAGTGGGAATCCTTAGTTGATTTAGGGATAATATTATATAAGTAGATTATAAAATAGTGATGGAGGTATTCAACTATTTGTGGTGTACTTATGAGTAGTCCTTATTCTATCATGGCTATCCTTCAACAGACAAGCATTGATCATCTACTCATGGATTTGTTGATTTGGATTGAGATAGAGATGTTGAAAATAAAATATCCATTAGTGGGTATGTTTTTACTATTTTTGGTGGTAAAATTGTCTAGTTGAGTAAGAAATAGGATGTGGTTATTTTTTCACTATAGAATTAGAGTACATAGAAGAAACTCATGCTTATAAGGAAGCTATTTGGCTTAATATATTATTTTTAGATGTTGACCTAGAGACAAGAGCCATTATAGTTTATTTTGATAGTTAGAGTTTCATAAATTTGTAAAAAACCTAATGCTTAATGTGAGGAAAAAATATATTGATGTATTGTACCATTTTGTTTGAGATATAATAGATTAAGGGAGGTTCATGTTAGAAAATTTTGACACTTTATATAATATTACAGATTTAGTAACAAAGCTAGTGAGCACATAAAAGTTTAGTTGGTCCTATAATTCTATGGGCGATTCGACCCCTAGAAATTAGATTATGGCATTGAAGTACTTCCTTTTCTCTTGAAGAGTGTTAACCAAGTGGGAGAATGTTTAGAAAGGTGTCTAAACCCTGCTTCTATTAATATGATTAGAAAAGTGTGAGTTTTGAGTTTTAAAATATATAAAATATAATTTATTGGCTATAAAGTTGGTTTTTGGCCAAAATAAAACTATTAATTTCTATATATCTCTCATAATAGAAATAAATATAAAATGAGTATCCAAAATCCACAATACAAAAGAATAATAAACATACCACAAGATAACACCATATGTACTCTAGAAAAATCCTCTGAAGGAAAAAATAGAGCCTCAAAAATCACCCACACAACTCAATGTATTATCTTAAGAGACAAGATTGTAATACACTTGTAGAGTCTCTATGTAAGATTTTGAAGTATCAATCATTCTAGTTGCATTCCTTCATGTGAATAATAAAATGAGAAATATGTAACCACACATAGAAATTAATGATGCCTCTACTCACATAGGTAATATACAAGAGACTCTTAATCTAACATTAGACACCAAGATAACATCAAAACCATTCATATTCATGTTTTTGGAGAATAAGATTGGAAAAAATGGATAAGTGATACTATATAAACCATGAGCTCACTAAACCATGACCTCCAAATTAAATATTTAATACTAAGTTTTTTCAATATTAAATATTTTCTTAGATGCCACCTAACTTATTATGGTATCCACATCTCTAAGATGCATCCCCAAGAATGACTAGCTCATTATGGTATCTGCATATCTATGATTTTCCATAATTAAATATTGTTTTTTCTCCCTCAAAATTTCCAACCGGGGTAAGTTATCCAGAAGCCAACTCAAATGTTGATGATTTTGGTAGACATATAAATGCAACTGGGTTTGATATAGGTTTCCCTATAATTGAAAAGCTGATTAATCAATCCCAGCCTAGATTCCAAAAGCTACAAATCCTTCTAGGAGTCTACTATCAGAAAAACCCTATACACAAAGTCGAAGGCTCGCTAGCATAGATCTAAAATCTCTTCCTAATGAAACTTTGTTCGAGTAGCCTGAAGCCTCTACTAGTGGACGACCAAGTATGTCCACAAGATCTTATTCTATGTCTCATAATTTCCCTAGTACTTCAAATAAGCCATATCTTGATTATAATCCTGAATAATCTTTAGGATCATCCAGTCATTTCCCCATGTACAAACAACCCCTCGTAAATCCCTATCCATCAAGAGCGTCTTTGGCCACACTTTCTAATCTCAGTAGCAATCTAGAACTTATGGATAGATTGGCTAGACAGATCAGTCAAAGAATTGCTTTGACCCCTAAAGAAGAAGAAAAATCTAATCAGAAGGGTAAAGAGATCAAACTCAAAAATGGGAGAAAAGGGTTGCATGATGAAAGAGAAGATCCCTAAAGGAAAGCTCCCATGAGTAGGATTTGAAAAGAAAAATATCGATAAAATGGAATTAAATGACCAAGAATAGGAGATAATTAGATACGTGCTTGGTCGATGGCCAGCTCCTGAGACATTTACTATCATTAATTTTGATAAGAGATTATGGGGAAGGTATGAGGCAAGAATTCATACAGATCTAGGTAGGAAACAAAAGAATTCAGAAGCCTAGAGGAATTAGATGGCATAATGGATGATCTCTGCTCAAGAAAACATAGATGACATGGCTATAGATGTTATATTTTCTGGTGATTTATGTTTAGAAGTTGTAAATAAGTTAGAGAGTGTTTCAACTGATCAACAAAAGATATATACTTCTGCCTTGAATTCTAAACATTATAGTTCTATCTGTCAAATGATATAGTTGGTGTTAGCTATGATGTAAGAGAGGTTCACAAGAGTGTTAAGACTGCCATCTCTACTCAGCAACACCAAGACAACTATCTTACTCATATCTATGATGACCAACAAAATTATGAGACTCCTAGGAAGGTAAATGATTTAGAAAACAAAACTCTCCTAGATTTTGTTGCAAAGAATCTGGAAAAAGTGAGAATGTTCACTAAAAAGATAAGAGTTTCACAAACTGAGAAAGATAGCTCTGAAGAAGAAGACATAGAAAGGAAAGGAAAAGTTGTTGAACAACCACCTCCCAAACCAAAGAAGGTACTCATACAAAAAAGACATAGTGCAAATAAAGAAGAAACATAAGCTTCATCTTCTCATAAACCTTCTCACAAGCCAACACCTCATGTTCCAATGCCCAAGATTAAGGAACATAGTCTAGCAAATAAAGAAGAATATTTAAAAGATTGGCTTGCAAAATTGGGAGTAGAACAAGAACAAGTAGAACCAGTATATATGGATGAACCGGGTTTTTCTAACAAAGAATCTGAAGCTAAGACATCTGATGTAAATACCTTAGTTCTTTCTGATAGTTGTAGTGAGTCTAAAACTTCTGTAGATAATGATTTTGAAGAAATAGATTTAGATTTTTCTAGCTATAAGAAAATTGAAGAAAAGGAACCTCGAGAATCACTAAAGAAGCTGTCAATAGACATAGAAATGCAAGAACCGGTTACATAAAACCTCAAAATGGAATAGATGAGACCTTATGCTTCTAGTGGTTATATTTTGAATATTGATAAGTTAGTAAATCCCTATGAAGCTATCTGCACATGGATAGACACACCGGAAAACATGTTTGAAAGAAGTGGTTCATGGATAGAACAAGAAAAAGTTTTGTATGTTGTCAGATTAATGTTTGGAAAGTTGAGAAATTGGTGGAATAATTTTCCAGATCAAGGACCAAGACCTAAAGTAACCCAAGCACAATCTTCAGATCCCATACTAGTGGATCCAAAAAATTTGGGTAAAGATGATATTTTCCAAGTTGGTTTTGATGAATTCAAATGGTTTCTTATTGATTTGTTCTGTGATGATATTTCTAACCAAGCTCTTGAAGCCAATAAGATACTACAATCAATGAAATTGAAAAAATTGGAAAAACTTGATGAGTATAATTGTATGTTTGAATCATACATGGTTGCAACATGAAAAATGCATGACTTGGCAACAAAAAAATACTATCTTAATTCACTCACTTATGGATTAGGAACTTGGGCGCAAGACTATATCATTCAGAAAGAACATAAACAACTTGATGATGTCAGTTTTCCAACTATCAAAAGATTGATCAAATACAAGTTGGAAAATAAATGTTTGTTAGCAGCTTTGCAGCTCAACAAGGAGGAATATAATCATATTTGTAATCTCAAAGAATTTTGTGATCTTCCTCCTATCAATCAATTAAAAGATTTTCAACAATTAAAAAAATTCAAGAAAGGTGGCTGCGGAAGGAAATGTAAGTGAAAAAGGTGTTCTAAAGCTAAATATCATGAAGGAGAATACACCTTCCGACACAACATGGAAAGTATGGCAATAAGAAAAGGTATAGGGAAGTCCCTTACAAGAGAAGAAAATTCTCCAGAAAAAACACCTCCATAGTTGTTAAAGAAAAGAGATAGGAAGGCCCCTAAAGGCATAAAATGTTTTATCTGCAAGGGACCTCATTATGCTACTAATTTCCCCAAAAAGCTAAATCCTGGAACTAAGTTATATGCTATGTTTGAATATGAGAATCCAGGATGGGAAATCATAGATAGTAGAAATATTTCTGATGATAATTTAGAAAATTTATATGAATTAGTTGAGATTGATCCTGATTCAAGTTTTATGATGAGATTTAAGGATTTGAAGGACAAAAATAGAAAGATGTAGAGATATTCTGATGATGAATCAGACAGTTTTGATCCTGATGAATATTTCCTTACCACACTTCTCAAAGACACATTAAAGGATATTCAAGTGAAACTTCAAATTGAGAAGTCAAAGGATCCTTATAAATTAGTAGGAACAAAGGAAGAAAGAAAAAAAGTTGTTCACCAACATTTGGCTTGTCTCAAGCAATTAGAGTTAGATAAAGAAAAAGTAGAGAAACAAATTAAGTTGCAAAAGAAGCCTTCTAAAGGCTCTGCGAAAGAAACCAACCATGGATACAAAATCCCTCCATGGAAGAGAGAAAAACCTTCTTCCTCCAAATCTTCTTCCAAACAGAAGACATCAGATATTGATACTGATGTCATTACAATTTTCAAAAAGTTTGATCTTTTGATGAATGATGTAGCAAACCTTAGAAGATTGTTGTAGAATCAACAGAAAGAAATAAGAGATCTCTTTCTTCCACAGTGGGAGAAATTAAAGATCTTTGTTCAAAGTAGATCAATAATCTGATTTGAAAAACTCTCCTCTCAAGGAGAAGAAGAGGAAGCAGAAGAAAGCAATAGTGGCAATAGTGTAGTCCAAAAGACTAGAGACAAATCTTGCTCACTATTGCTAGCAAATAATGGAAATTATGTTAGAATAAATTTTTGTTTTCCAGGATACAAGAAGATTCCTCTAGATGCATTTGTGGATACATGTTCTTCCCGCTCACTGGCCAAGGCCAATGCAATATCTCCAGAATTCTGGAAGCATTGACCTGATTTACCACATAGTTATGAAATCAATAGAGAAAGGATCCATATGGGAAGGTATGCTTAGGATGTACATATTGAGATAATGGGAAAGATGTTTGTAATAGATTTTATTGAATACAATGATTTAGAAGATGATGTTCTATGAGGTTTTCTATTTCTTACAAAATATGAGCCTCTTCAGTTTTGGAAACACAAGATCTCATTAAGGTATCGAGATGGACAAATTGAAAGTCCTGCTCTCAAGATAGTTAATCATAAATTTGAGAACAGTGGGAAAAAAGGTAAGAAAGAATCAGTAAAATAACTAAGAAAAGATACATCTAATATTTTTGGAGAAATTAAACAAAGGTTTGAAATAGAATGTTGTAGCATGAACCCATTACAGTTCTAGTCCTAGGATCATGAAGAATGTGAGATTCAGATAAGACCAGAATGCCAATCTATGAATCCACATGATCCAGCCTACTTGATGAGTCCTACAGAGACAAAGGAGATGGATGAGCATTTAAATGAGCTACTAGAAGGGAATTTCATTCACCCTAGTAAAAGTACATTCTCATGTCCTGCATTCCTAGTTAATAGAAGAGCAGGACAAGCAAGAGCTAAAAAGAGATTTTGCATAAATTACAAGCCTCCGAATGATATAATTCTCCCTTTCAATTATCCTATTCCTTTCAATGCTGATTTAATTAGAAGGGTTCCTACTAAAAAGGTGTTTTCAAAGTTTGACTGCAAATCTATATTTTGGCAAATTAAAGTTAAAGAATCAAACATGTATAAAACAAAATTTTCAGTCCCTCAGGGAATTTATGAATGGAATGTAATGCCATTTGGGTTATGCACCACTCCAACTTATTTTCAGAGGAAAATGGACAAAGCCCCTAGACATTTGAAAGAATTTTATGCTATTTATATCGATGATATCCTTGTATTTTTTGATTCTATCACTGACCATTTGCAACATTTAGAAGAATTGTATGCAGACATTAAAAAACATGGAATATGCTTGACAACAAAGAAAATGGTGATTGGAAAATAAAAAATTGATTTCCTTGGTTTACATTTGAACAATGGCAAAGTTTAGCTTCAACCACATATCCTCCAACGTATTCAAGAATTTCTTGATATTCTTTAAGATAAAAAGAAAATTCAGAGATTTCTTGGATGCTTAAATTACGTGTCTCCTTTTTAAAAGGGTTTAGCTGAAGACCAAAAATCCATCCAATCACACTTAAAGGAAGGAAAAGAAGAATGGTCACTAGCAGCAACAGAGGCAATGCAAAGAATAAAATCAAAGTGTCAAAATTTTCCCTCTCTACAAACTCGTGCTCCTGATTTGCCTCTATATTTGTATATTGATGCTTCTAACAATGCATGGTTTGTTGTGTTAATACAAGAAGAAGGAAATGGAGAACAAAATATCTATGACTATCGATCTGGAAAATTCATTGATACAGAAAGAAGACATCATATATATGAAAGGAGATACTGGCTATCAAAAAAGGTATTGAGAAATTTAAAATCTTTCTTAAGCCAGTAAAGTTCATAGTCCACACAGATAGTCAAGCTATGAGAAGCCTACTGAAAAAGAAGCTGGATAAAGACACAGCTCAAGGCAGAATAGCAAGATGGTACTTTGAATTTCTTAGTTATGATTTTGAAATAGAACATGGATCAAAGGTGAGAACAACCCCCTAGCTGATACTCTAACAAGAGAGCTTGTAGGTTCTATTTATCATGACTTAGAATTGAATGCCCCAGATTGGTACAGGCCAGGTGGAATGCCAATGTATATGGTAAATTATGGTAATGGTACAATAACCAGTCTTCCATCTCTTCCAAAAGAGGTTGTTCAAGTATTGATGGAATCTTATTTCCTGAACAAATGGCTTCTTGACTTAAAAAGTCAGATCAGATACTACCATGGAAAAGGATTAGTAGATTTAGATGAAGAGGAAGAGTTTAAGGCACTTCTTGGATTGGATGAATCCCCCCTAAGATACTGGTGTGGAAATAATTCTCTTCATGTCAGCATCAAAGGTCTGTTTGGTATGAACTAGTCCAAGCAGAGTAAAATGAATTTGCTTAAAAATTTAAAATATGGTTTCATTACTAGAATAAGCTTTGATCAGGATACCTTTAAAGAATATAGTGATTTGGTGGGTGCCAGATTCAATCCAGATATGGAATAATTTTTAAATTTGATACATCCTCAGCTTAAGAGAAGAATACACAGTTCTATGGTACAATATTTGATTCATTACCCAAGAACGGGATATGATTTTCCAAGAATTGAGTTATATCCTGTTGAACATAGATGGAGAGCTGAAGTAAAGATTGAAGATATGGAGATCAAATTAAAGCCAACATCTCTTGCTAGAAGAATCAAAATGGATCAAGCCTATTCTCAAGATTATGTGGTCCAGATAGATTATGCTTTTAACCCTCAGTCTGAAGATTGGCAATTGGTATACCATGAGTTACCAAATGAATTATTAGATCCAGTACCATTCTGACTGGCTAGCACATGGGATTGTCTGTGTCATGGTGTCACCCACGTTAAGATGTGACAATAGGATGCAACCCTGTCATAAAAAGCAAGATCCTCATATCCACTTATGAGTGTTAAGTGGGCCCTTCTCACTAATGGGTATCCAAAAAGTGACTATCTTTATTCTCCACTATATTAGTGCTCACGACAGACTGCTTAATAGCTGTCTACTCCATAGTGCAGTATGTAGTGGGACGTGTGCCACATTTGTATGGATAGATTCCAAATTCATTATGATTTTCCATGAGGTTACAAGCTCAAGCTCTCCTATAAATTGTTGAGGATGCCTCATTCTCGACACGGGTTCTCTGGGTTGGAGTCTTGAATCTAGAAAGAGTCCCAAGTTTTGCATATCAGATGAATGCTCTCTCCTACACTTCATGCGATATGGATGAACAGAAATATGAATGCACATCTCTATGACGTCACCTTCCTTATTATGGTATCCAAATCTCTAAGATGCATCCCCAAGAATGACTAGCTCATTATGGTATTTACATATATATGGTGTGCCATAATTAAATATTATTTATATTATTTTATAATATTTTATTATTATGAAGGTGTATGCGACATGTATCCCAACACATAAATTCCTATGTCATTATACTAGAGACCTATTATTTTTCCTTTCCCTTTCTGTGCTCATAGTATTAGATAACATGATGGGGTTATAAACTTCATCATAGTTTCCTATGTACCTACAAGGTTGTTTTTGTTCATTGAGTGTTACAACACCATTTTTGTTTCCCCCTGTTGGAGGGAACTATATTCATTGAGATTCATTTACAACCCATATGATTTGTATGATTTATCATTCTATATATTTTACTTGCTTATTATGTGATGAATTTTTTATAATTACCAATTTGTAGGGTTTACATGCTTACATACATAGCTTACATTTACATGTCTTGTACTATTCTTCCATTTATTTTGTTTCCTTGCATCTTGTAGATGCAACCAATTCTAGGGGCATATGAAATATATAATACTCCTTTGTTGTGATTGCAAACAATTATAAATACTTGTATCGTAAATTATTATTATATTCAAATGGAGCTTCATCACATGGTATGCCATTTTCCAATATACCACTTAAGTAATGTGTCATATCACTTTCCATATAAGCATAATTTTCTAATCCCACTCTCTCTCATTTTCTTAATTTTTAATTTCTTGGCTAGTTAAGCTAGTAGTTTGTGCCTACTTTTCATTTGTGAGATACAAGATACTCATTGCATAATTTTCTTCTATTTTAAATATTCCTATGGATAATACACACTAATTATGAAGAACATACAAATAAATCAATTAGGGTACATTACTTTATATGGATCCATTATCCTATTTTTGTTTAAATATTTACTTTGCATGCATGTTTTATTTCTTACATACATGGAGATACATTATCATTTTAGAATTCACAAGCACCATGATTTGGGTGAAAAATACAATAGTGAAACTTGAATACCCAAAATCTTTGGGCCCTTTTTGAGATAATATATTAACATAATTATATAAAGACATGAGGTGGATTCTTCTGTTATGTTTGGATCCTTCTACAATGCCCGTCCATCTTCATTTATAGCCATTATTCACATATTTTACAAATACACTTATTTTCACATATCCAAATCATTGTTCAACTAAATTTCCACAGAGCTAATCCTTTCTTGAAATTTTACCTACTCTATAGCTTAGGTCATTTATGTGGGTATGATAGTAATCCCACAACAACAAATCTAGCCCCTAAATTTCTTAATGTTAAAATTCAAATTTGTTTTTACTCCTACCCTTTTCCACTAGTTGTTGGGAGCTTACTAATTGTATATTTTTCTAATATTAATTATTTTTTAGCATTTCAAGACATTCATTTGGATAATAATTCACATTTGAGCATCATTAAATATTTTAAAGTGTACAAAGATAAATAGTTAGAATAGGAATTCAATTGGTGAATTGAAAACAATAATGTTTACATCAAAATAATCTAAACATATATACCTACTTATTGCTCATTGAGCATTTGCATGATTATAAAGCTAGTCCTTTTTAGGGTTGGCCTAGGATAAATTTTCCCTCGTCATCTAATAATCTCCCAAATGTATTTTTAATTATTATTATATATGATAGTGTAGACAGTAGGGAATCAAGTGAATTGGGAAGTAGAGGTGTGCAATCAATAGGATCAAATAGATAGCTAGCCTAAGAGATCCACACATATAAAAATGACCTAACTAGTATATTCAATTGAAAAATGTTATAGTTTAGCATAGAATATTAGACAACAAACACAATTAAAATATCCATTTTGTACTAAATCGTCAAAATTAACATCATGTTAAATATATTCCATCACATTAATTATAAAACTAAGTATCATTCATCATCTCATTTTTTTTTTTAACTTCAACATTTTTTTATAAATTTATCACTCCCACAACTATCATGCACTAATCTAAATTAAGTTATACTAAATTAAATTAATAAGAATTGAATAATATAGATTAAACTTCATGAAAAATATTTTAAATTATATCAGATCACATTATAAGATGCAACAAATTTCAATTCGTTAAAAAAGTTTGTAGTTCAAACTAAACAATAGTTGTGCAAATCATGAAGTGAGAGATCACTGGCACTCCTTTGGAGTGTCAGAGTCGTGATTAATATTCTCAATGGAATCTCCTCTCAGTAATCTTTTTTTTTTAATATATCCATCTTTTTCTCGTCGGATATATCTGTTTTTCTGGTCTTTAAACTTAGGGTACATAGGATTAATTTGCTCAGTGGAATCCATTTTTCTCTTGTCATATACATCCATTTTTCTCATCCTTAACTGAGGGTACATATTCTAATCTGTAGAGCCGTATGCATTTCAAAACAAAACTGACCATGAACAGCCAAACAATGCGATCAATCACTGTAATGGTCGACCCTCTTCTGGCAGTGTCGTAGTCAAGGGATTAATGTTCTCAATGGAGTCTTATCCTCTTATATCTTTTCCACGTCTATTTAATGGGTATGTCCATTTATCTCTTGTCTTTAAAGGAGAGTTAAATATTCTCATCTGCAGTCATATCCATTTCACAGCAGAATACTGTATGTTGAACGTAACATCAGCAAACAAGAATCATGGCAACTGAGCATGAACAGACGAACAGAGCAATCAATCACTGTAAAGTCAAATTTTATGAACAAAACAATTATTTAATCTAATTTAAAGGTGAGATAAATCAAGTATCAAAACATTCAAATTTGGAATTTGTAGAAATAAATAGATTTAGTTGATTTTGGTGGTGCATTATTTTCTCTGGTTAAAAGGGAGCATCTTGTGCTAGCGTTGAAGGTAGCAACGACAAAAAAGATGTCATGTCAACTGACCGCGGATGGGAAAATAGAGCGGTCAATCGCTGTACAGTTGGCATTCTTTTGCGAGTGTTGTGGCCACGAGGTTAATGCTATTGATGGACTCTCTTGTCTGTCATATATTTTCCATGTCTGTTTGACGAGATGTCTATTTTTATCTTTAAAACGAGTCTACCATTCTAATATGTGGAGCCGTATCTATTAACCATCAATGTCACATTATTTAAAAGAGGCGAATCTAACTGCTTAGTTTATTCTAGTTAACAGCAACTCTGAGCAGAATAATGATAAAATCAAAATTGACTTGTTGCCAAAGCTTGGTGTATCTATCTTACACATTGTGAGATTGATCTCAAGAGTCACAGGTCTAATCTTTTGAACAGATTTGATTTATGACACAGACTTTAAATCGATAATTATAGATTTTTGTGACTTCAATGATGTTTGAGGATGTGCAAGGATTATAAATATTTAAAAATATCTTGGGGAAATCATTCAATTACAAGAATCGTGTTCTCCTAAGTTGGTCTTTTGACTAGACTAGTCTCATGGTTGTGGAAATTATTAAAGATAACACTCTTCAATCATGCAGATGTTATAGAATGATTTAAGGAAAAAATAAGTTTCTTTTAATTCTTGAAAGAAGAATGTTCTTCAAATTATTCTTTTCTCAATACTTATGATTTTTGATTTTTTTTTGATGAATAGGCATTAATCTATATTAAATCAAATATTAGAATAAATATTCACAAAAAAAGTGGGTGGTAAGAAGGTACACCCCGAGAGTCACATGGGTAAAACCCAGAAAACGAAAAGATAACCAGTCACATGGGTGTCGTTGAATATCAATTGCTCATTGTTTCATGAACATTGGGTGCCTTCAAATACCAACTCAAAAAGTAAACACACATAACATGTATCAGGTGGGATCATAATTAGTATGAAATAGATGGAAGTCAACATAATTTAAATTTTAAATTTTAAATTTGAAGGGTCACTTCCACATACGATTACTTTCTCACACACTAGGATACAATGAGTACATGAAAGTATTAATATCAATATTATATATAAATGTATGTGAATAAATACATATATAACTATAAAACCTGATAGGTATATAAATAATTGTAATGAAAATAAGATAAAATGTATACTAAGAGATCAAGAAATAAACCCAATTTTATATAAAGTTGGATCATTTATTACTATAAAATTATATTAAATCATTCCATTAAAAAAACCAAAATTAAATGGGACTTACATAGGTTGAAAATGGAGCCAAGAAATCTAGATTCAAAATAGAAATTACAATATCACATGAATTGCAAGTAGAAAGGGTGTTTATTAATGATCAAATGAGGTGTATATAAAGGAATTTTGAGCAAACTGAATTCGAAAATTTGAGGATTTTTTTTTTTCAAGATTTATAACAACTTGTGAGAGATAACTACCTCTCTAACTACCAACTTGCCACTGAAGAAAGTGGTTAACTTGGAGGGTAAAATAAATGACATAAATAAAGGTAAAAGTTTAACATTACAAACAGCTATTCACATCAAATCAATGTGAAACCTAATGTTTGTAATGTTAATTATTTTTAGATCATTATTTAAAAAATTTGGTTACGTGTTATGTTCAAATTTGGGCATGACACATAGAATACAAGGATTTGAATAAGAGGTGAAACTATAAATGAAGTGTAATGTCAAAATTGCACACCCTTCCAATTTCACAGTACATCTATTGTCACTACCTCTACTCATCCAATCCTCACCCCCTGAGCACAATCCCCCACCCCCATTACTATTGAATCCCTCTATAATTACAAATTCTACGTACTCCCTTTCCCACAAGGTTTGAGATTCCATGACTCACGAAGTATAATTGTAAAGGAGACCCACAAAAACATGTATTTTCTTTTCATTTGTAATCTATATCCTTTGATGTGAGATATAATTTTATTAATGAAATGTAATTATTTTACACATTTATCCACTACCTTGCAAGTTTATCAATAGTCAATCAATCAATATAAGGGATCTAACATATTGACTCCCTTAGATACCCCTAGTGGTTCTTCTTCTAACACTCCAAATTTTAAATAGAATAAATACTTTCAAAATAATGTAAATGTAGTTAACAATTCTCAAAGACTTGATGTTCCCACTATCATTGTTAAGAGAAATAAACACTAGACAAAACCATTAAGAATATTCATAGCATAATACAAAAAAAATGATTTCTTTTTTTTTTAAATTTAGTTACCACCCATTCACCCCCTTTCAAAAAATCAACCTCTCCCAATATTGAATGATCTCAAAGCTTTTCATTAGTTCCATCAAGTTCCTAGATATCATCAAGCAAGGTGGAGCCCTTCTCAAATTTGTATTCTTGAATCTTTTCTTTCTCTAGATCTTTCCTCATAGGAGCAAATTTTTCTTCAAGCTTTGAACATTTCACATATTTATCTTGAAATTTCTCATTCAAGTAGTCTTTTAAACTTTTTTTCCTTCTTCAACTTGCACTTTGAAAATAGTGATCGTCTCAATTGATTGTTTGAGTTGCTCATTTGTTTCCTTGAATCTTTATTTAGCTTTCTTGAGTTGCTCCCTCAACTTCTTAATACATTCATCTACATCCTTAATATTTTCTTTTAGGTCTATATTCTCACATTCTACTTTATCCAAATCATTAAAGGTTGATTTGAGTTAAAACTTGCTTATCGAATTCATAGTCTTCTTAAATAAACCCTTAAGGTATGATATCTTCTAGAGGAATAGGATACTTCCTAGTAGCCATGTGTTCCACCTCCAAGATCTACCTCAAAAATTAAGCCAATTGAAGGAACCAAGCTCTGATACCAATTATTGAACACTTAGAATACTGAGAGGGGGTGAATCAATATTCATCAAAATTCATTAACTTCATCAACTTAAATATGCATTCAAAGCATCTCATCAAACTTGTAAAAATGGAAAGCAACAATTAAAGAATGCATCACAACACATAACACAAGAACACCATATTTACGTGGAAAAATCTTGAAATAAAAAAACCATGGTGAAGATAAGCTCACAATAGATTATAATGGATTATAATGGATTTACATAATGGTGGACTCATTGTCCAAGGATTCACTATCTAGAAAGAATGGCTCATTTCCAAGGGCTCATTACCCAGAATAGAAAGAGGTAGAAGAAAGGGTGGCTTATTGCTAAGGATGAACTACTAACAATGCATCTGCAATATGTTGAAGGCACAATTCCAATTAAGTTCAAAAAAATGACTTTACACACTTCATACTTCACCACTATCACCTTTCACACTTCACACTACATCAAATCTCACTCACAGTCTTTGTTCTACATCTAATACCACACATCACAAAGTGAATTAACCTTCTATATATACCACAACCAACCAAAACACCAATTAGGTCAACTTAATTAGATGAACCATGTAACACCATGACCTATCAACCCAAAACTCTATCACAGATGCCTTGCAAAAGAAAATAAAAAATGTATCGCATCAAAATAGGTTGGCATGACCTATAATCACTCCAATGAATCTTCTATATACACAATTCAACTTTGTACGACACCAAAACCCTTAGGTGAGCACCACACAACAAAAATAGTGAAGGAACAATTGAATGAACCAACTATTCATTTACAAATCAACACAAGGACTACCAAATCACTTTCCACTTGGAGTGAACACACTTCTAACACCTTCCAACACTTCCTCAAAACTACACAACATAATATTCATCTACGGAGGAATGTAGAGCATTCCAACATTCACACTGCAACTGCAACTCTATTGTTACTAAGCCTGATACACTATCATTGATATCTTTAATTGCGAAGGACATAAAACATTGAAATTTGGATGTATAATCCTTAAACACACGCCATCACCACTTCAAAACCACATGACATGATGATGCTCAATGGAGCAATGTGAACCAAAAAATTGTTCCTTTGATTATTGAATGTGCATACTAGGGCTTAGTCAATTCTCCAAAACACTTGGTCTTCTTCAGACCAAAACTTCTATATTTATACAATGGGTTGCCATCAATGAAAACACCATATACCAATATACTCATGTTGCAAATATTTAGACCCCAAAAATGGTTGATCTATTTTAGGGCGCACCATAGACCACCTCTTTTGGCTCCAAATTTATATATTTCGATGTCGATAATTTATCAAATTAAAAAATTTATTTTGGCCATCTATATTTTATTTCTAAGAAATTAGAAGAATTGCATATAAATATAAAGTATTTTCACCATTTTAATCCTAACACTTTTTATTGAGCAATGTAAAGATCCTAAAATTATTCAAGAGTAGTCAAGGATAGATTTAGAAGTATTATTACAACACTTTCATCAATCAAGTTCAATTTGAAATACATCAAGAATAATGAAGCAATTTATGTGCAAGGAGCTATTATGATTAGTCATGCCATTTTGTGAAGATGAATTGAGTTATCCTTTACACACTAGTTTAAATAATCCACTATGTTTTATGAATTAAACTTTTTTAGGTCTATCAATAAGTCAAGGCATCCACCAATCAGATTATGCATGGAATCTCTTCTTTAATGGTTTTCACATCAAGGTAAGATTATCATTTGTTATTCATCAATTTTAGTCAATTATTGGTTTTTTTGGCCTTTTTCTAGCCTAGGGCATTTCCTCTTGATCATCATCAATCATTGTACATGGAGGTATAAATACCAACACAAGGATTGACTTAGGAAATCCCCTATACAACATACCCTTTCCCCCTATTTTCATGTGTGTAGGGTAGATCTGGAGGTTTTAACAAGTGACAGTTCAAGAAAGCATAGTGTAGACTGCAACCTACAATCCAAAATTTGTAGATCCAGAAATGAAGAAATCTAGTTTGGGGTGCACTATGTCCTTGTCATTGCAAATGTGGCCAAAATTTTAGTCGCAAGTTCCTCATTGTTGCCATTTCTCAAATCTAGGTCATTTCTTTAACTTTCTATTTTCACCTTTCTACTAAATTACATTTTTAGATGTATGGCTACATGTCAAATAGGCTTTTCAAATCAAACATGAAATTTATCATCAAACCTTAGTTGGTTTATATTTAATGCCAAGTGAAGAAAAAATGAGATAATCTTAGTTAACTTTATTGGATCTAGGCTCAATTTTCCTACTCAATAGATTTATTTGGGACTACTTGTGATTTTTTTCCATGTGTTGTATAGATTGTTGGTGGTTCTTAAGTTGTTGGTTTTGAGGTCTCCTTCAGGGGTTTAAATCCTCAACCCTTACTATGTTGGTGCTTAAATACTCAATTCTAAGCACTATATGAAATTCTTATCACTTGTAGTGTTTTAAAACACTTTTATTTATATTTTCATCTTTATGAATAGTACATTTTACAAACCTACAAAATGGGCCACATGGCCTCCCAAGTAATTTTTTTCCTCAAATGCTCTTAGCACTGAAAGTAGGAAACTTATATCAAAATTTATTTATTTGTCCTTCTAAGTATAATGGAAAGATTTATTTGAGCTAAAAGTGCTCCAATAATTTTTGTTGTTGTTGAATATGTGTATTTATTATATACACATATTCTTGAAAAATAATTGTTTGTTGTATTTGAGCTTGAAACCCTGGTATTCTACTATCATGTGGTGACCAAATTGAGTGAAACAAAAGTCAAGTATGACTTTCTTGAGCCTCTTAGACATGTTGGAAAAGTAAAAATATTGCCGCTTAACTAGAAAAGCTACAATCAGTGGATCTCACCAAAAACATACATGCAAAATATGAGATTGATAGATCTTCATAATTATTTTTTATTCTCTACATTATATAAAACATAAGAGAAGAGAATACAAGAATTTGCAATATCACACACAAAAAAAAGGTCAATCTCTTAATCAAGAATCCAAGTGCTCAAAATTCTCAAAATTGAAAATCTAATACCATGCCAAAATTATAAAACAAATGAACAACCATGATCTTTGTATGAGATAAATAAGCTACAAATTTATCAATAAAATAACATAATTACAAACCCATGATTTCAAGTGATGTGCCAGTGTCAAGATGATAATATTGTATTAGGAGATCAAAGAGAAGTTGTGGAAGGATGTTTGCATGAATCAACATGAATCGATGAAAATACAAGATAGGTAGTGAGTTTATATAGAACTAGGGAGAGAATGGAGATGGAGAATCCATCTAATAGGGAGTGACCACCATGTGATCTAAAAATAGTAAATGCTTCTCCCTTTTAGTATGTTGACACAAAAACACAGTATCTAGTAGTTATTAATTAAATAAGTTCACTTTATTAACCTAAGAAAGATTAATAAAATTGTAGGAAGAACTTAGCACTAAGGGAAAACAAATAATCCATTAGGAAAATAAAAAATTACACTAACATGGCTAGTGTTGGTGACCTGCTAACTAGGTGATGGATCAAAAGAGTTATGGTGTTCCTTTGGTGGTAAAAGTACTCTCAAATGAAGTGCTAGTGGCGGGTAGGTAAAAATTGATCCATTGGGGACTATGTGCCCTATGATTAGAAGTTGTATTACCATGAACTTTGGTTCAACCAATATGGTTCACTACCATATAACTAGAGTTTGGACCCTTAAAAGATATTGCCAAAATCCCATTGGTACTGTTCATCAACATACTTGTGGAACAATAAAATAATTTAAATAATTTCTACTAGCTATACCAAGGTGATCTAGACTATAAGTAATATTCCTTAATGATGTCAACTATGCAATAAAATAATTTTAACTACACAACATATTCCTACATGGTTCATACATATGTATATGTTGATGTAAAATTTAGGGATTACGATAGTGCCAAATTCTTCAAAATTCTTAAAAATGGCTAATTTTTTTCAAAGGGTACCCTATTAATTTTCAAAATTGTGAAAAGGGGAACCCCTATCCCTTTTTAGGATGTGGTTCGACACATTTTCCTTGATTTCATTAAAAGAAGGAGAGATGATGAAATGGTATGATTGTGGATGGGGGTTTGATGGATTTGGACAAGATATATGCTTGACTTACAACCTGAAAGATGAGTCAACCTATCCTTGGCCAAATTTGAAATAACCTTAAAGATGAAATGAAATGATTCAATTAATCTAATGATGTAAATGACTATTTTAATGTAAAAAAAATAGATCTAGAAAGTAACAGATAGAAACAGATTGTAGAAATGGACTGAGCGAGACATTATGCAACTGTTATAAACTTGGAGTAATTTTTGCAAGACTGAGGCACCTAAGGAACCTATGTCCTAGTAGGGATAATTTAGATATGATTTCACAATTCTTTGGTGCTAGATCAGATCTTTTGTTCTCCGCTTGTCGCACTATTAGATCACTGTCAGATTCTGAAATAACTAAGTTTTCATGAGTTTTCAAGGTGTGAGGTTTTGATTGCAATAATGAATAGTTGATCTTCAAGCTTCTTCCAATATTCTTCAAACTTGAAACTTGCACATTCAAAGAGAGAGGAAGGGTTGTGCCATATAGGGTTTTTCCTTACTCAAACCTTGTGTTAGTGTTTCCAATTCCACAATAGTAATGCTAATGAAAGAGAGCCTATATTTTTGAGGGATAAGGTTAAATGATTAAAAAAAAGATGAATCACCAATGGAATATAACTCACCACTCAAAAATGGCTTCCTTGAAGGACTGAAGTTATGCACATCTCCTCAAGGCTTTGGATCTTACTTTCTTGATTTGCTTGGAGACCTACAAGGGCTAGTCTTCACAAAAAATGTGATAACATAAACATAAAAAAACTCACATACACTTTTACATGATGCTTGGATCTTGAATTGTTGCAATAAATCATTGAAATTTTTCTCTTGACTTTCTTAATAATGCTTCTTAACAATAATTTCTCCAATAATTGCTTCTTCAATTTTAAATGATGTAATAACTAGGTATTTGTATAAAATTATTTTCACTTATGACCAAATTTAATACCGATAGTCAAAAATAGATATTTGAAATTCAAACAATAAAATGCCACCTCTGGCATATTCAAATTTGGAGCCAAAATATGGAGACATAGGCACTGTAGGCACTAGTGTCTTATACCTATTTTAAGAAATTAAGGAGTTGGGGCCAAAATATTAAATGAATGCATTTGTTTTCAGCTTGAAATTTGTTCATAGATATTAAAATGGGCTATGGAATGCATAATTTAAGAAATTACTTGTTCAATTAGGTCTAATTAATTAAGGGGGAGCAAAACATAGTGTGAAATAGTCAAGGGTGACAATTTATGAAGCTACAATTTTTATTTTTATTTATATGTAGTTGTACCTTTTGGATCTAATGATGAGGTCTATTTTTATTAGAATTTTAATGTTCTAAATGCAGGTTCACCAAAATGTGGTTTTTGAAAAATGGGATTTCAATGCTATCATATGACTTAGGACATAGAGCATACCTGCTCTCCACCTACTACATTCAAGGGTAACCCTAGAGATCTCAATGCAAAGGAGAAAGAGATCTTGCAATAGAGCTATCCTAGGGGTTGAATGCAAAATAATAAGGGGTTCACCACTAGGGAATAAATTGGAAAGACTAATGCAACGCAAGATGTAGTGCTAAACCCTAATTCAATGCAATGACTTACTAAATGACATAGAAATGCAAGTGAAACAAAGGAAAAAACTGTAGAAAGGAATGTGTGCACTTGGAAGTTTGGATATGTATGGAGGTATGGAACAATGAAAAAATTGACTTTAATTCTAAGTGGGATTCATTTTCCAAGCTGTGTGAATTAGTCTAGAATCTAGGTTTCTATGCGGGAACATGAATTTGCCAAATGGGTATCTGAATCTGCAAAAATATGAATTTTGACTGAAACAGCGACTCATTTTCCAGAAGTGGTGAATTATTCTAGTTATGGTTTTCTAAAGCTTCAAAGTCTAATCCTACTCTTCTCTATCTATTTTGTCCTTCTTGATTGATTTCCAGATTCGAAACCCTAATTTGCAACCTATAGGTGTTCTCCAATTTTCTCCAAGGCTTGCTGACAACTTTGACAACTTTGAATATTTTGAAAAAATTTCTCCAATATTTCTCCTCAAGAAATATACAACCTAGACCTACAAATAACACACAAAAGAGAAGGAAAAAGGTTGTTGGGTTAGTGGATAGGGGTTTTCCTTGGTCAAACCCTATTTTTGTAATCAAACCTTGAAATAGAATGATTTAGGAATGGAGAATGATGAATGAGAAAACTAAGATGTTACAACTCATCAAACCCTATCAATGAAGTGCTACAAACATGTGTGAGATGGTTCCAATGGATGTAGACCTTGATTCTTGCTTGAACTAGATAGATATTGAATGAAAGGCTTGCTTGAATCCTAAAACCCTATATCATAAGTGTTAGCTAAAAAAAAAACATGATGAATGAAATCTTTGACATGATGGTTGATGCTTGAATGCTAATCTAAAATGCTTGATAATCTACCCTTGAATGCTCTTGTGAACTCAAAATTTCTATATATGAATACTTGAATGCTTGGGGTTAAAATGAGAGAAAGAACCTTGTATTTATACTCAATTATGCAATAATTCCAAAAATTACAACACTACAAGACGACATTAGATCTAGGAGAATAAAATACCACCAAAAATTTGAATTAATTTTTATTTTGAGCCACATGGGACTCATTCGCCCAAGGTGGCTAATGAGTCCCACTGGGATTAATTTTTGGGACCATTTTTAAAAATGCTTAGAAAGGTGTGAAACCAGACTTGAGACCAAAAAATATAGGTGGGACTCATTCGATCAAGGTGGTGAATGAGTCCCAGATCACTAAATTTGGGGAATTCAAGCTTGAAACACCTAAATTATGATTGGTTAGTGATTTGTGTCAAGATTATCCTAAAAAATATGCATTAAATGAGGCTTATTGATGCAAAATAGGGCCAATTAAAGAATAAAAAATCACAATTATTATTTAAAACCCTAGAACAGTGTGAAAGTGTGTTACAACACTTTAGAAAACTATAAATAAGGTAGGATTAAGGTCAAAAGGAGGTTTATTAGGTATAGTTAATTAATAAAACCTTAGAAAAGTGTGAAAGTGTGTTAGAACACTTCACAACACTTTAGCAAGGTACCATTCATGTTCATCAATTCACAAGGGCCCAAGACCTAATGTGAATGTGTCAAACACATTACAACACTAAATCAAGGCACCATTAAGCCTAGTGCACAAGGAGGGCCCAAACAAGCAAAGGAAAAGAAAAAGGGATACTTTTTCCGTTACCACAAGAAGCTCTACTCTGATATGAATTGTTAGACACACAAGATGAATGAGAGGGTTGGGGTGAATCAATTGTGTATTGAAACCTTCAAAACCTTATGAATATTTAAACCCTTATTAAGCATCAACATGAATGTAAACAAATGAAAGATCAACACATCAACTACCATACATAATAGAACACTAGTTTTCACCTGGAAATCCCGAATTAGGGAAAAACCATAGTGAGGATTAACTCACATATATATGAATAGAAACACCAATTACAAGAGGCTCACTGCTAGAAGGGTTCATTTCCCAAAAGAAAGGCTCACTACTAAGGGATCATTGCCCAAGAAGATCACTTCTTTTGGAATACAAGAGAATAGAAAGGAACTATTATAAGGAGGTTCACTACCTTAGATAAATAAGAGATTCCACCACAACAACTCTTCACCATCTAAAACCATTGGCTCACTGCCTCTAGTAACTTTAGGTACACTGAAATGTAGACACCTTTTGCTCACTGCTTCCATTAGTCATAAGTGTTCATTCTCACACCAAGATCTCAGTGCTTGATCACATACACACCATTTCACATCAAACAAAACACCACAAACTTCTCCAACAATTGACCTTGTATATATTTCATCTACATCCATGAATAACCTTCTCCAAGTTGGCCTCAATGAAACATATACACCTCAAATGTGTAGCCACTAAATAGGTCAACACTAAACACTTATACAGTGGAAATAAGTCAAGGAAGACCACACCAATGGTTAACCCAGAACAAAATCTACACTGAAACACTACACCATGCTTCAAAAAGCAATGAAGCACATCCACAATTAGTGCTAACATGCCAGGCCATCCAAACCGCATTACCACTAACAAGCAACCAATTACACACTTCACCAGGTCCAGAAACATCATGTAGACCATATAGAAATATCACACAACATTATGGAATATTCCAACAACAAAATATTCAAACACAATGGCATAGACATATGCAATTGAGAAAATTATCATCCTGTGAAATCAATAACACTACCACTAAGATACAACTCATGAATCAAGCTTGCAGAACAACTAAAAACCAATGCATCCAAGGGAAGATAGATACAATCATCATTAGCACATTCCTAATTATGCAAGATGATAAACTTAAAGAAAGAGAAATGTGAAGCAATTCCATTTCTCCTAGACAACCCTCTTCAAAATCCAGCTCACTGTCAAACACATCTTCCATTGCCACACGATCTAGAACTTGAAACTCTGTATATAACACCTTTGATCAATTTTGATCATCACAAGCAATCACACAAGCACATCTTCAAGCATGAAAAAATGCGAAGCATAATATAGAACACACCCCTGCCATCTTGTATCTTTATACAAATTTTCTCAACATAACCTAGAAACCAAGTGACCATGCTACATCTACAACACTTTCTCAACACCACAAACACCTTCTCATCATAACCACACTAACAATTGACATAGGCTAACATCAATGACAACACTAGTGAAAACATAGTGCAACAAATATCATTTTAGGAAAGTATTAATGACCTTGTGAAAATTGAGGATGATTTTGTAAAATCCACCAAGGCCTCAAATAGGTGCTTCCCATGATAGGAGGTTGGTGAATCACTATTGGGGTATTCAAGAAGATAAATATCATTGTTGATGTCCTCAATGGGAGAAGGAATAGGATTAAAAGAAGATGAAACTTCTTATGCCATAAAGACTAATGTAGAATGATTTGGAGGTGGTGGAGAAGGGTGCTTAATATTTTCTTATTTTATGGTGAATTTTGATAGCGTTCTATTTTTCTTTTGGTTGGTCAGTGGGGATATCAAAATTAATGGTGGTGGGATAAAGAATGTCCAAAAATAATTGACAGGAGGTGCACTAAAATTTAATAAGAGAAGTGAGTGTGGAATTGTAAATAAAACTTATGTTGGGCATGTCTAGTGGTAGAGAGAAAGAAGGAATATGAGGAATCTTGAAAATGACAGGCGGATCCATTGAAGGAGAAAAGACAACCTACACTCTTTTAGGGTGAGGCTTGTTTTCATTTCAACTAAGGAAAGAAGCGGCTACAACAATAACATGAGGAGATGGAGAAGGAAGATACAAAGGAATCATGAGATAAAGAGGTCACATAGGAGGAGGATGCTAAGTATCAAGAATCTCTATAGTACCTTACTCTATATTTGCAACCTTTCAATAGTGCTTGCATTGTCACACAAGTTAGATTCAATGGTGGTGGTATTTATATTGAGTTATAAGAGGAGGGGGAAGATCTGTCTATTTTGGTTGTGGGATAGTCCCTTTTTTATAATAGGAAGAGGAAACATCCTAGAAAATGGAAATCAAGATGCATATGGTACATGTAGAATCTACACTATGGGTAATTTTTATCTTTCTACCATAAAGGTAGGTGGAGGAACTAAAAGGCCCCTAAAGGGTGAGGTGTAACCAATACATAGAATGTTTACTGTCCTATGGGTTTATCCCCCTTTCATATTATAGGGGTAGGTATATGAATAATAAGAACCATGTGAGGATAGAACACCTAGGGAGAAGATCTATACAACAAGGGTACCTTTCCTCATTTTTCCATATATGTAGGTAGAGGAACATGAGAAAATATTGAGAATTATGAGATCATGTGGGGAATGTTAGGTCAGCCCAACAATGAGTGATTATCCTTAACTACCATAGGGGTAGGTACAAGGATAGAAGATAACTAGGAGGGTTCAATGAATGAAGGGGAAGTGACTATAGAAGAAGAATAAGAAGGTACAAAAGAAGAGGACCCTAGATGAATTTCCTTAAAATTTGGATAAGATTTCAATGGGATGTTAGTATTGGGTATGTGTGGGATCATCATGGAAAAAACAGGCCCTTAAGTGGTGAAAAATTAAAAAAAATTAGAGTTAGGCAACTTGACGTAAAAATTTGAATAAGTTATCTATATTTTTTCAAAAAAATGTAAGAATAAAATCTATAGCAAATTGAATGTAGTTTCTAAACTACTAGGTTTATTTTAAAAAAATCTATTTGGTGAGAATTTGAAATTTCAATGTAGTCTAGTACTTAAATTTCAGGAAAAAAATAAGTAGGTGTTTGTCTGACCACCCTAACCACAATAAAATGATAATATCTTAGATATAAGTAGAGGACTCATGTCTCGATGTGATGCATATTTTTTTGTAATTTATTTCCAAGTAAATAATTAATTATGAATTTTTTATTACAACCTTTAAAAAATATAAAACCTCATATGTCTGATCACCTTAACTTGGTCAAAAATTCATGATTTTTTTTTTTTTAATCTTATAGTATGCTTAACATAGAATGTGACACATGTTTCAAATTCAAAAAATGTGATACCATTTGAAAGTTATAAATGTTTTTCAATCATCCTATCAATTAGGACTTTAGTTGTAATTCAAAAAGAAAATGAATAATAATTATTTATTAAATTCAAAGTAAAGTATAATGTATATTGGTGGAAAGTTGAGAATCTCCTTTAAAACCCCTTTTCATTTCATCAATTTTGGGTAAAAAAAAAGTCGTCAACCACATACCCTACACATACCCGTCATATCGTCATTTTTTTCCCATCATGATCTTGCACATACCCTATTAGATGGTAAGGTTTTTAAATATGAAGGAAATGTAATTAGAGACGTGTTTGATGGTCTCCTTTACCATTGTACTTCCTGAATCTTATATTATAAATAGGATCGTAGACAAATATACAAAAAAATGGATGTATACATAAAATATAAAAAATATAAAGATATAAATATATGTGGTTCACCCAATATGGTCTATGTCCCTAGAGAAAAAACCAATCTTTCCTATATTCTATCTAGTAAAATGAAGGGATACAACCTACAACACATCCATTGCAACTTCCTCTTCACTCTCTCACTATATCCTCACACAATAAAATACCTAGCCATAATACCATACCCTCATTAAAGGGGGCTTCCTACTAGGGAAAGAAAATCCAACATAATCTCTACCATCATATCTATGACCTAATGATGAATTGTCCATATTTATAATGAAATATATATATAGATTTTGGCTTCAAGGGTGCTACCTTCAAGCCCCCATTGGGGCACATGGCCCTTAGACCCCATAGGGAATATCCTCTGCACTCCCTTAAAATTAATTGGGCTCTAAAACCAATAAGACTATAACCCATATCCAAAAATATCCCACTTGGAGACCAATCAAGAAGATAATAAAGCTTCATACCAAAAATTTCCCACTTGGAGACTTATTACAACAACTCCACTTCTACTACACTTTCTAGACTAGGCTCCAACCTTGAACATGGAAAATTTCTCATCTGCATCATCATCCTTGAAGCACAACTAAAATCGAGAAGGAAATCAACTACTCTTGAGTTACTACCCTTGTCAACATGTTTGCAGGATTTTGGCTAGTGTGCATCTTTTCCACCTTCATTTATCCATCTTCATAAACTAATTGTATGAAATTATATAGAGCTATATATATTTAGTATTGGAATGAAGGGTTGATTTCTTTGCATAATGAATGACACTCTAGATATCATTGTACAACCATTTATCCTCAAGTGATTATTTCCCAATTCCCCCCTAAACCTTTGTAACTAAATGATCTGTTGTTAGCCTATATGTAATAGTGGCATACTTAGCTTATCTTGTTGAAATTATAATTTTTTTTTGAAATATGGAAATCTAATTTAGTGTTGTTCCACCTACAATTAAAAAATACCTTGTCATGCTCTCCTTATATCTATATCATCTTCCATATCCTTATAGAGTAGATTTGGAACCTCCAAAACATAATGATTGGTAGTATTACCTCTCATATACTTGAGAATCCATTTTATTGAACTCAAATATGATTTTCTTGGATTTTTCAATTAGCTACTCACAAGTCCAACTATATGTGCAATATCTAACCTTGTACACACTATGGCATACATCAAAATTCCAATTGGTGATGAGTATGGAACCTTGGAAATATAGTTTATCTCCTATTTCTTGGGACACATCTCCTTAATCAATTTTTAATTTGGATAGGAAAAATTTTACTAACTAATTTGGCATCCTACATTTAAAATATTTTCAACACCCTCTCTATGTACTCAATTTGAGAAATGTTAATGTGTGATTTTTCCAATCTCTTGTTATTCTCATACTCAGGATTTTATTTATAGCACCCCAGCCCTTCATTGTAAATGAATTAGATAATTTTATTTTAAGCACATGTATTGTTGGAAAAACAAGGATAGACAACTGGGAGGAGGGGAGGTGAATCAATTGTCACAAAAACTTAAACTTTTCTAACTTAACTTAATCTTAGATATGATGAATAAGCAATTAACCACAAACAATTAAACAATCAAAGAGATAGAGAACACCAAGAAATTTTTTCATGGAAAAATTGTTAGGGGAAAAAAAATGATGGATGTTAGTCCACAAGATTATACCTTGTTAAAAGTACAATGAGAAATAATAAGGGGAATCTACATGCATTCAGGAACACTGCCTAGAGCTCACTGCTCAAATATAAAAGAGGACTCACTATCCAACAATACAGAATAGGATTAAAATCCAAAGGGTATGAACTAAGAAAATAGCTTCTGCACAAGCCTAATGACAGTTCCAATTAAGCTTAGAAAACCTTCTTCACACTTCACTCAATCTTCTTCACACTCTCCTCTGCAATTGAATGATATTCACACATAGGAGCACAACGAGAACCTTTTCACACTAAGTAAACCACTTCATCGATGAAACAAGCACTCTTATATATCCATTACATGAGATTTCATCACAACTTGCTCAGCCAAAAAAAAAACATATTTGCAATGTCGACCCAAATTTACAAATAAACATTCAATGTGAATCAACCAAGGTTGACCACAACATAGTGGAGACCCAAATTAACATCTCGAACACAAAAGACTTTAATTAATTTCACCACGAAGATCCACAACATGCTAGCACCAACATGTCAACTGGTGACATGAAAAACCGAACACACACAAGAAAAGATCTTCAACCACGATCTCTCCAATTAATGTGGACGTACCAAAAAGATAGAGAATGATCTAGAGACATCTAAGAACACCAAGAAGCAATAAAGAAACATGCACAAAAATAGAGATTAACATAATCACACAATCTTCATTCAGGAACACTAACAAAGACAATAGAAACATTGTTAGACCACAATACAATAAAAAATTCATGCGGACCTCTGAAGCCTCTAGTTGATGATCTCGAAAAATTCAAAAACAAACCCTTTAATCCACACCAATTGAAATTCAACGTAAAGAAAAAGATGTCTTCATGACTTGCACAGTTCCACTGGGAACCTAGAACACTTCCTTTTACAAATTTTTCAATATCCTCAACATATACAACATCTGATACACCAAATGCTAATAGTGATGACATCAATGAAAACCACATATCAACAACCATATCCAGAACATCCAAAAATCTCCCCCTTTGGCATTGATGGCAACACATGATGTAAAAAATACCATCAATCCAATACACTGACTTCTTCTACTCAACTACACTTCTCCCCACAAGGCTCTTCTCCATAGAAAGATTTTTCACAATGCACTTCTCCCCCTTTGACATCAATGGAAACAATAACCATGAACTTTGCAAAATACACAATTTGAACCACATATTTTCACATCTGACTACTCCCCCTAAGTAGTGGCCACAAAAACATCAATCTAGATCAAAATATAGTAATGTAGCTCACAAATTTATTCAATCAAATGCATCCTTTAGTTCTTGTTAGGAGGGGTAATTACCCCTAGCATTCCTCTGAGATACTCAAAAGTATCCTTCGACAATGGCTTAGTAAATATATCGACATTATGTTCTTTGGTAGGCACATACTCCAATCTGAATTCTTTCTCATTCACTTTCTCCCTCAAGAAATGAAACTTGATCGATATGTGTTTAGTATTAGAATGCAACACCAAATTTTTTGAGATATTTATTTCACTTGAATTGTCACAGTATATGGTAATAGGATCTCCATATACCACCCTGATATCTTTCAACATCTGTTTCATCCATATCACTTGAGTATAGTTATTTGTAGTAGTAATGCATTCTACTTCACTAGTAGATAAATAAATGGAATTCTGTTTTTTGCTCAACTAAGACATCAGCTTCTTCCCTAGGAAGAAAGCACCACCACTAGCACTTTTTGCTGTCATATACATCTCTAGCCCAATCCACATTAGTATATGCACTCAAAGTGAGATCATCATCCTTTGGATAACAAATTCTAAAGTCAACTATTCCTTTCAAGTATTTGAAAATTCTCTCTGCAATAGTCACATGTGATTCTTTTGGATCATCTTGAAATCTAGTAACCATACATACAACATTCATAATGTCTAGTCTAGTATGAGTTAAATAAATCAATCCACCAATCATTGACCTATATCTAGTTTTATTCACCTTAGGAGAATCATCATTCTGTGTTAGCTTACATTCGGTCACCATGGGAGTACCAACAAGTTTTGAGTCATCCATTCCAAACTTCTTTAGCAGTTCTCTCACATATTTGGACTAAGATATGAAAATTCCCTTGTCTAACTGAGTAACTTGCAATCCCAGAAAGAACTTCATTTCTCCAATCATACTCATCTCAAATTCATCCTTCATCTCATCAAAAAAATTTATACATAGATTGTCATCTCCTCCAAAAATTATGTCATCAACAAAAACTTCTATAATTAACTCCTTATCATGATCTAATTTGAAGTATAAGTTGCTATCAGCAGTACCTTTAGTGAATCCAAGCTTCAGTAAATTTATTTGTCCAATCTAGAATAGCAGGCTCTGGGGGCTTGCTTGAGTCCATTTAGAGCTTTTTTTAATCGACATACCATATCTTCCTTATCATAGTGTTGAAATCCATCTAGTTGTTCAATGTATACTTCTTCTAGTTCTCCATTCAGAAATGTTGACTCCACATCCATCTAATAGAATTTTTAGTCCTTGTATGCAACATAAGCAAGAAATAACCTTATAGCTTCAATTCTAGCAATAGGGGAAAAGGTTTCTTCAAAATCAACACCTTCCATTTGAGAATATCCTTTACATACTAGTCTTGCTTTATTATTGACCACCTCACCTTGTTCATTCAGCTTGTTCCTAAACACCCATTTAATACCAATCACATTTTTGTCTTTAGGCCTGGGAACCAGTATCCATGTGTCATTCTTTTTAATCTATGTCATCTCTTCCTTCATAACTTCCAACCAGTGTTCATCTTGATAGGATTTAGTATAATTTTTAGGTTCAATCCTGGAAATTAGACAATATTCTTCTACAATATTCCTTCTAGTTTACACTCCTTTATTTTTATCTCCTATGATTTGATTTTCAAAATGATTTAGCTTTACATACCTTTGAGCTTTGGAGCATTCTTGATCTTCTGTTTCTTTTGATTCTTCTTCTACACTTACACTTGTTTGTGCTTCCTGACTGACTTGATTTACTTGAACAAATCGAGGTTGCTTTACAGGATTATCCTCAATAGTAGCAATGAAAACCCATTCATCTTCATTTCCATTATCTTTATCAAACTCATCATCAGTCACTGCTTCCTTAGAAAAGTAACATCTCTTTTGGAATCTAGAATTTTTACGCTTAGATCTAGGAACTCTTTTAGGACACCTTGATGCAAAATGACCTATTTTACTACAAGAGAAACATTGAATAGGAAATACATCTTCATACTTACCTTTTCCTCTACCTTCTTGTTTTACAATTAGTGCTTACAATTCTTCTACTTCTCTTTCCTTATCTTCAAGCTATTTTAGTTCTTCATCATACTTGGATATCTTTCTGGAACACTCTCTCAGACTATATCTTTTCCTATTACTTTTGGATATAGTATCCTTGAATGTAGATTCAGTCTTTTGTGCAGATTCACCAAATTCACTTATTTCAAAAGCAACAAGCTTTCCAACTAGCCTGTCTCTTGATATCTTTGTTACTAATCTTATCTATTCAATAGCATGAGCTTTCACTTTGTAGGAGGGAGGTAAGAATCTGATTATCTTAGCCACAATTTCATCCTCATCCACAAAGCCATTGTAACATCTAATACCCATCACTATCTCATCTACTCTCTGCATAAAAGAAGTGATATTTTCATCTTCACCCATCTTCAAATTCTCATACTTTCCTTTCAAACTTTGTAGCTTAGCCATCTTCACTTGAGCATCTCCGTCATAAAATTTTTCCAGCTTCATCCAAATCTCATGAGCTATTTTCAATCCTATCACATTATCCATCTCTAAATCTGTCAAAGAACTCACCAGAGCTTCAATATCCCTAATATTATTTTCAACATATTTGATCTCATCAGTAGTGGAGGGACCATTATGAGGGATAACATATGGATATTTTGTATTCTTCCATAAAGCTTCACCAATACATCTTAGATGACATTGCATCCTAGCTTTCCACAGTGAGTAGTTAGTTCCATCAAATATTGGGTTATCCTTCTCGAATGTTTCCATACCAGATCACCTCAATCTTTTAGACCTGTTTAGAGGAACACAATCTGATACCAATTGTTGGCAAAACAAGGACAGACAATTGAGAGGGGGGGTGAATTATTTGTCATAGAAACTTAAAATTTTCTAACTTAACTTAATCTTAGATCTAATGAATAAGAAATTAACTACAAACAATTAATACATTAGATAGAAAGAGAACACCAAGATTTTTGTGTGGAAACCCTATTAGGGGAAAAACCATGGTGGATGTTAGTCCACAATATTATACCTTGTTAAAAGTATAATAAGAAATAATAAGGGGAATGCACATGCATTTAGGCACACTACCTAGAGCTCACTGCTCAAATACAAAAGAGGCCTCATTTTCCAACAATACACAATAGGATTAAAATCCAAAGGGTATGAACTGAGAAAATAGCTTCTGCACAAGCCTGATGACAGTTCCAATTTAAGCTCATAAAACCTTCTTCACACTTTGCTAAATATTCTTTACACTCTGATCTGCAATCGAATGATATTCACACATAGGAGCACATCTAGCACCACTTCACTAATGAAAAAAATGATCTTATATATCTGCTACATGAGATTTCATCACAACTTAGTTAGCTAGAAAAATAAAATATATTTGCAAGTTGTCCCAAATTTATAAATAAATTTTCAATGTGAATCCACCAAGGTCAGCCACAACATAGTGGAGACCCAAATTAACATCTCCAACACAAAAATACTTTAATTAATTTCACCACGAAGATCCACAACACGCTACCACCAACATGTCGGTTAGGGACATGAAAAACTGAATATGCGCAAGAAAAGATCTTCAACCATGAGCTCTTTGATTAATGTGGATGTACCACAAAGATATAGAATGATCTAGAGAAATTTGAGAACACCAAGAAGCAACAGAGAAACATCCACAATAACATAGATTAATAGAATCACAGAATTTTTGTTCAAGAACACTGACAGAGACCATAGAAACACTGTCATACCACAAAACAATCAAAACTTCACGTGGACCTCTAAAACTTACAGTAGATGATCTAGAAACATTCAAAAATAAATCCTTTAATCTACACCAACTGAAATTCAATGTAAATAACAAGACGCCATCATGACCTGCACAGTTCCACTGGGAACCTAGAACACTTCCTTTTACAATTTTCTCAATATCCTCGACATATTCAACCTCTGATACACCAAATTCTAATAGTGTTGACATCAATGACAACCGCATATTAGCAACCATATCCACAACATCCAACATGTATGTCCTACATGTTAGACACTACAATAAGCATGACATCTAAATATAATAACAAGATAATATAGATCCCATTATCTTGTCTCTTAAAATAAACACAGTAGTCAAATTGACATCTGTCATAAGCCTATCAAATTTTAAATATCAATGTAGTGGATCTTTCTTTAGGCCATACAATTTCTTTAACCTGCATACTAAATTCTCCTTCCCTTTGACCTCATACCCTTGTAGCTGTTGCATATAAATATCTTCCTCCAATGTCTTTGCATCTAATTTTTTTAGATGAAAATATTATACTATCACTAGACTTAAAATAGTTCTAATTGAAGTCATTTTACCAATAGAAGAAAATATTTCATCAAAATTTATACCCTTTTTTTATGCCAAACCCTTTACAACAAATCTTTCCTTGTACCTTATTCTTCCTTCATCTTGTAAGCCCATATGTTTTGCAATGTTCTTTTACTAGGAAAAAATATTGAACCAAGTCACAAGTTTGGTTTTGTATCAAAGAGTCCATCTCCTCTTTCATGGATTTCTCCAACTTCTTTCTAGTTCTACCTACATTTCTTCTTCATAACTTTCTAGTTCACTAGAATTCGTCAATAATACATAATAGAATGAAGGAGAGTATTGTTTACGGGGTTTACTTAACCTTGTAGATCTTCTAGTAACACTTGCAAGAGTTTGAGGTACCTACTATTTTTCTTGTTGTTGAACATTTCAATTTTTTGAAACCTTTGGAACTTTATTTTCTATAATTTCATCGAGAACCATATATTTTATGTTTTCTTTTTCCTATTTCTTTCCCTGCAACTAATCTTCATACATGAACTATTGATTAAATATCACATATCTTCTCCTAATGATTTTATGGTTTTCATAATCCCAAATTGTTCTCGAAAATTATTAATTCCATATATCCAATAAAAGTACACTTCTTGGATTTTAGCTCAGGATTAAAGCTTCAACCTTGATTCTATTGATAAGATTACAAAAATGTAATTTTTGGGTTATAAAATTAAAAAATCAATTTTTTTTCTATAGAGTTGGTTTTTGGTAGAAAAAAAAATTACTAGGTTTTTCAACACTACCAAGGGTCATTCCTCTCATATTTGTATTCATCAATTATGGATTCAGATTGGGCTTTAAATGTTAATTGTAAAAGATCCTCTGGTGTATATGTATTTACTATGTTTGATGTTGCAATCAATTAGATGAGTAATTGATATCTTGTGGTCAAATTATCCACTATACAATTAGATTATATGGAATAACATCATGCCTATAACAAAGCCATATTTCTTAAGAGATTATGTTTAGATGTTGGGCTAGAGGAGAGAGCCATTACAATTCGTTTTGGTAGTTTGAGTGTCATATGCCTAGGAAAGAACCTAACCTGGCATGTGAGGATGAAGCATAGTGATGTATACTACCATTTTATTTTGGATATTGTAGAGGATGAGAAGGTGATGGTGAAAAAAATTGACACTTCACAAAATATTGTAGATGCACTAACAACAAATACAATGAGCATGCAAAATTTTAGTTGTGCAGTATTATGATTCTATAGGCATTTCAAACCATAGAAATTAGTTTATGCATTTGATACTCCCTTTTCCATTTGAATGTGCTCAATAAGAGGGAGAATTTTTCAAAAGGTTTTCCATCCTTCCTTCTATTGATAAGATTACAAAAGTGCAATTTAAGGATTATAAAATATAAAAAATAATTTCAAGGCTATAAAGTTGGTTTGTGGAAAAGAAAATTTATTGGCTTGTTTATCATTGTGAAGGTGGTTTTATCACACCAATCTCTTTAATCTATAATTTTTTAAAATGGGCACAATAAAACTCCTTGATCAAAATTTATGGCCTTTGAAAGTTTTCATAGGAAATGAGAAAAACTATTGGACACATAAAAGACTTGCATAAAGGGGAGTCACACCTATTGACAAACTTATGATGCATTTTATGAAACATTATTAGGAATATTTTATGGGGGGATAATTTGGGTGCTATTTTTGCATAGTTTTAGCTCATGAATTTTAGTTAAGGAAGTATTTATTACACCTTTCTTCCTCTCATTTGGTATCAAAGACTAATCACCCAAGATTATATGCATTGGGTAGACTATTTTTTGTACTAATCTTGATTTGAGTAGGAGCTTGAACATATAAATTTTTAGCTTATTACAAGAATATATTGTAATAGTATCAAGGATTGAGATGGAGAAGTTCTCAAGAATAAACACTAAGTTATCAAAGCTCAAAATGGAGGATGTGCTCATAAATCAATAGTTATGGCTTGTAGTATCTAAATTCAAACCTATAGCTACATCATAGTAATATTCAGCTAAGATGTATAGAAAATAAATTGATCTTATTAGATTCATTTTGGCCAATTTAATATTTTTAAATATGGATAAAGATACTACCATAATAAATCTTTTGAAGAATCTTGGAGAAATTGTGATTGAATTTACTTTAGAAAGGAACTATATACCCTCAAGATTGAGGATGGTGATTCTATGGTTGAAAATCTAACTGAACATTCAATATGATAGTTACAAGATAAAGTTGGAGAATAAGGTTATAAAATGCATCTTCATTGGATATAATTTTGGTTTGGAATGATACAAGCTTTAGGATCTTGTGGAAAATATTTTTTTGTATAGTAGACATGTTATCTTTAGAGAAATTAATTCTTCTTCCATAATATTTTATCTAGAGAAGGATGCAAATAATGATAGTCTAGAAAGTACTAGAGAAAATATTTAGTCTCCACCTCTATCATTGAGGAGGTTCAATTAGAAAAGAAAATAACTAGATAGGTATACTCCCTTTGATTGGAGATTTTTTTATTATTAAAACTGATGAGACATGGAATATAAAGGAGGTTGCGGGTGTGAATTATGTAGATTCTTGAAAGGTGGACATGGGTGATGACATGACTTATTTGAAGAGAAATAACACATGGGACCTAGTACCATTTCCTGATGAATGAAATCCTATTGTATGTAAATGGGTATTCAAAATAAAATAGGGTTTGAAGGAAGTGTTGTAGATTATAAGGTAATATTGGTTGTTAAGGGTTATTAACAAGTTGATGGAATATATTATGGTGATAATTTCTCCCCAATAGAACAACTATCATACATTCAATTTATATTGTCTCTTTCTATAGTGTATGATTTTTAGGTTGATAGATGGATGTGAAGACAATATTTCTTCATGGTGATTTAGAGGAATATATTTATATGAGACAATTTGAGCTTTATAATAAAAAACATAACAAACATTTCATTTATAAGTTGAAGAAATATGTCTAGAATGGTCTTAAGTAATCTCTTAGGATGTGGTACTAAAGGTCTGACTCTTTATATCAAGTTTTGGATTTTTTATATAAAAATTAGATCATTTCATCTACTATAATATGGATGGTGATTGTATTCTCATTATTGTGTTATATCTTGATGAATTATTTTTTTTAATAAATGGAAAGTTTTTATTTATTATTTCAAGTCTCATCTTTCAACATAGTTTGAAATGAATGAATTATGTGAAGTTAGGTACATCTTCAGGATGGAGATCAAAATATAGTGTAATTTTTTCTTTTGGTTGGGCTAGAGTAAGTATGCAAACTCAGTGTTGGATAGGTTTAGCATATTTTATCATAGGTCATTGTGTGTTCTTGTTACACTGAGGACAAAATTATCTATTAATTAGTATCCAATTTCTCCTAGTGAGATGAAGGATACGAAGATAGTACCTTACTCTCTAAGTTTAGATGATATTTTCATGTATGCTATAGTCTACATAAGACTCGACATTGCCCAAGTAGTGGGAATCCTTAGTTGATTTAGGGATAATATTATAAAAGTACATTATAAAATAGTGATGGAGGTATTCAACTATTTGTGGGGTACTTATGAGTAGTCATTATTCTATCATGGTTATCCTTCAATAGAAAAGCATTCATCATCTACTCATGGATTTGTTGATTCAGATTGAGATAGAGATGCTGACAATAAACTATCCATTAGTGGGTATGTTTTTACTATTTTTGGTGGTAAAATTGGTTAGTTGAGTAAGAAATAGGATGTGGTTAGTTTTTCACTATAGAATTAGAGTACATAGAAGAAACTCATGCTTATAAGGAAGCTATTTGGCTTAATATATTATGTTTAGATGTTGGACTAGAGACAAGAGGCATTTTAGTTTATTTTGCTAGTTAGAGTTTCATAAATTTGGAAAAAACCTAATGCTTAATGTGAGGAAAAAGTATATTGATGTATTGTACCATTTTTTTTGAGATATAATAGATTAAGGGAGGTTCATGTTAGAAAATTTTGAAACTTTATATAATATTATAGATTTAGTAACAAAACTAGTGAGAACATAAAATTTTAGTTGGTCCTATAATTCTTTTGGTGATTCGACCCCTATAAATTAGATTATGGAATCGATACTTCCTTTGATCTTGACAAGTGTTAACCAATTGGGAGAATGTTTAGAAAGGTTTCTAAACCCTACTTCTATTAATATTATTAGAAAAGTGTGAGTTTTGAGTTTTAAAATATATAAAATATAATTTATTGGCTATAGAGTTGATTTTTGGCCAAAATAAAACTATTAATTTCTATAAAACTCTCATAATAGAAAGAAATATAAAATGAGTATCCAAAATCCACAGTACAAAAGAATAATAAACATACCACAAGATAACACCATATGTACTCTAGAAAAATCCTTTGAAGGAAAAAATATAGCCTCAAAAATCACCCAAACAACTTAATGTATTATCTTAAGAGACAAGATTGTAATACACTTATAGAGTCTCTATGTAAGATTTTGAAGTATCAACCATTCTAGTTGTATTCCTTCATGTGAATAATAAAATGATAATTATGTAACCACACATAGAAGTTAATGATGCCTCTACTCACATATGTAATCTACAAGAGACTCTCAATCTAACATTAGAGAACAAGATAACATCAAAACCATTCATACTCATGCTTTTGGAGAATAAGATTGGACAAAATGGATAAGTGATACTATATAAACCATGACCTCCAAATTAAATATTTAATACTAATTTTTTTCAATATTAAATATTTTCTTAGATGTCACCTAACTTATTATGGTATGCAAATCTCTAAGATGCATCCCCAAGAATTACTAGCTCGTTATGGTATCTACATATCTATGATGTGCCATAATTAAATATTGTTTTTCCTCCCTCAAAATTTCTAGCCAGGGTAAGTTATCAAGAAGCCAACTCAAATGTTGATGATTTTGGTAGAAATATAGATGCAATTGGGTTTGATATAGGTTTCCCTGTAATTGAAAAAATCATTAATCATTCCCAACCTTGATTCCAAGAGCTACCAACTCCTTCTAGAAGTCTGCTATCAAAAAAACCTCGTACACAAAGCCAAAGGCTCGCTAGCATAGATCTAAAATCTCTTTCTGATGAAACTTTGTTCAAGCAACCTGAAGCCTCAACTAGTGGATGACCAAGTATGTCCATAAGATCTTATTCTATGTCTCGTAATTTTTGTAGTACTTCAAATAAGCCATATCTTGATTATAATCCTCAAGAATCTTTAGGATCATCTAGTCATTTCCCCATGTACAAAAAACCCTCCATAAATCCCTATCCATCAAAATCCTATTTGGCCACGCTTTCTAATCTCAGTAGCAACCCAAAAATTATGGATAGTTTGGCCAAATAGGTCAGTCAAAGACTTTCTTTGACACCTAAAGAAGAAGAAAAAATTGATCAGAAGGGTAAAGGGATCAAACTCACAAGAATGGGAAAAAAGGGTTGCATGATGAAAGAGAAGATCCCTAAAGGATAGCTCCCACAAGTAGGATTTGAAAAGAAAAATATCTATAAAATGGAATTAAATGACCAAGAATAGGAGATAATTGGATATGAGCTTGGTCAATGGCCAACTCTTGAGACATTTACTGTCATTAATTCTGATAAGAGATTATGGGGAATGTATGAAGCAAGACTTCATACAGATTTGGGTAGGAAACAAAAGAATTCAGAAGCCCAGAGGAATTGGATAGCACAATGGATGATATTTTCTCAAGAAAACATAGATGACATGGCTATAGATGTTAGATTTTTTTGTGATTTATGTTTAGAAACAGGTATGTGCAGGATCATGATGGGCCAAAAAGTAGCAATATGATGGGTATGTGGCTGATGACTTCTTTGTTTACCCAAAATTTATTAAACAAAAAGGGTTTTTAAAGGAGATTCTCATCTTTCCACCTATATAAATTATTTTTTACTTTGAATTTAATAAGTAATTATTATTCATTTTCTATTCAAATTATGACTAAAGTCTTGATTGATAGACTGATTGAAAAACACCTAAGCTTTCAAACGATATCACATTTTTTGAATCCAAAATGTGCATCACATTATATGCTTTGCATACTTAAGGATTAAAAAAAGAAAAAATGAATTTCATGAAGTTTTGACCATGTTAAGGTGGTCAGACATACGAGTTTTTTATATTTTTTAAAAGTTGTAATAAAAAAATCATAATTAATTATTTACTTGGAAAAAATTACAAAAAAATATGTATCACATTGGGACATGAGTAGGTCTACTTATATCTTAAATATTATAAAAAATTATTATCATTTTATTGTGGTTAGGGTGGTAGGATAGACACCTACTTCTTATTTTTTCCTGAAATTTAATTACTATTGCATTGAAATTTCAAATTTTCACCAAATAGATTTTTTAAAAAAAAACCTAGTTTTGAAATTGAATTCAATTTTCTATAGATTCTATTCTTACATATTTTTGAAATAATATAGATAACTTATCAAATTTTTACATCAAGTTGCCTAACTCTGATTTTTATTTTTTTGCCACTTAAGGTCCTATTTTTTCCATGATGATCCTACACATACCCAAGCTATAAATAAGTTAGAGAGTGTTTCAACTGATCAACAAAAGATATATACTTCTGCCTTGAATTCTAAACATTATAGTTCTATCTATCAAATGATATAGTTGGTGTTAGCTATGATGTAAGAGAGGTTCACAAGAGTGTTAAGACTGCCATCTCTACTCAGCAACACCAAGACAACTATCTTACTCATATCTATGATGACCAACAAAATTATGAGACTACTAGGAAGGTAAATGATTTAGAAAACAAAACTCTCCTAGATTTTGTTGCAAAGAATCTGGAAAAAGTGAGAATGTTCACTAAAAAGATAAGAGTTTCACAAACTGAGAAAGATAGCTCTGAAGAAGAAGACATAGAAAGGAAAGGAAAAGTTGTTGAACAACCACCTCCCAAACCAAAGAAGGTACTCATACAAAAAAGACATAGTGCAAATAAAGAAGAAACATAAGCTTCATCTTCTCATAAACCTTCTCACAAGCCAACACCTCATGTTCCAATGCCCAAGATTAAGGAACATAGTCTAGCAAATAAAGAAGAATATTTAAAAGATTGGCTTGCAAAATTGGGAGTAGAACAAGAACAAGTAGAACCAGTATATATGGATGAACCGGGTTTTTCTAACAAAGAATCTGAAGCTAAGACATCTGATGTAAATACCTTAGTTCTTTCTGATAGTTGTAGTGAGTCTAAAACTTCTGTAGATAATGATTTTGAAGAAATAGATTTAGATTTTTCTAGCTATAAGAAAATTGAAGAAAAGGAACCTCGAGAATCACTAAAGAAGCTGTCAATAGACATAGAAATGCAAGAACCGGTTACATAAAACCTCAAAATGGAATAGATGAGACCTTATGCTTCTAGTGGTTATATTTTGAATATTGATAAGTTAGTAAATCCCTATGAAGCTATCTGCACATGGATAGACACACCGGAAAACATGTTTGAAAGAAGTGGTTCATGGATAGAACAAGAAAAAGTTTTGTATGTTGTCAGATTAATGTTTGGAAAGTTGAGAAATTGGTGGAATAATTTTCCAGATCAAGGACCAAGACCTAAAGTAACCCAAGCACAATCTTCAGATCCCATACTAGTGGATCCAAAAAATTTGGGTAAAGATGATATTTTCCAAGTTGGTTTTGATGAATTCAAATGGTTTCTTATTGATTTGTTCTGTGATGATATTTCTAACCAAGCTCTTGAAGCCAATAAGATACTACAATCAATGAAATTGAAAAAATTGGAAAAACTTGATGAGTATAATTGTATGTTTGAATCATACATGGTTGCAACATGAAAAATGCATGACTTGGCAACAAAAAAATACTATCTTAATTCACTCACTTATGGATTAGGAACTTGGGCGCAAGACTATATCATTCAGAAAGAACATAAACAACTTGATGATGTCAGTTTTCCAACTATCAAAAGATTGATCAAATACAAGTTGGAAAATAAATGTTTGTTAGCAGCTTTGCAGCTCAACAAGGAGGAATATAATCATATTTGTAATCTCAAAGAATTTTGTGATCTTCCTCCTATCAATCAATTAAAAGATTTTCAACAATTAAAAAAATTCAAGAAAGGTGGCTGCGGAAGGAAATGTAAGTGAAAAAGGTGTTCTAAAGCTAAATATCATGAAGGAGAATACACCTTCCGACACAACATGGAAAGTATGGCAATAAGAAAAGGTATAGGGAAGTCCCTTACAAGAGAAGAAAATTCTCCAGAAAAAACACCTCCATAGTTGTTAAAGAAAAGAGATAGGAAGGCCCCTAAAGGCATAAAATGTTTTATCTGCAAGGGACCTCATTATGCTACTAATTTCCCCAAAAAGCTAAATCCTGGAACTAAGTTATATGCTATGTTTGAATATGAGAATCCAGGATGGGAAATCATAGATAGTAGAAATATTTCTGATGATAATTTAGAAAATTTATATGAATTAGTTGAGATTGATCCTGATTCAAGTTTTATGATGAGATTTAAGGATTTGAAGGACAAAAATAGAAAGATGTAGAGATATTCTGATGATGAATCAGACAGTTTTGATCCTGATGAATATTTCCTTACCACACTTCTCAAAGACACATTAAAGGATATTCAAGTGAAACTTCAAATTGAGAAGTCAAAGGATCCTTATAAATTAGTAGGAACAAAGGAAGAAAGAAAAAAAGTTGTTCACCAACATTTGGCTTGTCTCAAGCAATTAGAGTTAGATAAAGAAAAAGTAGAGAAACAAATTAAGTTGCAAAAGAAGCCTTCTAAAGGCTCTGCGAAAGAAACCAACCATGGATACAAAATCCCTCCATGGAAGAGAGAAAAACCTTCTTCCTCCAAATCTTCTTCCAAACAGAAGACATCAGATATTGATACTGATGTCATTACAATTTTCAAAAAGTTTGATCTTTTGATGAATGATGTAGCAAACCTTAGAAGATTGTTGTAGAATCAACAGAAAGAAATAAGAGATCTCTTTCTTCCACAGTGGGAGAAATTAAAGATCTTTGTTCAAAGTAGATCAATAATCTGATTTGAAAAACTCTCCTCTCAAGGAGAAGAAGAGGAAGCAGAAGAAAGCAATAGTGGCAATAGTGTAGTCCAAAAGACTAGAGACAAATCTTGCTCACTATTGCTAGCAAATAATGGAAATTATGTTAGAATAAATTTTTGTTTTCCAGGATACAAGAAGATTCCTCTAGATGCATTTGTGGATACATGTTCTTCCCGCTCACTGGCCAAGGCCAATGCAATATCTCCAGAATTCTGGAAGCATTGACCTGATTTACCACATAGTTATGAAATCAATAGAGAAAGGATCCATATGGGAAGGTATGCTTAGGATGTACATATTGAGATAATGGGAAAGATGTTTGTAATAGATTTTATTGAATACAATGATTTAGAAGATGATGTTCTATGAGGTTTTCTATTTCTTACAAAATATGAGCCTCTTCAGTTTTGGAAACACAAGATCTCATTAAGGTATCGAGATGGACAAATTGAAAGTCCTGCTCTCAAGATAGTTAATCATAAATTTGAGAACAGTGGGAAAAAAGGTAAGAAAGAATCAGTAAAATAACTAAGAAAAGATACATCTAATATTTTTGGAGAAATTAAACAAAGGTTTGAAATAGAATGTTGTAGCATGAACCCATTACAGTTCTAGTCCTAGGATCATGAAGAATGTGAGATTCAGATAAGACCAGAATGCCAATCTATGAATCCACATGATCCAGCCTACTTGATGAGTCCTACAGAGACAAAGGAGATGGATGAGCATTTAAATGAGCTACTAGAAGGGAATTTCATTCACCCTAGTAAAAGTACATTCTCATGTCCTGCATTCCTAGTTAATAGAAGAGCAGGACAAGCAAGAGCTAAAAAGAGATTTTGCATAAATTACAAGCCTCCGAATGATATAATTCTCCCTTTCAATTATCCTATTCCTTTCAATGCTGATTTAATTAGAAGGGTTCCTACTAAAAAGGTGTTTTCAAAGTTTGACTGCAAATCTATATTTTGGCAAATTAAAGTTAAAGAATCAAACATGTATAAAACAAAATTTTCAGTCCCTCAGGGAATTTATGAATGGAATGTAATGCCATTTGGGTTATGCACCACTCCAACTTATTTTCAGAGGAAAATGGACAAAGCCCCTAGACATTTGAAAGAATTTTATGCTATTTATATCGATGATATCCTTGTATTTTTTGATTCTATCACTGACCATTTGCAACATTTAGAAGAATTGTATGCAGACATTAAAAAACATGGAATATGCTTGACAACAAAGAAAATGGTGATTGGAAAATAAAAAATTGATTTCCTTGGTTTACATTTGAACAATGGCAAAGTTTAGCTTCAACCACATATCCTCCAACGTATTCAAGAATTTCTTGATATTCTTTAAGATAAAAAGAAAATTCAGAGATTTCTTGGATGCTTAAATTACGTGTCTCCTTTTTAAAAGGGTTTAGCTGAAGACCAAAAATCCATCCAATCACACTTAAAGGAAGGAAAAGAAGAATGGTCACTAGCAGCAACAGAGGCAATGCAAAGAATAAAATCAAAGTGTCAAAATTTTCCCTCTCTACAAACTCGTGCTCCTGATTTGCCTCTATATTTGTATATTGATGCTTCTAACAATGCATGGTTTGTTGTGTTAATACAAGAAGAAGGAAATGGAGAACAAAATATCTATGACTATCGATCTGGAAAATTCATTGATACAGAAAGAAGACATCATATATATGAAAGGAGATACTGGCTATCAAAAAAGGTATTGAGAAATTTAAAATCTTTCTTAAGCCAGTAAAGTTCATAGTCCACACAGATAGTCAAGCTATGAGAAGCCTACTGAAAAAGAAGCTGGATAAAGACACAGCTCAAGGCAGAATAGCAAGATGGTACTTTGAATTTCTTAGTTATGATTTTGAAATAGAACATGGATCAAAGGTGAGAACAACCCCCTAGCTGATACTCTAACAAGAGAGCTTGTAGGTTCTATTTATCATGACTTAGAATTGAATGCCCCAGATTGGTACAGGCCAGGTGGAATGCCAATGTATATGGTAAATTATGGTAATGGTACAATAACCAGTCTTCCATCTCTTCCAAAAGAGGTTGTTCAAGTATTGATGGAATCTTATTTCCTGAACAAATGGCTTCTTGACTTAAAAAGTCAGATCAGATACTACCATGGAAAAGGATTAGTAGATTTAGATGAAGAGGAAGAGTTTAAGGCACTTCTTGGATTGGATGAATCCCCCCTAAGATACTGGTGTGGAAATAATTCTCTTCATGTCAGCATCAAAGGTCTGTTTGGTATGAACTAGTCCAAGCAGAGTAAAATGAATTTGCTTAAAAATTTAAAATATGGTTTCATTACTAGAATAAGCTTTGATCAGGATACCTTTAAAGAATATAGTGATTTGGTGGGTGCCAGATTCAATCCAGATATGGAATAATTTTTAAATTTGATACATCCTCAGCTTAAGAGAAGAATACACAGTTCTATGGTACAATATTTGATTCATTACCCAAGAACGGGATATGATTTTCCAAGAATTGAGTTATATCCTGTTGAACATAGATGGAGAGCTGAAGTAAAGATTGAAGATATGGAGATCAAATTAAAGCCAACATCTCTTGCTAGAAGAATCAAAATGGATCAAGCCTATTCTCAAGATTATGTGGTCCAGATAGATTATGCTTTTAACCCTCAGTCTGAAGATTGGCAATTGGTATACCATGAGTTACCAAATGAATTATTAGATCCAGTACCATTCTGACTGGCTAGCACATGGGATTGTCTGTGTCATGGTGTCACCCACGTTAAGATGTGACAATAGGATGCAACCCTGTCATAAAAAGCAAGATCCTCATATCCACTTATGAGTGTTAAGTGGGCCCTTCTCACTAATGGGTATCCAAAAAGTGACTATCTTTATTCTCCACTATATTAGTGCTCACGACAGACTGCTTAATAGCTGTCTACTCCATAGTGCAGTATGTAGTGGGACGTGTGCCACATTTGTATGGATAGATTCCAAATTCATTATGATTTTCCATGAGGTTACAAGCTCAAGCTCTCCTATAAATTGTTGAGGATGCCTCATTCTCGACACGGGTTCTCTGGGTTGGAGTCTTGAATCTAGAAAGAGTCCCAAGTTTTGCATATCAGATGAATGCTCTCTCCTACACTTCATGCGATATGGATGAACAGAAATATGAATGCACATCTCTATGACGTCACCTTCCTTATTATGGTATCCAAATCTCTAAGATGCATCCCCAAGAATGACTAGCTCATTATGGTATTTACATATATATGGTGTGCCATAATTAAATATTATTTATATTATTTTATAATATTTTATTATTATGAAGGTGTATGCGACATGTATCCCAACACATAAATTCCTATGTCATTATACTAGAGACCTATTATTTTTCCTTTCCCTTTCTGTGCTCATAGTATTAGATAACATGATGGGGTTATAAACTTCATCATAGTTTCCTATGTACCTACAAGGTTGTTTTTGTTCATTGAGTGTTACAACACCATTTTTGTTTCCCCCTGTTGGAGGGAACTATATTCATTGAGATTCATTTACAACCCATATGATTTGTATGATTTATCATTCTATATATTTTACTTGCTTATTATGTGATGAATTTTTTATAATTACCAATTTGTAGGGTTTACATGCTTACATACATAGCTTACATTTACATGTCTTGTACTATTCTTCCATTTATTTTGTTTCCTTGCATCTTGTAGATGCAACCAATTCTAGGGGCATATGAAATATATAATACTCCTTTGTTGTGATTGCAAACAATTATAAATACTTGTATCGTAAATTATTATTATATTCAAATGGAGCTTCATCACATGGTATGCCATTTTCCAATATACCACTTAAGTAATGTGTCATATCACTTTCCATATAAGCATAATTTTCTAATCCCACTCTCTCTCATTTTCTTAATTTTTAATTTCTTGGCTAGTTAAGCTAGTAGTTTGTGCCTACTTTTCATTTGTGAGATACAAGATACTCATTGCATAATTTTCTTCTATTTTAAATATTCCTATGGATAATACACACTAATTATGAAGAACATACAAATAAATCAATTAGGGTACATTACTTTATATGGATCCATTATCCTATTTTTGTTTAAATATTTACTTTGCATGCATGTTTTATTTCTTACATACATGGAGATACATTATCATTTTAGAATTCACAAGCACCATGATTTGGGTGAAAAATACAATAGTGAAACTTGAATACCCAAAATCTTTGGGCCCTTTTTGAGATAATATATTAACATAATTATATAAATACATGAGGTGGATTCTTTTGTTATGTTTGGATCCTTCTACAATGCCCATCCATCTTCATTTATAGCCATTATTCACATATTTTAAAAATACACTTATTTTCACATATCCACATCATTGTACAACTAAAATTCCACAGAGCTAATCCTTTCTTGAAATTTTACCTATTCTATAGCTTCGGTCATTTATGTGGGTATGATAGTAATCCCACAACAACAAATCTAGCCCCTAAATTTCTTAATGTTAAAATTCAAATTTTTTTTTACTCCTACCCTTTTATACTAGTTGTTGGGAGCTTACTAATTGTATATTTTTCTAATATTAATTATTTTTTAGCATTTCAAGACATTCATTTGGTTAATAATTCACATTTGAGCATGATTAAATCTTTTAAAGTGTACAAAGAGAAATAATTATAATAGGAATTCAATTGGTGAATTGAAAACAATAATGTTTACATCAAAATAATCTATACAACATATATACCTACTTATTGCTCATTGAGCATTTGCATGATTATAAAGCTAGTCCTTTTTAGGGTTGGCCTAGGATAAATTTTCCCTTGTCATCTAATAATCTCCCAAATGTATTTTTAATTATAATTATATATGATAGGGAAAACAATAGGGAATCAAGTGAATTAGGAAGTAGAGGTGTGCAACCAATAGGATCAAATATATAGGTAGCCTAAGAGATCCACACATATAAAAATGACCTAACTAGTAGATTCAATTGAAAAATGTTATAATTTAACATAGAATATTAGACAACAAACACAGTTAAAATATCCATTTTGTACTAAATCATCAAAATTAACATCATGTTAAATATATTCCATCACATTAATTATAAAACTAAGTATCATTCATCATCTCATATTTTTTTTAACTTCAAACATTTTTTTATAAATTTATCACTCCCACAGCTATCATGTACTAATCTAAATTAAGTTATACTAAATTAAATTAATAAGAATTGAATAATATAGATTAAACTTCACGAAAAATATTTTAAATTATATCAAATCACATTATAAGATGCAATAAATTTCAATTCATTAAAAAAGTTTGTAGTTCAAACTAAACAATAGTTGTGCAAATCGTGAAGTGAGAGATCACTGGCACTCCTTTGGAGTGTCAAAGTCGTGATTAATATTCTCAATGGAATCTCCTCTCAGTAATCTTTTTTTCCGAATATATCCATCTTTTTCTCGTCAGATATATCTATTTTTTTGGTCTTTAAACTAAGGTACATAGGATTAATTTGCTTAGTGGAATCCATTTTTCTCATCCTTAACTAAGGGTACATATTCTAATCTATAGAGCCGTATGCATTTCAAAACAAAACTGACCGTGAACAGCCAAACAGTGCGATCAATCACTGTAACGGTCGACCCTGTTCTGGTAGTGTCGTAGTCATGGGATTGATGTTCTCAATAGAGTCTCCATCCTCTCATATCTTTTCCATGTCTATTTAATGGGTATGTCCTTTTATCTCTTGTCTTTAAAGGAGAGTTAAATATTCTCATCTCCAGTCATATCCATTTCAGAGTAGAATACTGTATGTTGAACATAACATCAGCAAACGAGAATCATGGCAACTGACCGTGAACAGTCGGCCGAACAGAGCGATCAATCACTGTAAAGTTAAATTTTATGAACAAAACAATTAGTTAATCTAATTTAAAGGTGAAATAAATCAAGTATCAAAACATTCAAATTTGGAATTTGAAGAAATAAATACATTTAGTTGATTTTGGTGGTCGCATTATTTACTCTGGTTAAAAGGGAGCATCTTGTACTAGCATTGAAGGTAGCAACAACAAAAAAGATGTCATGTCAACTGACAGTGGATGGGCAAACAGAGCAGTCAATCGCTGTACAGTAGGCATTCTTTTGCGAGTGTCGTAGCCATGAGGTTAATGCTCCTGATGGACTCTCTTATCTGTCATATATTTTCCCGGTATGTTTGACGGAATGTCTATTTTTATCTTTAAAACGAGTCTATTATTCTAATATGTGGAGCCATATCCATTAACCATCAATGTCGCATTATTTAAAAGAGGCGAATCTAACTGCTTAGTTTATTCTGGTTAACAGCAACTCTGACAAGAATAATGATAAAATCAAAATTGAATTGCTGCCAAAGCTTGGTGTATCTATCTTACACATTGTGAGATTGATCTCAAGAGTCACAGGTCTAATCTTTTGAACATATTTGATTTATGACACATATTTGAAATGGATAATTATAGATTTTTGTGAATTCAATGATGTTTGAGGATGTGCAAGGATTATAAATATTTAAAAATATACTAGGAAAATCATTCAATTACAAGAATCATGTTCTCCTAAGTTGGTCTTTTGACTAGACTGGTCTCAGGGTTGTGGAAATGATTAAACATAACACTCTTCAATCATGCAGATCTCGTAGAATGATTTGAGGAAAAAATAAATTTCTTTTAATGCTTGAAAGAAGAATGTTCCTCAAATTATTCTCTTCTCAATACTTATGAGTTTTTTTTTTTTATTTTATTTTATTTTTTTTAATGAATAGGCATTAATCTATATTAAATCAAAGATTAGAATAAATATTTAGAAAAAAAAGTGGGTGGTAAGAAGGCACACCCTGAGAGTCGCATGGGTAAAATCCAGAAAATGAAAAGATAACTAGTCACATGGGCGTAGCTGAATATCAATTGCTAGTGATTTCATGAACATTGGGTGCCTTCAAATACCAACATAAAATGTAAACACACATAACATGTATCAAGTTGGATCATAATTAGTATGAAATAGATGAAAGTCATCAGAATTTAAATTTTAAATTTTAAATTTGAGGGGTCACTTCCACATGGTATATGATTACTCTCTCACGCACTAGGATAAAATGAGCACATGAAAGTATTAATATCAATACTATATATAAATATATGGGAATAAATACATCTATAAATATAAAACCTGATAGGTATATAAATAATTGTAATGAAGATAAGATAAAATATATACTAAGAGATCAAGAAATAAACCCAATTTTATATAAAGTTGGATCATTTATTACTATAAAATTATATTAAACCATTCCATTAAAAAAATCAAAATTAAATGGGACTTACATAGGTTGAAAATGGAGCCATGAAATCTAGATTCAAAATAGAAATTACAATATCACATGAATTGCAAGTAGAAAGGATGTTTATTAATGATCAAATGAGGTGTATATAAAGGAACTTTGAGCAAACTAAATTCCAAAATTCGAGGAAATTTTTTTGTTCAAGATTTATAATAACTTGTGAGAGATAACTACCTCTCTAACTGCCAACTTGCTACCTAAGAAAGTGGTTAACTTGGAAGGTAAAATAAATGGCATAAATAAAGGTAAAAATTTAACATAACAAATGTCTATTCACATCAAATCAATGTGAAACCTAATGTTTGTAATGTTAATTTTTTTAGATCATTATTTTAAAAGTTAGGTTATGTTCTATGTTCAAATTTGAGCATGACACATAGAATATAAGAATTTGAAGAAAAGGTTCAAAACTATACATGAAGTGTAATGTCAAAATTGCATACCCTTTCAATTTCATAGTACATCTATTGCCTCTACCTCTACTCGTCCAATCCTCACCCCCTGTGCACAGCCCCATTACTATTGAATTCCTCTATAATTACAAATTCAACCTACCCCCCTTGCCCATGAGGTTTGAGATTCCATGACTCAAGAAGTATAATTGTAAAGGAGACCCACAAAAACATGTATTTTCTTTTCATTGGTAATCTATAACCTTTGATGCGAGATAAAATTTTATTAATGAAATATAATTATTTTACACATTTATCCACTACCTTGCAAGTTTATCAATAGCCAATCAATAAATATAAGGGATCTAACTTATTGAATTCCTTAGATACTCTTAGTGGTTCTTCTTCTAATGCTCTAAATTTTAAAAAGAATAAATTCTTTCTAAATAATGTAAATATAGTTAGCAATTCTCAGACTTGATGTTCCCACTATCATTCTTAAGAGAAATAAATATTAGACAAAACCATCTAAGAATATTCATAGCATAATACAAAAAAAATGATATTTTTTTTAATTTAATTATCACCCATTCAACCCCTTTCAAAAATTCAACCTCTCCCAATATTGAATGATCTCAAAGCTTTTCATTAGTTCCATCAAGTTCCTAGATATTATCAAGCAAGGTGGAGCCCTTCTCAAATTTGTGTTGTTGAATTTTTTTCTCTAGATCTTTCCTCGGAGGAGCAACTTCTTCATCAAGCTTTGAACATTTCACATATTTATCTTTCAATTTGGCATTCAAGTAGTCTTCAACTCTTTTTCCTTCTTCAACTTGCACTTTTAGAATAATGATTATCTCATTTGATTGTTTGAGTTGCTCATTTCTTTCCTTGAATCTTTCTTTAGATTTCTTGAGTTGCTCCCTCAACTTCTTAATACATTCATTTGCATCCTTAATATTTTCTTTTAGGTCTCCATTCTCACATTCTATTTTATCCAGATCATTAAAGGTTGATTTGAGTTCGCCTTGTATATCGAATTCATAGTCTTCTTTAGTAAACCCTTAAGGGATGGTCTCTTCTAGAGGAATAGGATACTTCCTAGTAGCCATGTGTTCCACCTCTAGGATCTACCTCAAAAATTAAGCCAATTGAAAAAACCAAGCTTTGATACCAATTGTTGAACACTTAGAATACTGAGAGGGGGGTGAATCAATATTCATTGAAATTCATTAACTTCATCAACTTAAATATGCATTCAAAGCATCTCATCAAACTTGTAGAAATGGAAAGCAACAATTAAAGAATGCATCACAACACATAACAAAAGAAATATATATTTACATGGAAACCCTTGAAAGAGAAAAACCATGGTGAAGATTAGCTCACAATATATTATAATCAGATACAATGGATTTACATAATGGTGGACTCATTGTCCAAGGACTCACTATCTAGAAAGAATGGCTCACTACCAAGGGCTCACTACCCAGAATAGAAAGAGATGGAAGAAAGGGTGGCACATTTCCAAGGATGAACTACTAATGATGCATTTGAAACATGTTGAAGGTACAACTCTAATTAAGCTTAGAAAAATGACTTTGCACACTTCATACTTCACCACTATCACCTTTCACACTTCACACTACATCAGATCTCACACACAATCTTAGTTCTACATCTAATACCACAAATGACACAATGAATTAACCTTCTATATATACCACAACCAACCAAAACACCAACTAGGTTGGCTTAATTAGATGAACCATGTAACACCATGACCTGTCAACCCAAAACTCCATCACACATGCCTTGCAAAAGAAACCAAAACATGTACCACATAAAAATAGGTTGGCACAACCTATAATCACTCTAATAAATCTTCTATATATACACAATTCAGCTTTGTATGAGCCTAAAACCCTTAGGTGAGCACCACACAACAAAAATGGTTAAGCAACAATTGAATGAACCAACTATTCATTCACCACTCAACACACGTACCACCAAATCACTTGCCACTTGGAGTGAACACAATTATAACACCTTCCAACACTTCCTCAAAACTACACAACATAATATTCATATACGGTGGAATGTAGAGCATTCCAAGATGCACACTGCAACTACAACTATGCCATTACTAAGCTTGATACACTATCATTGATGTCTTCAATTGGAGAAGACATAAAACCTTGAAACTTTGGATGAAGAATCCTTCAAAACATTCCAACAACACTTCAAAACCACATGACATGATGATGCTCTATGGAGCAATGCAAACCACAAAGCTATTTCTTTGATTATTGAATGTGCATACTGAAACTTAGTCAATTCTCCAAAACACTTGGTCTTCTTTGGACCAACACTTATGCATTTTTGCAATGGATTGCCATCAATGAAAACACCATATTACAACATGCTCATGTTGCAAACATTTAGACCCCAAAAAGGGTTGATCTAGTCTAGGGCACCCTACACCTTAGACCACCTCTTTTGGCTCCAAATTCATATATGTCAGTGTCGATAATTTATCATTTGAATTTCAAATTTTATTTTGGCCATCTATATTTTATTTCTAAGAAATTAGAAGAATTACATATAAATACAAGGTATTTTCACCATTTTAATCCTAACATTTGTTATTGAGCAATTTAAAGATCCTAAAATTAGTCAAGAGTAGTCAAGGGTAGATTTAGAAGAATTATTACAACAATTTCATCATTTATGTTCAAGTTGCAATACATCAAGAATAATGAAGCAAATTATGTGCAAGGAGCTATTACGATTAATCATGCCATTTTGTCAAGATGAATTGAGTTATCCTTTACACACTAGTTGTAACAATCCATTATGCTTTATGAATTAAACTTTTCTAGGTCTATCAATAAATCAAGGCATCCACCAATCAGCTTGTGTGTGGCATCTCTTCTTTAATGGTTTTCACATCAAGGTAATATTATCATTTGTTATTCATCAATTTTAGTCAATTATTGGTTTTTTGACCTTTGTCTAGCCTAGGGAATTTCCTCTTGATCATCATCAATCATTGTACGTAGAAGTATAAATACCAACACAAGGATTAACTTAGGAAATACCCTATACAACATAACCTTTCCCCTATTTTCATGTGTGTAGGTCAGATTTGGAGGTTTTAGTAGATGACAGTTCAGGAAAACATAGTGTAGACTGCAACCTGCAATCCAAAATTTGTAGATCAAAAAATAAAGAAATATAGTTTGGAGTGCACTATGCCCTTGTCATTGAAAATGAAGCCCAAATTTCAGTCACAGGTTCCTCATTGTTATCATTTCTCAAATCTAGGTCTATTCTTTAACTTTCCATTTTCACCTTTCTACAAATTACATTTTTAAATATATGGCTACATGTCAAATAGGCTTTTCAAATCATACATCAAATTATCATCAAACCTTAGTTGGTTTATGGTTAACATTGAGTCAAATAAAAAGGAGATAATCCTAGTTAACCTAATTGGATCTAGGATCACTTTTCCTACTCAACAAATTTATTTGGGACTAGTTGTGATTTTTTCCATGTGATGTATAGATTGTTGACGGTTCTTAAGTTTTTGGTTTTGAGGTCTCCTTCATGGCTTTAAATCCCCAAAGCTTAATATGTTGGTGCTTAAACACTCAATTCTTAGCACTTTATGCAATGCTTATCACTTATAGTGGTTTAAAACACTTTTATTTATATTTTCATCTTTATGAATAGTACATTGTACAAACCTACAGAATGTACCACATGGCCTCCCAAGTAATTTTTTGCCTCAAATGCTCCTAGCACTAAAATTAGGAAATTTTTATTTCAAAATTGATTTATTTGGCCATCTAAGTATAATGAAAAGGTTTATTTGAGCTATATGTGCTCCAATAATTTTTGTTGTTATTGAATATGTGTATTTTTGATATACACATATTCATAAATAAAAAAATTGTTTGTTGTATTCGAGCTTCAAACCCTAGTTTTCTACTATCATGTGGTGACAAAATTGAGTGAAACAGAAGCCAAGTATGACTTTCTTGAGCCTCCTAGACATGTTGGAAAAGTAAAACTATTTCCACTTAACTAGAAAAGCTACAATCACTAGATCTCACCATAAACATACATGCAAAATATGAGATTAATAGATATTCATAATTCTTTTTTATTCTCTAGATTATATAAAACATAAGAGCAAAGCATACAATAATTTACAATATCACAAAAAAAAAATTCAATCTCTTAATCAAGAATGCAAGTACCCAAAATTCTTAAAATTGAAACTCTAATACCATGCCAAAAACATTAAACAAATAAACAACCATGATCTTTGTTTGAGAGAAATAAGCTATAAATTTATAAATAAAATAACATAATTACAAACCCATGATTTCAAGTGATGTGACAATTGCAAGATGATAATATTGCATTAGAAGATCAAAGAGAAGTTGTGGAAGAATGATTACATGAATCAACATGAATCAATGGAAATACAAGATAGGTAGTGAGTTTATATAGAACTAGGGAGAGGATGGAGATGGAGAATCCATCCAATAGGGAGTGACCACCATGTGATCTAAAAATAGTAAATGCTTCGCCCTTTTATTATGTTGACACAAAAACACCTTATCTACTAGTTATTAATTAAATAAGTTCACTTTATTAACCTAAGAAAGATTAATAAAATTGTACAAAGAACCTACCACTAAGGGAAAATAAATAATCCATTAGGAAAATAAAAACTTACACTAACATGGCTAGGTTTGGTGGTGCCAACTAGGTAATGGATCAAAAAAGTTGTGGTGTTCCTTTGGTGGTAAAATACTCTCAAATGAAGTGCTAGTGGTGGGTAGGTAAAAATTGACCCATTGGGGATTATATGCCCTATGATTATAATTTGTCTTACCATGACCTTTGGATCAACAAATATAGTTTGCTACCATATAACTAGAGTTTGGCCCCTCAAAGGATATTGCCAAAATCCCATTGGTAATGTTCATCAGCATACTTTTGGAGTTCACTAAAATAATTTAAATAATTTCTACTAGCTATACCAAGGTGATCTAGACTATAAGGAGGAATATTCCTTAATGATGTCAACTATGCAATAAAATAATTTTAACTACACAACATATTGGACTATATGGTTCATACAAATGTATATGTTGATGTAAAATTCAGGGATTATGATAGTGCTAAATTCCTCCAAATTCAAGTAAAAATGGCTAATGTTTTTTCAAATGGTACCTATTAATTTTTGAAATTGTGAAAAGGGGAGCCCCTATCCATTTTTAGGATGTGGTTTGACACTTTTTCATTGATTTCATTAAAAGAAGGAGAGATGATGAAATGGTATGATTGTGGATGGGTGTTTGATGGATTTGGACAAGATATATGATTAACTTACAACTTGAAAGGTGAGTCAACCTATCCTTGGCCAGATCTGAAATGGCCTTAAAGATTAAATGCAATGATTCAATTACATCTAATGATGCAAATGACTATTTTGATGTAAAAACAATAGCTCTAGAAAGTAACAGATAGAAACAAATTGTAGAAATGGACTAAGTAGGACATTGTGCAACTGTGGTATAAACTTGGAGTTATTTTGGCAAGACTGAGGCACCTAAGGAACCTATGTCCTATTACGGATAATTCAAATATGATTTCACAATTCTTTGGCGGTAGATCGGATCTTCTGTTCTCCGCTTGTCGTATTGTCAGATCATTGTTAGATTCTGAAATAACTAAGCTTTCATTAGTTTTCAAGTTGTAGGGTTTTGATTGCAACAATGAATAGTTTATCTTCAAGCTTCTTCCAATATTATTCAAACCTGAAACCTACACATTCAAAGAGAGAGGAAGGGTTGTGCCATATAGGGATTTTCCTTAGTCAAACCTTGTGTTAGTGTTTCCATTTGCACAATGGCAATGCTAATGAAAGACAAACTATCTTTTTGAGGGATAAGGTTAAATGATAAAACAAATTATGAATCACCAATGGGCTATAACTCACCACTCAAAAATGGCTTCCTTGAAGGACTAAAGTTATGCATATATCCTCAATGCTTTGGATATTACTTTCTTGATTTGCTTGGAGACCTGCAAGGGTTAGTCTTCACAAAAAATATGATAACATAAACATGAAAAAACTCACACACACTTTGACATGATGCTTGGATCTTGAATTTTTGCAATAAATCACTAAATTTTTTCTCTTGACTTGCTTAATACTTATTCTTGACAATAATTTCTCCAATAATTGCTTGTTCAATTTAAATGATGCAATAACTAGGTATTTGTATGTAATTATTTTAATTTACCACCAAATAAAATACCGATAGCCAAAAATAGATATTTAAAATTCAAATAATAAAAGGACACCTCTGACATATTCGAATTTGGAGCCAAAATATGGAGACATAGGCACCCTAGGCACTAGTGTCTTAGACCTAATTTTAGAAATTAAGGAGTTGGGGCCAAACTATTAGATGAATGCATTTGTTTTCAGCTTGCAATTTGTTGGTAAATATAAAAATGGGCAATGGAATCCATAATTTAGTAAATCACTTGTTCAATTAATTCCAATTAATTAAGGTGGGGGGGGGAACATAGTGTGAAATAGTCAAGGGTGACAATTTATGAAGCTACAATTTTTATTTTTATTTATATGATTTTGTACCTTTTGGATCTAATGATGAGGTCTATTTTTTTCTAAGAGGTCATCTATAAATTTTCACCTCTTAAAACCATGATAAATCAATATTATAAAATCTATTTTCCAGATAAAGAAACACTAGATCTACAAAAAAAACCTAAAGTTCTTAATGCCTTTATTAATTTCCCATAAGACAATGTATTCAACTATACATGAGATTCACTTGCACCAAGGGTTTACAAATAGAAATATATCTCCTCCCACAACCCAATAATTATTCTTTAGTACCAAATGAAGGAAAAATTATAGAAATAATATACAATTTTGGCATAACCATGATAAGAGAAATAAATGTATTTATAATTCACAATTCAATCTTTTTTAAAACATACCACAAGATAGCTCTAGTTTTACCATGTAAAAACCTTCTCAACGAGAAACCTCAATAGCCAAAATCACCCACACAACTCAATGTATTATCTCAAGAAATAAGATAAATAATACACCCGTAGAGTCTTCATGTAATATTTTGAAGCATCAAGCAACCTAGTTGCATTCATCCATGTGAACAAGAAAATAAGAAATGTGTAGCTATGCATCCCAATCCATGTTTCATCCACTTGCATTTATAATCTACAAGAGATACCTAATTTAATTGTAGACAACAAGGAAACCTTAAAAAATATTCATGTGTTTGATTTTGTAAAATAAACTCACAAAACCACTAGGTGGTATTACATTAACTATGGACATTAAAACCATGAACCCCAAATTAAATAGTTGATACTAAATTTTCTCAATTTTTTTCGCAATATGTCACCCACATTAAATGATTATCTCAATGTCTCATGCAACATACAAGTGTCCCCATGAATTCCTAACCTATTGTGGTGTCCACATCTCTAAAAGATGCTAAAATTTAATATTTATTTTTTAAATTATTAACATTATTATATTATTATAAAAGGTGTACAAGAAAATTTTTCCAACACATATTCCTATGTCATAACTAGAGACATATTACTTTATGTTTCCCTTTGTGTGCTCATGTTATTAGATATCATACTAATGACATATGCCTCATCACAGTGCCCTTTGTACCTACAAGGTTGTTTTTTGTCATTGAGGGGTAGAACAACATTTTTATTTCCTTGGGCTAGGGGCAACCATATGCCTTGAGATTCATTTCCAGCCCATAGTTTTAATAGTTACCACAAGAATCGTCAATCCACCATTATCCTATCACAAGAATCTACATGCCACAAGAATCCACACCTATCCACCTATTTAAACACATTAAAATTTTGTGACCTTATCTACACCAGTAGCCACATGTTCACATCATCGTTGACCATAATTTCCACCCATCTAATCGTTGCTTGAAAAATTACATTTTCTATGTCAGAGGTCTTTTATGTGGGCATTTTAATGTTCCCATAATGACAAATCTAGCCCCACAATTCTTAAATTTTAAATTCATTTTTTTTTACTCCTACACTTTTCTAACAATCATTAGGAGCTAACTAGGTGTACACTTGTATGACATTATTTGTGACTTAGCATTTAAAGAAATTCATTTCAATAATAATTCACATCCTTTTCTACCCTAGAATCATTAAAATTCTTAGAGTGTGCAAAGAGAAATCATTGAATTGAGACTTCAATTGGTACAATAGAAAGAACAACATTTACATCAAAAATCATGAAGGACACTTGCATGCCTACTTGTTTCTATTTTATCACTTGCATGAGTATAAAGCTACTATTTTTGAGCATTGACCTAGCTTAATTGTTTCCCTATGATTTGAGAGTCTCCCAAAGGTATTCTTAAATACTATTATTCTATACAATTTAGGGTAGATAATATGAAATTGAGTGAATTAGAAAATAAATATGTGCAACCAATAGGATTAGATTTGTAGTTAGTATAATAGATCCACACATATCCATATGATCTAACTAGTGGATGAATTGAGAAAAGATAATTTAACACATAATCTCGAGCAAAAGACACATCCAATATATATATATCATCAAACGTTCCTTTTCATTAATTATAAAGCTAAGTATAATTCTCCCTTACACTTAATTTTTCTAACTTAATATTTAATTATAAATTTAGTACTCCCACAAATATCATTTACTAATCTAAATTAATTTATAATAAATTATATACATTAGACTTTAATAACATTTTCCTATTAGTATATAAATCACATTATAACATCTAATAAATTTCAAAATTGTTAATTTAAGACCTAATTTCAACTTTTAAAATGTTGTAATTCCAACTAAACAATAGTTGTACAAGTCCTGAAGTGAAAGATCATTGCCACTCTTTTGGAGTGTCACATTCATGGAATTAATATTCGCAATATAATCTCCTCTTAGTCTATTTTTTTCCGCATATATCCATTTTTCTCTTGTTGGATATATCTATTTTTCTCCCACCCTTGTAAAAATGAGTTGTTTTATATTTTTTTTTGGATATGTCATGGAAAATGATGGTGAACTCAAACAGTGTGATCGATCACTATAACTTTGGCAATCTTTCGTGAGTGTCATAGGCATGGGGTTAATCTTATCGATGGAATCTCCTTTCTATCATATATTTTCTAGGTCTATTTGATGAGATGTCCAATTTCCTCCTTTATCTTTAAAGTGAGTCTATTATTCTAGTATGTTGAGTCGTATCCATTGCAAATTATAATAATGGTTCTAGGAAAATTCACTATCAGTAATTCATCATTCAAAAATTCACCACCATGAAAAATTTATCTCATTATGTAGTAATATTTTAAAAAGAGTTGTTAGCTCATTTTGAAGATAGCAACTATAAAAAAAATCATTGTAAAGTCCAGCCCTCTTTTGAGAGTGTTGTAGTCATGGGACTAATGTTATCGATGGAATCTCCATGCTATTATATTTTTTCCACTTCTGTTTGATAGATATACCCATTTTGTCTCTTATCTTTAAACAGTGTCCACATATTATAATTCGTAGAGTCATATTCATTTCATAGTATAAATACTATATGTCATACTATTTAATGATATTATAGAGAAATGTGTTGACTAACATTAAAGGTAACATCAACAAACAAGAATCATGACAGCTGAGCGAGAACAACAAGAGTGATCAATCACTGTAATGTTGCCAATATTTTCCAAGTTTCATAGTCATCGGATTAATTTTCTCTCTGGAATCTCTTTTGTATTAATTTATCCACATCCTTTTGACGAATTCTTTTCTGTCAATATAATTTTTATGAATAAGACAATTAGTTAATCTTTTACCAGCCCAATGCTTCTATGTGGCTTGTGATAAATAAATCTTATGCTTCTAGGTGGCTTGTGATAATAAAAAAATTAATATCTTAGATTTTACTCGTCCATTACTTAAACCTATTGGAAATGTGTTATAAGTTTAAATAAGAGTTGCCTTACATAATTTTGATGTTATAATTCTATTCTCTTTTGAATCCCACTATACAAATTCTTGACTATACTTCTTTTGAGTTGGGGTCTTGAAGTATTATGGGGTTTAAATCCTTACATCATATATAAGAATGAAGAACATAAAAAGGATTCTTTCGAAATAATCAATAATATTAAAAAATAGGTAAGGGAAAGGGGTTCATAGTGGGTAGGGGTCCAATGGTGGGTATAGAAGTAGGTCTGAATGGGCCCCATAGCAGGTAGGCTTAATATCAAATAAACTTACACTTAATATCCAATTTCAAAACACTTTTATCCATAAAGTACACAAATTGATAAATCATGTGATGCAACATCAACGCACCAATAATACATGATTTAGTGATCCACTATCCGTCTCACCTTTTTTTTTGGGCCTTTTTGGATACCTTGACAAAAAGCATGCTAATGTGGCATCATACTTGATGATGTGGCCTTGAAACCAATTTTCATAAGTTGGGGACTTGCCAAATAAGTTGTACAAATTTGGGAGTGATTAGAAATTTTCACATAGCGCAAAGTTAGGGTGACCCACTATAAGCTCCTCTCCCTTAGAACATTTTTTATTTTTAACAAAATATTGGTGATAAAAATACAATAAAATCATTGTTTGCATGGATAATGTAGTTCTTAATGATTGAGTGTAATTGATTAAATAAAATTTTATCATTAATAAATTCTTAATATGGGTGAAAATGTGAAAATGGTGGAAAAATATATTTTCATTCTCACAAAACAATCCCTATTCATGAGTTTAAAAATATTTTTACCTCCTTAAAGATTAGGTGGACATTCAAATACACCTAAGATACAAGAAACTTAAATTTAGGAGGCTTAATTGAGGTTTGTCAAACTATTTTTTTAGTCATTTCAAGAGACAAAAAACCATTCTACATTGTTTTAACCATCTATTTTAATAGGAAAGATAAAGTTCATAAATAAGATTGAAATTGCAAAAAAATAAAGATAATAGAAAATGAAATTAACATTAGAAAAAATATTTTAATAAAACAATGTGCTAAATATAATAAATAATATAAATAAATATAGATCTAATTTTAGATAAATTAGGTAATTTATTACTATATAATTATCCATTCAATGAAAAATAAACCCAAACTAAATGAGAATTGGATGGGCCTGAAAATTTCATAAAGAATTATATAAAAGTGTAACAAGTCATATTAAAGTCAAGTTAGCGTCAAATCTTGTATTTGATTACAAAATCAAATCATTCTACCAAAATACATCCAGAATCACGTGGAGTTGTATATTCCTCGGATTAATGTTGTCGATGGAATCTCCCTTAAGTCATATTTTTTTCCACATCTTTTTGACTAGTCCTTGAACTAAGGCCATGTATATCTTCTGTAGACACAGCTAAAAACTCTAGGTCAAATTATTTAATGATGTTATAGATGTTCTCGATTGGTGTAAGGGAGCAATTAGTGAATATCTAAATGGGTTATAAGTGTGGGCAAATGAGAAGAGGGTGTGTATCCCTAGGTAGCAACTTTATAGTGGGTTCGATGTGTCTAGTTAAAGGCACATAGCTGATATAATAAAAAAATGAAAGCATTCTAGCATAACACCCAATAATCATATTATTTGCACCCAATCAAGGCTAATTAATACCATTTGCTTGCACCCAACCAAAGCTACTTAACTAATCATTTGCAGCTAATCGAATCCTATATATCATCCCAACGAAAGAAAAAGTGAGATTCCCGATAATGTTGTGGAATTCCTGAAGTGAAAGATGTGTACATTCACTTTTCCCTACTCAATAAACTGAGACCACGTATTATATTCCCTAGAGACCTGATCGGTTTCACGGCATCATACTGAATGTGGTATTATTCAAACAGACTATAAAGAAGCGTGCTTGTTGGTGTTGAAGGCAGTAACAGCAGATATTTGCCATGGAAACTGAGCGTCAAGAATTCAGCGGAAGAATCGATCGCGGCTTGTTCAATGCTGCAGTAACGTGCTCAAGGATCGATCGACTCAGTGGACCAACTGAGAGATCCAAACTTAAAGAAGTTCTCAACAGTACTACACCCGGAGGGAAAAATACTCTTCTCCATTTGGCTGCTAGTGTAGGAAATCTACCGTTCATTCAACAGCTCCTGCAACTCAGTCCTGAACTTGTGAAGGATATCAATGCCGAAGAGGATACTGCCCTGCACTTGGCTGCTCAGGGAGGTTTCTCCAGTGTTGTGAAGGTTCTGCTCCAACAATAACAAAATGGTGTGAATGTCCGCAACAAGCTTGGGGAAACGCCTCTATTCAAAGCCTACGAAAGCGGGGATATAGAGACGGTGAAGGCACTATTTGACGCATGTAAGCCGAGCCTACTCGAAAGGACGGTGGACAAAAGAACCTGTTTAACTGTTGCAGTAAACAGAGGAGATTCAGGTCACTGCCTTTAGAACTTAGACTTTCTTTGCCTATTCACTAAACAAATATCATTCTGTGCCCAAATTTTTCTTCACTTCAAATGACACGAGTGTGCTTGTCTATCATGTTTCAGGTGTTTTTGTTTTATAAAGTTGTTTTATATGTTGTTCTTAGTATATTACTGCATCTTTAGTTTCTTTACAGTTGATAGCCTAACTATACTGCTTTATTTATGTGTTTCTTTATTTTAGTTTTTTTAGGGAATTAGAGCTGTTTTATGTTCTTATTTTAGTTGACGTCTGTATCGCTTCAGTTAAGGTAAATTAGGCATTCTTCGTATCATTAGCCATTTTTGGAGAACATCTTATTTAATTTAAGGCAATGATTTTGAATGCTTCTTTTACAGGTCTGGTCGAGCATATACTAATTAAAGAAAAATATTCAAAGAAATTAATCCAAGAAAGGGACGAACTTGGCAACAGAGAACAATATGCAAAGCAATTAATCCAAGAAAGGGACAAACTTGGCAACACAGCTCTGCATATAGCAGTTGGACGAAACTACGTGCATATAATACAGAAATTGATAGACTTTGAGCCCGAACTGTGTTATTGGGTTAATGACAGCCAAGAAACTCCGCTTTGTGTGGCAGCGAAATTGGGGCATCTGGAAGCAGTACAAGAATTGATCAAGTATTGTCCAGACGCTGTTGAAATATGGGATAGCTATGGAATGAACGTGCTACACCTAGCTGCCCAAGTTAGCCAAGTGAGAATTGTTGATTACCTGCAAGATACGGTAGGCTTATCATACTTGGTCAACAAGGGACTTTACAAGCCTCCGGAGGAAGAGCCCCTGACAAGTGAAGGAAAAACAGATCCGGGTGACAAGAAAGATCATTTTTCAAGGATAAGTGAAGGAGACACACCACTGCATATTGCAGCAAGGAAAAAAAACTTGAATGTAAGTCTCTTTCTATACGAACCTCTGGTTATTGCTGAAGTTGTTTCCTTGAACCAGCTATTGTGTTCAGGCATACGTTTTGGGTTTCTGTAGATTCTTAACCTGATCTCGTGTATGAATAAAGTCAAATTAATCGAAGTATATCCACAGGAGATAAGCACTTAAAATCATCAAGGAAACAACTAGCGTTGGAGAAATCTTTTAGCATAATTGTTTCCAATGGAAAGTTTAATTTCTGCGTACTAATTTGAGTGTATTTTGTAGATGGTTAAGTCGTTGCTGCGTATACGGGGGATAAACAAATTTGCCGTTAACAAGGAAGGTTTAACGGCCCTCGACATTGTGAGAGAGAACACAGAGTACCATGAATCTGGCAAGATAATAGCAGAGCTGTCTAGTTATCCATCCAAGCAGAAACCTTTCTTGTACAGCGCTCCAAAGGTGAGCGCAAAGAAGCATGGGGATGCCATAAAGATGGTGAACGAAACATTTGACAACAGGCGCAACACAGAATTAGTGGTGGCAGTGCTGTTCGCGACAATGTCATTTACGGCGGCTTTCGCTGTTCCAGGCAGTTTCGTGACGGATGATAATAATGGATCAATGGCACCATCGCCATCGCCAATTCCGCAAGGACCAGACTCAAACAAGAGTTTAGGCTCGCCGATTCTGCTTGGATACGACTCCTTTAAGGTTTTCCTCATCTTTGATTGCGTGGCATTCTTTCTGTCGCTCTTCGTAGTGTTGATGTGGCAAATGAGTACACCTATTACCACGGGAGATAAGATATCGTTCCTCTGTCTCACTAACCTATTGGTTTGTGCCACCTTTGCCTTTACGGCGTATGGCTTCATGCTGGCAGTGTATTCTATGCTTTTCACCGCTGCTGAAAAGCTGTCTTGGGTCGTTCTTGGGGTGTGCTTGTTCATCTGCTGCTATGCTAATTTAACTTTTTTCTACATGGCTGCAAAGTTTTCCGTGAAAAAGGCCAGATTTAACCACCTGAATGGTTTACTTCCTTTTCTTCCTGACTGTGTGGGGGAGCACGTGTGGATGAAACTAGAGAAATGGGGGCTTTTGAACCCGCTGCGCTCGTGCAAAGAAAAGTGCCTCGGCATCTTATACTGCGATAGCCATGAAGATGAGAAACATTTGGATGAGAGCGGTGAAAGCGGTGAAGATAAAGCACACTCGGTCATATGTCTGTCAAGTTTCCGACGTTAAAGCTTCCGGAAGGGAGATAGTGAGAGGTAGATATAGAGCATTAGATTGCGGAAGGGGATATAGTGAGAGGTAGATATAGAGCATTAGATTGCGGAAGGGGAGATATAGGTATAGAGACAGGTAGGGAGGGAGAGGTAGAGAGTGGTAGTATGTGTGTGTGTGTGTGCATGAGGGAGGACTTGGGAGAGATAATGAAAGAGGTAGGTAGAGACAGAGGTAGTATGACAAAGGTAGGGAGAGAGGTAGTGTGTGAGAGAGAGATAAGAAGAGGTAAAGAGAGAGAGGTACAGGTAGAAAGAGAGAGATGAAGGGAGGGAGAGCTAGGAAGAGAGATAGGTAGGTAAAGAGAGAGGGAGGTAAGATAAAGAGAGATACAGTTAGACAGAGAGGTAGGGTGGGAGAGGTAGAGAGAGAGGTAGTGTATGTGTGAGAGTTAGAGTTAGAGATAGAGAAAGGGGTGGGTAGAGAGATGTAAAGGTAAGATAGGAGGGATGGGTGAAGGGTTAAGTTGAGAGAGAGAGGTACTCTATGTGTGTGTGTGCATGAGAGAGAGAGAGGGATTTAGAGAGAAGTAGAGAGGGAACTTAGAAAGAGAGTGGTAGAGAGAGGGGAGAGGTTTGGAGAGAGGGAGAGCTAGATAAAAATATAACTATGGAGAGAGAGAGAGAGGGAGAGAGGTAGGTAGAGATAGATAGGTAGGGTGGAAGAGGTAGAGAGGGAGGTAGTATGTGCGATAGAGAGATAAAGAGAGAGAGGAAGGTAGAAGGAGAGAGATAGGCTAGAAGTGGTAGAGAGAGAGGGGTAGGAAGAGAAAGTGAGTAGAGATAAAGAGAAATAGTGACGACAGGGGAGAGAGAGATAGAGAGAGAGTGGGGAAGTTGGGAGAGAGGAAGAGGTAGCTAGAAATAAAAGTATGGAGGAAGGGAGGGAGAGAGGTACATGTAGAGAGAGGGTTAGGATGGAAGAGGTAGAAAGAGATGTAGTGTGTGTGTGTGTGAGAGAGAGGTAGGTAGAGAAAGAGAGGTAGGGAAGGAGAGGTAGAAAGAGAGATGTAGGTAGAGAGAGAGTGAGGGAGAGGTAAAGAGAGAGGTAGGTACAAAGAGATACAATTAGGGTGGGATAGGTAGAGGGAGAGGTTGTGTGGGAGAGAGAGAGGGATGGAGAGGTAAAGAGAGAGAGAGGAAGGTAGAGAGAGGTAGGGAGGGGGATATGTAGACAGGGAGATACAAAGATAGATAAGTAGTTAGAGAGATAGGTAGCATGGGAGAGGTAGGGCAAGGTAGTTTGTGTGAGAGAGAGAGATAGGGGTAGGTAGATAGAGTGACCTAGGAGATAGGAATACATAGAGAGGGAAGAGGAGAGATAGATCAAAAGAGGGGGGATTTTGGAGAGAGGGAGTGGTAGGTAGAAAGAGAAGTAAGGAGAGAGGGAGAGAGAGAGGTAGAAAAAGATAGGTAGGGTGGGAGAGGTAGAGAGAAAGTTAGTGTGAGAGAGAGACAGAAAGAGAGGGAGGGAGAGGTAAAGATAGAGAGGTATGTCGATTGAGAGGTAGGGAGGGATGGGTATAAAGAGAGAGAGGTAGGTAGAGAGATAGAGGGAGGGATATGTAAAGAGAGAGAGAGAGAGGTAGAGAGAGAGGTAGGGTGGGAGAGGTAGAGAGAGTAAGTGTGTATGAGAGAGAGGGAGACAAATGGAGTTAGGGAGGGAGAGGTAGAAAGAGACAGAGAGAGAAAGAGATAGAGAGATAGAGAGAAGTAGAGAGAGGGAGAGAGAGAAAGAGAGGTAGGTAGGTAGAGAGAGAGAGGTAGGAAATACATGCAGCTCCATCATTGCACTTTGTGTCACCTATCACAATTTTTCATGCATTCGAGAAGTCATTTCATAAATAATATATTGCACATTCCTTAGACTTTTAATTTTCACATGTCAACCTTTCATTTTAATACCACATTGCAATTAACTCATGTCAAATCAAACTCATGCTACAGAAACTCTTCAACCTACTTCACATGCACAAAGTTACATTCATCTCATTTGATAGGTACACACATTAACTTCCATAATTAGCATGGATCTTCAATGCTTTCATTATGTACTTATATTTAAATTTAGCATGCTTTGTACTTATTAAACTTATTTCCATATCCTTTAATCATTCCCTCTGAATATGAAACATGTATTGAAGTGAGGTCACTTCAATATTTAAGTTGGGGGAGAGATAGTATGTATGCCAAAAATTTATTTTCACCACCAAAAAAATACATAGAAAAAAACATACCAACCTTTTTTCCTTCATACCTTTATGTGCACCTACAACCTTTATGTTGTCAATTCCCTAGATTCCGAGCCAATTGAAGCCAATTCAAGATATGTTAAGCTGAAACAAATGAGGAAGGGATATAAAACTTGAACTTATAGTGAAATTAAATGCATGAAATTGTAGTAGATAGAGAGGGTTTGTGGGTGGTTGAAATCAATTTTGAGTTAAATTTCCAAATATTTGAGAAAAGTTAGGATATTTCACCATGGGAGGTGATATTGTTAGAAGGGAACCCTCAACACACAAGCAAATATTAGAGCCTGATGAGTTAGTGCTACCCATTTTCACAAGGGCAGGATGGTTGGACTACTTCCTAAAGTTGATAAACTTTAATGAAGATGTCACAAGGAAATTTGTAACTACAGTACAACATGATGAAGCCACTATCATGGGCTTTAAAGTGTACAATTTAGAGGTTGCAATTGGAGAAGTGTTTGGTCTACCAAGTAATGGAGTTGAATCCCCTGTGAGAGTGAATCTAGTTGCTTCCAGGGATGAGTTTCAGTATGTAGGAGAAAATCTCGATTCATTATCACAAGGTACAAAGAGATTGTCACTTCCTTAGATATGGGCCTCTTGTGCTTCCTATATTATTAAGTATATATCACTTGTGATGGTAGACAATCCCTCATGTATACTATGAATTTTAAGTTGCAAACTCATCTCCATCACAATAGATTGGTCAATGTACCTACTTTTCTTTACAATTTACTAAAAATAATGGGGTCATAATACCAAAGGAAGATAAATGATTCAACTTTGTCACACTACTTTTTGGTAACCTTGTTAGTGAAAAGGAACCTTAGGGTTCATCATCCACATGTTTCCTGGGAGATATTTATAATTTGTGAAGATATTAACCATATTTTTGAGGAACCAACAATTCTTGAAAAACCTAGATTGACGTGTTGCATCCTTAAGGGAAATGGCCCTTGTTTCACCTATTGCTTCATGTAGAGGTGAACTTGAGGAGAAAAGTGTACAAGGATCATCACATATAACATATGAGTAGCCTATAGCAAAAGAACCCCAACTTCCTCTAGAACACCTAAAATCGGAAAAAAGAAAGGTAGTTCATCTTCTACACCTTGAAAGGTACAGAAAAAGAAGGATACCCAAAAAAATAAATCTATGCCATGAAGGTGTTTAAGCCACTTTAGAAAGAAAGGAACCATGAGTGGAAGTATTGAGAAAGCAAAAGAGGAACAAAAAGAAGAAGATGTTGTGACATTGGGTAGTGATTCAGAATTGAAAGATGTTAGAAAATGGTGTCTCAACTTCCTGGCTTGTATCTTTGTTAAGACTTGGTGGAGTTACCCTTTAATAGTCCTCTTTATTGGCCTATCTCCCAAATCCTAAATGTTGGAACCATTTCACGGAGTTTGGAAGTTACAATTTTTTTTGACTGATCAACTTCCTTCCTTGTCGTGGCATTGGTGTTTTTTGTAACTATGAAACCTTGTCGCAGAGTTTGAAAGTTTTGAAATGGGGGCTTTTGAATTTGCTATGCTCGTGCAAAGACAAGTGCTGAGAGCGATGAAGATAAAGCACACTTGGTCAAATGTCTGCTAAGTTTTTGACATTAAAACTTCCCGGCTTCATGGTGCAAGGTGAAGTGTGGATGCAGTTGTGCAACTTCTTATTTCTAGATGACTTTAATCGTATCCATAGGTCTTAGGTATAACATATTAGTTTTTAAATATTCTATTAAATGTATGTACATATTTATGTATGTAAGTGTACATGTATGTATGTGTGATGTATGTGTGTATAAATTAATCTATGCATAGATATACATATATAATTTGTACATATTTTATACATGCATGTATGCATGTGTGTGGGCGAACACACACATATAAAGTGTATAAATTATCTAATCTATATTATATATGTAAATAAGATGCTTTAAGTTGATGTGACATTTTTATGTCTCAAGTTGAATATCAAATGTATTGTCAATAATACTTTATGAATTATTGTTGTTGAATTTTATATGGTTTTATATTTGTAACTATGAAATAATTTCTTTTTTAAGGCTAATTTAGGCTAATCTAACTAAATGTATATAAATAAATATAAATTAGTTTGAATGGATTAATGATGATTGGGTGATAGAAATTTAGATAATTGTATATCTATTATGTTAGGAAACAAAGTGGATAGGGGTATTTAGCCTCTTGATTGAAGAATGTGGGTTTTTGATGAAGATTCTAGATTATTTTGTCTATGTACTTTGAAAATGCAATCTCCCTTCCCTAATAATGTCTCAAGTTCTATACTAATCTTCTACTCTATAAATGTCAAGCTTAGAAGTATGGGTCAACATTATGGTCGTATACTCTTTATATGCCTATGGGCTTAGCCATACTTAGAGAGTTATTTTACCTTTTCACTTCCCTATAGGTGGATCCCAATTTTCTACCCTCTTCTTAAAGATCTAGAGAATAACACTATATTAAAATAACTTGAAGGGATTTCATTGTGTCATAAGGAACAAATTTTAGTACAAAGATTTAATATTGTAGACAATGACCATATATTACAATTTCTTATTCCTTTTAGTTAACCAAATTTAAAAGTTTCACTATTGATTATCATTAAATGTTATAGAATGAGAGAGGGTTCTTGAGAGGTGAGACATGTATATTGAATACATGGAATAAAATGCCTTTAAATAGTAGCACATAAAACCTAATCATGTAAACTTATGTCTAGTCAACTTTAGGTGGGGAAGGTAGATAGGGTGAGTGGGAATAAGTGTTATGAATGCTCAAATGAGGGGAATGTATAGTACTATACACATATAGGATTGGTCAAGTGTTAATTGCAATAAATTTATATAGTGATGGATAGAAGGATAAAGAATGAGCTCAACTTCATACAATATTACACCATTTTTTATATAGCCAAGTATCAATATATTTCCTCAAGATATGCATAATACTACAAAGGAAATGACATAGATAATGCCAATTTCATCATTAATTGCCCCCATCAATTTTAATAGGTAGAGAGAGTGGGGGGAGATAGAAAGAATTAGTGAGGGAAGGGGATAGAGAGGTAGAGAGAGGGAGAAGTTCCAGGAGAGAGGGAGAGAGGTTGAGAGAGATAAAGAGAGTGAGGGATAGATAAAGAGAGAGACAAAGAGATAGGTAGAGAGAGGTAGTTTGTGTGCGCTTGTGTGTGTGAGAGTGATGGAGAGGTAAAGAGAGAGGTAAATAGAGAGGGAGGGAGAGATAAAGAGAGAGAGGTAGGTTGAGAAGGAGAGGTAGGGTGGGAGAGGTAAAGAGAGGTAGTGTGCAAGAGATAGAGGGAGAGGTAAAGATATAGGTAGGGAGGTGTTGTGAAAATGTGTCTTAACCTTGCAATTACATAAGTTGTTAGTTATACATAAGCTACTATTCATTTGATGACAACTCGAGGTGCAGAGGGGGTCTGGCCCCATGAGCAGTTTTGGGGGATCATCCCCCTGACTAGGGTCTAGGGGTAGCATGCCCTAGTGGGGGCTCAAGGGCAGCGCCCTCAAAAGGAAAAAAGTATTTATATTTTATTATCATAAATTTAGATTGTTCATCATTATGTCTTAGATTTGATGTTTGATATTTTATTAGCTTGACTTTCCCTAGAAGGAAACCTTATTTTATGAGGGCATTGTATTATGGTTGTGTATTGTGATGTATTCTAAGAGTCTAGTAGTAGTTGTGTTGCATTTGGATCTCTGGTTGGTGATACTCTTGTGAGAAGCTTTCTTTGCAAGTATATTATAATCTTTGTGATTTTTAAATAATATATTGGGTGGCTTTTAGAGTGTGGGGTTTTTCTTCCAAAAGGGTTTTCCCCAGGTAAATCACTATATTGTGGTATGCCTAATATATGTGTTTATTTTTTTTTAAGTTTTTGTAACTGTTAAAGATCTATAAATTTTTTGCATTATCCTCCTCTCAAGATTACTGTATGAAGTTCTTTCGCTACCTTAGCTTCCTTATAGGAGGGAGAGGTACAAAGAGAGAGGTAGGTAGAGAGATTGAGGGAGAGATAGATAAGGTGGTGGAGGAAAATATAGAGGTAGTGTGTGTGAGAGAGAGACATATCTTAGAGGAGTAGGTAGAGATAGTAAGGGGATATAAAGAGTAGAGAGGGAAGGGGAGGGAGAGGTAGAGATGGGGGAAATTGGGAGAGAAGGAGAGATGAGTAGAAAGAGAATTAGGAAGAGAGGGAGGGAAAGATAAAGAGAGAGGTAGGGTGGGAGAGGTAGAGAGAGAGGTAGTGTGTGTGAGAGATAGAGAAAGAGGGAGGGAGAGGTAAAGATAGGGAGATAGGTAGAGAGATAGGTAGGGAGGGAGAGTTAGAAAGATAGTGAGGTAGGTAGAGAGAGGGAGAGATAGGTAAAAATTTAACTATGGAAAGAGAGAGGGAGAGAGGTAGGGTGGAAGAGGTAGAGAGGGAGGTAGTATGTGAGAGAGATAGGCAAAAAGAGAGAGGAAGGTAGAAGGAGAGAGATAGGCTAGAAGAGGTAGAGAGAGAGGAGTGGGAAAAGAGAGTGAGCACAGATAAAGAGAAATAGTGAGGGAAGATGGGAGAGAGATAGAGAGAGTGGGGAAGTTGGGAGAGAGGAAGAGGTAGCTAGAAATAGAAGTATGGAGGGAGGGAGGGAGAGATAAATATGGAGAGATATGTAGAGAGAGATTTAGGATGGAAGAGGTAGAAAAGGGGGGAGGGTAAAGAGAGAGAGAGGGGAAGGAAAGAGATGTAGAGGGAGGAGAGATAATGGGGTGGAGAGAGGGATGGAGGAAGGGAATGGGATGGAGGGGATAGGTAGGAAGAGATAAAGAGAGATAAGTAGTTAGAGAGATAGGTAGCATGGGAGAGGTAGAAAGAGGTAGTGTGTGTGTGTGTGTGTGAGAGAGAGAGGGGGGTAGGTAGTGAGAGTGAGGGGGGATAGGAATACATATAGAGGGAAAGGGAGAGATAGATCAAACTAGGGGGAATTTGGGAGAGAGGGAGTGGTAGGTAGAAAGAGATGTAATGAGAGAGGGAGATATGTAGATAGAGAGGTAGGAAGGGTGAGGTATAAATAGAGAGATGTAGGTAGAGAGAGAGGGAGGGATAGGTAAAGAGAGAGAGAGGTAGGTAGATAGAGAGAGAGAGGAAGAGAGATGGAGATTTAGGGATGGAGAGGTAGAAAATGAGAGAGAGGGATAAGTGTAGAGAGGGAGAGAGAGAAAGAGAGAGGTAGTTAGGTAGAGAGAGAGGGGTAGGAAATACATGCAGTTCCATCACTGCCCTTTGCATCACCTATCATGATTTTTCATGAATTTGGGAAGTCATTTCATAACTAATACATTGTAAATTCCATAGCCTTTTAATTTTAACATGTCAACCTTTCATTTTAATATCACATTGAAATTAACTCATGTCAAATTACACTCTTGTTGTAGAAAATCTTCAACCTACTTCACATGCACAAACTTACATTCATCTCATTCAATAGGTACACATGTACTAACTTCCATAATTAACATGGATCTTTAATGCTTTCATTATGCACTTACATTTAAATTTAGCATGCTTTGTAATTATTAAACTTATTTCCATATCCTTTAATCATTCCCTTTGAATATGACACATGTATTGAAGTGATGTCACTTCAATATTTAAGTTGGGGGGGTGGGAGATAGTATATATGCCAAAAAATTATTTTTACCACCAAAAAAATACATAGAAAAGAACATACCAACCCTTTTTTCCTTCATACCTTTATGTGCACACCTACAACCTTTATGTTATCAATTCCATAGATTATAATCCAATTGAAGCCAATTGAAGCTAAGTTAAGTTTAAACAAAGGAGGAAGGGATATAATAGTTGAAATTATAGTGAAAGGAAGTGCATGCAAGTGTAGTAGATAGAGAAGGTTTGTAGGTGGTTGAAATCAATTTTGAGTTTAATTTCTAAAGATTTGAGAAGAGTTAGGATATTTCACCATGGGAGGTGATATTGTTAGAAGGAAACCTTCAACACACAAGCAAATATTGGAGGATGGGTTAGTTCTGCCCATTTTCACAAGGACAAGATGGTTGGATTACTTCCTAAAGTTGAAAAACATTAATGAAGACATCACAAGGAAATTTGTAGCTACATTACAACATGATGAAGCCACTATCATGGGCTTGAAAGTGGACACTTTAGAGGTTTCAATTGGATAAGTGCTTGGTCTACCAAGTAATGGAGCCAAATTCTTGTGAGAGTGAATGTAGTTGCTTCTAGGGATGAGTTTAAGGATGCAAGAGAAAACCTTTATTCATCATCACAAGGTACAAAGAGATTGTCACTTCCTTAGATTTGGGCCTCTTGTGCTTCCTATATTATTAAGAATGGGGTTGGAATACCAAAAGAAGATAAATGATTCAACTTTTTCACACTACTATTTGGTAACCTTGTTAGTGAAAAGGATCCTTAGGGTTCAACATCCACATGTGCCCTTGGAGAGATTTATAATTTGTTAAGATATTAACCATATTCTTGAAGAACCAACAACTCTTGAAAAACCTAGATTCACTTGTTGCATCCTTAAGGGAAATTCTCCCTATTTCACCTATTGCTTCACCTACTCATTGTAGAGGTGAACCTGAGGAGAAAAGTGTGCAAGGATCACCACATGCAACATATGACCAACCTGTAGCGAAAGAAACCCCAAATTTCTCTAGAACACCTAAGATTGGGAAAAAGAAAGGTAGTTCATCTTCTACACCTTCAAAGGTGTAGAAAAAGGATACCCAAAAAAGGAAATCTATGCCACCAAGGTGTTCAAGCCACTTGAGAAAGAAAGGTGCCATGAGGGGAAGTATTGAGAAAGCAAAAGAGGAAACAAGGAATGATGAATAGAAAGAAGATATTGTGACATTGGGTAGTGATTTAGAATTGAAAGATATTGTGTGAAAATGTACATTCTCCTACAAATAGGAAATGGTATATATCTATCACCTTTTATTCAAATTTAGAGGATATTTTTATTGCTAATAAAACTAGGAAAGGAATCCCAAATAGCCCTAATAGTGAGGGTTTTGAATACACAATGGTTGGTGATGCAATTTTTTTTAAAAGAGGGTGTGTGCAAGAAGATGAGTCCATGAAATGTAGAAGTTTTTTGCCTTAGGCAAAAAATTGAAATCAGCATCGAACAAACGGGATCCCGATTTAATAAACAGGATCCCGATTTTTAAAAATCGAGATCCCGTTACAGTTCGGGATCCCGAGCCTGAGACCAAACGGAATGGGATCTCGATTTTTAAAAATCGGGATCCCATTTCCCGTCAGACTCCGAACCAATGTTAACAGAACGGGATCCCGATTTAAGACAAACGGGGTCCCGATTTGTAAAATACGGGATCCCGATTTATAAATAATGGGATCCTGAGTTGTATAAATCGGGATCCCATTTTATACTATTTTTTTTTTTTTTTAAAACAACAGTTTTCACTTCTGCGAACGGGACCCCGATTGACTTGGTGACAGCGACCCCAACAACAACTATAGGTACCTCACATAAACACCAATTCTTTGCATTTTTTTAGTTTGAATTGAAATTTTAAAAGAAATACGTTAATTTAGCATGTTTTTTTTTTAATTTATGTCACATTTTAATCATTTTTTTAATTGTTATATTAGAATCCAATAATTGTCAAATTAAATGAAAACTTGCAATGAAATTTAAACGTTTTTTAATAAAAATGAAAAAAAAAACCTTGAATTGTGTTTTAGAAACAAAATTTAACTTTTAAATATTAAATTATTCGATTAAACCCAAAAAAAATTGATTTTGAAAACCCTAATTGAAACAAAACAAAAAAAATTGCATTTCAAAACCCTAGAGATCAAAATGAAATAAAACATCGCATTTACAAATCCAAATCGAGCTTTTTGAAACCCTGAATTCAAATCAAACGAAAAAAATTGAATTTGAAAACCCTAGTTTGAATTGAAACGAAAAAAATTCATTAAAAACCCTAATTGTTTAAAACTGAAACCCTAAATTGAATTGGAACAAAACAAATTGTTAAAACCCTAAATTGGAATCGAACAAAAAATCATTCACATTGCTTAAATGTTTTAAATTTTATTTGCTTTGTATGGAAAAAATGATATATATTAAACTTTAGTTTCAATTTTAAATTATAATTAGATTAGAAATCAATACATGTTAAAGAATGGTTAAAATTCATAAAGTTTATCTTTCAATGTTTGTTTGCAAATTTAGTTAACAAATTCGTAAATCTAAACACGTACAATCGATTCCAATTGACACTAACTTGCAACTCTAAATTATGCCAAGGGCCACCCAAACTTCACCCTAAGTTTGCTAAACCCTAGACCCTAAACTATAAAATCTAAACCCATAACACTAAAGCATTTGAAATTTATGAACCCTAGACCCTAATCTTTCATTGGACATACCTAAAATTATGTAGGTTCAATGTCAAGAATGGGTCTATTTGGTAGATTTATGAAAACTATTTTGAATATCTAGAATGCCATAAAAGTATAATTATAGCAATTCCAATTGGAAACACTTCCGGATACATATATATCCTAGATAATAATCCACCCATCCTCAATCATAATGGATTATTTGGCAATTAAGAGAGATTCAATTTAACCATAAAATTACCTATATTTTGATACTATATAGATTTATGTGGAAGGATAGAAATGCATCAATATGCTTTGTGCCATATTTTATGAATATTAATATTTAAGAAAAATCTAGATAAGATTGACCTAAGTAGATGATTTATGTAAGGGCTTTTTAGTGAACAAGTGACACACCATGGAGATAGGGATGGTATTTAAATTCTTATTTATAAATATAGTGTACCCCCTTTAAATTTGTATTTGGTTTTTATAATGAGTTGAAATTATCAATGTGTTACATAAAAGAAATTTGTGCTTAGATATATTTAAATTAGATAATAAAGATATAGTTATATAAAATAGGGAATCCAACATGAGGAATAAACCTAAATAATGTGCCATTGTGTGCATCTAATTTATGCCAATGATTTAGTAAGAGTGATCGTCTAAGAGGATGAAATAAGCCTTGAAAAATTGTAAGATCTAACACTATTTTAATGTAGTTTTATATGTGTGTACATGTCCACTATGTTTTTTGAGTTTATGTTAAAATGTAAGATAAGGAGGATTGGTGGATATATTTGAAATCTAAAGAAAAAACAAAAATGATGTGAATATATAGATATATATTTTTAAAATGATTCTTTAACTTATCTATATTAAACATTGTATATTATCTCTATATTACTATCATGGCTTGATTTTCATTATGTCTACTAAATGTTGCTATATTTATTCATTGTTGTAATTAAATTATAGGGCTCAATGTGTAATCTATTTTACATCAAATTTTATAGTAGACTTATAATCCTAGAATGTTTGTAAATTTAATAGCTAACAAATAACTTGATAGGTGCAACTAAAAACCAAAAAGTGTGGTTTGATTTATCTCCATTAGGCTGGAAAGCTAAAAAATCTACTAGGTTTATCCCTATTAGGTTGAAAACCCAAAAGTGTAGCTTAATAAGTACAAGTGGTGAAAACTCACAAAAGCACTAGAAACTAATCTTTGCAAAACTACCCTTGACATATCAAAAAAAGCCAAAGGTCACCATATGTCATACCTGTATAGGTTGTATAGTTATATTAGATACCTTATAGTATCTCCTATTGGTTAAATATGTTTGAAGATGACATTAGCGACACATCCCTACATTTATATGAGATATATTATTAACATGTCATGTTACACATATGCTAAGATACTCAAATATGGATAAGGAGAACTAGGGAATATATATTAGAAGAGAAAGATATACTAAGCTATCCAATATTATATTTTTGTACTTAGTGTAGAAGAGAAATTCTAGACCAAGAATGCAAGTGCAAACTCAATACTCTACTTGTAATGAAAGGTAAATAAAATAATGAAAGATTAGAGAAGCATAATAGGTTCCATAACATTCTTTTATGGCTCTAAATGTATGTGTTGATGTTGCTCTTTGGTTCTCTAATGTGATAACATATACATACAAATTTTATCATATGGAAACATTTGGGGATGTCATTATTTTATAGAGTTATAGAGTTGAGGGAAAAGGAATGGAGGACTAGGTTTTTTTGGAATTGAGGACTAGAATCATGAGAGAATTTTTGAATTTGAATTTGAGAGGGAAGAGAGAATTAAATGTAGGTGGTTGGGTTGATGGAGGGCTTGTGTTGACTTGATTAGGTAGATGGGAATAATTGAATGCTAATTTGAATTTGGATTGAAGGTCTAAGTTGGAAATGAATGGCTATGATTAGTCTAATTGATTTGATGGCTAGGATAGATTATTAATTTCATTTTAGATTTGATGAAGTGGAAGTAAGTTACATTAGTTTGAGTTTGGATTGGTGATTTGGAATTATTTTAATTTTAAGCTATGGATATGACATGATTATCCCCTTAATGGTTGATTAAAAGTTAGGATTTGGGGATTTTAGCTAATTAAATAATAAACTCTAAAGTCTAAACCGTAAACCCTAAAGCCATCATTTTTTCTTAGGCTCTTAATGAAATTTGGTTGTCTTAGGAAACTCCACCAAATTCATTACCTTATACTTCATGTAATTGTTTCCTGGGATCTTACGGCATGTAGATCCCCTTGATATCTCTTGGCTAAACCCTAAAATCTAAATACACAAACCCTAAAAGCCATCATTTTTTTCTTGAGAGAACATTGTGAAATTTGGTTGCCTTGGGCAACTTCACCAAATTTTATTCATTTTGAAACCATTTCATTTTCTCCTAGGACCTCACTGACGTACAAATCCCCTTAAGCCATCCACTGCCACCCTAAATGCATTAATTCAATTTTTCATAAGGGTTCCAATATGACATTTCTTAAAGAGGGGATCAAAGAAGTTCTTAAAATTTGGTGATCAAAAGTTGCCCAAAGGCCCAACAAATTTAACAATAATAAGATCACCGCAAGATTATATAATCAATAGTTAATTGTATTTTTCATTCCAAATAACATGTGCCTTGGAACATATAAATGGGGCTTACATATAATTTTATCATTTTGTATTCAATTATTTGACCATTTATGGAATGTTAACTTGGTATTTCCTAAACATGTATCTTACATCTTGAAATTACAAATCTAATGTAGGTTCACTCATATCTTAGAGATCACATGGATCCATTCAATAATGTTAAATCCCACTTCCATGCATCCATCTAGAACACCTTCACCTCCACCTCCACCCTCCACCTCGTAACCCCCACCTCCACCACTTTAAATCAATGAACATGCTCATTTGCAAGCACAAATCAATGCCAATGTTATAACCATCCAAGATCAAATCAACATTATTCAAAATGAAGAATGTGTCGCACCTCCTATGAGGATGTTTGCATCTAGGATGCAAACCCTTGTTGATGTTGGCAGGGCTATGGATGGGATCATAGATGAGCATCGACAATGGCAGCTAGGAGGGCTCCTAATTTTGAAAAGGAAAACACAAAAGTGAATATCTATGCGGTAGAAAGCCACTTAATAGTTTATAAATTAAAACAATGATCTTAAATAGTTGTGAATTTATAAATTTGGTGAACGATGGATATTTTGTGTGATGAATTTATAAATTTGGTTCCAAATGGATATTTTTAGTGACATGAATTTATGATTTTGGTTCTATATGGATATTTTTAGTGACATGGATTTGTGAAGTTGGTGGAATTTATGAACTTATAATGAATAGTATATAATAGTATATATTTAATGACTATCTATTAGATCATGATTTCTCCTGCTGAAAAATTGTGTGTGTTAAAGACATAAAATGAGATTTTGTGAATGTTTCAAGTTTATTGTTTAGTATGTATGTGCATGTATTAAAGAATTTGCATAATAGTTCTTAGAATTTTGAGGAATTTGTATATGTATGTATGTATAGTTTTGGTTAATGATTTGTCTGTAATGCAAATTATGCATCATTATTTTTATTTTAAATGTACATGTACATACATTTAATGGTACAATTTTGTATGGACATGCTCTTGAGTTGAACAATCAATGTATATATATGTGCATTTTCAATTAAATATATGAGCTTAATATATGTTGCTCATCCCTATTTCAATTAAATATATGATCTTATTTTTGTATGCACATGGACTGGTACATGATTTAAAATGCGGTGCACATTATATCAAGCATATATCATGGATGATTTTAACATTGATGATATCATCAATCCACCACACGAGCCACGGCCCGGATCACACCTCCCTCCCCCTCCGCATGACCCCTCCACCTCCCCCTCCCCCTCCCCCTCATATGCCACCTCCAACACCTATGGCATCTGATGAGGCTCGCTTGAGAGCACGAATAAATGATCAAGTCGCATCCTTACAGACACAAATCAATGCTATGCAGAGTCAAGCATTGATTGCTCCACATGTGAGACGTTTTGCATCTGTAATGCAAAACATTGTTGATTCCATTAGGATGATCGATTCTGATCTTGATAGGCATCGATGAGAGAGAGAACAAATGAGACAATTTTATTTTGATGGTCTCTCTTACAAACAAATATTAGACCTTAAAATAATGAAAGCCCATCTAGCCCTCTACTTTCTTGACCCCGTTACTCGACAACCCATTCCACCCAACAAATCTAGAATATCCATGAGGTGGTGCATACATCCACAGATGAGTGCACATTTTTGGGATCAATGGTATATGGTTTTGATAGTCCCCCACATGCTAATTGAGTTACCCATTGTATTTTTGAGAAAGCGTATGTAGAGTTTGTTTTGGGGCAAAAGCCCAATTATTTTGATTTTAGATCATTCCGAGGTGTTGATGGCGTACTGCTTGAGAATTAGAGGGCAAGGGTTGATCCCCGATGCCCGTGC
>VDFB02105785.1:496510982-496544310 GCA_007258455.2 Sequoia sempervirens | reverse complement strand
ACTTGCTACCTAAGAAAGTGGTTAACTTGGAAGGTAAAATAAATGGCATAAATAAAGGTAAAAATTTAACATAACAAATGTCTATTCACATCAAATCAATGTGAAACCTAATGTTTGTAATGTTAATTTTTTTAGATCATTATTTTAAAAGTTAGGTTATGTTCTATGTTCAAATTTGAGCATGACACATAGAATATAAGAATTTGAAGAAAAGGTTCAAAACTATACATGAAGTGTAATGTCAAAATTGCATACCCTTTCAATTTCATAGTACATCTATTGCCTCTACCTCTACTCGTCCAATCCTCACCCCCTGTGCACAGCCCCATTACTATTGAATTCCTCTATAATTACAAATTCAACCTACCCCCCTTGCCCATGAGGTTTGAGATTCCATGACTCAAGAAGTATAATTGTAAAGGAGACCCACAAAAACATGTATTTTCTTTTCATTGGTAATCTATAACCTTTGATGCGAGATAAAATTTTATTAATGAAATATAATTATTTTACACATTTATCCACTACCTTGCAAGTTTATCAATAGCCAATCAATAAATATAAGGGATCTAACTTATTGAATTCCTTAGATACTCTTAGTGGTTCTTCTTCTAATGCTCTAAATTTTAAAAAGAATAAATTCTTTCTAAATAATGTAAATATAGTTAGCAATTCTCAGACTTGATGTTCCCACTATCATTCTTAAGAGAAATAAATATTAGACAAAACCATCTAAGAATATTCATAGCATAATACAAAAAAAATGATATTTTTTTTAATTTAATTATCACCCATTCAACCCCTTTCAAAAATTCAACCTCTCCCAATATTGAATGATCTCAAAGCTTTTCATTAGTTCCATCAAGTTCCTAGATATTATCAAGCAAGGTGGAGCCTTTCTCAAATTTGTGTTCTTGAATTTTTTTTCTCTAGATCTTTCCTCGGAGGAGCAACTTCTTCTTCAAGCTTTGAACATTTCACATATTTATCTTTCAATTTGGCATTCAAGTAGTCTTCAACTCTTTTTCCTTCTTCAACTTGCACTTTTAGAATAATGATTATCTCATTTGATTGTTTGAGTTTCTCATTTCTTTCCTTGAATCTTTCTTTAGATTTCTTGAGTTGCTCCCTCAACTTCTTAATACATTCATTTGCATCCTTAATATTTTCTTTTAGGTCTCTATTCTCACATTCTATTTTATCCAGATCATTAAAGGTTGATTTGAGTTTGCCTTGTATATCGAATTCATAGTCTTCTTTAGTAAACCCTTAAGGGATGGTCTCTTCTAGAGGAATAGGATACTTCCTAGTAGCCATGTGTTCCACCTCTAGGATCTACCTCAAAAATTAAGCCAATTGAAAGAACCAAGCTTTGATACCAATTGTTGAACACTTAGAATACTGAGAGGGGGGTGAATCAATATTCACTGAAATTCATTAACTTCATCAACTTAAATATGCATTCAAAGCATCTCATCAAACTTGTAGAAATGGAAAGCAACAATTAAAGAATGCATCACAACACATAACAAAAGAAATATATATTTACATGGAAACCCTTGAAAGAGAAAAACCATGGTGAAGATTAGCTCACAATATATTATAATCAGATACAATGGATTTACATAATGGTGGACTCATTGTCCAAGGACTCACTATCTAGAAAGAATGGCTCACTACCAAGGGCTCACTACCCAGAATAGAAAGAGATGGAAGAAAGGGTGGCACATTTCCAAGGATGAACTACTAATGATGCATTTGAAACATGTTGAAGGTACAACTCTAATTAAGCTTAGAAAAATGACTTTGCACACTTCATACTTCACCACTATCACCTTTCACACTTCACACTACATCAGATCTCACACACAATCTTAGTTCTACATCTAATACCACAAATGACACAATGAATTAACCTTCTATATATACCACAACCAACCAAAACACCAACTAGGTTGGCTTAATTAGATGAACCATGTAACACCATGACCTGTCAACCCAAAACTCCATCACACATGCCTTGCAAAAGAAACCAAAACATGTACCACATAAAAATAGGTTGGCACAACCTATAATCACTCTAATAAATCTTCTATATATACACAATTCAGCTTTGTATGAGCCTAAAACCCTTAGGTGAGCACCACACAACAAAAATGGTTAAGCAACAATTGAATGAACCAACTATTCATTCACCACTCAACACACGTACCACCAAATCACTTGCCACTTGGAGTGAACACAATTATAACACCTTCCAACACTTCCTCAAAACTACACAACATAATATTCATATACGGTGGAATGTAGAGCATTCCAAGATGCACACTGCAACTACAACTATGCCATTACTAAGCTTGATACACTATCATTGATGTCTTCAATTGGAGAAGACATAAAACCTTGAAACTTTGGATGAAGAATCCTTCAAAACATTCCAACAACACTTCAAAACCACATGACATGATGATGCTCTATGGAGCAATGCAAACCACAAAGCTATTTCTTTGATTATTGAATGTGCATACTGAAACTTAGTCAATTCTCCAAAACACTTGGTCTTCTTTGGACCAACACTTATGCATTTTTGCAATGGATTGCCATCAATGAAAACACCATATTACAACATGCTCATGTTGCAAACATTTAGACCCCAAAAAGGGTTGATCTAGTCTAGGGCACCCTACACCTTAGACCACCTCTTTTGGCTCCAAATTCATATATGTCAGTGTCGATAATTTATCATTTGAATTTCAAATTTTATTTTGGCCATCTATATTTTATTTCTAAGAAATTAGAAGAATTACATATAAATACAAGGTATTTTCACCATTTTAATCCTAACATTTGTTATTGAGCAATTTAAAGATCCTAAAATCAGTCAAGAGTAGTCAAGGGTAGATTTAGAAGAATTATTACAACAATTTCATCATTTAAGTTCAAGTTACAATACATCAAGAAAAATGAAGCAAATTATGTGCAAGGAGCTATTACGATTAATCATGCCATTTTGTCAAGATGAATTGAGTTATCCTTTACACACTAGTTGTAACAATCCATTATGCTTTATGAATTAACCTTTTCTAGGTCTATAAATAAATCAAGGCATCCACCAATCAGCTTGTGTGTGGCATCTCTTCTTTAATGGTTTTCACATCAAGGTAATATTATCATTTGTTATTCATCAATTTTAGTCAATTATTGGTTTTTTGGCCTTTGTCTAGCCTATGGAATTTCCTCTTGATCATCATCAATCATTGTATGTATAGGTATAAATACCAACACAAGGATTAACTTAGGCAATACCCTATACAACATAACCTTTCCCCTATTTTCATGTGTGTAGGTCAGATTTGGAGGTTTTAGTAGATGACAGTTCTGGAAAACATAGTGTAGATTGCAACCTGCAAACCAAATTTTGTAGATCCAAAAATAAAGAAATCTAGTTTGGAGTGCACTATGCGCTTGTCATTGAAAATGAAGCCCAAATTTCAGTCACAGGTTCCTCATTGTTATCATTTCTCAAATCTAGGTCTATTCTTTAACTTTCCATTTTCACCTTTCTACAAATTACATTTTTAAATATATGGCTACATGTCAAATAGGCTTTTCAAATCATACATCAAATTATCATCAAACCTTAGTTGGTTTATGGTTAACATTGAGTCAAATAAAAAGGAGATAATCCTAGTTAACCTAATTGGATCTAGGATCACTTTTCCTACTCAACAAATTTATTTGGGACTAGTTGTGATTTTTTCCATGTGATGTATAGATTGTTGACGGTTCTTAAGTTTTTGGTTTTGAGGTCTCCTTCATGGCTTTAAATCCCCAAAGCTTAATATGTTGGTGCTTAAACACTCAATTCTTAGCACTTTATGCAATGCTTATCACTTATAGTGGTTTAAAACACTTTTATTTATATTTTCATCTTTATGAATAGTACATTGTACAAACCTACAGAATGTACCACATGGCCTCCCAAGTAATTTTTTGCCTCAAATGCTCCTAGCACTAAAATTAGGAAATTTTTATTTCAAAATTGATTTATTTGGCCATCTAAGTATAATGAAAAGGTTTATTTGAGCTATATGTGCTCCAATAATTTTTGTTGTTATTGAATATGTGTATTTTTGATATACACATATTCATAAATAAAAAAATTGTTTGTTGTATTCGAGCTTCAAACCCTAGTTTTCTACTATCATGTGGTGACAAAATTGAGTGAAACAGAAGCCAAGTATGACTTTCTTGAGCCTCCTAGACATGTTGGAAAAGTAAAACTATTTCCACTTAACTAGAAAAGCTACAATCACTAGATCTCACCATAAACATACATGCAAAATATGAGATTAATAGATATTCATAATTCTTTTTTATTCTCTAGATTATATAAAACATAAGAGCAAAGCATACAATAATTTACAATATCACAAAAAAAAAATTCAATCTCTTAATCAAGAATGCAAGTACCCAAAATTCTTAAAATTGAAACTCTAATACCATGCCAAAAACATTAAACAAATGAACAACCATGATCTTTGTTTGAGAGAAATAAGCTATAAATTTATAAATAAAATAACATAATTATGAACCCATGATTTCAAGTGATGTGACAATTGCAAGATGATAATATTGCATTAGAAGATCAAAGAGAAGTTGTGGAAGAATGATTGCATGAATCAACATGAATCAATGGAAATACAAGATAGGTAGTGAGTTTATATAGAACTAGGGAGAGGATGGAGATGGAGAATCCATCCAATAGGGAGTGACCACCATGTGATCTAAAAATAGTAAATGCTTTGCCCTTTTATTATGTTGACACAAAAACACCTTATCTACTAGTTATTAATTAAATAAGTTCACTTTATTAACCTAAGAAAGATTAATAAAATTGTACAAAGAACCTACCACTAAGGGAAAATAAATAATCCATTAGGAAAATAAAAACTTACACTAACATGGCTAGGTTTGGTGGTGCCAACTAGGTAATGGATCAAAAAAGTTGTGGTGTTCCTTTGGTGGTAAAATACTCTCAAATGAAGTGCTAGTGGTGGGTAGGTAAAAATTGACCCATTGGGGATTATATGCCCTATGATTATAATTTGTCTTACCATGACCTTTGGATCAACAAATATAGTTTGCTACCATATAACTAGAGTTTGGCCCCTCAAAGGATATTGCCAAAATCCCATTGGTAATGTTCATCAGCATACTTTTGGAGTTCACTAAAATAATTTAAATAATTTCTACTAGCTATACCAAGGTGATCTAGACTATAAGGAGGAATATTCCTTAATGATGTCAACTATGCAATAAAATAATTTTAACTACACAACATATTGGACTATATGGTTCATACAAATGTATATGTTGATGTAAAATTTAGGGATTATGATAGTGCTAAATTCCTCCAAATTCAAGTAAAAATGGCTAATGTTTTTTCAAATGGTACCTATTAATTTTTGAAATTGTGAAAAGGGGAGCCCCTATCCATTTTTAGGATGTGGTTTGACACTTTTTCATTGATTTCATTAAAAGAAGGAGAGATGATGAAATGGTATGATTGTGGATGGGTGTTTGATGGATTTGGACAAGATATATGATTAACTTACAACTTGAAAGGTGAGTCAACCTATCCTTGGCCAGATCTGAAATGGCCTTAAAGATTAAATGCAATGATTCAATTAATCTAATGATGCAAATGACTATTTTGATGTAAAAACAATAGCTCTAGAAAGTAATAGATAGAAACAGATTGTAGAAATGGACTAAGTAGGACACTATGCAACTGTGGTATAAACTTGGAGTTATTTTGGAAAGACTGAGGCACCTAAGGAACCTATGTCCTAGTAGGGATAATTCAAATATGATTTCACAATTCTTTGGCGATAGATCAGATCTTCTGTTCTTCGCTTGTTGTATTGTCAGATCATTGTTAGATTCTGAAATAACTAAGCTTTCATTAGTTTTCAAGCTGTAGGGTTTTGATTGCAACAATGAATAGTTTATCTTCAAGCTTCTTCCAATATTATTCAAACCTGAAACCTACACATTCAAAGAGAGAGGAAGGGTTGTGCCATATAGGGATTTTCCTTAGTCAAACCTTGTGTTAGTGTTTCCATTTGCACAATGGCAATGCTAATGAAAGACAACCTATCTTTTTGAGGGATAAGGTTAAATGATAAAACAAATTATGAATCACCAATGGGCTATAACTCACCACTCAAAAATGGCTTCCTTGAAGGACTAAAGTTATGCATATATCCTCAAGGCTTTGGATATTACTTTCTTGATTTGCTTGGAGACCTACAAGGGTTAGTCTTCACAAAAAATATGATAACATAAACATGAAAAAGCTCACACACACTTTGACATGATGCTTGGATCTTGAATTTTTGCAATAAATCACTAATTTTTTTCTCTTGACTTGCTTAATACTTATTCTTGACAATAATTTCTCCAATAATTGCTTGTTCAATTTAAATGATGCAATAACTAGGTATTTGTATGTAATTATTTTAATTTACCACCAAATAAAATATTGATAGCCAAAAATAGATATTTAAAATTCAAATAATAAAAGGAAACCTCTGACATATTCGAATTTGGAGCCAAAATATGGAGACATAGGCACCCTAGGCACTAGTGTCTTAGACCTAATTTTAGAAATTAAGGAGTTGGGGCCAAACTATTAGATGAATGCATTTGTTTTCAGCTTGCAATTTGTTGGTAAATATAAAAATGGGCAATGGAATCCATAATTTAGGAAATCACTTGTTCAATTAAGTCCAATTAATTAAGGGTGGGGGGGAACATAGTGTGAAATAGTCAAGGGTGACAATTTATGAAGCTACAATTTTTATTTTTATTTATATGATTTTGTACCTTTTGGATCTCATGATGAGGCCTATTTTTTTCTAAGAGGTCATCTATAAATTTTCACCTCTAAAACCATGATAAATCAATATTATAAAATCTATTTTCTAGATAAAGAAACACTAGATCTACAAAAAAACCTAAAGTTCTTAATGCCTTTATTAATTTCCCATAAGACAATGTATTCAACTATACATGAGATTCACTTGCACCAAGGGTTTACAAATAGAAATATATCTCCTCCCACAACCCAATAATTATTCTTTAGTACCAAATGAAGGAAAAATTATAGAAATAATATACAATTTTGGCATAACCATGATAAGAGAAATAAATGAAAATTAAGTATTTATAATTCACAATTCAATATTTTTTAAAACATACCACAAGATAGCTCTAGTTTTACCATGTAAAAACCTTCTCAACGAAAAAACTCAACAGCCAAAATCACCCACACAACTCAATGTATTATCTCAAGAAATAAGATAAATAATACACCCGTAGAGTCTTCATGTAATATTTTGAAACATCAAGCAACCTAGTTGCATTCATCCATGTGAACAAGAAAATAAGAAATGTGTAGCTATGCATCCCAATCCATGTTTCATCCACTTGCATTTATAATCTACAAGAGATACCTAATTTAATTATAGACAACAAGGAAACCTTAAAAAATATTCATGTGTTTGATTTTGTAAAATAAACTCACACAAAACCACTAGGTGGTATTACATTAACTATGGACATTAAAACCATGAACCCCAAATTAAATAGTTGATACTAAATTTTCTCAATTTTTTTTCGCAATATGTCACCCACATTAAATGATTGTCTCAATGTCTCATGCAACATACAATTGTCCCCATGAATTCCTAACCTATTGTGGTGTCCACATCTCTAAAAGATGCTAAAATTTAATATTTATTTTTTAAATTATTAACATTATAATATTATTATAAAAGATGTACAAGAAAACTTTTCCAACACATATTCCTATGTCATAAGTAGAGAAATATTACTTTATGTTTCCCTTTGTGTGCTCATGTTATTAGATATCATACTAATGACATATGCCTCATCACAGTGCCCTTTGTACCTACAAGGTTGTTTTTGGTCATTAAGGGGTAGAACAACATTTTTATTTCATTGGGCTAGGGGCAACCATATGCCTTGAGATTCATTTCCATCCCATAGTTTTAATAGTTACCACAAGAATCGTCAATCCACCATTATCCTATCACAAGAATCTACATGCCACAAGAATCGACACCTATCCACCTATTTAAACACATTAAAATTTTGTGACCTTATCTACACCAATAGCCATATGTTCACATCATTGTTGACCATAATTTCCACCCATTTGATCATTGCTTGAAAAATTACATTTTCTATGTCAGAGGTCTTTTATGTGGGCATTTTAATGTTCCCATAATGACAAATCTAGCCCCACAATTCTTAAATTTTAAATTCATTTTTTTTTACTCCTACACTTTTCTAACAATCATTAGGAGCTAACTAGGCGTACACTTGTATGACATTATTTGTGACTTAGCATTTAAAGAAATTCATTTCAATAATAATTCACATCCTTTTCTACCCTAGAATCATTAAAATTCTTAGAGTGTGCAAAGATAAATAATTGAAATGAGACTTCAATTGGTACAATAGAAAGAACAACATTTACATCAAAAATCATGAAGGACACTTGCATGCCTACTTGTTTCTATTTTATCACTTGCATGAGTATAAAGCTAGTATTTTTGAGCATTGACCTAGCTTAATTGTTTCCCTATGATTTGAGAGTCTCCCAAAGGTATTCTTAAATACTATTATTCTATACAATTTAGGATAGACAATATGAAATTGAGTGAATTAGAAAATAAATACGTGCAACCAATAGGATTAGATTTGTAGTTAGTATAATAGATCCACACATATCCATATGATCTAACTAGTGGATGAATTGAGAAAAGATAATTTAACACATAATCTCGAGCAAAAGACACATCCAATATATATATATCATCAAACATTCCTTTTCATTAATTATAAAGCTAGGTATAATTCTCCCTTACACTTAATTTTTCTAACTTAATATTTAATTCTAAATTTAGTACTCCCACAAATATCATTTACTAATCTAAATTAATTTATAATAAATTATATACATTAGACTTTAATAACATTTTCCTATTAGTATATAAATCACATTATAACATCTAATAAATTTCAAAATTGTTAATTTAAGACCTAATTTCAACTTTTAAAAAGTTGTAATTCCAACTAAACAATAGTTGTACAAGTCCTGAAGTGAAAGATCATTGCCACTCTTTTGGAGTGTCACATTCATGGAATTAATATTCTCAATATAATCTCCTCTTAGTCTATTTTTTTTTGCATATATCCATTTTTCTCTTGTTGGATATATCTATTTTTCTCCCACCCTTGTAAAAATGAGTTGTTTTATAGTTTTTTTTGGATATGTCATGGAAAATGATGGTGAACTCAAACAGTGTGATCGATCACTATAACTTTGGCAATCTTTCATGAGTGTCATAGGCATGGGGTTAATCTTATCGATGGAATCTCCTTTCTGTCATATATTTTCCAGGTTTGTTTGATGAGATGTCCAATTTCCTCCTTTATCTTTAAAGTGACTCTATTATTCTAGTATGTGGAGCCGTATCCATTGCAAATTATAATAATGGTTCTAGGAAAATTCACTATCAGTAATTCATCATTCAAAAATTCACCACCATGAAAAATTTATCTCATTATGTAGTAATATTTTAAAAAGAGTTGTTAGCTCATTTTGAAGATAGAAGAAACTTAAGTTGCAAAAGAAGCCTTCTAAAGGCTCTAAAAGAAACAACCATGGATACAAAATCCCTCCATGGTAGACATAAAACCTTCTTCCTCCAAATATTCTTCTAGTTAGAAGACACAGATATTGATACTAATGTCATTGTGATTTTCAAAAAGTTTGATCTTTTGATGAATGATGTAGCAAACCTTAGAAGATTGTTGTAGAATCAACAGAAAGAAATAAGAGATCTCTTTCTTCCACAGTGGGAGAAATTAAAGATCTTTGTTCAAAGTAGATCAATAATCTGATTTGAAAAACTCTCCTCTCAAGGAGAAGAAGAGGAAGCAGAAGAAAGCAACAGTGACAATAGTGTAGTCCATAAGACTAGAGACAAATCTTTCTCACTATTGCTAGCAAATAATGGAAATATGTTAGAATAAATTTTTGTTTTCCAGGATACAAAAATATTCCTCTAGATGCATTTGTGGATACAGGTTCTTCTCACTCGCTAGCCAAGACCAATGCAATACCTCTAGAATTATGGAAGCACTAACCTAATTTACCACATTGTTATGCAATCAACGGAGAAAGGATCCATACGGGAAGGTATGCTCAGGATGTAGATATTGAGATAATGGGAAATATGTTTGTAACAAATTTTATTGAATACAATGATTTAGAAGATGATGTTTTGTTAGGTTTTTTGTTTCTTACAAAATATGAGCCTCTTTAGTTTTGGAAACACTAGATCTCATTAAGGCATGAAGATGGACAAATTGAAATTCTCGCTCTCAAGATAGTTAATCATAAATTTGAGAATAGTGGGAAAAAAGGTAAGAAAGAATCAGTAAAAGAACTAACAAAAGATACATCTAATATGTTTGGAGAAATTAAACAAAGGTTTGAAATAGAATGTTGCAACATGAACCCATTGCAGTTTTGGTCCTAGGATCATGAAGAATGTGAGATTCAGATAAGAACAAAATGCCAATCTATGATACCACATGAGCCATCCTACCTAATGATTCCTATAGAGAGAAAGGAGATGGATGAGCATTTAAATGAGCTAGTAGAAGGGCATTTCATTCACCCCAGTAAAATTCCATTCTCATGTCCTGCATTCCTAGTTAATAAAAGAGTAGAACAAGCAAGAGGTAAAAAGAGATTTTGCATAAATTAAAAAATTTGAATGATATAATTCTTCCTTTCAATTATCCTATTCCTTTCAGTGCAAATTTAATTAGAAGGGCTGCTACTAAAAGGGTGTTTTCAAAGTTTGACTGTAAATCTAGATTTTGGAAAATTAAAGTTAAAGAATCAAATAGATATAAAACAAATTTTCAGTCCCTTAGGGACTTTATGAATGAAATGTAATTCCATTTGGGTTATGCACCACTCTATCTTATTTTCAAAGGAGAATGGACCAAGCCCTGAGACATTTGAAAGAATTTTGTGTTGTTTATATCATTGATATCCTTGTATTTTCTGATTCTATCACTAACCATTTACAACATTTAGAAGAATTGTATGTAGCCATTAAAAAGAATGGAATATGCTTGATAGCAAAGAAAATGGTGATTGGAAAAGAACAAATTGATTTCCTTGGTTTACACCTAAACAATGGCAGAGTTCAACTTCAGCCACATATCCTCCAACATATTCAATAATTTCTTGATATTCTTCAAGATAAAAAATTAAATTCAGAGATTTCTTGGATGCTTAAACTATGTGTCTCCTTTTTACAAGGGTTTATCTGAAGACCGCAAAGCCATCTAATCACACTTAAAGGAAGGAAAATAAGAATAGTCACTAGTGGCAATAGAGGCAGTGCAAAGAATAAAATTAAAGTGTCAAAAATTTCCCTCGAGCTACAAACTCCTACTCTTGATTTGCCTCTATATTTGTATACTGATGCTTCTAACAATACATGGTCTACTGTGTTAATACAGGAAGATGAAAATGGAAAATAGAATATATGTGGCTATTGATCTAGAACATTCACTGACATAGAAAGCATATATCATATATATGAAAAGGAGATACTGGCTATCAAAAAAGGTTTTGAGAAATTTAAAATCTTTCTTAAGCCAGTAAAGTTCATAGTCTGCATAGATAGTCAAGCTATGAGAAGCCTGCTAAAAAAAGAAGTTGAATAAAGATATAGCTCAAGGAAGAATAGCAAGATGGTACTTTGAATTTCTTAGTTATGATTTTGAAATAGAATGGTTCAAAGGTGAGAACAATCCCCTAGTTGATAGTGTGACAAGGGAGCTTGCAGGTTTTATTTATCATGACTTAGAATTCAATGCCCCAAATTGGTATAGGCCAAATGAAACACCAATGTATATGGTAAATTATGGTAATATTACAATAACCAATCTTCCATCTCTTCCAAAAGAGATTGTTCAAGTATTGCTAGAATCTTATTTCCTGAACAATGGCTTCTTGACTTGAAAAGTCAGATCAGATACTACCATGGACAAGGATTAGTAGATTTAGATGAAGATGAAGAGTTTAAGGCACTTCTAGGATTCAATAAAGCCCCCCTAAGATACTGGTATGAAAATAATTCTCTTCATTTCTACATCAAAGGTTTGTTTGGTATGAACTGGTCCAAGCAAAGTAAAATGAATTTGCTTAAAAATTTAAAATATGGCTTCATTACTAGAATAAGCTTTGATCAAGATACCTTTGAAGAATATAGTGATTTGGTGGGTTCTAGATTCAATCTAGATATGGAAGAATTTTTAAATTTGATACATCCTCAGCTTAAGAGAAGAATATGTAGTTCTATGATATAGTATTTGATTCATTATCCAAGAATGGGATATGATTTTCCAAGAATTGAGTTATATCCTCTTGAAGCGAGATGGAGAGCTAAAGTAAAGATTGAAGATATGTAGATCGGATTAAAGCCAACATCTCTTGCTAGAAGAATTGAAATGGATCAAGCTTATTCTCAAGAATATGTGTTCTAGATAGATTATGCTTCTAACCCTTAGTCTGAAGATTGGAAATTGGTCTACCATGAGTTACCAAATGAATTATTAGATCCAATACCATTTTGAATGGCTAGCACATGGGCTTGTTTGTGTCGTGACGTCACCCACATTAAGATGTGACAACATGATACAACCCTGTCATAAAAGCAAGACCATCATATCCACTTACGAGTGTTAAGTGGGGCCTTCTCACTAATGGGTGTCCAAAAAGTGATTGGCTTTATTCTCCACTATGTTAATGCTCACGATAGACTACTTAACAACTATCTACTCTATCGTGTGTAACATTTGTATGGATATATTCCAAATTCATTATGATTTTCCATGAGGTTACAAGCTCAACCTCTCCTATAAATTGTTGAGGATGCCTCATTCTCAACACGGGTTGTCTGGGTTGGAGTCTTAAATCTAGAAAGAGTCCCAAGTTTTTCATATCAGACGTATGCTATCTCCTACACTTCATGTGATCTGGATGAACACAAATCTAAATGCACATCTCTAAGACATCACCTTACTTATTATGGTATCCATATCTCTAAGATGTATCCCTAAGAATGACTAGCTCATTATGGTATCTACATATCTATGATGTGCCATAATTAAATATTATTTATATTATTTTATAATATTTTATTATTATGAAGGTGTATGCAACATGTATCCCAACAGATAAATTCCTATGTCATTATACTAGAGACTTGTTATTTTTCCTTTCCCTTTTTGTGCTCATAGTATTCTAGATAACATGATGGGGGTATAAACTTCATCATAATTTCCTATGTACATGTAAGGTTTTTTTTTGTTCATTGAGTGTTACAATACCATTTTTGTTTCCCCATGTTGGAGGCAGCTATATTCATTGAGATTCATTTACAACCCATATGATTTGTATGATTTATCATTCTATATATTTTACTTGCTTATTATGTGATGAATCTTTTTATAATTACCAATTTGTAGGGTTTACATGCTTACATACATAGCTTACATTTACATGTCTTGTACTATTCTTCCATTTATTTTGTTTCCTTACATCTTGTAGATGCAACCAATTCTAGGGGCATATGAAATAGATAATACTCCTTTGTTGTGATTGCAAACAATTATAAATACTTGTATCATAAATTATTATTATATTCAAATGAAGCTTCATCACATGGTATGAAATTCTCCAATATACCACTTAAGTAGTGTGTCATATAACTTTCCATATAAGCATAAATTTCTAATCCCACTCTCTCTCATTTTCTTAATTTTTAATTTCTTGGCTAGTTAAGCTAGTAGTTTGTGCCTACTTTTCATTTGTGAGATACAAGATACTCATTGCGTAATTTTCTTCTATTTTAAATATTCCTATGGATAACACACACTAATTATGAAGAACATAAAAAGAAATCAATTAGGGTACATTACTTTATATGGATCCATTATCCTATTTTTGTTTAAATATTTACTTTACATGCGTGTTTTATTTCTTACATACATGGAGATACATTATCATTTTAGAATTCACGAGCACCATGATTTGGGTGAAAAATACAATAGTGAAACTTGAATACCCAAAATCTTTGGGCCCTTTTTGAGATAATATATTAACATAATTATATAAATACATGAGGTGGATTCTTTTGTTATGTTTGGATCCTTCTACAATGCCCATCCATCTTCATTTATAGCCATTATTCACATATTTTAAAAATACACTTATTTTCACATATCCACATCATTGTACAACTAAAATTCCACAGAGCTAATCCTTTCTTGAAATTTTACCTATTCTATAGCTTCGGTCATTTATGTGGGTATGATAGTAATCCCACAACAACAAATCTAGCCCCTAAATTTCTTAATGTTAAAATTCAAATTTTTTTTTACTCCTACCCTTTTATACTAGTTGTTGGGAGCTTACTAATTGTATATTTTTCTAATATTAATTATTTTTTAGCATTTCAAGACATTCATTTGGTTAATAATTCACATTTGAGCATGATTAAATCTTTTAAAGTGTACAAAGAGAAATAATTATAATAGGAATTCAATTGGTGAATTGAAAACAATAATGTTTACATCAAAATAATCTATACAACATATATACCTACTTATTGCTCATTGAGCATTTGCATGATTATAAAGCTAGTCCTTTTTAGGGTTGGCCTAGGATAAATTTTCCCTTGTCATCTAATAATCTCCCAAATGTATTTTTAATTATAATTATATATGATAGGGAAAACAATAGGGAATCAAGTGAATTAGGAAGTAGAGGTGTGCAACCAATAGGATCAAATATATAGGTAGCCTAAGAGATCCACACATATAAAAATGACCTAACTAGTAGATTCAATTGAAAAATGTTATAATTTAACATAGAATATTAGACAACAAACACAGTTAAAATATCCATTTTGTACTAAATCATCAAAATTAACATCATGTTAAATATATTCCATCACATTAATTATAAAACTAAGTATCATTCATCATCTCATATTTTTTTTAACTTCAAACATTTTTTTATAAATTTATCACTCCCACAGCTATCATGTACTAATCTAAATTAAGTTATACTAAATTAAATTAATAAGAATTGAATAATATAGATTAAACTTCACGAAAAATATTTTAAATTATATCAAATCACATTATAAGATGCAATAAATTTCAATTCATTAAAAAAGTTTGTAGTTCAAACTAAACAATAGTTGTGCAAATCGTGAAGTGAGAGATCACTGGCACTCCTTTGGAGTGTCAAAGTCGTGATTAATATTCTCAATGGAATCTCCTCTCAGTAATCTTTTTTTCCGAATATATCCATCTTTTTCTCGTCAGATATATCTATTTTTTTGGTCTTTAAACTAAGGTACATAGGATTAATTTGCTTAGTGGAATCCATTTTTCTCATCCTTAACTAAGGGTACATATTCTAATCTATAGAGCCGTATGCATTTCAAAACAAAACTGACCGTGAACAGCCAAACAGTGCGATCAATCACTGTAACGGTCGACCCTGTTCTGGTAGTGTCGTAGTCATGGGATTGATGTTCTCAATAGAGTCTCCATCCTCTCATATCTTTTCCATGTCTATTTAATGGGTATGTCCTTTTATCTCTTGTCTTTAAAGGAGAGTTAAATATTCTCATCTCCAGTCATATCCATTTCAGAGTAGAATACTGTATGTTGAACATAACATCAGCAAACGAGAATCATGGCAACTGACCGTGAACAGTCGGCCGAACAGAGCGATCAATCACTGTAAAGTTAAATTTTATGAACAAAACAATTAGTTAATCTAATTTAAAGGTGAAATAAATCAAGTATCAAAACATTCAAATTTGGAATTTGAAGAAATAAATACATTTAGTTGATTTTGGTGGTCGCATTATTTACTCTGGTTAAAAGGGAGCATCTTGTACTAGCATTGAAGGTAGCAACAACAAAAAAGATGTCATGTCAACTGACAGTGGATGGGCAAACAGAGCAGTCAATCGCTGTACAGTAGGCATTCTTTTGCGAGTGTCGTAGCCATGAGGTTAATGCTCCTGATGGACTCTCTTATCTGTCATATATTTTCCCGGTATGTTTGACGGAATGTCTATTTTTATCTTTAAAACGAGTCTATTATTCTAATATGTGGAGCCATATCCATTAACCATCAATGTCGCATTATTTAAAAGAGGCGAATCTAACTGCTTAGTTTATTCTGGTTAACAGCAACTCTGACAAGAATAATGATAAAATCAAAATTGAATTGCTGCCAAAGCTTGGTGTATCTATCTTACACATTGTGAGATTGATCTCAAGAGTCACAGGTCTAATCTTTTGAACATATTTGATTTATGACACATATTTGAAATGGATAATTATAGATTTTTGTGAATTCAATGATGTTTGAGGATGTGCAAGGATTATAAATATTTAAAAATATACTAGGAAAATCATTCAATTACAAGAATCATGTTCTCCTAAGTTGGTCTTTTGACTAGACTGGTCTCAGGGTTGTGGAAATGATTAAACATAACACTCTTCAATCATGCAGATCTCGTAGAATGATTTGAGGAAAAAATAAATTTCTTTTAATGCTTGAAAGAAGAATGTTCCTCAAATTATTCTCTTCTCAATACTTATGAGTTTTTTTTTTTTATTTTATTTTATTTTTTTTAATGAATAGGCATTAATCTATATTAAATCAAAGATTAGAATAAATATTTAGAAAAAAAAGTGGGTGGTAAGAAGGCACACCCTGAGAGTCGCATGGGTAAAATCCAGAAAATGAAAAGATAACTAGTCACATGGGCGTAGCTGAATATCAATTGCTAGTGATTTCATGAACATTGGGTGCCTTCAAATACCAACATAAAATGTAAACACACATAACATGTATCAAGTTGGATCATAATTAGTATGAAATAGATGAAAGTCATCAGAATTTAAATTTTAAATTTTAAATTTGAGGGGTCACTTCCACATGGTATATGATTACTCTCTCACGCACTAGGATAAAATGAGCACATGAAAGTATTAATATCAATACTATATATAAATATATGGGAATAAATACATCTATAAATATAAAACCTGATAGGTATATAAATAATTGTAATGAAGATAAGATAAAATGCTTGATGTAAATGTAGTTAACAATTCTCAAAGACTTGATGTTCCCACTATCATTGTTAAGAGAAATAAACACTAGACAAAACCATTAAGAATATTCATAGCATAATACAAAAAAAATGATTTCTTTTTTTTTTAAATTTAGTTACCACCCATTCACCCCCTTTCAAAAAATCAACCTCTCCCAATATTGAATGATCTCAAAGCTTTTCATTAGTTCCATCAAGTTCCTAGATATCATCAAGCAAGGTGGAGCCCTTCTCAAATTTGTATTCTTGAATCTTTTCTTTCTCTAGATCTTTCCTCATAGGAGCAAATTTTTCTTCAAGCTTTGAACATTTCACATATTTATCTTGAAATTTCTCATTCAAGTAGTCTTTTAAACTTTTTTTCCTTCTTCAACTTGCACTTTGAAAATAGTGATCGTCTCAATTGATTGTTTGAGTTGCTCATTTGTTTCCTTGAATCTTTATTTAGCTTTCTTGAGTTGCTCCCTCAACTTCTTAATACATTCATCTACATCCTTAATATTTTCTTTTAGGTCTATATTCTCACATTCTACTTTATCCAAATCATTAAAGGTTGATTTGAGTTAAAACTTGCTTATCGAATTCATAGTCTTCTTAAATAAACCCTTAAGGTATGATATCTTCTAGAGGAATAGGATACTTCCTAGTAGCCATGTGTTCCACCTCCAAGATCTACCTCAAAAATTAAGCCAATTGAAGGAACCAAGCTCTGATACCAATTATTGAACACTTAGAATACTGAGAGGGGGTGAATCAATATTCATCAAAATTCATTAACTTCATCAACTTAAATATGCATTCAAAGCATCTCATCAAACTTGTAAAAATGGAAAGCAACAATTAAAGAATGCATCACAACACATAACACAAGAACACCATATTTACGTGGAAAAATCTTGAAATAAAAAAACCATGGTGAAGATAAGCTCACAATAGATTATAATGGATTATAATGGATTTACATAATGGTGGACTCATTGTCCAAGGATTCACTATCTAGAAAGAATGGCTCATTTCCAAGGGCTCATTACCCAGAATAGAAAGAGGTAGAAGAAAGGGTGGCTTATTGCTAAGGATGAACTACTAACAATGCATCTGCAATATGTTGAAGGCACAATTCCAATTAAGTTCAAAAAAATGACTTTACACACTTCATACTTCACCACTATCACCTTTCACACTTCACACTACATCAAATCTCACTCACAGTCTTTGTTCTACATCTAATACCACACATCACAAAGTGAATTAACCTTCTATATATACCACAACCAACCAAAACACCAATTAGGTCAACTTAATTAGATGAACCATGTAACACCATGACCTATCAACCCAAAACTCTATCACAGATGCCTTGCAAAAGAAAATAAAAAATGTATCGCATCAAAATAGGTTGGCATGACCTATAATCACTCCAATGAATCTTCTATATACACAATTCAACTTTGTACGACACCAAAACCCTTAGGTGAGCACCACACAACAAAAATAGTGAAGGAACAATTGAATGAACCAACTATTCATTTACAAATCAACACAAGGACTACCAAATCACTTTCCACTTGGAGTGAACACACTTCTAACACCTTCCAACACTTCCTCAAAACTACACAACATAATATTCATCTACGGAGGAATGTAGAGCATTCCAACATTCACACTGCAACTGCAACTCTATTGTTACTAAGCCTGATACACTATCATTGATATCTTTAATTGCGAAGGACATAAAACATTGAAATTTGGATGTATAATCCTTAAACACACGCCATCACCACTTCAAAACCACATGACATGATGATGCTCAATGGAGCAATGTGAACCAAAAAATTGTTCCTTTGATTATTGAATGTGCATACTAGGGCTTAGTCAATTCTCCAAAACACTTGGTCTTCTTCAGACCAAAACTTCTATATTTATACAATGGGTTGCCATCAATGAAAACACCATATACCAATATACTCATGTTGCAAATATTTAGACCCCAAAAATGGTTGATCTATTTTAGGGCGCACCATAGACCACCTCTTTTGGCTCCAAATTTATATATTTCGATGTCGATAATTTATCAAATTAAAAAATTTATTTTGGCCATCTATATTTTATTTCTAAGAAATTAGAAGAATTGCATATAAATATAAAGTATTTTCACCATTTTAATCCTAACACTTTTTATTGAGCAATGTAAAGATCCTAAAATTATTCAAGAGTAGTCAAGGATAGATTTAGAAGTATTATTACAACACTTTCATCAATCAAGTTCAATTTGAAATACATCAAGAATAATGAAGCAATTTATGTGCAAGGAGCTATTATGATTAGTCATGCCATTTTGTGAAGATGAATTGAGTTATCCTTTACACACTAGTTTAAATAATCCACTATGTTTTATGAATTAAACTTTTTTAGGTCTATCAATAAGTCAAGGCATCCACCAATCAGATTATGCATGGAATCTCTTCTTTAATGGTTTTCACATCAAGGTAAGATTATCATTTGTTATTCATCAATTTTAGTCAATTATTGGTTTTTTTGGCCTTTTTCTAGCCTAGGGCATTTCCTCTTGATCATCATCAATCATTGTACATGGAGGTATAAATACCAACACAAGGATTGACTTAGGAAATCCCCTATACAACATACCCTTTCCCCCTATTTTCATGTGTGTAGGGTAGATCTGGAGGTTTTAACAAGTGACAGTTCAAGAAAGCATAGTGTAGACTGCAACCTACAATCCAAAATTTGTAGATCCAGAAATGAAGAAATCTAGTTTGGGGTGCACTATGTCCTTGTCATTGCAAATGTGGCCAAAATTTTAGTCGCAAGTTCCTCATTGTTGCCATTTCTCAAATCTAGGTCATTTCTTTAACTTTCTATTTTCACCTTTCTACTAAATTACATTTTTAGATGTATGGCTACATGTCAAATAGGCTTTTCAAATCAAACATGAAATTTATCATCAAACCTTAGTTGGTTTATATTTAATGCCAAGTGAAGAAAAAATGAGATAATCTTAGTTAACTTTATTGGATCTAGGCTCAATTTTCCTACTCAATAGATTTATTTGGGACTACTTGTGATTTTTTTCCATGTGTTGTATAGATTGTTGGTGGTTCTTAAGTTGTTGGTTTTGAGGTCTCCTTCAGGGGTTTAAATCCTCAACCCTTACTATGTTGGTGCTTAAATACTCAATTCTAAGCACTATATGAAATTCTTATCACTTGTAGTGTTTTAAAACACTTTTATTTATATTTTCATCTTTATGAATAGTACATTTTACAAACCTACAAAATGGGCCACATGGCCTCCCAAGTAATTTTTTTCCTCAAATGCTCTTAGCACTGAAAGTAGGAAACTTATATCAAAATTTATTTATTTGTCCTTCTAAGTATAATGGAAAGATTTATTTGAGCTAAAAGTGCTCCAATAATTTTTGTTGTTGTTGAATATGTGTATTTATTATATACACATATTCTTGAAAAATAATTGTTTGTTGTATTTGAGCTTGAAACCCTGGTATTCTACTATCATGTGGTGACCAAATTGAGTGAAACAAAAGTCAAGTATGACTTTCTTGAGCCTCTTAGACATGTTGGAAAAGTAAAAATATTGCCGCTTAACTAGAAAAGCTACAATCAGTGGATCTCACCAAAAACATACATGCAAAATATGAGATTGATAGATCTTCATAATTATTTTTTATTCTCTACATTATATAAAACATAAGAGAAGAGAATACAAGAATTTGCAATATCACACACAAAAAAAAGGTCAATCTCTTAATCAAGAATCCAAGTGCTCAAAATTCTCAAAATTGAAAATCTAATACCATGCCAAAATTATAAAACAAATGAACAACCATGATCTTTGTATGAGATAAATAAGCTACAAATTTATCAATAAAATAACATAATTACAAACCCATGATTTCAAGTGATGTGCCAGTGTCAAGATGATAATATTGTATTAGGAGATCAAAGAGAAGTTGTGGAAGGATGTTTGCATGAATCAACATGAATCGATGAAAATACAAGATAGGTAGTGAGTTTATATAGAACTAGGGAGAGAATGGAGATGGAGAATCCATCTAATAGGGAGTGACCACCATGTGATCTAAAAATAGTAAATGCTTCTCCCTTTTAGTATGTTGACACAAAAACACAGTATCTAGTAGTTATTAATTAAATAAGTTCACTTTATTAACCTAAGAAAGATTAATAAAATTGTAGGAAGAACTTAGCACTAAGGGAAAACAAATAATCCATTAGGAAAATAAAAAATTACACTAACATGGCTAGTGTTGGTGACCTGCTAACTAGGTGATGGATCAAAAGAGTTATGGTGTTCCTTTGGTGGTAAAAGTACTCTCAAATGAAGTGCTAGTGGCGGGTAGGTAAAAATTGATCCATTGGGGACTATGTGCCCTATGATTAGAAGTTGTATTACCATGAACTTTGGTTCAACCAATATGGTTCACTACCATATAACTAGAGTTTGGACCCTTAAAAGATATTGCCAAAATCCCATTGGTACTGTTCATCAACATACTTGTGGAACAATAAAATAATTTAAATAATTTCTACTAGCTATACCAAGGTGATCTAGACTATAAGTAATATTCCTTAATGATGTCAACTATGCAATAAAATAATTTTAACTACACAACATATTCCTACATGGTTCATACATATGTATATGTTGATGTAAAATTTAGGGATTACGATAGTGCCAAATTCTTCAAAATTCTTAAAAATGGCTAATTTTTTTCAAAGGGTACCCTATTAATTTTCAAAATTGTGAAAAGGGGAACCCCTATCCCTTTTTAGGATGTGGTTCGACACATTTTCCTTGATTTCATTAAAAGAAGGAGAGATGATGAAATGGTATGATTGTGGATGGGGGTTTGATGGATTTGGACAAGATATATGCTTGACTTACAACCTGAAAGATGAGTCAACCTATCCTTGGCCAAATTTGAAATAACCTTAAAGATGAAATGAAATGATTCAATTAATCTAATGATGTAAATGACTATTTTAATGTAAAAAAAATAGATCTAGAAAGTAACAGATAGAAACAGATTGTAGAAATGGACTGAGCGAGACATTATGCAACTGTTATAAACTTGGAGTAATTTTTGCAAGACTGAGGCACCTAAGGAACCTATGTCCTAGTAGGGATAATTTAGATATGATTTCACAATTCTTTGGTGCTAGATCAGATCTTTTGTTCTCCGCTTGTCGCACTATTAGATCACTGTCAGATTCTGAAATAACTAAGTTTTCATGAGTTTTCAAGGTGTGAGGTTTTGATTGCAATAATGAATAGTTGATCTTCAAGCTTCTTCCAATATTCTTCAAACTTGAAACTTGCACATTCAAAGAGAGAGGAAGGGTTGTGCCATATAGGGTTTTTCCTTACTCAAACCTTGTGTTAGTGTTTCCAATTCCACAATAGTAATGCTAATGAAAGAGAGCCTATATTTTTGAGGGATAAGGTTAAATGATTAAAAAAAAGATGAATCACCAATGGAATATAACTCACCACTCAAAAATGGCTTCCTTGAAGGACTGAAGTTATGCACATCTCCTCAAGGCTTTGGATCTTACTTTCTTGATTTGCTTGGAGACCTACAAGGGCTAGTCTTCACAAAAAATGTGATAACATAAACATAAAAAAACTCACATACACTTTTACATGATGCTTGGATCTTGAATTGTTGCAATAAATCATTGAAATTTTTCTCTTGACTTTCTTAATAATGCTTCTTAACAATAATTTCTCCAATAATTGCTTCTTCAATTTTAAATGATGTAATAACTAGGTATTTGTATAAAATTATTTTCACTTATGACCAAATTTAATACCGATAGTCAAAAATAGATATTTGAAATTCAAACAATAAAATGCCACCTCTGGCATATTCAAATTTGGAGCCAAAATATGGAGACATAGGCACTGTAGGCACTAGTGTCTTATACCTATTTTAAGAAATTAAGGAGTTGGGGCCAAAATATTAAATGAATGCATTTGTTTTCAGCTTGAAATTTGTTCATAGATATTAAAATGGGCTATGGAATGCATAATTTAAGAAATTACTTGTTCAATTAGGTCTAATTAATTAAGGGGGAGCAAAACATAGTGTGAAATAGTCAAGGGTGACAATTTATGAAGCTACAATTTTTATTTTTATTTATATGTAGTTGTACCTTTTGGATCTAATGATGAGGTCTATTTTTATTAGAATTTTAATGTTCTAAATGCAGGTTCACCAAAATGTGGTTTTTGAAAAATGGGATTTCAATGCTATCATATGACTTAGGACATAGAGCATACCTGCTCTCCACCTACTACATTCAAGGGTAACCCTAGAGATCTCAATGCAAAGGAGAAAGAGATCTTGCAATAGAGCTATCCTAGGGGTTGAATGCAAAATAATAAGGGGTTCACCACTAGGGAATAAATTGGAAAGACTAATGCAACGCAAGATGTAGTGCTAAACCCTAATTCAATGCAATGACTTACTAAATGACATAGAAATGCAAGTGAAACAAAGGAAAAAACTGTAGAAAGGAATGTGTGCACTTGGAAGTTTGGATATGTATGGAGGTATGGAACAATGAAAAAATTGACTTTAATTCTAAGTGGGATTCATTTTCCAAGCTGTGTGAATTAGTCTAGAATCTAGGTTTCTATGCGGGAACATGAATTTGCCAAATGGGTATCTGAATCTGCAAAAATATGAATTTTGACTGAAACAGCGACTCATTTTCCAGAAGTGGTGAATTATTCTAGTTATGGTTTTCTAAAGCTTCAAAGTCTAATCCTACTCTTCTCTATCTATTTTGTCCTTCTTGATTGATTTCCAGATTCGAAACCCTAATTTGCAACCTATAGGTGTTCTCCAATTTTCTCCAAGGCTTGCTGACAACTTTGACAACTTTGAATATTTTGAAAAAATTTCTCCAATATTTCTCCTCAAGAAATATACAACCTAGACCTACAAATAACACACAAAAGAGAAGGAAAAAGGTTGTTGGGTTAGTGGATAGGGGTTTTCCTTGGTCAAACCCTATTTTTGTAATCAAACCTTGAAATAGAATGATTTAGGAATGGAGAATGATGAATGAGAAAACTAAGATGTTACAACTCATCAAACCCTATCAATGAAGTGCTACAAACATGTGTGAGATGGTTCCAATGGATGTAGACCTTGATTCTTGCTTGAACTAGATAGATATTGAATGAAAGGCTTGCTTGAATCCTAAAACCCTATATCATAAGTGTTAGCTAAAAAAAAAACATGATGAATGAAATCTTTGACATGATGGTTGATGCTTGAATGCTAATCTAAAATGCTTGATAATCTACCCTTGAATGCTCTTGTGAACTCAAAATTTCTATATATGAATACTTGAATGCTTGGGGTTAAAATGAGAGAAAGAACCTTGTATTTATACTCAATTATGCAATAATTCCAAAAATTACAACACTACAAGACGACATTAGATCTAGGAGAATAAAATACCACCAAAAATTTGAATTAATTTTTATTTTGAGCCACATGGGACTCATTCGCCCAAGGTGGCTAATGAGTCCCACTGGGATTAATTTTTGGGACCATTTTTAAAAATGCTTAGAAAGGTGTGAAACCAGACTTGAGACCAAAAAATATAGGTGGGACTCATTCGATCAAGGTGGTGAATGAGTCCCAGATCACTAAATTTGGGGAATTCAAGCTTGAAACACCTAAATTATGATTGGTTAGTGATTTGTGTCAAGATTATCCTAAAAAATATGCATTAAATGAGGCTTATTGATGCAAAATAGGGCCAATTAAAGAATAAAAAATCACAATTATTATTTAAAACCCTAGAACAGTGTGAAAGTGTGTTACAACACTTTAGAAAACTATAAATAAGGTAGGATTAAGGTCAAAAGGAGGTTTATTAGGTATAGTTAATTAATAAAACCTTAGAAAAGTGTGAAAGTGTGTTAGAACACTTCACAACACTTTAGCAAGGTACCATTCATGTTCATCAATTCACAAGGGCCCAAGACCTAATGTGAATGTGTCAAACACATTACAACACTAAATCAAGGCACCATTAAGCCTAGTGCACAAGGAGGGCCCAAACAAGCAAAGGAAAAGAAAAAGGGATACTTTTTCCGTTACCACAAGAAGCTCTACTCTGATATGAATTGTTAGACACACAAGATGAATGAGAGGGTTGGGGTGAATCAATTGTGTATTGAAACCTTCAAAACCTTATGAATATTTAAACCCTTATTAAGCATCAACATGAATGTAAACAAATGAAAGATCAACACATCAACTACCATACATAATAGAACACTAGTTTTCACCTGGAAATCCCGAATTAGGGAAAAACCATAGTGAGGATTAACTCACATATATATGAATAGAAACACCAATTACAAGAGGCTCACTGCTAGAAGGGTTCATTTCCCAAAAGAAAGGCTCACTACTAAGGGATCATTGCCCAAGAAGATCACTTCTTTTGGAATACAAGAGAATAGAAAGGAACTATTATAAGGAGGTTCACTACCTTAGATAAATAAGAGATTCCACCACAACAACTCTTCACCATCTAAAACCATTGGCTCACTGCCTCTAGTAACTTTAGGTACACTGAAATGTAGACACCTTTTGCTCACTGCTTCCATTAGTCATAAGTGTTCATTCTCACACCAAGATCTCAGTGCTTGATCACATACACACCATTTCACATCAAACAAAACACCACAAACTTCTCCAACAATTGACCTTGTATATATTTCATCTACATCCATGAATAACCTTCTCCAAGTTGGCCTCAATGAAACATATACACCTCAAATGTGTAGCCACTAAATAGGTCAACACTAAACACTTATACAGTGGAAATAAGTCAAGGAAGACCACACCAATGGTTAACCCAGAACAAAATCTACACTGAAACACTACACCATGCTTCAAAAAGCAATGAAGCACATCCACAATTAGTGCTAACATGCCAGGCCATCCAAACCGCATTACCACTAACAAGCAACCAATTACACACTTCACCAGGTCCAGAAACATCATGTAGACCATATAGAAATATCACACAACATTATGGAATATTCCAACAACAAAATATTCAAACACAATGGCATAGACATATGCAATTGAGAAAATTATCATCCTGTGAAATCAATAACACTACCACTAAGATACAACTCATGAATCAAGCTTGCAGAACAACTAAAAACCAATGCATCCAAGGGAAGATAGATACAATCATCATTAGCACATTCCTAATTATGCAAGATGATAAACTTAAAGAAAGAGAAATGTGAAGCAATTCCATTTCTCCTAGACAACCCTCTTCAAAATCCAGCTCACTGTCAAACACATCTTCCATTGCCACACGATCTAGAACTTGAAACTCTGTATATAACACCTTTGATCAATTTTGATCATCACAAGCAATCACACAAGCACATCTTCAAGCATGAAAAAATGCGAAGCATAATATAGAACACACCCCTGCCATCTTGTATCTTTATACAAATTTTCTCAACATAACCTAGAAACCAAGTGACCATGCTACATCTACAACACTTTCTCAACACCACAAACACCTTCTCATCATAACCACACTAACAATTGACATAGGCTAACATCAATGACAACACTAGTGAAAACATAGTGCAACAAATATCATTTTAGGAAAGTATTAATGACCTTGTGAAAATTGAGGATGATTTTGTAAAATCCACCAAGGCCTCAAATAGGTGCTTCCCATGATAGGAGGTTGGTGAATCACTATTGGGGTATTCAAGAAGATAAATATCATTGTTGATGTCCTCAATGGGAGAAGGAATAGGATTAAAAGAAGATGAAACTTCTTATGCCATAAAGACTAATGTAGAATGATTTGGAGGTGGTGGAGAAGGGTGCTTAATATTTTCTTATTTTATGGTGAATTTTGATAGCGTTCTATTTTTCTTTTGGTTGGTCAGTGGGGATATCAAAATTAATGGTGGTGGGATAAAGAATGTCCAAAAATAATTGACAGGAGGTGCACTAAAATTTAATAAGAGAAGTGAGTGTGGAATTGTAAATAAAACTTATGTTGGGCATGTCTAGTGGTAGAGAGAAAGAAGGAATATGAGGAATCTTGAAAATGACAGGCGGATCCATTGAAGGAGAAAAGACAACCTACACTCTTTTAGGGTGAGGCTTGTTTTCATTTCAACTAAGGAAAGAAGCGGCTACAACAATAACATGAGGAGATGGAGAAGGAAGATACAAAGGAATCATGAGATAAAGAGGTCACATAGGAGGAGGATGCTAAGTATCAAGAATCTCTATAGTACCTTACTCTATATTTGCAACCTTTCAATAGTGCTTGCATTGTCACACAAGTTAGATTCAATGGTGGTGGTATTTATATTGAGTTATAAGAGGAGGGGGAAGATCTGTCTATTTTGGTTGTGGGATAGTCCCTTTTTTATAATAGGAAGAGGAAACATCCTAGAAAATGGAAATCAAGATGCATATGGTACATGTAGAATCTACACTATGGGTAATTTTTATCTTTCTACCATAAAGGTAGGTGGAGGAACTAAAAGGCCCCTAAAGGGTGAGGTGTAACCAATACATAGAATGTTTACTGTCCTATGGGTTTATCCCCCTTTCATATTATAGGGGTAGGTATATGAATAATAAGAACCATGTGAGGATAGAACACCTAGGGAGAAGATCTATACAACAAGGGTACCTTTCCTCATTTTTCCATATATGTAGGTAGAGGAACATGAGAAAATATTGAGAATTATGAGATCATGTGGGGAATGTTAGGTCAGCCCAACAATGAGTGATTATCCTTAACTACCATAGGGGTAGGTACAAGGATAGAAGATAACTAGGAGGGTTCAATGAATGAAGGGGAAGTGACTATAGAAGAAGAATAAGAAGGTACAAAAGAAGAGGACCCTAGATGAATTTCCTTAAAATTTGGATAAGATTTCAATGGGATGTTAGTATTGGGTATGTGTGGGATCATCATGGAAAAAACAGGCCCTTAAGTGGTGAAAAATTAAAAAAAATTAGAGTTAGGCAACTTGACGTAAAAATTTGAATAAGTTATCTATATTTTTTCAAAAAAATGTAAGAATAAAATCTATAGCAAATTGAATGTAGTTTCTAAACTACTAGGTTTATTTTAAAAAAATCTATTTGGTGAGAATTTGAAATTTCAATGTAGTCTAGTACTTAAATTTCAGGAAAAAAATAAGTAGGTGTTTGTCTGACCACCCTAACCACAATAAAATGATAATATCTTAGATATAAGTAGAGGACTCATGTCTCGATGTGATGCATATTTTTTTGTAATTTATTTCCAAGTAAATAATTAATTATGAATTTTTTATTACAACCTTTAAAAAATATAAAACCTCATATGTCTGATCACCTTAACTTGGTCAAAAATTCATGATTTTTTTTTTTTTAATCTTATAGTATGCTTAACATAGAATGTGACACATGTTTCAAATTCAAAAAATGTGATACCATTTGAAAGTTATAAATGTTTTTCAATCATCCTATCAATTAGGACTTTAGTTGTAATTCAAAAAGAAAATGAATAATAATTATTTATTAAATTCAAAGTAAAGTATAATGTATATTGGTGGAAAGTTGAGAATCTCCTTTAAAACCCCTTTTCATTTCATCAATTTTGGGTAAAAAAAAAGTCGTCAACCACATACCCTACACATACCCGTCATATCGTCATTTTTTTCCCATCATGATCTTGCACATACCCTATTAGATGGTAAGGTTTTTAAATATGAAGGAAATGTAATTAGAGACGTGTTTGATGGTCTCCTTTACCATTGTACTTCCTGAATCTTATATTATAAATAGGATCGTAGACAAATATACAAAAAAATGGATGTATACATAAAATATAAAAAATATAAAGATATAAATATATGTGGTTCACCCAATATGGTCTATGTCCCTAGAGAAAAAACCAATCTTTCCTATATTCTATCTAGTAAAATGAAGGGATACAACCTACAACACATCCATTGCAACTTCCTCTTCACTCTCTCACTATATCCTCACACAATAAAATACCTAGCCATAATACCATACCCTCATTAAAGGGGGCTTCCTACTAGGGAAAGAAAATCCAACATAATCTCTACCATCATATCTATGACCTAATGATGAATTGTCCATATTTATAATGAAATATATATATAGATTTTGGCTTCAAGGGTGCTACCTTCAAGCCCCCATTGGGGCACATGGCCCTTAGACCCCATAGGGAATATCCTCTGCACTCCCTTAAAATTAATTGGGCTCTAAAACCAATAAGACTATAACCCATATCCAAAAATATCCCACTTGGAGACCAATCAAGAAGATAATAAAGCTTCATACCAAAAATTTCCCACTTGGAGACTTATTACAACAACTCCACTTCTACTACACTTTCTAGACTAGGCTCCAACCTTGAACATGGAAAATTTCTCATCTGCATCATCATCCTTGAAGCACAACTAAAATCGAGAAGGAAATCAACTACTCTTGAGTTACTACCCTTGTCAACATGTTTGCAGGATTTTGGCTAGTGTGCATCTTTTCCACCTTCATTTATCCATCTTCATAAACTAATTGTATGAAATTATATAGAGCTATATATATTTAGTATTGGAATGAAGGGTTGATTTCTTTGCATAATGAATGACACTCTAGATATCATTGTACAACCATTTATCCTCAAGTGATTATTTCCCAATTCCCCCCTAAACCTTTGTAACTAAATGATCTGTTGTTAGCCTATATGTAATAGTGGCATACTTAGCTTATCTTGTTGAAATTATAATTTTTTTTTGAAATATGGAAATCTAATTTAGTGTTGTTCCACCTACAATTAAAAAATACCTTGTCATGCTCTCCTTATATCTATATCATCTTCCATATCCTTATAGAGTAGATTTGGAACCTCCAAAACATAATGATTGGTAGTATTACCTCTCATATACTTGAGAATCCATTTTATTGAACTCAAATATGATTTTCTTGGATTTTTCAATTAGCTACTCACAAGTCCAACTATATGTGCAATATCTAACCTTGTACACACTATGGCATACATCAAAATTCCAATTGGTGATGAGTATGGAACCTTGGAAATATAGTTTATCTCCTATTTCTTGGGACACATCTCCTTAATCAATTTTTAATTTGGATAGGAAAAATTTTACTAACTAATTTGGCATCCTACATTTAAAATATTTTCAACACCCTCTCTATGTACTCAATTTGAGAAATGTTAATGTGTGATTTTTCCAATCTCTTGTTATTCTCATACTCAGGATTTTATTTATAGCACCCCAGCCCTTCATTGTAAATGAATTAGATAATTTTATTTTAAGCACATGTATTGTTGGAAAAACAAGGATAGACAACTGGGAGGAGGGGAGGTGAATCAATTGTCACAAAAACTTAAACTTTTCTAACTTAACTTAATCTTAGATATGATGAATAAGCAATTAACCACAAACAATTAAACAATCAAAGAGATAGAGAACACCAAGAAATTTTTTCATGGAAAAATTGTTAGGGGAAAAAAAATGATGGATGTTAGTCCACAAGATTATACCTTGTTAAAAGTACAATGAGAAATAATAAGGGGAATCTACATGCATTCAGGAACACTGCCTAGAGCTCACTGCTCAAATATAAAAGAGGACTCACTATCCAACAATACAGAATAGGATTAAAATCCAAAGGGTATGAACTAAGAAAATAGCTTCTGCACAAGCCTAATGACAGTTCCAATTAAGCTTAGAAAACCTTCTTCACACTTCACTCAATCTTCTTCACACTCTCCTCTGCAATTGAATGATATTCACACATAGGAGCACAACGAGAACCTTTTCACACTAAGTAAACCACTTCATCGATGAAACAAGCACTCTTATATATCCATTACATGAGATTTCATCACAACTTGCTCAGCCAAAAAAAAAACATATTTGCAATGTCGACCCAAATTTACAAATAAACATTCAATGTGAATCAACCAAGGTTGACCACAACATAGTGGAGACCCAAATTAACATCTCGAACACAAAAGACTTTAATTAATTTCACCACGAAGATCCACAACATGCTAGCACCAACATGTCAACTGGTGACATGAAAAACCGAACACACACAAGAAAAGATCTTCAACCACGATCTCTCCAATTAATGTGGACGTACCAAAAAGATAGAGAATGATCTAGAGACATCTAAGAACACCAAGAAGCAATAAAGAAACATGCACAAAAATAGAGATTAACATAATCACACAATCTTCATTCAGGAACACTAACAAAGACAATAGAAACATTGTTAGACCACAATACAATAAAAAATTCATGCGGACCTCTGAAGCCTCTAGTTGATGATCTCGAAAAATTCAAAAACAAACCCTTTAATCCACACCAATTGAAATTCAACGTAAAGAAAAAGATGTCTTCATGACTTGCACAGTTCCACTGGGAACCTAGAACACTTCCTTTTACAAATTTTTCAATATCCTCAACATATACAACATCTGATACACCAAATGCTAATAGTGATGACATCAATGAAAACCACATATCAACAACCATATCCAGAACATCCAAAAATCTCCCCCTTTGGCATTGATGGCAACACATGATGTAAAAAATACCATCAATCCAATACACTGACTTCTTCTACTCAACTACACTTCTCCCCACAAGGCTCTTCTCCATAGAAAGATTTTTCACAATGCACTTCTCCCCCTTTGACATCAATGGAAACAATAACCATGAACTTTGCAAAATACACAATTTGAACCACATATTTTCACATCTGACTACTCCCCCTAAGTAGTGGCCACAAAAACATCAATCTAGATCAAAATATAGTAATGTAGCTCACAAATTTATTCAATCAAATGCATCCTTTAGTTCTTGTTAGGAGGGGTAATTACCCCTAGCATTCCTCTGAGATACTCAAAAGTATCCTTCGACAATGGCTTAGTAAATATATCGACATTATGTTCTTTGGTAGGCACATACTCCAATCTGAATTCTTTCTCATTCACTTTCTCCCTCAAGAAATGAAACTTGATCGATATGTGTTTAGTATTAGAATGCAACACCAAATTTTTTGAGATATTTATTTCACTTGAATTGTCACAGTATATGGTAATAGGATCTCCATATACCACCCTGATATCTTTCAACATCTGTTTCATCCATATCACTTGAGTATAGTTATTTGTAGTAGTAATGCATTCTACTTCACTAGTAGATAAATAAATGGAATTCTGTTTTTTGCTCAACTAAGACATCAGCTTCTTCCCTAGGAAGAAAGCACCACCACTAGCACTTTTTGCTGTCATATACATCTCTAGCCCAATCCACATTAGTATATGCACTCAAAGTGAGATCATCATCCTTTGGATAACAAATTCTAAAGTCAACTATTCCTTTCAAGTATTTGAAAATTCTCTCTGCAATAGTCACATGTGATTCTTTTGGATCATCTTGAAATCTAGTAACCATACATACAACATTCATAATGTCTAGTCTAGTATGAGTTAAATAAATCAATCCACCAATCATTGACCTATATCTAGTTTTATTCACCTTAGGAGAATCATCATTCTGTGTTAGCTTACATTCGGTCACCATGGGAGTACCAACAAGTTTTGAGTCATCCATTCCAAACTTCTTTAGCAGTTCTCTCACATATTTGGACTAAGATATGAAAATTCCCTTGTCTAACTGAGTAACTTGCAATCCCAGAAAGAACTTCATTTCTCCAATCATACTCATCTCAAATTCATCCTTCATCTCATCAAAAAAATTTATACATAGATTGTCATCTCCTCCAAAAATTATGTCATCAACAAAATTGTCATCTCCTCCAAAATGATGTCATCAACAAAACTTCTATAATTAACTCC
>VDFB02105785.1:496356513-496510882 GCA_007258455.2 Sequoia sempervirens | reverse complement strand
TATAGTAGATGAAATGATCTAATTTTTATATAAAAAATCCAAAACTTCATATAAAGAGTCAAAATTTTAGTAACACATCCTAAGAGATTAATTAAGACCATACAAATATTTCTTCAACTTATAAATGAAATTTTCTTTACCTTTTCTTATTATAAAGCTCAATTTGTGTCATAAATATCTTCCTCTAAATCACCATGAAAGAATATTGTCTTCACATCCATCTATCAACCTAAAAATCATACACTATAGAAAGAGACAATATAAATTGAATGTATGTTAGTTGTGCTATTGGGGAGAAAGTATCACCATAATATATTCCCTCAACTTGTGAATAACCCCTAACAACCAATCTCACCTTATAATTTGCAACACTTCCTTCAAACCCTATTTGCTTTTGAATACCCATTTACATACAATAGGATTTCATTCATTAGGAAATGGTACTAGGTGTGTTATTTCTCTTCAAATAAGTCATGTCATCACCCATGTCCACCTTTTAAGAATCTACATAATTCATACCCACAACCTCCTTTATATTCCATGTCTCATCAGTTTTAATAATAAAAAAATCTCCAATCAAAGGGAGTATACCTATCTAGTTATTTTCTTTTCTAATTGAACCTCTTCAATGATAGAGGTGGAGACTGAATATTTTCCCTAGTACTCTCTAGACTATCATTATTTTCATCCTTCTCTAGATACAATATTATGGAAGAAAAATTAAATTCTCTAAAGATACATTTTATAACCTTATTCTCCAACTTTAACTACTTCTCCCTAAGGATATGTACATATGGAACACAACCAAATACTCAAATATGTTTGAATGAGGAAATTTACCATCCACACCTTCATAGGTGTTTTATCAAAAAGATATAGTTTATGAGACTTGTTAAATAGGTAATAAGCTATGGAAACTACCTCTACCAAAAGAAATCCAATTTAGCCCTAGTAAGCATGCTTTTATCCATATACATAATCTTGTTTACTACATTTGTCACTCCATTCTATTGAGGGGTGTATATGCTTTATTGTCTCTATATCCCATGATCCTTATAAAATCTATCAAAATCTATTGAACAAAAATCATTATCATTATCAGTTCTCAAAATCTTTGTCTTCCTCTTAGTCCAATTCTCTACAACAACCTTAAACTCTTTAAAATAATTGAAGAATTTATATTTAATTATAGGTAAATATACCCATGTCCTTCAACTATAATCATCGATTAAAAACATGGGTATGTGCAGGATCATGATGGGCCAAAAAGAGGCAATATGATGGGTATGTGGCTGATGACTATTTTTTTACCCAAAATTGATGAAACAAAAAGGGTTTTTAAAGGATATTCTTAGCTTTCCACCAATATAAATTACACTTTACTTTGAATTTAATAAGTAATTATTATTCATTTTCTATTCAAATTATGACTAAAGTCCCGATTGGTAGGCTCATTAAAAAACATCTATATCTTTCAAACGATATCACATTTTTTGAATCCAAAACATGCGTCACATTCTATGCTTCACATACTATAGGATTAAAAAAATAAAAACATAATTTCATCAATTTTTTACCAAGCTAAGGTGATCAGACATACAAGTTTTTTTTTTTTAAATTTGTAATAAAAAATTCATGATTAATTATTTACTTCGAAAACAATTACAAAAAAATATGCATCACATTGGAGCATGAGTCCTCTACTTATATCTAAAATCTTATAAAAAAATATTATCATTTTATTGTGGTTAGGGTGGTCAGACAGACACTTACTTCTTATTTTATCCCTAAAATTTAAGTACCATTGCATTGAAATTTCAAATTTTCACCAAATAATTTTTATTTTTTAAAATAAACCTAGTAGTTTAGAAACTACATTCAATTTTGTAGAGATTCTATTCTTACATATTTTTTAAATAATATAGATAAGTTCTTCAAATTTTTACGTCAAGTTGCCTAACTCTGATTTTTCTAAAAATTTTGCCACTTAAGCGCCTGTTTTTCCATGATGATCCTGCACATACCAGCATAATACATATATTTAGAAATTGAAGGAATATTAACATGACCAAATACATTAGAATGGATTTAATCCAACACTGAAGAATATTTATGAGAATTAGAGTAAAATTGAATGATATATTTTTTATTTATATAATATTCACAAATTCAATATTAAAATTGTTTAACCAATAAAAAAACATTTTCATTTTCTAGGGTTCTTAAACCCTTCTCACATATGTTACCCATCCTTTGGTTCCATAACATTGTTTTCTCTAATTCTAACTCTATCTCGAAAGTATGAGCAACCTTAAGTACCCAAAAATAATGACCATCAAAATTAGAAACACTATATCTCTTTATTGCTAGTTCTAATGGTGAAGGTAAATATTCTATAGATCTCTCCACTGTAGGAATTGAACAACTATTACACACATAAATTTAGCTAAAATAAAGTTTCAATCTAAATTTTCCTAGCAAGAACCATAGCTTATCTAGCTATGTTAATCCATCCACTAAGCAAAATAACTTGCACAATCACATCATTCAATTCAATTACAAAAACTAGCTTATATGGAAAACTAGGGATGTGTAGTAAACTATTGATCCCCTTCACTCATTCAAATTTAGGAGCTGAATCAAGACTCTACCATTACAAATAATCTTAAAATGAGAATCATATCAAAGGTATATTTTATGACCATCATAATCTTCATATTTGGTAAACCAACCTCAATGTGAGATCACGTGAAAAGATGTGCTAGATTCTATCAACCATGTACCTTTCAATGTATGAGTAGCCAAGGTAGTGACAAAAGAATCACCTTCATCATGGGAGGATATTTTAGACTCGTCATAAAAATGTATCATCATAATTTTTCTTCTTCTTTTCTCCTCCTCCTTACTATCTCTTCTTAGATGTCCAAATTTTTCTCAACTCCAACATTTCACCTTGAACTTACTAGGAGATTGTGATCTCTCACAATATTTGGATCTATCTACTTACCTTGCTTATTTTCCTTCTTATTTCTTTTTTATTGGATCAATCATAGACTTATTGAGCCTCCTTAACTATTTAAAAATAATCTCCTCTCATTTCTTTAGAAATAAAATATGTAACCACTTCATCTATCTTGAACTTGATGGTAGTTCTCCTAATGACCAAGGGAAAATGGTCACATAAATTTAGCAATGAATACAACAAAGTCATACAGTGATCATTCTCCTCCATTATCACTCTCATAGAGTAGAACTAGGTAAATATCATATTGAATGAAGTTAGATGTTCAACCATAGAATCATCATCCTCAATATTGAGGGTATATAGTTCCTTTCTCAAGTAAATTCAATCACAATTTCTCCAAGATTCTTCAAAATATTTATTATGGTAGTATCTTTATGCATATTTAAAAATATTAAATTGGCCAAAATGAATCTAATAAGATCAATTTATTTTATATACATCTTAACTCAATATTATTATGATGTAGCTATAGGTTTGAATTTAGATACTACAAGCCATAGCTATTGATTTATGAGCACATCCTCCATTTTGAGCTTTGATAACTCAATGTTTGTTCTTGAGAACTTCTCCATCTCAATCCTTGATATTATTACCATATATTCTTGTAATAATCTAAAAATGTATATGTTCAAGCTCCCACTCAAATGAAGATTAGTACAAAAAATAGTCTACCAAATGCATATAATCTTGGGTGATTAGTCTTTGATACCAAATGAGAGGAAGAAAGGTGTAATAAATACTTCCTGAACTAAAATTCATGAGCTAAAACTATGCAAAATAGCACCCAAATTATCCCCCCATAAAATATTCCCAATAATGTTTCATAACATGCATCATAAGTTGGTCAATATGTGTGAATCCCCTTTATGTAAGTCTTTTATGTGTCCAATATTTTTTCTCATTTCCTATGAAAAATTTCAAAGGCCATAAATTTTGATCAAGGACTTTTATTGTGCCCATTTTTAAAAATTATAGAGATCAAAGAGATTGGTGCAATAAAACCACCTTCACAATGATAAACAAACCAATACATTTTTTTCCACAAACCAACTTTATAGCCTTGAAATTATTTTTTATATTTTATAATCCAAAAATTGAACTTTTGTAATCTTATCAATAGAAGCAAGGATGGAAAAACTTTTGAAACATTCTCCCTATTATTGAGCACATTCAACTAGAAAAGGGAGTATCAAACCCATAAACTAATTTCTATGGTTTGAAATGCCTATAGAATCATCATAATACTACACAACTAAAAATTTTCATGCTCGTTGTATTTGTTGTTAGTGCATCTACAATATTCTATGAGGTGTAAATTTTTTTCACCATCACCTTCTCATCCTCTACAATATCCAAAATAAAATGGTAGTATACATCACTATGCTTCATCCTCACATGCAAGGTTATGGTCTTTCCTAGGCATATGACACTCAAACTATCAAAATGAATTGTAGTGGCTCTCTCCTCTAGCCCAACATCTAAACATAATCTCTTAAGAAAAATGGCTTCATTATAGGCATGATTTTATTCCATATAATCTAATTGTATAGTGGATTATTTGACCACAAGATATCAATTAATCATCTAATTGATTGCACCATCAAACATAGTAATTACATATACACTGGTGGATATTTTACAATTAACATTTAAAGCCCAATATGAATCCATAATTGATGAATAAAAATATGAGAGGAATGACCCTTGGTAGTGTTGAAAAACCTAGTAATTTTATTTTTTTCCAAAAACCAACTCTATATCCAAAAAATTGAGTTTTTAATTTTATAACCCAAAAATTACATGTTTGTAATCTTATCAATAGAATCAAGGTTGAAGCTTTAATCTTGAGCTAAAATCCAAGAAGTGTACTTTTATTGGATATATGGAATTAATAATTTTGGATAACAATTTGGGATTATGAAAACCATAAAATCATGAGGAGAAGACATGTGATATTCAATCAACAGTTCATGTATGAAGATTAGTTGCAGGGAAAGAAATAGGAAAAAGAAAACATAAAATATATGGTTCTCGATGAAATTATAGAAAATCAAGTTCCAAAGTTTTCAAAAAATTGAAATTTTCAACAAAAAGAAAAATAGTAGGTACCTCAAACTCTTGCAAGTGTTACTAGAAGATCTGCAAGGTTAAGTAAACCCCCTAAACAATACTCTCCTTCATTCTATTATGTATTATTGACAAATTATAGTGAACTAGAAAGTTATGAAGAAGAAATATAGGTAGAACTAGAAAGAAGTTGGAGAAATACATGAAAGAGGAGATGGACTCTTTGATACAAAACCAAACTTTTGACTTGGTTCAATATTTTTTCCTAGTGAAAGAACATTGCAAAACATATGGGCTTACAAGATGAAGGAAGAAGATGGAGAGAAATGAGGTACAAGGAAAGATTTGTTGTAAAGGGTTTGGCATAAAAAAAGGGTATAAATTTTGATGAAATATTTTCTTCTATTGTTAAAATGACTTCAATTAGAACTATTTTAAGTCTAGTGATAGTATAATATTTTCATCTAAAAAAATTAGACGCAAAGACATTAGAGGAAGATATTTATATGCAACAACTACAAGGGTAAGAGGTCAAAGGGAAGGACAATTTAGTATATAGGTTAAAGAACTTGTATGGCTTAAAGAAAAATCCACTACATTGATATTTAAAATTTGATAGGCTTATGATAGATGTCAATTTGACTACTATGTTTATTTTAAGAGACAAGATAATGGGATCTATATTATCTTGTTGTTATATTTAGATGTCATGCTTATTGCAGTGTCTAACATGTAGGATATACATGTTCGATGTTGTGGATATGGTTGTTGATATGTGGTTGTCATTGACGTCAACACTATTAGCATTTGGTGTATCAGAGGCTAAATATGTCGAGGATATTGAGAAAATTGTAAAAGGAAGTGTTCTAGGTTCGTAGTGGAACTGTGCAGGTCATGATGGCATCTTGTTATTTACATTGAAGTTCAGTTGGTGTGGATTAAAGGATTTTTTATTAAATGTTTCTAGATCATTTACTAGAAGTTTCAGAGGTCCATGTGAAGTTTTGTTTGTATTATGGTATGCCAATGTTTCTATGGTCTTTGTCAGTGTTCTTGAACAAAGATTGTGTGATTCTGTTAATTTCTATTATAGTGGATGTTTCTCTGTTGCTTCTTGGTGTTCTCAAATGTCTCTAGATCATTATATATCTTTGTGGTATGTCCACATTAATCAGAGAGCTCATGGTTGAAGATCTTTTCTTGTGCGTATTTGGTTTTTCATGTCCTTGATCGACATGTTGGTGGTAGTGTGTTGTGGATCTTCGTGGTGAAATTAATTAAAGTCCTTTTGTGTTGGAGATGTTAATTTGGGTCTCCACTATGTTGTGGCTGACCTTGGTGGATTCACATTGAAAATTTATTTGTAAATTTGGGACAACTTGCAAATATGTTTTATTTTTCTAGCTGACTAAGTTGTGATGAAATCTCATGTAGCGGATGTATAAGATCGATTATTTCATGAGTGGAGTGGTACTCAGTGTGCTCCTATGTGTGAATATCATTTAATTGCATATCAAAGTGTAAAGAAGATTGAGTGAAGTGTGAAGAAGGTTTTCAAGCTTAATTGGAATTGTCATCAGGCTTGTGCAAAAGCTATTTTCTCAATTCATACCCTTTGGACTTTAATCCTATTCTGTATTTTTGGACAGTGAGTCCTCTTTTGTATTTGATTAGTGAGCTCTAGGCAGTGTGCCTAAATGCATGTGCATTCCCCTTATTAATTCTTATTATACTTTTAACAAGGTATAATATTATGGACTAACATCCATCATGGTTTTTCCCCTAATAGGGTTTCCACACAAAAATCTTGGTGTTCTCTTTCTCTCTAATGTATTAATTGTTTGTAGTTAATTTCTTATTCATCAGATTTGAGATTAAGTTAAGTTAGAAAATTTTAAGTTTCTGTGACAACTAATTCGCCCCCCTCTCAATTGTTTGTCCTTGTTTTTCCAAAAATTGGTATCACAGTGTGTTCCTCTAAACAAGTCTAAAAGCTTGAGGTGATCCAAGATGGAAACATTCAAGAAGGACAATCCAAGATTTGATGGAACTAACTACTCACTGTGGAAAGTTAGGATGCAATGGCATCTAAGATGTATTGGTGAAGCTTTATGGAAGAATACAAAAGGTCCATATGTTATCCCTCAAAATGGTCCCTCCACTACTGATGAGATCAAAGATGTTCAAAATAATATTAGGGCTATTGAAGCTCTGGTGAGTGCTTTGAAAGAATTAGAGATGGCTAATGTGATAGGATTGCAAACAGCTCATGAGATTTGGATGAACCTGGAAACTTTGTATGAAGGAGATGCTCAAGTGAAGATGGTTAAGCTATAGAGTTTGAAAGGAAAGTATGAGAATTTGAAGATGGGTGAAGATGAAAATATCACTTCTTCTATGTAGAGAGTAGATGAGATAGTGATGGGTATTAGATGTTATAGTGGTTTTGTGGATGAGGATGAAATTGTGGCTAAGATACTCAGATCCTTACCTCCCTTCGACAAAATGAAAGCTCATGATATTGAATAGATCATATTAGTAACAAAGATATCAAGAGACATACTAGTTGGAAAGATTGTTGCTTTTGAAATAAGTGAATTTGGTGAATATGCATTGAAGACTGAATTTGCATTCAAGGCTACTATATCCAAAAGTAATAGGAAAAGATATAGTCCGGAAGAGTGTTCCAGAAAGGTATCCATGTATGATGAAGAATTGAAATAGCTTGAATATAAGGAAATAGAAGTAGAAGAATTGGAAGCACTAATTGTAAAACAAGAAGGCAGAGGAAAAGGTATACATGAATATGTATTTCCTATTCAATGTTTCTCTTGTAGTAAAATAGGTCATTTTGCATCAAGGTGTCCTGAAAGAGTTCCTAGATCTAAGCCTAAAAAGTCTAGATTCCAAAAGAGATGTTACTTTTCTGAAGAAGCAATGACTAATGATGAGTTTGATAAAGATAATGCAAATGAAGATGAATGGGTTTTCATTGCTACTATTGAAGGTAATCATGTGGCTACTAAATCTGCTAAAGATGAAAAGGCTCTTGTAGCCTTATTTGAAGAAAAAGATGAGTGGATCATTGATAGTGGATGCTCACATCATATGATTGGTGATAAAAGAAAATTTGTAAGTATAGATAAGTATGATGATGGGGTTGTAAGATTTGGAGATAACAGTGTTGGTGTGATTCATGGCAGAGGACCTATTTTCCTTGGTGGTAAGGATAACGATGATGTTATTTATGTTGAAATCTTGAAGCACAACTTGTTGAGTGTTGGAAAAATGGTGGACAAGGGCTATGATATTCAGTTCAAAAATGAAAGATGTAAGATACATGGAATTTCTAGGAATATGATTGCTATAGGTAAACAAACAAAAGGTAATATATTTCACTTAACTACTGCTAGTGGGAGTTATTCAATTGCTCAAGTAGATGAAAGTTGGTTGTGGAATAGGAGGTTGTTTCATGTAAAATTTGACAACATTATCAAGATAAGTTCCACTCAAGCAGTAAGAGATCTACCAAAGTTAGTGAAGCCTACTAACACAATCTACAAATCCAAATGTCATATGGGTAAACAAACTAGAGTCTATTTCTAAAGAAAATAGTTTCATTCAAATAATTTGTTTGAGCTGCTACATACTAACCTGTGGTCCCTCCAGAGTTAGAAGTACTCATGGAGAAAGGTACTCTATGTTGATTGTTGATGATTACTCTAGAATGATACAGGTTTCTTTCTTAAGAAAAAAATGTGAAGCATTGGAAAAGTTGAAAAGTTTTAAGGCTATGGTAGAGAATGAGAAATTTCTGAAAATCAAGTGCTTGAGATCTAATAGAGGTAGTGAGTTCACCTCTAGGGAGTTCAACTCTTTTTGTGAAGAGCATGGAATTAAAAGACAATTATTTGCTCCCTGAACCCCTTAATAGAATAGAGTTGTAGAAAGAAAGAATAGAACAATTTTGGATGCTACCAGAACTATGATGATGGAAGGAAATGTGTCTTAGATGTACTAGAGTGAAGCGTTAAACACTACTATGTATACTTTGAATCAGGTAAATGTTAATGGTAGTTCTGGTAAGACCCCTTTTGAGTTATGGTTTGGTTGCAAACCTACTATTAAATATTTTAAGATGTTTGGAAGCAAGTGTTATATCAAGAGAGATGATGATATAGGAAAGTTTGATGCAAGAAATGATGAAGAAATTTTTCTAGGTTACTCTACTAAAAGCAAGGCCTACTGGTGCTATAACAAAAGGCTGAGAAAGATGGTTGAAAGTGAAAATGTTAGAGTTGATGAGGACTTTGTCAAATCATCTAGATACTATGGTTATGATTCAGATGAAGACAACAATAGCAAAGGGAATAATTTTTTAGACACAAAATCTACTTTAGATTATTCCATATGTTTCAGTAAAGAAACCTCAATATGTTTAGGTAAATCAAGTCAGTTAGGAAGCACAGAAAAGTGTAAGTGTAGAAGAAAAATTAGAAGAATCAGAAGATCAAGAATGCTCCAAATCTCCAAGGTATGTAAAGCTAAATCATTCTGAAAATCAAATCATAGGAGATAAAAATAGAGTGTAAACTAGAAGGAAGATTGTAGAAGAATATTGTTTGATTTTAAATATTAAACCTAAAAATGTCACTAAATCCTATCGAGATGAACACTAGTTGGAAATTATGAAGGAAGAGCTGACATAGATTAAAAAGAATGACACATGGATATTGGTTCCCAGGCCTAGAGAAAAAAATGTGATTGGTACTAAATGGGTGTTTAGGAACAAGCTCAATGAACAAGGTGAAGTGGTCCGGAATAAAGAAAGACTAGTATGTAAAGGATATTCTCAAATAGAAGGTGTTGATTTTGAAGAAACCTTTGCTCCTATTGCTAGAATTGAAGCTAGAAGGTTATTTCTTGCTTATGTTGCATACAAGGACTACAAAGTCTATTAGATGGATGTGAAGTTAGCATTTCTTAATGGAGAACTAGAAGAAGTATACATTGAACAACCAGATGGATTTCAGCTATCTAACAAGGAAGATATGGTTTGTCGATTAAAAAAAGTTGCATATGGACTCAAGCAAGTCCCTAGAGCCCGCTATGCTAGATTGGACAAATAAATTTACTGAAGCTTGGATTCACTAAAGGTACTACTGATAACAACTTATACTTCAAATTAGATCATTATAAGGAGTTAATCATAGAAGTTTTTGTTGATGACATCATTTTTGGGGGAGATGACAATCTATGTATAAATTTTACTAATGAGATGAAGGATGAATTTGAGATGAGTATGATTGGAGAAATGAAGTTCTTTCTAGGATTGCTAGTTACTCAGTTAGACAAGGGAATTTTCATATATTAGTCCAAATATGTGAGATAACTACTAAAGAAGTTTGGAATGGATGACTCAAAACCTGTTGGTACTCCCATGGTGACCGAATGTAAGCTAACACAAAATGATGATTCTCCTCAGGTGAATCAAACTAGATATAGGTCAATGATTGGTGGATTGATTTATTTAACTTAGAATAGACCAAACATTATGAATGTTGTAGGTATGGTTACTAGATTTCAAGCCAATCCAAAAGAATCACATGTGACTATTGTAGAGAGAATTTTCAAATACTTGAAAGGAATAGTTGACTTTGGACTTTGGTATCCAAATGATGATGATCTCAATTTGAGTGCATATACTGATGTGGATTGGGCTAGAGATGTAGATGACAGAAAAAGTGCTAGTGGTGGTGTTTTCTTCCTAGGGAAGAAGCTGGTGTCTTGGTTAAGCAAAAAATAGAATTTCATTTCTCTATCTACTAGTGAAGCAGAATGCATTACTTCTGCAAATAACTATACTCAAGTGATATGGATGAAACAGATGTTGAAAGATATCAGGGTGGTATATGGAGATCCTATTGCCATATACTATGACAATTCAAGTGCAATAAATATCTCAAAAAATCTGGTGCTACATTCTAAGACTAAACACATATCAATCAAGTTTCATTTTTTGAGGGAGAAAGTGAATGAGAAAGAAGTCAGATTGGAGTATGTTCCTATCAAAGAACATAATGTAGATATATTTACTAACCCATTTCCGAAGGATACTTTTGAGTATCTTAGAGTAATGCTAGGGGTAATTATCCCTCCTAACAAGAACTAAAAGATGCATTTGCTTTGTGAGGTACACTGCTATATTCTAATCTAGATTGATGTTTCCATGGCTACTACTTAGGGGGAGTAGTCAGATGTGAAAATATGTAGTTCAGATTGTGTATTTTGGAAAGTTCATGGTTACTACTGCCATTGATGTCAAAGGGTAAGTGCTTTGTGAAAAAATTTCCTATGGTGAAGAGCCTTGTGGGGAGAAGTGTAGTTGAGCAAAAGAAGTCAGTGTATTGGGTTGATGGTATTTTTTACATCATGTGTTTCCATCAATGCCAAAGGGGGAGATTGTTGGATGTTGCAAATATGGTTGTTGATATGTGGTTTTCATTGATGTCAACAATATTAGCATTTGGTGTATTAGATGTTGTATATGTCGAGGATATTGAAAAATTTGTAAAAGGAAGTGTTCTAGGTTCCTAGTGGAACTGTGCAGGTCATGAAGACGTATTTTTCTTTACGTTGAAGTTCATCTAGTGTGGATTAAAGGGTTTTTTTTTTAATGTTTCTAGATCATCAACTAGAAATTTCAAAGGTCTGCATGAAATTTTTATTGTATCATGATCTAACATTGTTTTTGTGGTCTTTGTCAGTGTTCTTCAACGAAGATTGTGTGATTATGTTAATTTCTATGTTTTGGATGTTTTTCTATTTCTTTTTGGTGTTCTCAGATTTCTCTAGATCATTCTCTATCTTTGTGGTATATCCACATTAATCAAAGAGCTCGTGGTTGAAGATCTTTTCTTGCATGTGTTTGGTTTTTCATGTCACTGGTTGACATGTTGGTGGTAGCATGCTGTGGATCTTGGTGGTGAAATTAACTAAAGTCTTTTGTGTTGGAGATGTTAATTTGGGTCTCCACTATGTTGTGGCAACCCTTGGTTGATTTTAATTGAAAATTTATTTGTAAATTTGGGTCGACATTGCAAATATGTTTTATTTTTTTGGCTAACTAAGTTGTGATGAAATCTCATGTAGCGGATATATAAGAGTGGTTGTTTCATCAATGAAGTGGTGTACTTAGTGTGAAAAGGTGCTTGTTGTGCTTATATGTGTGAATATGATTCAATTGCAAAGGAGAGTGTGAAGAAGATTGAGTGAAGTGTGAAGAAGGTTTTCTAAGCTTAATTGGAACTATCATCAAGCTTGTGTAGAAGCTATTTTCTTAGTTCATACCCTTTGGATGTTAATCATATTATGTATTGTTGGATAGTGAGTCCTCTTTTGTATTTGAGCAGTGAACTCTAGGCAGTGTTTCAGAATGCATGTGCATTCCCTTTATTATTTCTCATTATACTTTTAATAGGGTATAATCTTGTGGACTAACATCCATCATGTTTTTTCCCCTAACAGGGTTCCATGCAAAAATCTTGGTGTTCTCTATCTCTCTGATGTATTATTTTTTTTGGTTAATTTCTTATTCATCATATCTGAGATTAAGTTAAGTTAGAAAAGTTTAAGTTTTTGTGGAAATTGATTCACCCCCCCTCTAAGTTGTCTATCCTTGTTTTTCCAACAATACATGTGCTTAAAATAAAATTATCTAATTCATTTACAATGAATGACTTCAAGGTGATATAAATAAAATCATTAGTATGAGAATAACAAGAGATAGGAAAAATCACACATCATTGACATTTCTCAAATTGAGTACATAGAGAAGGTGTTGAAAATATTTCAAATGTAGGATGCCAAATTAGTTAGTAAAATTTTTCCTATCCATTACAAATTGAATAAGGAGATGTGTCCCAAGAAATAGGAGATAAACTATATTTCCAAGGTTCCATACTCATCACCAATTGGAATTTTGATGTATGCCATAGTGTGTACAAGGTTAGATATTGCACATATAGTTCGACTTGTGAGTAGCTAATTGAACAATCCAAGCAAATCATATTTGAATTCAATAAAATGGATTCTCAAGTATATGAGAGACACTACTACTAGTCATTATATTTTGGAGGTTCCAACTCTACTCTATAGGGATATGTTGATTTAGATATGGAAGATGATATAGATATAAGGAGAGCACCACAAGGTATGTTTTAATTGTAGGTGGAACAAAACTAAATTAGATTTCCATATTTCAAAAGGTTTTTTCAATTTCAACAAGATAAGCTAAGTATGTCACTATTACACAGGCTAATAACAGATCATTTGGTTACAAAGGTTTAGGGAAAATTTGGGAAATAAGCAAGAGGATAAATGGTTGTACAATGATATCTAGAGTGTCATTCATTGTGCAAAGAATTCAACCCTTCATTACAATACTAAATATATATAGCACTATATAATTTCATACAATTAGTTTATGAAGATGGATAAATGAAGGTGGAAAAGATACACACTAGCCAAAATCCTGCAAACATGTTGACAAAGGTAGTAACTCAAGAGTAGTTGATTTCCTTCTCAATTTTAGTTGTACTTCAAGGATGATGATGCAAATGAGAAATTTTCAATGTTCAAGGTTGGAGCCTAGTCTAGCAAGTGTAGTAGAAGTGGAGTTGTTGTAATAAGTCTCCAAGTGGAAAATTGTTGGTATGAAGCTTTATTATCTTCTTGATTGGTCTCCAAGTGGGATATTTTTGGATATGGGTTATAATCTTATTGGTTTTAGAGCCTAATTAATTCTAGGGGAGTGTAGAGGGTATTCCCTATGGGGTCTAAGGGCCATGTGCCCCAATGGGGGTTTGAAGGTAGCACCCTTGAAGCCAAAATTTATATATATTTTTTCATTATAAATCTGGACAATTCATCATTAGGTCATAGATATGATGGTAGAGATTATGTTGGATTTTCTTTCCCTAGTAGGAAATCCCCTTTAATTAGGGTATGGTATTATAGCTAGGTATTTTATTGTGTGAGGATATAGTGACAGAGTGAATAGGAAGTTGAAATGGATGTGTTGTAGGTTGTATCCCTTCTTTTTACCAGATAGAATATAGGAAAGAGTAGTTTTTTCTCTGGGGACATAGCCCATATTAGGTGAACCACATATATTTATATCTTTATATTTTTTATATTTTATTTATACATCCATTTTTTGTATATTTCTCTACGATCCTATTCATAATACAAGATTCAAGAAGTAAAATGGTAAAGGAGACCATCAAACACATGTCTCTAATTTCATTTCCTTTATATTTAAGAACCTTACCATCTAATAGGGTATGTGCAAGATCATGATGGGCCAAAAAGTGATGATATGATGGATATGTGGCTAACAACTTTTTTTTACCCAAAATTGATGAAATGAAAAGGGGTTCTAAAGGAGATTCTCAACTTTCCACCAATATAAATTATACTTTACTTTGAATTTAATAAATAATTATTATTCATTTTCTATTTGAATTATGACTAAAGTCCTGATTGATAGGATGATTGAAAAACATCTATAACTTTCAAATGGTATCACATTTTTTGAATCTAAAACATGTGTCACATTTTATGCTAAGCATACTATAAGATTAAAAAAAAAAAATCATGAAGTTTTAACCAAGTTAAGGTGATTAGACATACGAGGTTTAATATTTTTTAAAAGTTGTAATAAAAAATTCATAATTAATTATTTACTTGGAAAAAATTACAAAAAAATATGCATCACATCAAGACATAATTCCTCTACTTATATCTAAAATGTTATCATTTTATTGTGGTTAGGGTGGTCAAACAGACACCTACTTATTTTTTCCCTGAAATTTAAGTACTACTACATTGAAATTTCAAATTTTCACCAAATAATTTTAAAAAAAATAAACCTAGTAGTTTAGAAGCTACATTCAATTTGCTAAAGATTTTATTCTTACATATTTTTGAAACAATATAGATAACTTATTCAAATTTTTATGTCAAGTTTCCTAACTCTAAATTTTTTGAATTGTTCACCACTTAAGGGCTTGTTTTTTTTATGATAATCCTACACATACCCAATACTAACATCTTATTGAAAGCTTATCCAAATTTTAAGGAAATTCATCTAGGGTCCTTTTCTTTTGCACCTTCTTATTATTCTTCTATAGTCACTTCCCCTTCATTCATTGAACCCTCCTAGTTATCTTCTATCCTTGTACCTACCCATATGGCAGTTAAGGATAATCACTCATTGTTGGGATGACCTAACATTCCCCACATGATCTCATAATTCTGAATATTTTCTCATGTTCCTCTACCTACATATATGGAAAAAGGAGGAAAGGTACCCTTGTTGTATAGATATTCTCCCTAGGTGTTCTATCATCACATGGTTCTTATTATTCATATACCTACCCCTATAATAAGAAAGGGAGATAAACCCATAAGATAGTAAACATTTTATGTATTGGTTGCACCTCACCCTTTAGGGGCCCTTTTAGTTCCTCCACCTAACTTGATGGTAGAAAGATGAAAATTACCCATAGTGTAGGTTCTACATGTACCATATGCATCTTGATTTCCATTTTCTAGGTTGTTTCCTCCTGCTATTATAAAAAAAGAGGACTATCCCACAACCAAAATAGATAGATCCTCCCCCTCATCCTATAACTCAATATAAATCCCACCACCATTGAATCTAACTTGTGTGAGAATGCAAGAACTATTGAAAGGTTGCAAATAGAGAGTAAGGTACTACAGAGATTCCTGATACTTAGCATCCTCCTCCTATGTGACCTCTTTATCTCATGGTTCCTTTATCTCTTCCTTCTCCATCTCCTCATGTTGTTGTTGTAGCCCCTTATTTCCTTAGTTGAAATCCAAACAAGCATCACCCTAAAAGAGTGTAGGTTTTCTTTGCTCCTTCAATGGATCCACCTATCATTTTCAAGATTCCTCATATTCCTTCTTTCTCTCTACCACTAGACATGCCCAACATAAAGTGTTATTTACAATTCCACACTCATTTCTCTTATTAAATTTTATTGCACCTATTATCAATTCTTTTTGGACATTCTTCATCCCACCACCATCAATTTTGATATCCCCGCCTACCACCCAAAAGAGAAATAGAACACTATCAAACTCCACCATAAAATAAGAAAATATTAAGCTCCCTTCTCCACCACCTCCAAATCATTCTACATTAGTCTTTATGGCATAAGAAGTTTCACCTTCTTTTAATCCTATTCTTGCTCCCATTGAGGACATAAAAAATGATATTTATCTTGTTGAATACTCCAATATTGATTCATCAACCTCCTATCATGGGAAGCACCTATTTGAGTCCTTGGTTGATTTTACAAAATCATCATCAATTTTCACAAGGTCATTAAAACTTGCCTAAAGTGATATTTGTTGCACTATGTTTTCAATAGTGTTGTCATTTATGTCAACCAATGTCAACCGTTGGTGTGGTTATGATGAGGTGTTTGTGGTATTGAGAAAGTGTTGTAGATGCAACATGGTCACTTGGTTTCTAGGTTCTTTTGAGAAAATTTGTATAAAGAGTGTACAAGATGGTAGGGGTGTGTTCTATATTATGCTTGGAATTTCTTCATGCTTGAAGATGTGCTTGTTTGATTTGGTTGTGATGTTCAAAATTTTTCAAAGGTGTTATATACAGAGTTTCAAGTTCTAGATCATGTGGCAATAGAAGATGTGTTTGACAGTGAGCTAGATTGTGAAGAGGGTTGTCTAGGAGAAATGGAATTGCTTCACATTTCTCTTTCTTTAAGTATATTGTCTTGAAGATTTAGGAATGTGCTAATGATGCTTGTATCTATCTTCCCTTGGATGCATTGGCTTTTAGTTGTTCTACAAGATTGATTCATGATTTTTATCTTAGTGGTAGTTTTATTGGTTTCACAGGATGATAATTTTCTCAGTTGCATATGTATATGCCATTGTATTTGAATATTTTGTTGTTGGAATATTCCATAATGTTGTGTGATGTTTCTGGACCTGGTGAAGTGTGTAATTGGTTGCTTGTTAGTGGTAATGTAGTTTGGATGACCCGGCATGTTAGCACTAATTGTGGATGTGCTTCATCACTTTTGGAAGCATGGTGTAGTGTTTCAGTGTAGATTTGGGTCTTGGTTAACCATTGGTGTGGTCTGCCTTAACTTATTTCCATTGTAGTAGTGTTTAGTGTTGACCTATTTGGTGGCTACACATTTGAGGTGTATATGTTTCATTGAGGCCAACTTGGAGAAGGTTATTCATGGTTGTAGATGAAATATATACAAGATAAATTGTTGGAGAAGTCTATGTTGTGTTGTTTGATGTGAAATGGTGTGTATGTGATCAAGAATTGAGATCTTAGTGTGAGCATGAACACTTATGACTAATGGAAGCAATGAGAAAAAGGTGTCTACATTTTAGTGTACCTAAAGTTACTAGAGGCAATGAGCTGAAGGTTTTAGATGGTGAAGAGTTGTTGTGGTGGAATCTCTTATTTATCTAAGGTAGTGAGCCTCCTTATAATTGATCCTTTCTATTCTCTTGTATTCCAAAAGAAGTGATCTTCTTGGGAAATGATCCCTTGGTAGTGAGCCTTTCTTTCTTTTGGGAAATGAGCCCTTCTAGCAATGAGCCTCTTGTAATTGGTGTTTCTATTCATATATATGTGAGTTAATCCTCACTATGGTTTTTCCCTAATTAGGGATTTCCAAGTAAAAACTAGTGTTCAATTATGTATGGTAGTTGATGTGTTGATCTTTCATTTGTTTATATTCATGTTGATGCTTAATAAGGGTTTAAATATTGATAAGGGTTTTAAGGTTTCAATACACAATTGATTCACCCCACCCCTCTCATTCATCTCATTTTTCTAACAATTCATATCAGAGTAGAGGTTCTTGTGGTAACGGAAAAAGTAGCCCTTTTGCTTTTCCTTTGCTTGTTTGGGCCCTCCTTGTGAACTAGGCTTAATGGTGCCTTGATTTAGTGTTGTAATGTGTTTGACACATTCACATTAGGCCTTTTGCCATTGTGAATTGATGAACATGAATGGTACCTTGGTAAAGTGTTGTGAAGTGTTCTAACACACTTTCACACTTTTCTAAGGTTTTATTAATTAACTATACCTAATAAACCTCTTTTGACATTAATCCTACCTTATTTAGAGTTTTATAAAGTGTTGTAACACACTTTCACACTTTTCTAGGGTTTTAATTAATAATTAGGATTCTATGCTTTAATTGGCCCTATTTTGCATCAACAAGCCTCATTTAATGCATATTTGATAGGATAATCTTGACACAAATCACTAACCAATCATAATTTAGGTGTTTCAAACTTGAATTCCCCAATTTTAGTGATATGGGACTCATTCACCACCTTGGTAGAATGATTCCCACCTATATTTTTTGGTCTCGAGTTTGGTTTCACACCTTTCTAAGCATTTTTAAAAATGGTCCCAAAAATTAATCCTAGTGGGACTCATTAGCCAGCTTGGGTGAATGAGTCCCATGTGGCTCAAAACAAAAATTAATTCAAATTTTTGGTGGAATTTTATTCTCCTAGATCTAATGTCGTCTTGTACTATTGTAATTTTGGGAATTCTTGCATAATTGAGTATAAATACAAGGTTCTTTCTCTCACTTTAACCCCAAGCATTCAAGTATTCATCCATATAGCAAAGTTGAGTTCACGAGAGAATTCAAGGGTAGATTATCAAGCATTTTATAGAAACATTCAAGCATCAATCATCATGTCAAATATTTCATTCATCATGTTTGTTTTTGAGCTAACAATTATGATATAGGGTTTTAGGATTGAAGCAAGCATTTCATTCAATATCTATCTACTTCAAGCAATAATCAAGGTCTACATCCATTAGAGCCATCTCACACATGTTTGTAGCATTTCATTGATAGGGTTTGATGAGTTGTAACATCTTATTTTTCTCATTCATCATTCTCCATTCCTAAATCATTTTATTTCAAGGTTTCATTACCAAAACATGGTTTGACCAAGGCAAACCCCTATCCACTAACCCAACAACATTTTTCATTCTCTTTTGTGTGTGATTTGTAGGTCTAGGTTGTATATCTCTTGAGGAGAAATATTGGAGAAAAGTTTTCAAAATATTCAAAGTTGTCAAAGTTGTCATCAAGCCTTGTAGAAAATTGGAGAACACCTATATGTTGCAAATTAGGGTTTCAAATCTGGAAATCAATCAAGAAGGACAAAATAGATAGATAAGAGTAGCATTAGACTTTGAAGCTTTAGATAACCCTAACTATAATAAGTCACCACTTCCAGCGAATGATTCCTAGTTTCAGTCAAAATTCATATTTTTTTAGATTCAGATACCCATTTAGTAGATTCATGTTCTCGCATAGAAACCTAGATTCTAGAGTAATTTGCATAGCTTGGTGAATGAGTCCCACTTAGAATTAAAGTCAAAATTTTCATTGTTCCATACCTCCATCCATATCCAAACTTCCAGGTGCACACATTCCTTTCTATATTTTTTTTTTTGTTTCACTTGCATTTCTAGGTCATTTAGTAAGTCATTGCATTGAATTAGGGTTTAGCATTACATCTTGCATTGCATTATTCTTTCTAATTTCTTACCTAGTGGTGAACCCCTTATTAGTTTGCATTCATCCCCTAGGATAGCTCTATTGCAAGATCTCTTTCTCCTTTGCATTGAGATCTCTAGGGTTACTCTTGAATGTAGTAGGTGGAGAGCGGGTATTCTCTATGTCCTAATTCATATGATAGCATTCAAACCCAATTTTTCAAAAACCACATTTTGGTGAACCTGCATTTAGAACATTAAAATTCTAACTTGGAGTGCATCATCATCCTAGATCTTGCTTGCATTAACATTGAATTAGAATTTTCATTAGTTAGTTGGCATTCTAGGGTTTTCAAATTTTACGTTAGTGAAAGATCATATACCTTGCATTTTTTCACCTCATTTCACTAAAAATCAAACATAATCTACATTTACACTTAGGATTTATATCATACAATATAAAAAGCATAAAAATCCATTGATTTTTTTGGAAATTTTTGAAAAAATCCCTACTAGGACTCATTCCTTGGGAAAATCAGCCCCTGTGCACATTTTGCACTACATTTTTTAGAATTTAAAGTTCTATTTCTAAGTTTCTATTTATTGTTTATAACTTTCTATTTTAATTTCCAGAATTTTTGTTATAGCCATTTCATTTTTCTTAGCTTATATTGCATTTGCATTCACATTGCATTTAGTGGCCCTGGTATGTGTATTTGGTATCCTATTTCTAATAATGTAATGAGATGAAGTTTGAGACACATTCCATCCTATCATAGCACAATCTTTGTGGATATTGTGTTATCTAGCTCATTCACTCTTAGTATTGACACTAGTACAGTAGGTATGGACCATATCCTTAATAACTCTTTACCTTCAAGTAGTGTGACACATGTTGAAACCATGGTTGCTAGTGTCCCACAAGAAAACATCATTCACATTCATGAAGACTTAGCAAACCTACAACATCAAGTGCAAAATGGAAACATTTAAACTATCACAATACCTACTATAAACAACATTCATCGCATGCTTGAAAGTGAAGATGGACTTGACCTTGTGAAAAACATAGTTCAAATATATGGAAAACATCTCACCTCAACCACTAGTTGTCCTTTACCTAAAAGCAATGTTGCAAGTCAAGGAGGAACCAAAATTCCTCCTCACACAACAATTGCCTCAATACCTACCTATACAAACCCTCAAGTCACAACAACAATACAACCAACTAGCAATTTGATTCCTTCCTTAGGTATTTCTACTAGCATCCCTAGTTCGTTTGTTGCATCACATGTCATATCTCCTACCACTTTACCACCTATAAGCATTCCATTCACTTGTCCTTTGAACACATACACCCATCACATTTTCACCTCCATCTCATAACACAAGTAGTGACCCTCTCATAAACCAACTTTTGCAAACTATTTCATCCCTTCAAAAGAAAATTTCCACCATTAACCAAAATCAAAATGTCCCACCGACATATTATATTAAAAGAAGTCCATTGTCCTTGGAGATATTGTAAAAATTGATGCTACTAGGTGTAGAGGTGCCTATATTTGATAAATATGGAGGAAAGGTATATCTTTCTAACCATGTTAATGCTTATACCACCTTATGTAGTGACTTTTTCCTTGATGATAAACTCTTCGCTAAGATTTTCCCTAGGTCCTTGAAGGATACTGCCTTGGAGTGGTTTTCTTCTTTACCGAACAACTCAATTCATTCATTCAATGAACTTGTTGAGGAATTTGTTGATCATTTCCAAGTGCATATGACCCCTAATATTTCCTTGGTCATTTTGATGAGATGCAAGCAAAAAGAAGAAAAGAAAATTGACTTTATCTCACACTACCAATTGCTTTATTCCCAAATCGATGTCAAGTTTCCCAATCCTCACCGTTAAAAGATGTTCATAGAAAATTTGTAAAGCAAGATACAAGACAAGCTTACCATGATGAAATTTCCCTCCTTTATGCACTTGTGTACTACCCTCTGTGATTATCAAAATTCGGTTAGTAGTTGAGATACAAAGTCCACTTATAATTGAACTAAGAAGTCTGAGCTTGCAAACCAAAAAAATCCCAAGGTATTTTAGGAAATGGAATAAAGGGTTCCTTCAATTCAATCCCCCTCAACAAATGACTCAAAATCTCAATAACCAAGTAGCTTCTATTAAATTCATGATGTCCTTTATGTATGGATACCCGAAAAGATAATTCACTCCCTTAATTGATACCCTTTAGAACATAATGTCCCAACCCATAGAATAGAAGGTGATTACCCTTCCCTCTATTAAAACACATAATCCTAGTAAACCATTACCTGCAAGTTATACACAAAACTCTTACTACCATTATCACCGAAAAAATGGACATGACATGAAACATTGAAAACATCTTAAACATCTTGTGCAAGACCTCATTGATTCTAGTCATCTTTCTATCAAAGGTGTTAGTGATCAAGGAAATAAGTTTGTTGCCCCTCCTAACCAAAACTTGCAAATCTTTACCAACACTATGCCTAATAATAACATTTCATTTGTCAAAGCTAGTGAAACTACAATGAATGATGTGATGAATGTCAATACGGATGATGATAACAATGATTATATTCAACACAGATTCAATAGATAATGATCCTATGGATGACATGGTAGGAGTGATAGACATCATTCCTCATAAGGGTTGAGCTAAAAATCCTCTAGACATTGCTTTCTCCTCTAAGGATATACTTAAACATGCACCTAATGGTCCTCTATACATAGTCTAATGAATCTATGAAAAACCCACTAATGGGATACTAATAGATCCCGCATGTGGAGAGAATGTGATCACCAAGGAATTCTTACTTTTACATGAGCTTTATCAAGATATATAATGGTTTTTCTTGCCCTTTGATGGGATCTATCATCTTACCATTGAAAATAGGTCTGAAAACATTATATATCTCATTCTCCATCATCCCACAATCATATCAGATTCATGTGAAGCTAGACTACCCATGGCTTCACTCCATGAAAGTTGTCCCTTCGGTTGTACATAAATGCTTAAAGTTTCCATTTGAAAATGAAGTTTTTGTTGGATTTTGTGGTTGTGTTGCTGATATGTGGTTTTCATTGATGTCAACACTATTAGCATTTGTGCACTTGAAGTTGTATATGTCGAGGATATTGAGAAAATTTTAATAAAGAAGTTGCAGTTTTTCAAGTGGTGAAGTGAAGTTTATTGTGTCAATAAATTTTTTATGTTGATGATTAGAGGTTGTGGACCAAAGGGTTTTTTTCTAAGTGTATCTATTTTATCCACGTCAAGTTTTAGAGATTCACATGAAGATTTGATCAAGTTATGAAGATTTTCATTATGACAAGTTTTCTATTTTCTTTAGTTGGTGTTCCTGATTGAAGATGAGGCTAATTAAGTTAGTGAAATTGTTGTGGATGCTTCTCTACTATTTCATGTTGTTTGTGGATGTTTCTAGATTATGCTCTATCTTTTTTGCACATCTGCATTGATCGTTGAGCTTGTGGTTGGCAAATTTCTCTTGCATATTCATGTTTTTCTTGTTCTTGGCCAACATGGTGGTTGTAGCATGTTGTGGATCTTCAAGGCGTAATTAATTCAAGTATTTTTGAGTTGGAGATATTGCTTTGGGTCATCACTAAGTTTTGGCTGACTTTGATTGATTCACATTGCAAATATTTAATGTTTTGGGCCAATAGTTTATATTCATTTTATTATTTTCATTGAAGCTGACTTGAAGGGATGAAATTGTATAAGAGAAAAATTGTACCCTTGTAGTTTTTGCTACATTCTTGTTTCCACTTTAGTGTCCACTCCCTTAGCATCTTGAGTAGGCCCATTTTGGCCCCTGCATCAGCCTTTTTCTTGCTCAAGATGCTCCAATGCCCCTTTTTAGCAACCATCCTTACATGTTAACTTTGCATAGAACTTGTGCCTTTCTGGTTTGCATTTTTTTGTGGTGTGATGTTTCTAGACACTAGCACCTCACGCGGATGTCTCCACACCAACTAGCATCCTATGACATTTCAATGCTCAGATAACCATTTCCAAGTATGTTTTCCACTTGTCATCTAATTTTTTTGGTGGAAACAGCTATGGATTCTCTAAAACAGCCCAGGAAGCTTCTTTTCCCTCCTTAAGAGTCCTCTTTCCACTTCATTTGGGGACTTTTACAACTAGCTCCATTTTTCAAGTTTTTAGCTTGACTCCATCACTTGTTTACACAAATCTCACACAACTTGTTGTAACCTCTTTGCTCTTTCTCAAGCTTCCATTACAACACTCTTTGCAACTTTATCTCCCTCATTTTCATGCTTGTGAGCATCTTGGGATTCCATATCCCCTACTATTTGCACATTTACTTCATGATACAAGTTCTCCTCCTCAAGCAGGGTTTTCTTTTATCACATGCTTATTTGTGATATGGGTTCTCCTCGAGTGGGGTTTTCTCTTATCACACACTTATTCATGGTGCGGGTTCTACTCCTAAGCGGGTTTTACTTTCACCACATGCTTTTACACTCTTTCTCTTTATCTTCTTGGTTGTCTATGGAGGTGGGAACACCAAAACGGGGGTTTGATTAATGAAATCCCCTATACAGCCCCAACATTCTCTCCAGATATCACGCTTGTAGGTTTTGAAGACATTTTCTCAGTGGAGGCTTCATTGCTTGCATGGTTGTGAGTATTTCCTTTCTTCTCCTTACTTTTTTCATTTCTATCTCTTTATTTGTCCTATCACTTTCTGGTATTTTATTGTACTCTATGGTATTAGTATTTGAAATAGAAGTAGTCACCTTAGTGTTTTTGTGATAAACTCATTCTCTAATTTATATGAGACACTTGCGCACCTCTGAGATGCTAGTGTGTTGCACTGTTGTTTGACATTTGCATTGACATCCTTTGGCTAAGAGCCTATTATTTTGTCCAAAGACCCTTTGTGACCTTGCCTTTTAGATTCTAGAACTTCTACACTACTCCATTGAGTTGATATAAGGCAGTTTTCCTTGTGAGGACCTCCAAACGAAAAGAACTCATGAGTAGTGAATCCCCCTATATCACATAAATTACTTTTTGTGGATACACAAGAGCAATTTTTTATTCGAATTGAAGTGTGCCAGTGGATGTTAAGTGTGTGTATGTGTGAATATAATTTGAAGGTAGAGAAAAGTGTGATGAAGTGAGTAGAAGAGTGAAAAATTATACTTAACTAGAACTGTAATTAGGCATAAGCATATGCTATTTTCTCAGTTCAAAATCTAGATGGTTGTAATCTAAATATCTTTGTAAGATACTGTGTCTTCCATTGTAATTGATCAATGTGCTCTAGGTAGTGTACCTAAATGCATGTGCATTCCCATATTTCATTCTTTATACTTTTAATAGGGTATAATCTTGTGGACTAACCTCCACCATGGTTTTTCCCCTAACAGGGTTTCCACACAAAAAATCTTGGTGTTATGTGTGTTTTTGATTTGTTGTTGATTCATGCTTTCATTGATATTTATCAAATCTAAGAATAAGGATTAATTAAGTTAATAATTTTGAAATTTTGTGACAACTGATCCAACCCCCTCTCAGTTGTTTGCCCTTGTTTTACCAACAATTGGTATTAGAGCATGTAACTCCTTGGAAGAATTTTAACAGCTTAAGGTGATCAAGGATGGTAATTTTTAAGAAGGATAGTCCAAGATTTGATGGAACAAATTATTATTTATGGAAGACTCAAATGGAGTGTCACTTGAGATGCATTGGTGAACCCTACTAGAGAATTACATGTAATAAGTATGATATTCTTCTGAATGGTCCTACTACTACTACTGAGATTAGAGATGTTGAGTATAATATCTAGGCTAAGGAAGATTTTTTGAGTGCTTTGACTGATTCTAAAATGAAAAATGTTATGGATTTGAAGACTGCATATGACATTTAGAAAAATTTGGAAACCTTGTATGAAGGTGATACTAATGTGAAGATTGCTAAGTTGCAGAGTTTGAAAGGGAAATATGGAAGGGTGAGAATGGGTGATGATGAGAATATGAATACTTTCATGCAAAGAGTGAATGAACTTGTGTGTGGTATTAGATGTGCTAGTGGAAAGTTGAAAGAATAACAAATTGTTTCTAAAGTTCTTAGATCCTTGACTATTGCTTATAAAGTTAAAGCCATAGCTATTGAAGAGCTTTGAACTGTGATGGACATAACAAGAGATACATTGGTTGGTAAGTTGACTACTTTTGAGTTGAGTGAATTTGGTGATTCCCTTCCTAAGGTTGAATCTACATTTAAGGCTACTGCTTCTAAAAGAGATAAACAGATATATGATCTGGGTGAGAGTTCATCTAGAAAGACATTCAAGTATGAGGATGAAATCAAACAAATTGAAGAAGAAGAAAGAGAGTTGGAAGATCTGGAAGCACTTATTATCAAAATATTACCAGAAGGAAAAGGTAAGTAGGAAGGAAAATTTCCTCTTAAATGTTTTTCTTGCAATAAGATAGGTCATTTTGCGTCAAGATGTCTAGGAAGATCTCCTAAACCAAGACATAAAAGGCCTATATTTTAGAAGAAGTGTTACTATGCTATTGATGAAGGTGTGATAGATGAAGAATCTAATAAAGAAGATGATTGGGTGTTTATTGCTATTAAGGAGAATAATGTTGAATCTGCTAGTTGTACAAATGTGGAGAAAGCCCTAGTTGCTCGAGTTGAAGAGAAAGATGAATGGGTAATTGAAAATGGATGTTCACATTGTATGAGAGGAGATAAAAGCAAGTTTGTGAGCTTAGAAAAGTATGATGGTGGTGTTGTGAGATTTGGTGATAATACAGCTGGTGTGATCCATGGGAGAGGATGTATTTCACTTAATCATAAGCATAATATTGATGATATTCTGTATGTGGAAGACTTGAAGCATAATCTTTTGAGTGCTGGTCAGATGGTTGAAAAGGGATACAATCTTCAGTTCATGGATGGAAAGGGAAATATATTGAGTTTTGGAAATGTAATTGCATTGGGTACAAAGACAAAAGGTAACATCTTTCACTTGAGTTCTACTCATAAAAGTTGTTTGATTGCTCAAGTTGATGAAAGTTGGTTGTGGCATAGGAAAATGTGTCATATTAACTTTGATAATATCTTTAAGATAAGTTCTACCAAGGCTGTGAGAGATCTACCTAAGTTGGTGAAACCTATAAATGCAATGTGCAAGGAATGGCAGTTAGGAAAACAAACTAGAATTTCATTTGGAAGTAAAAATAATTGTTCAAATTAATTGTTGGAACTTTTGCATACTAATTGTAAGTGTGGAAAAAGTATACTAAAAACAATTAAAAAAACTCCTTAATCAAAAATTAGATCAAGAATTAACATGAATTAAAATAATTAAAACACAGAAAGCTTGAAAGCATCCCATTGTCTCCTATCTCCAAAGATTTATCAAGTTATAGAGGCTTTCAAATTTTTAAGCACTGTAACTATTTAAAATGCCTATCTAGAGAACAGATAGAATGCTAAATGCAATTATGTGATGATTGCTAATTATATCTAGATGATATGATGCTACCATAAACTATCCTAACATGAAACCTACTAAATGAAGCTACAATAAAAACTAAGATGTTGTTGTGATGTAAAATCCTATTCTACTGGTGCTATGATGCTATGATGTTGAAATGCTATCGCTAATGCTATTGTTGGGTTGCTATGAATGCTCTAAATGTTGTAGAGTAAGTTTGCATTAAAATTTAGGATTTTCTTGGATCTAAATTTCCAATGAAAGGAAGTTGTATATATAGATTTTTGGTAGTAGTTTTGTGACGGGGCAACACAATAGAGGTTGGGATTCAATTAGACGAATTGAGTAGTGAGAGATTGAGAAGCTGGAGCTAATGAAGGGAATGGTTTCTCACCATGAAAACATCAGGCAAGATGATAGGAAGAAGATTTGAGCAATTTATTCAAATTTGTCTCCAATTTGTTTCTCATGAATGGAAGTTGCATTAATTGGATTTTGGAATATCAAATTTGGTAGGTGAGTGAATAGAGGAATTTGATTTATGATTTTATTTAAATTAGAAAAAGGGGAATAAATAATTTAATAAAACAAACTATAGAAGTTGTTTATTATTTAAAATAGAAGAAATATGATAATTAAACAATAAAGTATAAAACTTTATTTATTTAATTAAGATTGAAATGATGTAATAATTAAATAACACCAACTATAAAAGTTGTATATTCAATTAAATTGAAAGAATATAAGAAATGAACTATAAATAAATATTTCTATTTATTTAAAAGTAGAGGAAATTTAGATAATTAATCAAATAAAGCATATTTAATTAATTTGATTGTCTAGACCATTTTTGGGTGTATACATTTTTTCCCTCTTTGAAGTGATGTGTTTATGCATTGCTTCAAAGAAATTTTTTTGCTGTTGTTGCTAGTATTGACAAAAAAATTCAGAATGCCCCAGATATGATTTTCAGGTGATTGAAGGATATATGCCCCCTCGTGAGATAAATTGATGATTTTTTTAATTTTATTTTTGCATTTTTGGATTATTTTTCATTTTTTATGATTTTTTGATGATTTGATGAAAAATTGATGAAGTAATAATTTATCTCCCAATAATTGATGTAGAAAGTGCCTCTGGATAAATTTCAATTAATCTCAGACCCTAAAAAAAAAATTAATCAATCCCACAAAAATCCTTTTTCGAATAACCTATAAAAGGTTAGAAAGGTCCTTTTCAATTTCATTTGTGCATTTGACTTTTTGAAATTTTTATGAGAGACCTTTTTGTGCCACCTAGAGCAAGATGTTGATTCCTTAGCAAACTCATCATTTTAAGCATGTGTGATGTCATCATCAACCAACCGCCTACAGACCTTCGGTATGTACCTGTTAATCCCTCATTTTTCATGCATTTCCTTGTTTTTAGCGTCTTTTTCTATTTTTTAAAATTTTCCTATCTTTTAGTGCTTTTGATATCCGTTGTAGCACTTTTAATAAATATTTTAGTGTTTTTAATACTTTAGCATTTAGGAGTTCCATTTTAGCACTTCTCTAGGATAGATTAGTGCTTTGAAAAGATTAATGCTTAGGGTATGTGTGTTAGCACATTGGTAGGATAGATTAGCACTTTTAGAACTTTAGTGCTTAGGTCAGATTGTTTAGCGCGTAGGCCTCCTATTTTAGTGCTTTCATATTTTTAGTATTTTAACCAAAAGTTTTAGCACGTTGAAGAATAATGCTTTTGTAGTTTTGGTGCTTCAACCATCTGTAATAGTGCTTTTGACTGATGAAATGGCACATGTCATGATTTGGTAATTTGAATGCCTAATTTAGCATTTTCAAATCAAATTGATGTAGTTTGTTAATTTTGTCCTTGATTTTGTCAATTTTTTTATCATTTCAGCATTGGTTTGGTATGATTGATTATCCTAATCAAATAGATGAAGTTCAACCTCATGATAGATGAGGTTGGATAGTTGATTTGAAGATAATTATCCTCATGATAGGTGGGGAATAATTATAGTTTGATTGACGTACCTCATGATAAGTGAGGTTGATTTGATTCTTTGATTATTGACCTTATGATAGGTGAGGTTCAATGATTCTTGATGATTTGACCTCATGATAGGTGAGGTTCAATGATTCTTGATGAGTTGACCTCATGATAGGTGAGGTTCAATGATGTTTTCTTCTGAGATTTGATCAGAAAGTCTCACCAAGAGCTAATTAGTTTTGATAGGATTTTGATGTTTGATGATATGACAAAGAATTCTAACTTTGAATATTTCTTGATAATAGGAGTCATTGGAGAACCTTTAAGTTTGAGAGAATTTTCCTTGGACATTTGATTTGATACCACAGTTAGCAGCTCTAGACAATTAAATTATAGTGCGATGTGGATTAGCTCCTTTATTATTCATTCCCCAGATTAGGATTAATCGAGGTCTGTTGATAGCGCTAGCCGAGAGATGGCATATCAAGCATAACACCTTCCACCTTCCTATTGGTGAGATGACAACCACTCTAGAGGATGTCTGGAGGATCTTGTAGATACCAATTGTGGGGGACATTATTGTGAATGATTCATCAAAGCAGGGTGGTAGCGATGCTCTTCAGAGGATATTTGAGGATGAGCGTATTACTGGAGAGTGGATTCCATGGTGGGAGATGGTAGCAGATTACACCACTTTGCCTTCATTGTTAGCTAGATTTATTGGAGGATTTTTTTTCCTAATTGTAGGTCACAGGGATTCTTTGTTGGTTGGGGCCGAGTTCTTGAGAGTATGGTCATTCACAGGACCAAATATGCTTGGGGCACGTGTATGCTCTCTCACCTATATGATGATTTACATTTAGCGGTGTATCTTAGAGGTGGCAGTTTGTCAACTAGTGTCACTTTGCTTTAGGTGTGTGCATGGGAGCACATAGCTATTACTTGTCCAGTTCTATTGAAACAGAAACCACCTATGAGAACATATGTGTATAGATATGTAGGCCACCTTACTTAGTCTAAACTAGGTAAGTTAGAGTATTGGAGGAGTGATCGATGATATAGAGTCAATGACATGGCATCCATATCTTGATTGTGATCATTGGGATGATGATGATGTTTAGATGGCCTATGTTTGTTAGTCTATGATATTGATTGGTCGGTCTCGTCAGGTATTGGAGAGATTTTTTATCAAGCAAGTGTATAGACAATATGGGATGGTTTAGAGTATGCCTCAAGGTGTTGCTCAATATCCCTATCATCAGCTAGATGCTACAAATTGGGGGCTTGGTTTATCATACGATGTTGTTGAGGAGTTCCATTCTTTACAGCCTTTTGAGTGGGACTACTAACTAGATATTGTTGAGCCTCCAGTCATAATAGATTATGCTAAGTATTTGGCTTTGCATCCTTTTCCAGGTCTCTTGTGCCTAATGAGCCTATCCCATTACCTACAGATGAGGATGTTGTCATTTGGTTAGGTGGTTATCAGATAGGGGTTTTTGGTGAGTGGTTGGTGAGGAGGAGGATGGTGGAGAGGAGGATGTTGGAGAGGAGGATAGCAAAGATGACAATGATAGTGGAGATGAGAGCAGTGGGGAAAACTATGAATTTGACAGTGCAAATGTTGTAGGTGGGTCGGGTCCTGTCTTAGATTTTCCAGAGGAGACAGTGCCTCATAAGAGGCATGTAGTGGGAGATGTGTTAGAGTAGTTATAGATAGTGAGCTTACAGGTGCAGTTAGAGACTATTCAGGAGTAGCTTCTTTAGTCACAAGGTTTACTAGAGCAAACATAGGCTTAGATGTAGGCATATGCCATATTACATGTAGAGGCTTTAGCATCAATGCAGGCACAATTGGCTACAACACAGTCATAGATTGTAGCATTGACGACTGAGAGGGATTATGCCAGGAAGATTTTAGGGGCAGCTCAGGCTCATATTGCATCCTTGACTGTTAAGAGGGATGTTGCTAGATTTACAGTAGAGGGTGCTTAGGCCACAACCAAGAGATTACAGTGATTGGCAGATGGTACCTCCTTGGATGACTATATGCAAGAGGTTTTCCACATTAGGGAGGAGATAGAGTTTTACAAAGGTAAATATCATGATGCCATCCCTTCTAAGCAGAGAGTGAGCTACAGGCAGTCCCGATCCGGTAGGACTCATTATAGGACCATGAGTGCAAGTGTGACATAGCCTGTTCAGAAAGATCCTAGAGATCCCAAAGATCCTAGTACATTTGGTGGTGGTAGAGGGACTAGTCCTACGATTCCCACACCGTCTAGAGCTAGCAGTACCTAGAGTTTGATTTTATTCGGGCCCTATTGTATTTATGAGATGATGATGTACATTCTGATTTTAGTTTGATGATAGACCTCTCTTTATTTCAAACATCATTTTATACTTGACATTAATGATTTTTTTATTTATATGATATGCAGTGGACTTGATTGATCTATGATAGTTCTATATGATTTTATGATGGATGTATTTACTTTCATTTTCTATATGCTATGTGATGATCCTTTTATTATGATGTTATGGATGAAGTTTATATCATGATGATATGGTATGATATACGATGTTATATTATGATGATGAATGTATGGATGATGTATGGATGCGTATATTATGTTTATGGTTATGGATATGATGTGTTGAAATGATATATGATATGTGATGTAAATGGGATGTGTTTAAATTTATTTTGGTGTAAATACAAATATATGATGCATAAATGGATGGATTATGATGAATGATGTATGATGTAATAAATGGAAATGTAACTTATATGATGTGATAAATGAATGGATTTATGATATTCAATAATGTTATGAATGCATGATATGTGATATGATATAGATTTATATGTAGATGAAGATGATGTATGATATATGAATGTTTGATGAATTTTTGAAAATGTAATGAGAGATTTATGTTTTTTGAGATTTTCTTCATGCAATGTTCATATGATATGGAAAATGTGATATAATAAATGTAAAATTATTTTGTGAAAGTGTGTGAATGATGAAATGATGATTATGATGATTTCTAATGTATGCAAATGAATATAATGATGCAACTATATGATTATAATAATGTTTTTGTTAGTGTCAAGTATACTCAATCTTATTTATGATAAAAAGATCAACATTTATTTGAATCCCTCATGAGATTTTGTAACAAACACTCTTCAAATGCAAAAAACTATTATAATGAATCCACTTCTAATTTTGACCATGCAAAAAAGGCATTTTAATAGTACTTTTTGTGCTATGTATCATCATAGAGCTTTTAAAGTTTTTAAAGTAAGTACAAGCAGCAATGGTATAATGTAGACCAATGATGACCTAAGTACTACTTTCATGATTGTTGATATTGCAAGCGAACACAAGAATCGAGGTATAATTAAACCGAGATGACCTGAGCATTTCTTGAATAAACAAATAATAATTAATCACCTTCCTATGTGAATTGGAATGTCATTAGTGATACTTTGTAGAGAACATCTAGTGACAATTCACACAATAATTATGATTAATTCATAGATAACATACAAATAAAATATCGTTCTTCTTCTTAGCTTCTCTAGTTAAGTACATCATTGTGTTGCTCCAAAGAAATAATAACAATGATTAAAGTACAATATATTCCACATTTGCTTAAAATTATTTCAATTATTATTTAGATTAGATCATCCATCCTAATTTTTGATTTTCTGATGTTTTTGATATTTTTTGTGATGTTCGATCAAACCTAACCTAAAAACCTATCCTAGGGGCCTCGCGGGCTAATCAAAGATTATCCTTACCTATGTTATACACACAGAGACCATGTAGTTCAACTGACACAGACTCATGTTTTTGTTTAGATTTTTGATATTGACTTTTTGACATGTTTTTGGATTTCACATGATATGGAGTTTTTTGGATTTTGGGATGATATGGATGTTTGATGTGTTTTTAATGGTGATTTTACTTCATGTTGGGTTGTATTTCAATCATTGTGTTTTGCTATGTTTGACATGTTTGTTCACTTTGTTAAGCTTGATGTTTACTACCCCTAGTGATGTCCAGATGTTGCCTCGAAGCTATGGTGAGACATGACCACTCGTAATGATATGATAATGGATGTAAAATGATGGTGAAAAATAATGACCATGACATGTGTCCAATAGATGGAAGAGTTGATTCAAATCACAAATAGCACCTGTTTTGAAGATTTCACCATATTTTTTTATTGCACTTTCATTATTTTATTTTATTTTGTATTTTTCTATCACCAAGATGCCTGTTTTCTAGGTTTTCATCAAGGTAACCATTTTTAGAAACTAATTCATGCACTAAGTGATCTAGGTATAGAAATTTATAAGATGGATATTGTTGATAGGTTCATCAAACATATCCTCTCCAAGTGTAGACAATTGATATGCTCTTGATCCATATGCTGATATGATTACAAAAGGACCTAGCCAATTAGGTTCAAACTTCCTTTTCTTTTCTCTATCATGTTGATTGCTATGGTTTTCCTTTAGGACCAAGTCTCCAACTTGAAAGACTCTATATTTTACCTTGTGATTGTAGCTCCTTGAAATTCTTTGTTGGTCTAGGCCTATAAATTATTGATAGCTTGTTGAAAACATTCATCCAGTAATTCTAGTTCTTGTAGCTAAGATACTCTATAATCCTCATCTATAATGATACCCTTTAGTGAGACACGGAGTGATGGTATTTCTACCACAATGGGTAGGATGGCTTCTGATCCATACACCAAGGCATATGGTGTAGCTCCTGTTGGTGTTCTAATGTTGGTTCTATAGGATCATAGTGCAAGATTTAGCTGAAAATTCCAATCATGTCCAATATCATTTACCATTTTCTTTAGTATTTTCATAATTATCTTGTATGAGGCCTCTACTTGGCCATTTCCCTATGGATATTATAGTGTTGAGAAGTGATGTTGGATATGGAATTGTTCCCATAATTCCTAGACATCCTAGTTTTAAAAATTCCCACCATTATCTATGATAATGGATTATGGTACCTCTTACCAACAAATGAGATAGTTGAGTATGAAAGATGAAATTTTATTTCTAGTGATAGTTGTCAAAGGAACCACTTCTATCCATTTTGTGAAATATTTTGTTGTTGTGATGATGAACTTTTGTCCACTAGATGAAGACAAATTTATTTTTCCTACCAAGTCTAGTCCCCACTGACAAAAGGGCCATGTTGATGTGAAGGGTTCTAACTCTTGTGCTAGCACATGAATTAGATTACCATGTATCTAGCATTTTTGACACTTTTCAACATATTGATAGGACTCCCTTTCCATGTTCAGCCAGTAATACCCTAAATAGAGGAGTTTCTTAGCTAAGGTTAGCCCACTTGAATGGGTCCTACAAATACCTTCATGGACCTCTCATAAGGATGTCTCAGATTCATGATGTTCCAGACACCGAAGAATTGTACCATCTAGACCTCGATGGTAGAGGATATCAACAATCAATGTATGTCTCACTGATCAACAGATAAAGTTATGCTTTTGGTTTCTAGAGAGATCAGGGGGGAGGATATTATCCTTGAGGTAAGTATATATTTCTCCATATTGTGAGGCTTGAGTGTCATTTATTTGGCATATGGTCTGTTAATCAAGATTGTCATATGGAATGTTAGATACTTGTTCTACCATAAACTCATAACGACCTTGGTTTTTTGGTAATTGAAAAAGGGAAGCAATTGTCACCATGGAATTTTTAGCCTTGTTCTCTACCCTTGGTATTTTATCGAACTTGATAACCATGAAGTACTTTTTAAGATCATCTATCATTTTCTTATAAGGCATGAGTTTTTCATCCTTAGTCTGATAGAGATCATTTACCTGATAGATAACAAGTTGTGAGTCTCCATACACTTGCATTTTTTTGATTTTCCATTCAATAACTACTTTGATGTTGATAATTAATGCTTTGTACTCAACTATATTGTTGGTACAAGGAAACATTACCCTATATGATCTTGGAATAGTGTGCCCTTGAGGTGTGACAAATAGAATTCCTGCCCCAAACCCTCTTTGTGTGTATGATACATCAAAATAGAGCCTCCATTGTTGTGTTGTGATATTTAGGATGTTTGCATCTGGAAATTCAATGTTCATTGGATGATGGTCTTGTAATGGAGCTTCAGCTAGTTGATCCGCTATTACCTATCCTTTGATGGATCTCTTGTTGGCATATTGGATGTCAAAATCACTTAAGATCATGATCCATTTTTCCAGTCTCCCTGTTAGAGTAGCTTTACTGAGTAGATATTTCAATGGGTCTATTTTTGCTATTAGTCTAATTGTATGAGTGAACATGTAGTGTCACAATTGCTAGGTTGCAAAGAACATTTCCAAACAAGCATTTTCTATGAATGTGTAGTTTATTTCATATATGTTGAGTGTCCTACTAATGTAGTAAATATCTTGTTCTTTTCCTTCAGAATCCTCCTATGCCAATAGAGCTCCTAAAGATATGTTAGTTGTTGCTATATATAGCATCAATGGTCTCTCTACCACAAGTGGCGTGAGTATTGGTGGTGACATCAAGTATTGCTTTATTTGATCAAAATTTGTTTCACAGTCATGATCCCATTTGAATGAAACATTCTTATGAAGTAGATGACTAAATGGGTGGCTCTTGTCTGCTAGCTATGAGATAAAACTCTTAATGGATTGCAACCTTCCTTGTAGGTACCATAGTTGACTAATATTTTTAGGTGGTAGCATCTCCATTATTGCTTTAACCTTAGTCAGGTCCACTTCAATACACTTTTCTGATACTATGTAACCAAGGAGTTTTTTTGATGTTACCCTAAACACACATTTCTTTGAGTTTAACCTAACATTGAATATTTCCAACTGATTTTATCTAGATTTTCTAGATGTCCTTCCCTTGTGTATGATTTTTCTAAGATATCATCTACATAATCTTCCATGAAAGTATGCATCATGTCATGGAAAATAGTGGCCATCATCCACTAGTATGTCACACCTACATTTTCAACCTGAAGGGCATGACATTCCAATAGAATATACCCCAAGGAGAAGTGAATGTTTCCTTTTCCTAATCTTTAGGTACTATATTTATCTAGTTGTAACCTGAGAAACCATCCATTAATGACAACATTGCCTAGCCTACTATTAGATCCACTATGATATCAATGCTTGGAAGAGGAAAATCATCTTTCGGGAATGCCTTGTTTAAATCTCTAAAATCTATGCAAATTCTAATGTTATTATCAAGTTTCGATATAGGAACAATGTTTGAGATCCATTTTGCATAATCTATGGACTTGATAAATCCCACATCCAACAATTTCTTCAGCTTAGCCTTAACCATTAGAGCGATGTGGGGATGCATCTTTCTTAATTTTTTTTTGATTAGTTTGATTCCGTTGGGTAGTGATAGATGATGCATTAGGAGATTTGGATCTAATCCTGGCATGTCAGAATAAGACCATGCAAAATTGATGTGTCACTCCTTAAAGAATTTGGTGAAGGTAGGCTTCTCTTGTTTGACATGGATGTTGCCAAATGTAGGATCTTTACATTTTTAGTTGTTCCCAAATTTATAGACTGTGTCAATTCCACTAGTACTGATGATCTATCATGTTAATGCTCTGGGAGTGTGTCAAATATTCCATCCTTCAGTGCCTCAGAAAGGTTTTCACCATTGGATACATTCTTTATTTTTTCTTTTTCAAAATCTAACACTTCCTCAAAAAGGTTTTCACCATTAGATTTATTTTTCTTGTTGTCATTTTTGCAACTAGAAGATTTCACACCCTCTTGTTGTGAACCATCATTATGAGTTTTATGGATTGAACTCATATTAGGTTCATTAATACAAAGATAGTTTATGATGGCATCATCATTTGAAAAGACTGGTATATTAATAGGCTCAGTGGGTTCCTAGTCAATAAGTTCAAGATGTCTCAAGGGTAAGAAATCATCAGTTTGAGTAAGGTCGATAGCTATAAGTGTTTTGTTAGATAAGTGGTCAAAGTTTTCAGTAGGAAGGTCAAGGTCTATCTCACTTAATGTCTAATTGTCCTCGCTTGATTCATTGATATTTGTTGGTCCCATTACAGATGGTCTAGTTCCTAAACTTTGTCCCTTCTCTCGTAAGGGTGTATATGCTTGAATGATATCAACTTGTTTTTTAGTGTATGATGTAGCAGATAGGTGATCCCATTCATACTCATTGAAATCCATGTCAAAACCATGTCTCATTTGTAGAATCCTTTCTACCACTTTCTGAGTTATTTCATCTTTTGCTTCTCTTGTGTAACCTAATCTTGTTTTGCCTCTAGGTTGTAGTGTTAGAGGTTGAATAGGTTTAATAATACCATCCTTTCTCTTGCCAATTGGTCCTTGGCCTTCATAGTCCATCTTCTCTAAGATAGCATTCCCTTTTCCATACTGATCTATTTTGATGGTGATATTCATTGATGTGGAGGCCTCCTCATCTTTATATAGCCAATTAAGAATGGCTTCGTCTTTTGATTCATCTTCAAGTGTACCTATTTTTCCAAACCTTTCAATCAAAGTTGTGGTTGGTTGTTAGGAATGTGCTACCCATATGTTTTTGGTGATGGTAGAAATTGTGACAAACACAAAGATCACTCAAGGGAATATTCTCCTAATCCTTTTTCCTTCAATTGGACCTTGTCTGCAATTTTTTGTGATAGATTAATCATAGAACCTTCATTGTCTAATAAAGTTATATCTATAATAATTGTTTCCTTTACTTAATCCTTCTTCTCAACCCATTTAGATATGAAATTGAGTTATTTTTCACCATTGGATGAGGTAGATGTGTTAGCATCCCTATTGTAGGGTATCAAATTGTCTTGATTTTCTTTTAACATGTTGCAAGTTTGTGGATTGTTGTTGTCAATGGATATAGTAACCTCCTATCCATTTACTGGAAATTTCAAACATTGATGGTATGTTGAGGGTACCACTTGCATTCCATGGATCCAAGGATGACCCAAGAGTATTTTATATATTAGATCCTTGCCTAACACTTGGAAAACAATGTTTTTGACAATCGTTCCCACTTGAATTGGAAGTACTATCAGCCCTTTGGAAGACCTTTCCTCTTCATCATATGCCTTTATTGTTATCTTTCTCCTAGCATCAATGGCATTGTTAGAATAGCCTAGTGCATGAATTAGTTTCAAAGTACAAATATTTAACATAGCTCATCCATCTATTAGGACACACTTGACGCGGTGTTTATGGACTAGTACTTCTATATGCAAGGTTGCATTGTGTGGGTAATTTAATGACACATCGTCTTGTTCAGGGAATGACAACCAATGAGGTGTGGTAAGATGTCACACCATGCCTTGGAATTGACAGACATCTAGATTATTGGGTACAGTAATAGTCACCAGAGCTTGTTCCAAAACTTCTTTATGTGATGGTGAAATTTTGAGAAGTTACAGAATGGATATTTTTGTAGATATCTTTTGTAATTGGTCCACGATGTTGTATTGATGTGGTGTGGGAGTAGTTTTTTGGATAAAACTCCTTTTAATGTTACTTTGGACTGCCCCCTAGTCATTACATTGATTGGTTGGTGTTCTTGTGTTTCCTTGATCTTTAGGACAATGATTTGGTTGTCACATGTGTTTGAGCTTGATATCATATTCAAGGATTTGATATCATTTATGTTTGTGTCCTCTTTGTGATTATCAATGTCATTTTTCTCAACCTCAAAAAGGAAAAGAATGGTGGTGTCATAAACATAATTTATGCTTTTTCCTTTACCATTTGAAGAAGACTCTCCTTTTTCATAGTTAGGCAATGGATTTGTAAATGCACTATGATCATTATTTGTTTGATGCCCTTTGAAAAACACCTTATTTGCTTCGATCAAGTCTTGTATCAAATTTTTTAATTGCATATAGTCATTTGATTTGTGTACCTTATTATCATGAAAGTTGCAATAATCCACATCATTCCACCAGGATGGTTTTACCTTCGGTTCCCAATTTCATGCTTCTAGTAGGGTAATGAGTCTATTTGCAATGAGTTCTCTCATTGTTGATTCCAAGGTTTTTCCTAATGGGGTGAATCTTCATCAATTAGATTGTCTTTGATATGATGGTCAAGATTATCCATTGTTGGTGTTATTGTTTTTACTGGTACTTGGATTGTTATTATGGTTTTCATTTTGATTTGTTTTGACAGTTGTGGCTGTCAGATTGAATACTAGTTTAGTATTTTGTGTGTCAGTTGTAGCATCGTTGCTTCCAATATTTCTATTTTTCTGCCAAAATTTTGGTTTGTCATTGTTTGCATATTGATTTGAGGAACTTCCATTGTTTGATGTGTCATTATAAAGTTTGATCACTCCTTGTTTGACTAAGGCTTCTTCAATTTTAAGCCAATTTTCAATTAACTTTTCAAACGTTAGGGGACATTGCAATTCCAATCTATAACTCATTTCTCCATTTAAGTTCTCAATAAACAATTCAATCTTTTCCTCTTCAAGTATAGATCGAGAATATCTAGCGAACAACCTTCTCCAATGTTGTAAGAAGGATAGAAATTCCTCACTCTACTTTTGTTTCATCTTATATAGATCCTTTATGGTTATGCCATGTTGGATGTTAAAAGAGAACTCTATGACAAATTTGTTGACCAATTCTTCAAAGGATCTAATCCTTAGTTGTAGTTTGGAGAGTCATTCTATGCAATGTGCTCCCAAACTCCTATGAAATAACCTCATGAGGTATGTATCTTCTTGTACGAACTCAAGGCTCATTGTTATAAATTCTGATACATGGTCAATCAGGTCCGATTTACCATTGTACTTGTCATATTTAGGAAACTCGCAGTGTCTAGGGAAATGTATCATATCCACACACGAATGAAAAGGGTAAGGATAGATGTCATGTAATAAATATTTATGTGTGGTTCTTGTTTGCATGTTCTGAATTTGTTGTTGTAGATTTTGCATTTGTGTAGTTAAAGCCACTACTTCATTTGTGTTCTAGGTGTGGTGTGGTTTTGTTTCATTTTTCCTAGGTGTTTCCTTTAATCGATTGATCTAAGAGATATCTCTCCATGTCTTGTTCTAAGACCTTCTCCATAAATTTATGAAAATTTGGATCCTATTGAGCATGTTGTACATCCTCCTAAGTTATTCCATTGGTATCATTTTGTTGGAATCAGAAAATGGGGTTTTCTTCAGGAATGTTTGGATTTTGAATTTCTTTCTCTCTGACTTTTTGTTTTTTCAACCTTGTCAAGATTGGCATACAAGTTTTGACTATTACCACTAAACTTGGATCTTCTGTGCTGGGATTAGTGTTAATTTGATTTTAACGAAGTCAAATAGAATGATGTATTCTATTGATGAGAATAAGTTAAAAATATGATTACTAAGTTTTATTTGGTGATGGTAGGATGTCAAAAATCCTAATGAGGAAACTTGACTCAATAATTGAGATTTGTTCTTATAATTAGACACTTTGTATTTTGCAAGATCTAGTTTTATGTTTGAAAAAGAATTTGACTTGTGAAGCCTACGTTGTTTCAGGTTTTCTAAGACACTATCTGATCTATGAAATGTTCCTAACTAGTAAAATATTATGTTTCTGATGTTACTAATTCTGATAATTGTTTCTAAAGGTTCTCTATTTTCTGTTTCGTGGAAGCGCTAATATAGAGAGCAAGAGCACTAAAATTTTTGGTAAAAGTTTTGTTTAAAAGAGAAAAAGCACTAAAACATAGTGCAAATGCACTAAAGGACTGGAATTTTTTGATACTAGTAATGTTTTCAATATTGACAGAAGTGCTATAATTTTGTTGAGAAGCACTAAAATAGACAACATAATCATTTTTTTTTATCATGGAAGTGCTACAATATAGCACATAAGTGTTGGAACAATATGTGGAAGCACTATAACACTGGTTATTTCTGATGACTGACATAATTTGGTTTGTTGTTGACAGAAGTGCTACAATATTCCTCAAAAGTGCTAAAACAAATGGTAGAAGTGCTATAGTTTTTTGTTTAACATCAAGAAAGGGGTGGTAATATGGGTCTCTCAGTTGCTATGTCTTCTTTCTCTTCTTCTTCATCTAAGACTATGGATGTTGTGAGAAACTAATGAGGTGTTTCATTTTTCTCAAAAATGAATGTTCTCAAACTAATGATGATGTCAATTTGGGTACCTTCAATGTGCACATTACTTGGCTGAAATACTGGGGTGGTTAGCCCAAGTTGTTGAACAGGAGTTGTTGGTTGCCAAATGGTCATAAGGTATGTTGTATGGTGGCTTTAGTACCTTATCACAATGTCATTCACTACTTATTTCCAGGAAGGAGGTAGTAACATGGGTCTTCCTACTACTATGTTTTCATTTTCATCTTCTTCATTCAGGATGTTGGATGCTATAAGAAATTGATGGGGTGTTTTTTATTTCTTCAAAAATGAAAGTTTTCAAGCTATTGATGATGTCGGTTTGGGAACTTTTGATATGTGTAAGGCTAGGTTGTATGATAGGTGCTATAAGTCTCGGCTATTGAATGGGAGTTGTAGGTCACCAAATGGTCATAAAGTGTGATGGTAACTCCTTGATTTTGGATGAAAAACTTGAATGTTTCTAAGATTTGTCTACTATAAGAACTTATTAGGTTTGGTGAAGTATTCTATGGTGGGTTGTGGAATGGAAGATTGAGGAATATGTTGACTACAGTTATGTACTTGTGAAAGAGCACTTCTCTGAATATAGGCTTGTGAATTCAAGGGTTATAAAACATAATCATTAGTGTAACCCCTAGAGAAATCATGAAACCTATGGAGGAATGCTCTATGTTGAATCAAAATCTTCCTATTTTGATACAAGAAATGTCTTCTTTGAAAAATATGTCTATAACTAAGTGGTGCCTTGGGTTTTCTAATTCTCTTGGCAAGATATTTTCTGACAAACTTAGTGGTTTTCCAATCTCTAATCATATATTCTCAGTTTGATTCTGTCTAGTTTGTTTATATTTTTTAGGATGATCTTTTATCTGAATTTTAATGACTTTGGAATACACAACAATCAAATGTAGATAGTTTTTTTAAGAGTTCTAATCTAAAAAGATAGTGTATGTTCAAAAGAACCACACATGGTCCTATTTTCACTAGTTTGATAACAATAAAACATTTTAGATAGACTCACTCTTCATAGTCAAAAAATTCATCGTTATACTCAATAGCCCATAGCTTAAAATTGTGTCAACTCACACAACTGTGTCACCCCCTAGAGGGCACCTATGTTTTTGTCTTTCCCAAGTGCATACTCAAGGTTATATTTCTTGATCCCCTAATCAAACGATCCTTGGAAATTATATGGGGAGTGTCCTGGGGGAAGATTCTTCCCTCCCCTTGCACTGTGAGTATTACAATGTTTGTTTACTGACTTAGCTAGATACTACTCTATGGTTCTTAGAAAGAGTTTTTCATTCAAAGTGGAAATAATAAACTCCCTCAAGAGACCTACCAACCTTTAGAACAAAGTTTCTGGGGATGGTTATCTTTCACACTTCCAAACAAAGAGGGTTTCCTCATATTCACTTTAAATTTTAGAGTTGGGTGGAAAAACTTAGCTTTGGTTTGAACCCACTTAGGTCATTCCCATAGGGTGAGTACTTTTTCCCACTATGGCAGGTCTTCTATAGGATTTAATAAAGCTTTGAAAATGCGTAAAGGATGAGTCTAGCTTTTTGGTCACCTAGTTAAGGGGAGAGCATATGCTTATCACCACACAAACACAAAAATCAACTTGTTTAATTTTTAGAGCCCAAATGACAATTTTCTATCTATGTGAAGATGTTGCTTCACAAAAAAGATACAGTGTTCATTTTTAATTCCAAATTAAAATGTTTGGTGGCTACTCTAGATTGATAAATTTTAAACCAAATTGAAAATATGAATATCCTAGGATTGATTCACTTTTAAACCAATTGAAGAAGTGTCTATCCTAGATTGATTCATTTTAAATCCAACTGAAGAAATGAAGTTTAGTGGCTACAATTGCATCGGATCTAGAAAATGAATTACACATAAGCGTTATGACAGAAGTCAGAAGCACTATAGAAATGCTTAAAAGTGCTATAGAAAGTGGTGTAAGTGCTATATAATACTTTAGAAGTTCTATAGAAAGTGTCGAATGCACTTAAACAATTCTAAGTTTTTGATAGTGGGGCTGTGTTGAAAGCTTTTCAGTCGAAGCGCTAAAACAGACCTCCAAAGTGTTGAAATTTTCATTGGAAGTGCTATAATAGGTAGAAGTGCTATAGTTCGGGTCATATGCACTAAAAAATCTTTTGATCATGCTAAAAGAGTTATGCTAGATTATTGTACAAAATATTTTCAAGAAAACTTGTTAAAACATGGGATTCTAGCCCCACGGTGGGTGCCAGAATGTACGTGTGGAAAAAGTATACTAAAAACAATTAAAAAACTCCTTAATGAAATATTAGACCAAGAATTCACATGAATTAAAATAATTAAAGCACATAAATCTTGAAAGCATCCCATTGTCTCCTATCTCCAAAGATTTATCAAGTTATAGAGGCTCTTAGATTTGTAAGCACTGTAACTTTTTAAAATGCCTATCTAGAGAATGAAATGAATGCTTAATGCAATGATGTGATGATTGCTAATTATATCTAGATGATATGATGCTACCATAAACTATCCTAACATGAAACCTACTCAATGAAGCTACAGTAAAAACTAAGATGTTGTTGTGATGTAAAATCCTATTCTACTAATGCTATGATACTATGATGCTGAAATGCTATTGCTAATTGCTATTGTTGGGTTGCTATGAATGCTATGAATGCTACAAAGTAAGTTTGCATAAAAATTCAAGATTTTCTCAAATCTATTTCCTGTGAAAGGAAGTTATATATATAGATTTCTAATAGCAGTATTGTGACAAGGCAACACAACAAAGGTTGGGATTCAATCTAAAGAATTGAGTGGTGAGAGATTGAAAAGCTAAAGCTAATGAAGGGAATGGTTTCTCCCCATGAAAACATTAGGCAAGATGATACGAAAGATTAGAGGAAGAAGATTTGAGCAATTTATTCAAATTTTTCTCCAATTTGTTTCCCGTGAATGGAAGTTGCATTAATTGGATTTTGGAATATCAAATTTGGTAGGTGAGTGAATAGAGGAATTTGATTTATGCTTTATTTAAATATTTTTGATTTATTTAAATTAGAAAAGGGGGAATAAATAATTTAATAAATCAAACTGTAGAAGTTGTTTATTAAATTAAAATAGAAGAAATGTGATTATTAAACAATAAAGTATAAAACTTTATTTATTTAATTAAGATTGAAATGATGTAATAATTAAATAACACCAACTATAAAAGTTGTATATTCAATTAAATATGAAGAATATAAGAAATGAACTATAAATAAATATTTCTATGTATTTAAAAGTAGAGGAAATTTAGATAATTAATCAAATAAAGCATATTTAATTAATTTGATTGTTCAGACCATTTTTAGGTGTATACACTGATCTGTGTTGTCCCTCTAAGGTCAGAAGTTTGGAAGGTTATAGATATTTCATGTATGTTGCTCAGTGATGATTACTCTAGAATGGTATGGGTTACTTTCTTAAGGGAGAAATCTAAAGCTCTTGAAAAGTTCAAGATCCTTAAACTTATGGTTGAGACAAAGATAGGTTTGAAGCTTAAATGTCTTAGATCAGATAGAGGTGGTGAATTCACTTCTAGTGAATTTAATTATTTTTGTAAAGAACATGGAATAAAGAGACAATTATCTACACCGTGGAAGCCTCAAAAAAATGGAGTTGTTCAAAGGAAGAGTATAACAGTTGAAGATGTTGCTAGAGCAATGATGCTAGAAGGAAATGTCCCTTATGTCTACTAGAGAGAAGCTGTGAATACTACTGTGTACACACTCAACCGGGTACAAATTAAAGGTGATACTAGTAAGACCCCTTTTGAGCTACAAACTGGTCATAAGCCTATTGTTAAATATTTCAAGATCTTTGGAAGCAAATGTTATATCAAGAGAGATGAAGACATAGGAAATTTTGATGCTAGAAGTGATGAAGGTATCTTTCTGGGTTATGCTACTAAATGCAAGGCCTACCAATGCTACAATAAAACATTGAAGAAAATGGTTGAAAGTGCAAATGTCAAGGTTGATGAAGACCTAGGTACACCCTCAAGAACCTATGGATTTGATTTTGATGATCAAAATGACAATACAAATCAAGGAAAGCTAGTTTAGAGTAAAAATCAAGTACAAATAAATCTGGTGAATCAGGAGAATGAAGAAGGAGAAACTAGTGGAAGAATAGAAGAGAGAACACAAGAGTCTAAAATTGAAGAACAACCTAAGAAGACTCTAAGGTATGTAAGATTGAATCATTCAAAAGATTAGATTATAGGTGATAAGAACAAAGGTGTCCAGACTAGGAGAAGGGTTGCAGAAGAGTATTGCTTAATTTCAAAAACTAGGCCTACTAATGTGAATGAAACATGTAAATATGAACATTGGGTTGAACCATTGAAAGAAGAGTTAAAATGGATTGAAAAGAAATTATACATGGATTCTTGTTCCTAGACCTAAGTATAAGAATTTCATTGGAACTAAATGGGTCTTTAGAAACAAACTAAATGAGCAAGGTGAAGTGGTTAGAAACAAAGAAAGACTGGTATGTAAAGGATATTCTTAGATGGAAGGAATTGATTTTGAAGAGACCTTTGCCCCTATTGCTAGAATTGAAGCTATAAGATTATTTCTTGCTTATGTTGCTCACAAGCACTATAAAGTTTATTAGATGGATGTTAAATTAGCTTTTCTAAATGGTGAATTGGAAGAAGTGTATGTTGAGCAACCTGATGGATTTCAGTTGACTGATAAGAAAGACATGGTATGTTAGTTGAAGAAAGAATTATATGGACTCAAGCAAGACCCTAGAGCTTGGTATGGTAGACTGGATAAATATTTGTTGGGTATGTGCAGGATCATGATGAGCCAAAAAGTGGCAATATGATGGGTATGTGGCTAGTCAAAAATTCTTTTTACCCAAAATTGATGGAAGGAAAAGGGTTTCTAAAGGATATTCTCAAATTTATACCAATATAAATTATGCTTTACTTTGAATTTAATCAGTAATTATTATTCATTTTCTATTTGAATTACGACTAAAGTCTTGATTGATAGGCTGATTGAAAAACATCTATAGCTTTCAAATAGTATGACATTGTTTGAATCCAAAACATGTGTCACATTCTATGCTTTGCATAGTATAGGATTAAAAAAACAAAAATTGAATGTCATGAAGTTTTGACCAACTTAAGGTGGTCAGACATACAAGTTTTAATATTTTTTAAAAGTTGTAATAAAAAAATCATAATTAATTATTTATTTGGAAAAAAATTACAAAAAAATGTGCATCACATCAAGACATGAGTCCTCTACTTATATCTAAAATATTATAAAAAAATATTATTATTTTATTGTGGTTAGGGTGGTCAAATAGACACCTAATTCTTATTTTGCCTGAAATTTAAGTACTACTACATTGAAATTTCAAATTTTCACCAAATATATTTTTTAAAACAAATCTAGTAGTTTAGAAACTACATTCAATTTTCTATAGATTCTATTCTTACATATTTTTGAAATAATATAGATAACTTATTCAAATTTTTATGTCAAGTTGCCTAACTTTGATTTTTCTAAATTTTTTGCCACTTAAGGGCTTATTTTTTCTACGATGATCCTACACATACCCTATTGAAGCTTAGATTTAAAGATACTTTTGAGTATCTCAGAGGGAAGTTAGGGTTGATTACCCATCCTAATCGAAACTAAGGATGCAATGTGTGCATCATTCTGTGTACTTCATATTCATATCTTGTTTCATATTGATGTTGTGGTGGTTGTTACTCAGGGGGAGTAGTCAAACGTTGAAATGTTCAGATACATGGTTTAGAGCTTGTATAGAAGAGATCTTTGACATTGATGTCAAAGGGGGAGAGAAGTCATGTGAAAAATAGTATGGGGAGAAGAGTCAAGTGGAAGTGTTGAGGAGAAAATAAGTCAGAACCTAAGAGAGAGTAAGTGTCAAGAGTTGGTTGTGTTGATGGTGTTTTTCACATCATGTGTTTCCATCAATGCCAAAGGGGGAGATTTTTGGATGTCATGGTTGTGTTACTGATACATGGTTGTCATTGATGTCAACACTATTAACATTTCTTTACTTGAAGTTGTATATGTCAAGGATATTGATAAAATTGTAATAAAGAAGTTGCAAGTTGTCAAGTGGTGAAGAGAAGTTCAGTGTGTTAGTACATTCTATACACTGATGATCAGAGGTTGTGTACCAAAGGGTTTTTTGTTGAGTGTATCTATTTTATCCACATCAAGTTTTAGAGATCCGCATGAATATTTGATCGAGTTATGAAGATTTTCATTATGACAATTTTTTTGTTTTCTTTAGTTGGTGTTCCTAATTGAAGATGAGGCTAACTCACCTAGTTCAGTTTTTGTGAATGCTTCTCTATTGTTTCATGTTGTTTTTGGATCTTTCTATATCATTCTCTATCTTTGTTTCATATCCGTATTGATCATTGAGCTTGTGGTTGGAAAATTTCTCTTATGTGTCCATGTTTTTCTTGTTCTTGGCTGGCATGGAGGTTGTAGCATGTTGTGGATCTTCAAGGTGTAATTAATTTAGGTATTTTTGAGTTGGAAATATTTTTTTGGGTCATTACTAAGTTGTGGCCAACCTTTTTTTATTCACATTGTAAATATTTAATGTTTTGGGCTGACAGTTTATATTCATTTTATTATTTTCATTGAAGCTGACTTGAAGGGATGAAATTACTTATGGATATATAAGAGCGGTTTTTTATTCAAATTTAAGTGTGCTAGTGGATGTCAAGTGTATGTATGTGTGAATATCATTCAAAGACATAGCAAAGTGTTATGAAGTGAGTAGAAGACTGAAAAATTGTGCTTAACTAGAACTGTAATTAGGCATGAGTAGCTGCTATTTTCCTAGTTCAAAACCTGAATGGTTGTAATATGAATCTCTTTGTAAGACAGTGTGTCTCCCATTGTAATTGAGCAGTGAGCTCTAGGTAGTGTGCCTGAATGCATGTGTATTCAAATATTTCATTCTTTATACTTTTAATAGGGTATAATCTTGTGGACTAACCTCCACTATGGTTTTTCCCCTAACAGGGTTTCTACATAAAAAATCTTAGTGTTATGTGTGTTTCTAATGTGTTGTTGATTCATGCTTTCATTAATATTGATTAGATCGAAGAATAAGGATTAATTAAGTTAATAATTTTAAAATTATATGACAACTAATTCACCCCCCCTTTTAATTGTTTGCCCTTTTTTTGCAAACAGTTTTCACCATCCATCAAAGTGGATTTAACCTATTTTCCTCCAAAGGAAAATTTTCCTTATATTTCTTTTGGACCAATCCTATAGAACCTATAAAACCATGAGAAGACTCTTTCTTGTCCTATCAAAAGTTTAAAGAAAAGAAGATGGTAGAACTATCCCTCTGAAACATGTTCCCACCCACCACCTATCCTACCATCCTAGATGAAACCATGATTGAGCCTAAAGAAATTCCAAACAACCAAGACTAGCCTAAGACAAAACCTTCACCTACCTCCTACAAAAGACCAAGAGATAGAAAAAACAATCTTTTCACACCTCCTAGAATAAAACAAGTTTACAAAGTCAAAGAGAAATTTGTTGCACAACCTCCCATGGTTCCTTTCATTCCTCCCCTTGAGGAAGAAAAGAAACTTGTGATTGACCAACCCGCTCCTACACAAGCACAACTTGAAAATAGGACTAAAAGAAACAGAGGTGCTAGAGAGAATAGGTGTAGATTTTGTGCCCTTTCTCATAGGTTACATGAAGGAATAAACAAAGAAAATCAAAATCCAAACTTGACTAAAGCAATGCATGACAAGCCTCCCCCTTCATTGAAACACAACAATCCGATACAACAACCACAACAAGATTTGAGCCCTTCATTAGACAGTATTATTTGACCTCTTGTTATAATCAACTTAGATGATGATGACAAGGTTGCTAAATTGACAAACAAGTGCATAATGAATCGAATACATTGTTTTCTTCTTCCATGAGCTTAAACAACAATTCTCCTAAGAAGAGTGTTGAACCTAGTGTTGGTCCTAGTTCAACACTTGCTATTGTCTATTTGGCTATTTTTCTACCTTTAGTATACAATGAACATGATTGGGATATGGATGACCTGCTTTAGGTTGAATCACATGTGCCTTACTAGTCTTTTGCATTTGTTCTCTTTTATTTTTCTTTTGTGCAATTGCATGTGCATAATGTGATCCCCCATACTATTTTTTTATGTCTCTCTCTCTTAGTGGCATTCCTCTATTTGTAGCTTCATTCTTCTCTATTTCATAAATATTTTATATTTTTTCCTTTTATCTCTTTTTCATTTGTTTTGTGTTTTCCTTTTGGGCATGATGCAAGGTGTCGAGACATTTATGTCTCTTCCATGTTGACCCAAAAGCTTTTTCTTTATCTTTTTTATTTTTCTTGTGTTTTCCTTTTGGGGATGATGCAAGGTGTCGAGACATACATGTTTCCTCCATGTTGAACCAAAAGGTTTTTCTTTGTTTTCATTCTCCTTGTGTCATTCTTCCAGTTCTATGTGTATTTTGGGAATGATGATAATTTTGAGCTCTCTAAAAACATTGTAGCAAGAATGTTCATATTGACCCCAAATCCATAGATCCCTTATGTGTTTGGATTTTCATTTTTAGGGGCAACCCCTTTTCTCTTTTTCTTTTGCATGATGTAGCTTTACATGGAAACATATGACTTGGCATAGGGCTTTCCAAGTTAGCACTCATGCCTTCTTTATTGATTTCATTTATTATTTTCTACTTTAAAGTAATTTCTCACAACGTGGTGTTTAACAATTTCTTTAAAATTGGGGCATACATTGGAATTATTCATTTGCATTTTTCTTTTTCATGGTTCATAGTGTAGTCTTCTTACTTTATATACAATGTGTTTTTTGCTTTGTGGATGACATTGGGGGTGATGTCCTTCAAGAATGTGATCTCTCTTAGCATATTAAATTCCTCTTAGTGGCTTGATGTGACACACTACATCTCCTAAGTTATGAATCTTGTATTATTTGATTGGTCCTCTCTTGGAGATATTAGGCACTATGTTCCCTAAGTTAAATACCTCGTATGAACTAATCAAGAATCCCTTGAATGTTCTCATTGTTGCATTTTTATTTTCAGTTATATGGCCACCTTTCATAACACAACTTGCATGCTTGTGCAGCCATCCTATTTGTTCATGAGTTCCAAGCATACAAATCTTTGCTTCTCTCGTGAAGCTCAAAAATCATTTTGTCTAGTGTCTTATCAAATTTATCAAGAGGTATAGCTTTGGCATGGTTTGATGGGAAGTTGAACAAGGGCATGAATTTCCCTTAGCCACTCATGTGTGTGAGAGAGCATAACAATAATGAGTGTATGTTTCTCACTTTCTTGTACTTCTCACCCATCAGACAGTTTGAAGTTTCATTGCCTTAGAGTGAGTATGCATTTTTTGGACAAATTGCCTAGATCTGAACCACATCATGATGGAAAAATTTCAAAGCTTGATCTGTCCCTCTTTTCTTTATCATTTTATTTTATCTTCTCTATGTCTTTGAAAGTCCATGCTTGTGATTTTTTGATGCTCTTATATCATTTTCATGTGTGTTCTTTTGTGCCATTGTTGGTTTGTCATGGGATCTTGATCTTGGGGGCTTGATCACCCCTCTTGATCATTGTCATCCCATCTTACTAGCATTGGTGCATCTAGACCCCTCTTGGTGTGTGTTTTTCTACTTCGGGGTGAGTTTGAAGCAATTTCATCATCTTGCTAAAGTGGGGGCTAAATGTAGTAATGGAAAAAGTATCCCTTCTACTTTTACCTTGCTTGTTTGGGACCTCCTTGTGAACTAGGCTTAATGGTGCCTTGATTTAGTGTTGTAATGTGTTTGACACATTCACATTAGGTATTGATCCCTTGTTAAATTATGAACGTGAATGGTACATTTCTAAAGTATTGTGAAGTGTTGTAACACACTTTCACACTTTCCTAAGGTTCTATTAATTAACTATACTTAATAAACCTCTTTTTGGACTTAATCTTTCCTTATTTAGAGTGTTGTAAAGTGGTGTAACACACTTTCACACTTTTCTAGGGTTTTCATTAATAATTTGGATTTTTTATGCTTTAATTGGCCCTATTTTGCATCCACAATCCCAATTTAATTCATCTTTTCAAGGATAATCCCAACACAACTTACTACCCAATCATAATTTAGGTGTTTTAAGCTTGAATGGCCTAGATTTAGTGATTTTGGACTGATTCCCCACCTTGGGAAAATGAGTCCCACCTAGATTTTTTGGTCCCAAGTTTGGTTTTACAACTTTCTAAGAATTTTTAAAAATGGTCCCAGAAATTAAGCCTAGTGAGACTCATTCACCACCTTGGGTGAACGAGTCCCATGTAGCTCAAAATCAAAATTAGTTCAAATTTTTGGTGATATTTTATTCTCGTAGATATGATGTTGGCTTGTAGTGTTGCAATTTTGGGGATTCTTGCATAATTGAGTATAAATGCAAGGTTCTTTCTTTCATTTTAACACCAAGCATTCAAGTATTCATCCTTATAGAAAGTTTGAGTTCACAAGAGTGTTCAAGTATTTTCAAGCATTTTAGAGAAACATTCAAGCATCAACCATCATGCCAAATATATTTAATGCATCATGTTTGTTTTTGAGCTAACAATTATGATGTAGGCTTTTATTATTCAAGAAAGCATTTCATTCAATATTTATCGCCTTCAAGAAAGAGTCAAGGTCTACATCCATTGGATCCATCTCACACATGTTTGCAACACTTCATTGACAAGGTTTCATGAGTTACAATATCTTAGTTTGTTCATTCATAGTTCTCCATTCCTAATTCATTCTATTTCAAGGTTTGATTACCAAAATGGGGTTTGACCAAGGAAAACCCCTATCCACTAACCCAACAAGATTTTTACCTCTCCTTTTTATGTGATTTGTAGGTCTAGGTTGCATATTTCCTAAGGAGAAATATTGGAGAAAAGTTTTCAAAACATTCAAAGTTGTCAAAGTTGTCATCAAGCCTTGGAGAACATTGGAGAACACCTACATGTTGTAAATCAAGGTTTTTGGATCTAGAAATTAATCAAGAAGGATAGAGAAGATAGGGAATATTAGGATCAAAATTTGAAGCTTTAAAAAACCCTAAATGGATTGGTTTGACACTTCTAGTGGATGAGTCTAAGTTTTAATCAAAATTATAATTTTGTAGATTCGGATACCCATTTCGTAGATTCTTTTTCTCGCACAAAAACCTAAATTCTAGATTGATTCACCCAGCTTAGAGAATGAGTCCCACTCGACATTAAATTCTAATTTTCCAGTGTTCTAGACCTCCATCTAGGCATCTCTGGATTTCTAGGTGTACACATTCCTTTATGTGGTTTTTGTTTTATTCCACTTGCATTTCTAGGTCATTTAGTAAGTCATTGCATTGAATTGTGGTTTAGTGTTACATCTTGCATTGCATTAGTCTTTCCAAGTTCTTACTTGGTGGTGAGTCCCTTATTAGTTTTCATTCAACCCATAGGACAACCCTATTGCAAGATCTATTTCTCCTTTGCATTGAGATCTCTAGGGTTACTATTGAATGTAGTAGGTGGAAAGTGGGTATGCTCTATGCCCTAAGTCATATGATAGCATTCAAACCCAATTTTTCAAACACCACAGTTCCTTGGAAGAATCCTGACCACTTGAGGTGAATCTGAATGGTGCAGAGGAATGGCGTTACAAATCTTGTGTTCAATGGAACAAATTATTCCTTCTGGATAAGCTAGGATGGAAGCCTTTCTTGACTCATTATGGTTTGGTGTATGGAAGTCAATTGAAGATGGATATACTATACCTTAGACTACTACTATGACAAGTGAATATGATATTAATGGTTATGAGAATAATGGAAAATCAAGGAATATTATCTTGAGTGGGCTTTATGATTTAGAACTTGTGAAGGTGATAAGATACAAAAATGTTAAGGAGGTCTAGGTAAAGTTGCAAAGTATTTATGAAGGAGATGCTAAGGTCAAGAAAAAAAAAATGCAAAATTTTAAAGCTAAATTTGAAACCCTAAGGATGCTAGAAGATGAAGATATTTCAAGCTATATGCTTGAGGTGGATGAAATTATCAATGTCATCATTGGTCTTGGTGGAAAACTGGAGGAAAGTGAAGTTGTGAAAAAGGTATTGAGAACTCTTCCTAAATCTTAGAGTGCTAAAGTTTCTCCTATTAAGGAAGCTCAAAATTTAGATCAATATACTAGAGATCAAATGGTTGGTGTATTAACTACTTTTGAATTAAGAGAGTTTGACCAAGATTCTTCAAGAAAAGAAACCACTTTTAAAGTTGAAAAGAAAGAAAATAATGGTGAATCTAATCTAGATGATCTTTATAAGGTGGAAGTAAATTTTGTAAGGAGATTAAAAAAGGGAATTAGACAATACCAAAGTAAGTTACCATTCAAATGTTTCAATTGTGGAAAGATTGGTCATTATACTTCAAAATGTCTAGGAAAAGTTTCAAATGACAAGAATAAAGACCATAAAGGTAAATATTTTTAGAGTTATTATGTTAAAGAAGAAAATGGTATATCGCATGATGAGGAATTAGACTATCTAGATGATGAAAGTGATGAATTCTTGTTCATGGCTTTTAATGTTGAAACTACATCTACTAACCTTGAAATATGTGTGAAAGAAATTGTTCAAAAAATAAGGGACTATATTGAAGGAACTATGTTGACCACCTTTCATGCAAGAGAGGAAAGAAAGTACTAGATAATTGAGAGTAGATTCTCAAATCATATGAAAGGCGATAACAATAAGTTTGTTAAAGGGTATGTGCAAGGTCATCATGGAAAAAATAGTCCCTTAAGTGGAAAAAAAATAAAAAAATTAGAGTTAGGCAACTTGAATTTTTTTTTTGAATAAGTTATCTATATTATTTCAAAAATATATAAGAATAGAATCTGTAGCAAATCAGATGTAGTTTTTAAACTACTAGGTTTATTTTTAAAAAAATCTATTTGGTCAAAATTTGGAATTCCAATGTAATAGTACTTAAATTTTAGGGATATAAATAAGAAGTAGGTGTCTATCTGACCACCCTAACCACAATAAAATGATTATATTTGTTTATAAGATTTTAGATATAAGTAGAGGACTTATGTCTCGATGTGATGCATATTTTTTTGTATTTTTTTTCCAAGTAAAGAATTAATTATAATTTTTTTATTAAAAATTTAAAAAAATAAAAAACTTGTATGTCTAACCACCTTAACTTGTTTAAAACTTCATGAAATTGATTTCTTTTTTTTAATCTTATAGTATGTGACACATGTTTTGGATTCAAAAAATGTGATACTGTTTGAAAGCTATAAATGTTTTTCAATCAGCCTATCAATTAGGACTTTAGTTGTAATTCAAATAGAAAATGAATAATAATTATTTATTAAATTCAAAGTAAAGCATAATTTTTATTGGTGGAAAGTTGAGAATCTCCTTTAAAACCCTTTTCATTTCATCAATTTTGGGTAAAAAAAAAGTCGCCAGCCACATACCCTACAAAAACCCATCATATCACCACTCTTTGGCCCATCATGATCATGCACATACCCTAAACTTGAAAATTATGATGGTGGTCTTGTTAAGTTTGGTGATGATACATTAGCTAAGATTTATTGAAAATGTTCAATTATTTTTTATGGAAAACATAAGATAGATGATGTTCTTTATGTCAAGGGTCTCCAGCATAAGCTTCTTAGTGTAGGTAAAATATGTAGTAGAGGATACAATAGGGTGTTTCAAGATGATGGTTGTGAAATCAAAATAGGAATCTTAAAAAAATTGGTTGTTGTAGGAATAATGACATAAGGGAATGTTTATTAGCTCAAGGGTGTTGGTCGTAAGTGTTTTATGTCACAAATCAATGAAAGTTGGTCATGGCACAAAAGAATGTGTCATATCAATTTTGATAGCCTAGTGAAGATCAACTATACTCATACTATGAGATACATGCCAATAATTAAAAATATTATCAATGCAATTTGCTAAGAGTGTTGGGTTCAAAAACAAACAAAGAAGAGGTTCATGACTAAGGAATATTCTACCGCAAGACCTTTGGAGTTGGTACTATGAATGAGTAAAAATATATGTTAGAAAATGAGCAACAAACAAAAGAGTTCAAGAAAACAAAGATTAACACCCTACACCTCATGATTGGGAAAATTATTAGCTTAGCAAAACAAAATGGAACATTTCACCTTGTTGAGTTGTTCTTTGGTTGGCCCTTGATTCGTGATGTTGTATGCTCCTTTGATGAAAAATAGATCAGGATGCAAGATGGTTGAAATTGTATGACAATGGATGAAAATGCTAAGCATGGACTCAAATAAGAAAACTGCAAGACTTTGGCTATGGCATGCAAAAGTCCCCCAAATGAGAGAAAAGAGGGGTTATTTATAGAGAATTTTAGATTCTCTAGAGAAATAGATGGTTGAGATTAAACCAACAAGGCCAAGATGTAGGGCTATGGTGAGTTGAGGACCCACAATCCCTTACATCTTGACAAGTGGAATGTGAAGTGGCTTGAAAATGATGATGTGTAAATGAGGTGAAAGGAGGGTATATGAGGGGGAAGAAGGAAAAGTACTTTGAAAGTACATTGGGATATGAGAAGATTCCTTGGAGGAATAAAAAGTGAATTTAAAATTCAAATGATTGGAGAATCTTGTGGATAAGACAAGGTTCCAAAGGGAGAGGTAGAAAGTACCTTGGATAAAAAAAAGTGCCTAAAAAGGTAAGCACTTGTCACATGTGACTTGATGTGACAAGTCAAATATTCTAGAAGATGCATGGGAAAAGGGGAAGAGTTCACATGTGACTTTATGTGACAAGTCAAAGATCACATGGGGAAGAGAAAAAGGATTTTAATATTCCTTGGAAGGATAAATGGAATTAAAAATTTCTTGGGAGGTTGATTAGGCAAGTTAATGAAGGATTAGAGGAGGGTTAGGTGGCTAAAAGAGATTAGAGGTCAACTTGAAAAAGTTGGAGGATGTGACACATCCTAATAAAGGATTAGGCATGTGCACATCTCTAATGATGAGATTAAAAGATGGATTAGGATTAGATAAAAATGATGGAGGATGTGACATATGAGGGATTAAATAAATGACATATTTATTTATTTCATTTGATTAAAGGGGGAAGGTATTTAATTATTTAACTAGATACCTTAGGGATTAGAAGAAATTTAGAGGTATTAATTAAATAATAGTGATATTACTTAATTAAGAATTAATGTGGATAAGAGGATGTTTAGATGAAAATGGATAAATTTGGATAAATTAAGTGTCCAAATTTAGGTGTCTACATCTTTTCCCTCTTTGAGATGGTGTTACGAAGTAGCATCATTTCAAAGAATATTAAAAAATAGAACTCAAAAGAAGATGATTAGATTGGAAAATATGCCCTAGTCATCAATGGAGTGACTAGGAAGAAAGATGATGGGCGTGAAGATGAAGGTTACAGATGAACAATACCCCCTCGAGAGGACATGTGGGTTCAAGAGAGCATGGGTGTGCTCTTGAAATGGATGATGTGATGTGAGAGGAGATGAGGAAGATGATAAGTGATAAATGGATGAAGCACAAATGGATGTAAGGACAAATGTGATGTTGCCCTAGTCAAGCTATAAGTCAAAATGGGAGAGTGATGAAGGATGAATGGATGGGGGGGAAATTTGATAGATGATAGGATGGGGGATACATGCAAGATAATGGAATGGAAAATGAAATGCAATCATAATGCAAATTTTCATCCTCAAAGCATTTATTGTTGCTATAGTAGAAGACATGATGCACCAAGGTAAAGGACCAAGGAAGATTAGTGTCTAATGCATGAAACAAACACAACAAAAAAGAAGGTTATCCCAATACTCCAAAGTTGCAATGACCTTGGTCGGGCTAGATATTGGGATAACCACAAGCACATAGGATGTCCCAGCATCAAAAAAGATCATGGGAATCTTGATGGGTACTACAGAGGACAACGAAGAAGACAACAACAAAGAAAAGATCAAGATATGCCCCTATGTTGATAGTTAAAACATGCCATAATATGCTGGATCATGGCGGCCCTAACAAGTGATGATAGGGAGCTCAAATGATAAACAAAAGCCAAAAGCATCAAAAGATCACAATTAATTTCAAATGTCCTTTTCCATAGGATCAAGGGGATGGATGGGATTGATGTCTATTAGGAAGGATACATCCTATTGAGACCGATGATGGATACTAAACTAAAAGATCGATATGACATGGGATATTCAAAACTAATTGGATCTCATGGTACAAGTGGATCTTATTTGTTAAGAACTAGCTAGATAAGGGCATAGCTCGATGAAATGACACAAGAGAGATAAGATAGGGGACTGACACAAGATCGACACCCTAATGACCTAGGGGCTTGAGGGTCGATCAAATATTAGCCTTGCCTACGTGAAAGCATAGATCCCCCGTAGTTCGATAAAAGGCTGATGATTGACCAAGGATAAAAGAGGAAAGAGGACGATGGAGACCTTGATGGATGATAGGATGGACAAAGCACTGAGGGTAGATCAAATGATTGTAATTTCCTATGTGAAAGCATAGGGGCAATGTAGTTCGACAAAAGGCCAAAGAAAAATGATGGATAAAAGATGACATGACCAGGATAAGTGGATAAAAAGATGGGACTGATGATAGATGAAAAAATAGCAAGAGGATAATGAAGATCGATGATAGATGACAAAGACTAGATGGACAAAAGGAACAAAACAGACAATGAGGACCAATGATAGATGATAAAGGAGCCTTGAGGGTGGATCAAATGATTGACCTTACCTATGTGAAAGGCCAAGGGCAACGTAGTTTGAAAAAATCCAAAGAAAAATGATGGATAATGGATGATGCGATAACCCTAGATAAGGGGATAAAATGATGGGACCGATACGACAAGACAGGGTAGACCTAGTGGATTAGATAGGATGATGACAATCAAATGAAGGTTATGGATAGGATAGTTATCCAAATGAGCTTAAGATGAATTAGGATTATGATACGATGAGGAGATGAGTATGAGAAATTATAGGAGATTGGAAAGATGTGCAAAGGAAGTAGGAGTAACGGAAATGAGATAGATGGCATTAGTTTGTATGAAGGGAAGCATATAGCTAGATACAAAAAATAAGGGATTATGAGATGGGATGAGGATAGAGTTAAAGAGATAGAGGGATAAGGGTGGGGAGAGGAAAAGGATTGTTTGGATGGATTGGATAGAGGGATACAGATTAGGATGGGAAAAGGGTTACTAGATGGATAGAAGAAGGGATTGATAAGATGGATGATGCCTCCAACGACTATGTCACAAAGGAAGATAAGTGCCCCCAATCTAAATATGTTGTGTGCCATAAGGGAGGAGGGGTGTAAGATGATTGGATGGGAAGATAAAGGAGATAACTAGAGGAGGATAGGATGGGTGACTAAGGAAATACGATAGAGCATGGATGAAGGGAGTGTATACAAAGAGGTGTCCAAAGAATGTATAGATAGGTGCCCCTGTTTTGATCAAGATAACAAGAAGGATGGAGGGATTGGAGATAAATGGGATGTGATGGTAGGATGTGGAAGATAGGTGGGATGGAGGTGATGAATGAAGAGGACGTATAGCTGGAAGCAGAGCGAATGGAGGGAATGCATATCAGGAAGCTACGCCCGAGTGTGGAAAAGGACAGATGGGGATTTATGCATGATGCATGTTTTCTAGGTTTTCATCATGGTATTTATATAAGGTGCTTGTTTTCCAATTTTTCACCATTGGACGAATTATTTCTCTTTACTTTTTTCTTTTTCTTTTTTGATTTTTATTTTTTTGACTTTTTTGGATTTTTTGACTTTTTTGGATTTTTTTTTGGATTTTTTTTGGATTTTTGGATAGCATGAAGATGGAGATGCATAAAGATAGGGATGTGGATAAGGGTATTTAGAATATGCACAATAAGGATATGGATGAAAGACTCAAGCATCAAGTTCCATACGAGGTATTAAGAGCCCATGTATGAAGCGACGATTGGATGTTGGTACAACCTTATTAGAATAAATGGATTAGGAAAGAGGATGAATTAGAGGGATTTGATGGGGAAGATATGTGGGATAATTGATGGTATATTGGAAAGGATATGGATAGAATGATGGGGTAGGTGTGTAACAGGGTGGTGAGTTCAAGACCAACATTGGCACATATGGTGATGGATGTGAAATGATAAGAGGATTAAATGGATGGAGAATGTAGGGATAATGGAGGAGATGGGATAGTGAATTTTGGGACATAAGGACCCAAAAAAGATATAGGAGATGGAGGGGGTGTATAATTAGCTTTTGGATTAGTAACTTTGGATGTGGTTATAGATTTTTCATTTGAAGGCATGGCATCTTTTTTCTTTGGGATCCGCATGGTTTTGATATTTTCTTTGGTGGGGCTTTGTGTCCTATGGATTTGATTTTGATTTTGGATTTTATTTTTCTTTTCTTCAACATGTGATTTATAGGGGACATCAAGATCTTTAGATTCATGTGGATCTTTATATTTAGGAACTTTTTCTTTGGCATCCAAATTTCTTTTACAAGCAATGGGATAGGTGTGAGGAGATGGATGATGTGGAGCGATGGAGGTAGGATTATGAGGATTACGTGTAAATGGAGGATGCGTAGGTATGTGCCTTTGTTGATCCTAATAAGAGGACATGAGAATGGGATGTTTATGATGGGTGACATGGATAGGTGGTTGATGGATGAAAGGAGGTGATTTTGGGATATAAGGGCCCAAAATAGATGTAGTGGGTGGAGGGACATAAGGACCCAAAATGGATGGTACAAATGAAGGTGGAATGTGGATGGTTGTTTTGATATGATATAATGGAGGAGGAGGGATGGAATAAAATTATCTGGTGGAGTGATGGGAAGAGCCTATATTGATTGTGGAAGAAGTTGGTTTAGGACATCTAGAGATTGTACCAACATCTTTAGATTGTGAGTCTTGAGAAATAGGTCTAATACCTTGCATGTAGAGTGGTTCTTTAACCTTGATGGGCTCAAAAATACCTTTCTCATGAAGTCCTAAATGTTTTCCTTGATAGTTCATGTTCTTAAGCATTTGATCCATGACAAGATTTTTGTTATTATGGAGAAATGATATGAGTCCATTATTAGGTGGGGCAGGATGGGTGGTATATGTGTTTTTTTCTTTTGCAAGGAGACCACCATGGAAGAATGCGATAGTACCAAGGGGATATACAAGTGGTGAGGGGATAATAGGTTTAGGTGATGATGGGGGATCAAGTAATAGAGATGGTGGGATGGTAGCATCTTGACGGGTAGTATCAAGAGAGGGATTAAGTGATATGATAGGATCTAAGTTTGTGGAAAAAGGTGAAAAGGGCTCATGTAAAAGAGGGATTAGATCTTGAATGATAAGAGGATCATGGGATGGAATGGGTGGGAGACTATGATCTTGAGATGGGCTAGATGGGTTGACAAGAACTTGATGTGAACAAGGGGATATACTAGCATGCTTTGGATTAGGCTCTTGGCATGACTCATCTTGTGTGGGTGGTATAATAATGGAGTCTTGGAGGGACTCTTCAAGTGGGGAAGATAGAAGGATGGAGGACTCATTAAGTTCATGGGAATGGATTTTGATAATACTATGAGTGGGAGGAATGGATGGGACTTGTGTGTCGTCACTAGGAGTGGGAAGAGTGGCTTGGACTTGTGTGTCATTGATGGGGGCTCATTGGATTTAGTGGATGTGAGGATTTCAAATATTTGAGTGGTGCTAGGGGTGGTAACATCAATGATAGGTGTGATATGGAGAATGGTCTCATAACTAGTGATCATGGATGATGGATTGGGATTGCGTGGGCCCACTACTTCAATGTGTGGAGTGGGGGATGCATTCTTTGTTATAAGTCCTTGGAGAATTTCTAGAGTGAGGAACTTGCATACTCTATGTTTGGATGGTGAGGTAGGAGTGGATGAAATATTAGGGATTGGTAGGGGATTAGGGATATGGATTGGTGGATTAGGATTAGATTGAGGAATAGGATTGGATGGAAAACTAGGAGTAGATGGAGGATTAGGATTAGACGGAGGGTTAAAGTAAGGATATTGGAATGGTGAATTAGGATTGTAGTAAGGATATTGGGATCGTGGATTACAATGGGAAGATGGATTGAGATATGGAGATGTGGATTATAGATTAGGATAAGAAGATGTGGAAGTTGGATTAGGATAGGTTGATGGGGGTGTAGATTTAAGATAAAAAGGTGTGGATGTTGGATTAGGATGAGCAGATTGGTAAGGAGGATTATGATAAGGGGACATGGATGGGGGATTGTGATAGGAATACTGGGATGGCAGATTAGGAAAACAGGATACGGGTGTTGGATAAGAGGATGATGTAGATGAAGGATATGACAAATATGTAGACAGGGAAGGTATTGGATATCCCTTGTCAAATGTAGCATAAGGAATGTGATTAGGCATGGATGAAGACATAATGGGATAGCTCGAAGGGGGGATTGGATTGCGGGAAGTGGATGGAGAAAGCTTACTAGTGATGATAGCATCAAGGGGATCTATGTCATATTCTTCTTGATTGACAAGACTTTCATTATTGTTTTCAATGTAATTATAGTTTCCCTTGATTACTATTAATGGAGGATAAGGATTCATGATGATGAAAGGATAGATAGATTGGACCAAATATTTTGGATGGAAATGGACTAAAGCTCAAATTAGGATTTAGGTCAAGCTCAGATCGAGAATGGATTAAACCTCAAATCATGATGATTGGATGATGCCATGAGATTGATTCTGATGATCATATTTGATTACCAAAGGATGACCTCAACAAAAAATCTGCTTCGAGATGGAAATAGATTGATTGGGTTGAAGGTGATTGGATAAGATTGATCAATGATTGATAAGATCAACTAATGGATTGGATAGGATGACAAAAGAGACTGTAAACCCTATTCATAGATTACCTTAGGTGACTTAGGATACTGATTGATCGGATTAAAGGATAAAAGGATGATTGCGACACCAAATCCACCTTGAGATTGAAAGAGGATTGATTGGGTCGATGATGATGATTAACTTAGGATGAATGACAATCCTAAGTAGATGTTGATAATGACAATCAATTCAAACACTTAGGTTGATTTGGATAATAACATGAAATGACATTTTGGGGATTCATATGGGGAAAATGATGAAATGGTTAATAGAAATGGATAAACGACTGCTCAAAATGAGAGAAGGAGGTTCATAATAGATGAAAGATTACTCATAACGAGTAAACAAATGATCAAGAGGGATGAATGACTACTCAAAATGAGTAAACAACTACTCACGATGGATGAATGATTCTCAGAATGAGAAGATGAAGGTTTGAAATGAACAAATGATTACTTGAAATGAGTAGACAAATACTTGAGAGGGATAAATGACTACTTGAAACGAGTAAAAAATTGCTAAGAATGAATGAACAACTCTTAGAATGAGGGAAAAAAACTTAGAATGACTTAACATTTACTTGGAGTAAATGAATGGATGATTGGAATGGATGAAAAACTCTCAAAACAGAGAGATGAAGACTTGAAATGAGTGAATGTTTACTTAGAACGAGTGAACAAATGATTGGAATGGAAGAAACAACTCTCAGAATGGAGAGATTAAGGCTTGAAATGAATGAATGTTTACTCAGAACGAGTGAAAAAGAGCTCAAAAGGATAGAAGAAGGTTTAGAATGGATGGATGTTTACTCAGAATGAGTAAAAGAATGATCAGAGAAGGGAGAATGAATGTTCAGAATGGATGAATGAAATCTTGAAAGGAGTAAATGATTGATCAAAAATGGAGTGAACGAGATTTCAAATGAGGAGGAGGTTTAGAATAGATGGATGTTTAATTAGAATGAGTGAATGGATGATTAGAATGGATGAACGATCACCCGGAATGGGAAAATAGTCAATTAGAATGAAGAAACGACACTCAGAATCACCAAATGAAGGACCAAAAAATTGTTTGAAGGTTAGATCCACCCCTAGAAAGGGGTAGGTCTGCCCTTGTAGGTCAATTCCTCCCCTACTAGGATAGGTCCGCCCCTCCAAAGAAGAACAAGCAAAAATGATTGAAAATGTTGCAAAATGAAGATAAAACAACCAAAAAAGTAAGCAAAAATGGTTGTTTTAGGGTCTAGGAAGCCTATCCAAGGGAAAGTCCACCCCTCCAAGTCAAGTCTGCCCATACTAGGGTAGCTCCACCCCTCTAAAGAAGAACGGGGGGAAACAATGGAAAACAAAGACAAAACAGCCAAAAAAGCAAGCAAAAATAGTTGTTTTAGGGTTCAGAAAGACTTTCCAGGGGAAAGTCTACCCCTCCAAGGTCAATTCAACCCCTACTAGGTTAGGTTGGCCCCTCCAAAGAAGAATGGGAAAAATCAATTGAAAATGATGCAAAATGAAGGAAAAATAGCTGAAAAGCAAGTAAAAATGATTGTTTTAGGGTTCAAGAAGACTATCCAAGGACAAGTCCACCCCTCTAAGGTCAATTCTGCCCCTACTAGGGTAGGTCTACCCCTCCAAAGAAGAACGGGTGAAAATGATAAAAAACAATGTAAAACAAAGACAAAATAGTTGAAAAAGCAAGCAAAAATGGTTGTTTTAGGGTTCGGGAAGACTATCCAAGGTCAATTACACCCCTACTAGGGCAAGTCCATTCCTCCAAAGAAGAATAGGTGAAAATGATCAAAAATAATGAAAAACAAAGACAAAATAGCTGAAAAAGGAAACAAAAATGGTTATTTTAGGGTCCAAGAAGACTATCCAAGGGCAAGTCCACCCCTACTAGGGCAGGCCCACCCCTAGAAATGGTTAGGTCTGCCCCTAGAGGTCAGATCTACCACTAGAGGGTAGGTCTACCCCTATAATTAAAAATGGACCAAAAATAGTTGATTAAAATAGGTAAATAGGCAATTGAAATGAGGAAATGAATGCTCAAATTGAGGGGATGAATGCTTGGGATGAGGGATGGATTTTCTGAATGAGGGGATGGAAGCTCAGAATAGATGAAAGATTACTCAAAATGAGTAAATGGATGATCAAGAGGGATGAACGACTATTCAAAATGAGTAAATGATTGTTAAGGATGAATGAATGATTCTTAGAATGAAAAGATGAAGCTTCAAAATGAATGAATGATTACTCAAAATGAGTAAAAAGATGAACGAAAGGGATGAGCAACCACTCAAAACGAGTGAATGACTGCCAAGAATGGATGAATGATTCTCAGAATGAGAAGATGAAGGTTTAGAATGAATGATAGATTACTTGAAACAAGTAAATGGATGAACAAAAGGTTTGAACAACTACTCAAAATGAGTGAACGACTACTAAGAATGGATGAATGACTCTCAGAATGAGGAGAAAAAAGCTTGGAATGAATGAAAGATCACTTGGAGCGAGCAAATGATTGATCGAAATGGTTGAATGAAAGTTCAAAATGACAGAAGGAGGTTTGAAATGGATGAACGTCTACTCAAAATGAGTAAATGAATGATCAAAATAGTAGAATGAGAGTTCAAAATGATAGAAGAAGATTCAAAATGGATGAATTTTCACTCAAAACAAGCAAAAAAATGATTGGAATAAGTGAACAACTACTTGGAATGTGTAAACGATGATTTAGAATGGATGAATGAGTAATTAGAATGAGTAAACAAATGATTGAAATGATAGAATGAGAGTTAAAAATGATAGAACAAGCTTCAGAATGGATGAAAGTTCACTTGGAACGAGTAACTAAATGATCAAAACAACAAAATGAGAGTTTAAGATGGTAGAAGAAGGTTTGAAATGGATGAACGTTTACTTGGAACGAGTAAAAAAATGATTGAAATGGAAGAACGAGAGTTCAAAATGATAGAAGAAGGTTTGAAATGGATGAATGGTCACTCAAAATGAGTAAATGAATGATCGAAATAGGTGAACAACTACTTAGAATGAGTAAATAATGACTCAGAATGGATGAAAAAGTACTTGGAACAAGTAAACAAGTGATCGAAATGACATAACAAGAGTTGAAAATTTAAGAAGGTTTGAAATGGATGAACGTTCATTTGAAACGAGTAAACGAATGATTAGAATAGTAGAATGAGAGTTCAAGATGATAGAAAAAGGTTTGAAATGGATGAACATTTACTTGGAATGGGTAAACAAATGATCGAAATGGTAGAACGAGTACTCGAAATGAGTAAACAATTGTTTGAAATGGATGAATGATTCCCAAAATGAGTGAATGGATGATCATAATAGATGAGTAGCCACTTAGAATGGGGGGATGTGCAATCAGAACAATGAAATGGGAGTTTGGCATGATGAAACAGGGTGACACAACTAACTATTCAAGGGGTAGGTCTACCTTCGAAGGTCAAGTACACCTATGAAAGAGGTCAAGTACACCCCTAAAGGTCAAGTACGTATGTCTAATTGAAGGATGATCAAAACTGATTGAGAATGGCTAAAAAGGGGCTAGTTCAAAGGTCAAGTATGCCCCTAGAATAGGTCAAGTTCACCCCTAAAGGTCAAGTACACCTGTGGAAAAGTTTGAACTTGTTTTTGGAAAAAAGACTAAGGAAAAGGATCCAAAACATAGTAAACAACATTCAAAGGATAAGACTGACTCGAAGTTGAATAGAAAATTACTGGTTTGGCACAAAGAAGACTATTCAAATAGAATGATCCTAAGTCTAGTAGAATAGGTATGGCCAACAAAGTCTTCTATTCTAGGATACACATGTTTTCTAGGGATTCCCTGATATACACCTGGTACATGAGGCCAAAACTGTGAACACCAACCCATCAAGAGTGTAAGTCAATAACCTTAGTGAGATATTAAAGGCTCAAACAACTCTTCACATCATCCCAACACTTCACCCATAACGACATGACTGGATTGAGGTATAGCTTTTGCTCTCCCCCCTTTATATACCCTGCTACTACACATGGTTGGAATCATCCCTTGGGGTGATGAAATCCCCAAGTAGATCCCACTAAGAAAAGTGAAAGGGTGACTCAAAGGACTTGGTAAGCTACAATTTCTCATCACCCAGGATCGCCAAATGGTGCAAGGAGATTGGATATGTTAAATAGCTTACCCACAAGCATGACACACAAGGTTAATTGGCAACCCTAGTTAAACTATGTGCCTAAGTTATCCAAAAACAACAAGCAAAAATTGATAAATAAATAACCCTGCAAGGAAAATTTGTTAGTGATTTTTCTCCTTGTTCCTTGCCAAATGTTGATTAGATGCTTGTACAAACATAATCAAAACACATTAGGAGGTTAGAAACACTTAAAATAGGTCAAGTCCACCCCTTTTTTGGGTCAGATCTACCTTTGGAGGTTAGGTCTACCCCTAGAAGAGATCAAGTCTTCCCTTCTACTTGGGTAGGTCTACCCCTAAAGTTCAAGTTTGTCCCTCTATGAAAAAACTAAAAAAAAATTGTTTATGGAGTTTTTGGAGGGTAGTTCTACTCCTAGGTAAGGTCGGGTCCACCTCTGGAGGTCAGGTTTGTTTGTCTATCAGGTCTAGTCTGCCCCTCAAGGTTAGGTCTACCCCTCTAAGAAAAAACTATAAATTTTCAATTTATGGAGTCTACGGAGGGTAGGTCTGCCCCTACACAAGGTCAGGTTCACCTCTAGAGGTCAGGTATGCCTATCTACCAAGTCAGGTCCACCCCTAGAGCTCAGGTCTACCCATGAATGGGTAGGTCCACCCCTGAAGGGAAAGTTTGTCTCTCTGCTAGGTTGATTTCACCACTCTGCAACCTGCACCTGCAAAAAGTGAAAAAAATTACAAATGTGAAAGATACAAACCCATCTATGGGTCCCATCGAGCATGCTAAAAATGTCAATGGGTGAAAATATATGTTAGAAAATGAGTAGCAAACAAAATATTTCAAGAAAACAAAGATTAACACCCTACACCTCAAGATTGGGCAAATGATTAGCTTAACAAAACAAAATGGAACATTTCACCTTGTTGAGATGTTCTTTGGTTAACCCTTGATTTGTGACATTGTATGCTTCTTTAATGGAAAATAGATGAGGATACAAGATGGTTGAAATTGTATGACAATGGATACAAATGCTAAGTGTGGACTCAAATAACAAAACTACAAGAGTTTGTCTATGGCATGCAAAAGTCCCCCAAATGAGAGAAAAGAGGGGGTATTTATAGAGAATTTTTTATTCTCTAGAGAAATGGATGGTTGAGATTAAACCAACAAGGCTAAGATATAGGGCTATGGTGAGTTGAGGACTCACAATCCCTCACATCTTGACATGTGGAATGTGAAGTGGCTTTAAAATGATGATATGTAAATGAGGTGGAGTTAGGGTACATGAGGTGGAAGAAGGACAAGTACTTTGAAAGTACATTGGGAGATGAGAAGATTGCTTGGAGGAATAAAAATTGAATTTAGAATTCACATGATTGGCGAATCTTATGGATAAGACAAGGTTCCAAAGGGAGAGGCAGAAAGTACCTTGGATAAGACAAGGTGCCTAAAAAGGTAAGCACTTGTCACATGTGACTTGATGTAACAAGTCAAAGATCACATGGGGAAGAGAAAAATGATTTTAATATTCCTTGGAAGGATAAAAGGAATTAAAAATTCCTTGGGAGGTTGATTAGGCTAGTTAATGAAGGATTAGAGGAGGGTTAGGTGGCTAAGAGAGATTAGAGGTCAACTTGCAAAATTTGGAGGATGTGACACATCCTACTCAAGGATTAGGCATGTGCACATCTCTAGTGATGAGATTAGAAGTTTTATTAGGATTAGATAAAAATGATGGAGGATGTGATATATGATGAATTAAATAAATGTCATATTTATTTAATTCATTTGATGAAAGGGTACCTTAGGGATTAGAATAACTTTATAGGTATTAATTAAATAATAGTGATATTACTTAATTAATGCGAATAAGGGGATGTTTAGATGAAAAGGGATAAATTTGGATAAATTAAGTGTCCAAATTTAGGTGTCTACAACTACATACAAATGTATGTGGACCTACTAGAACAAGAAGCTCTCAAGGTGATAGGTATTTTATGTTGTTAATAGATGATTACTCTAAAATGACTTGGGTGACCTTTCTCAAGGAAAAATAAAAATCTCTAGATAAGTTTAAAGCATTTAAATCTATGGTTGAGAATGAAATATAATTGAAAATCAAGTGTTTGAGTTCTAAAAGAGGTGGTGAGTTCACCTTGAGTGAATTTAACATTTTTTTGTGAAGATCATGGGATAAAAAGGCATTTATTAGCTCCTAGGATTCCACAACAAAAAGGAGTTGTGGAGAGGAAAAATAAGAAATTTTAGGAAGCAGGTTCCATTTTGAGGAAGCAAATCTACTGGATGTCTATTAGCGAGAAGATATTCAATTGTAGTTTGCATTATCAATAGAGGACAACCAAGAGTGAATAGTTCAAATACCCCCTATGAGCTATGGCATGGAAAAACTTCTATTGTGAAATATTTTAGAGTGTTTGGAAGTAAATGTTATATTAGGAGAGATGATGAAAACATAAGAAAGTTTTATGCAAGAGCAGATGAAGGAATCTTCCTTGGATATTATAAAAGAGAAAGGCATATAATGTTACAACAAAAGGTTAAAGAAGATAGTTAAAGTGTAAGTGTCAAATTGGAGGAGAAATCACATCAAAGATCAATGTTGATGGAAGGATATGAATATGATGAAACCCTTTGTAGACAAGAAGAAAAAGAAGAAGAGAAATAAAAAGAGATGGTAGTAGAAGAGGAAGAAGCTCTGGAAAGGAATCCTAAGATTCCCAAGTATGTGCAGAAGAATCATTCTGAGGATCAAATAATTGGAGAAAAAATAAAAGGTGTGCTAAAAAGAAGAAAATATGTTATGGCAAAGGAATGAGTAAAATTTTATTCTTTTTGAGACAAAACCTAAAATTGTAATTGAGGCACGTAAGGATAAAAATTGGATCAAAACTATGGAAGAAGATTTGAGGCGGATTGAGAATAATCATACATGGGAACTAGTCCCAGGACCAAAAAACAAGAATGTGATATGAACTAAATGGGTTTTCAGGAACAAGTTGAATGAGAATGGAGAAGTTATCAGAAAAAAGGCTAGGCTTTTGTAAGGGGTACTCACAAGTGGAAGGAATAGATTTTGAGGATAATTTTTTTCCCTATAGCAAGAATGGAAGCTATTAGGATGTTTTTGGATTTTGTAGCACATAAAGACTTCAAATTATATTAGATGGATGTAAAATCTACATTCTTAAATGGTGAACATTATTAGGATATGAATTTGATGAACACCTTTGTGTACAAGAAGAAAAAGAAGAAGAGAAAGAAAAAGAGATGGCATTAGAAGAGGAAGAATCTCTAGAAAAGAATCCTAAGACTCCCAAGTATGTGCAAAAGAATCATTCTAAGGATCAAATAATTGGAGAAAAAAGGAAACGTGTGCAGACAAGAAGAAAATATTTTATGGCAAAGGAAGAAGTAAAATTTTATTCTTTTTGAGATAAAACTTGAAATAGTAATTGAGGCATGCAAGGATAAAAATTGGATCAAAACTATGGAATAAGAGTTGAGGAAGACTAAGAATAGTCATACATGGGAACTAGTCCCAAGACTAGAAAATAAGAATGCAATATGAACTAAATGGGTTTTCAGGAACAAGTTGAATAAGAATGGAGAAGTAAGCAAAAACAAGGCTAGGCTTCTGTGTAAAGGGTACTCATAAGTGGAAGGAATAGATTTTGAAGATAATTTTTTCTCCTATAGCAAGAATGGAAGCTATTAGGATGTTTTTGGATTTTGTAGCACATAAAGACTTCAAATTATATTAGATGGATGTAAATTCTACATTCTTAAATGGTGAGTTAGAAGAAGAGGTATTCATTGAACAACATAAAGGTTTTCAATTATTAGAATATTTTGATATGGTCTATAGATTGAAGAAAGCATTATATGGACTCAAACAAGTTCCTAGAGATTGGTTTACAATATTGGATAGGTACCCAGTGCAGCAGGGATTCAAAAAGGGTACTACTTATAGTACTATTTACTTCAAAGTTGAGGGAGATAAAATCCTGATTGTAGTTGTGTATGTTGATGACATAATCTTTGGAGGAAATGTGTAAAATTTTTGTAAAGGATATGCAAAATGAGTTTGAAATTTTAATGTTTGGGGAGATGACTTTCTTCCTTGGGCTACAAATCAATAAATCAAAATAGGTACATGCATTACATGGTCAATATATGTTAAGGAAATGTTAAAGAAGTTTGGAATGGATGACTCTAAACTAGTATGTACTCCCATGGTTATTGGTTGTAAATTGAGCAAAAATGATGATCTTCTAAGACAGATCAGACCAAGTATAGATCCATGAATGATGGATTACTATATCTAACTGCAAATATACTGGATATTATGCATGAAGTATGTCTTTTGGTAATATTTCAAGAAGATTCTAGAGAATCACATGTAGTAGGAGTAAAAAGAATATTCAAATATTTGAAGAGACTTCAGACTATGGTCTATGGTATTCTAAGGATATGGATTTCTCTTTGAGTGCATATACAAATACAGATTGGGCATGTTGTGCAAATGATAGAAGTACAAGCGGAGGTGTTTTATTCCTTGTAAATATGCTAGTTTCTTGGTTAAGTAAGAAGCAAGATTCAATATCATTATCTATTGCAAAGGAATAATATATTGTTGTGGCATCTTATTGCACACAAGTGTTGTGGATAAAGTAGACATTGAAATATGTCAGAGTATTATATGATGAACCGATCGCTATCTTATGCAATAATGCAAGTGCTATCAACATTTCAAAAATTATGGTAATACATTCAAGAACAAAGCATATCCCTATTTAGTATCACTTTCTAAAAGATATTTTTTTTTAGAATGAAGTAAAGTAAACTTGGAGCATGTGCCTAAAAAGGATCAAATAGAAAATATTTTCAAAAATTCTTTTCCAAAAGATACATTTGAGTATCTCATAAAAAAGCTAGGGTTATTACCCCTCCTTTCAACTAGATGCATAATATGGTTTATTTGTCCAATGGTGAAACTCAAGATGAATTATTTATCCTAGACTAATGAAGGTTACCTCTTAGGGGGAGCAAGTAGTGGTATCTTTGGTTGGTGTTGTTAGAGGGAGCATGCATTTTTCCTAAAAGTGTAAGAGAGAGCAGTGAAGTATGTAGGTGTTGCCCTTTGTCATTGATTTCAAAGAGGGAGAGAAGACTGAAAACATGGAGAGAGAGAGAGAAAAAAGTATAAAATTTAAGAAATTTCCAAGTGAGGGGAGAGTTGCTTGAGAATTAGAGATGAGAGTTGCTTTTGTTGTTAATGGTTTTTTAGCAAGTGTTGCCATTAATGACAAAGCTGGAGAATGTTGCACTATGTTTTCATTAGTGTTGTCATTGATTTCAACCTATTTCAACCTCTACAGTGTGATTGTGATGAGAAGGTGTTTATGGTATTAAGCTAGTGTTATAGATGTAGCATGGTCACTTTGTTTCCAAGTGATTTTGAGAAAAAATGCATAAAGAGTGTATAAGGTGATAGGGATGTGTTTTGTATTGTGCTCAACATTTATTCATTCTTGAATATGTGCTTGTGTAGTTTGCATGTAATTTTCAAAAATGTTTAGATGTGTTATATCTAGAGTTTCAATTTTTGGATCATGTAGCAGTAGATGTGTTTGACAATGTGTTGGACTCTGAAGAGGGTTGTCTAGGAGAAATGGAATTTATTTGTATTTCTCCATGTTGAAGTTTCTTGTCTTTCATATTTGGGAATGTGCTAAGGATTCTCAAGTATCTATCTTCCCTTTGATTATTTGGTGTTTAGTTGTTGTGCAAGCTTGACTCATGAGTTGTATCTCAGTGGTAGTGTGAATAGTTACATAGGATGATAATGTTCTCAGTTGTGTATTCCTAGGAAAAAGTGTTTGAATATTTTGTTGGTGTTGGAATATTCTAGAATGTTGTGTGATGTTATGTGGTCTGTGGGATGTTTTCAGACCTACTAAAGTGTGTAATTGGTTGATTGTTAGCATTAATCCAAATTTGGCTGACCTAACATGTTAATGTTGTTTTCAAATGTGCTTCATTATTTTTGGAAGCATGGTGTAGCATGTTGGTGTAGATTAGGGTCTTGGTTAACCCTTGGTATGGTCCACCTTCACTTCTTTCCATTGTAGAAGTGTATGGTGCCAACCTATTTGGTGGTTGCACATTTGACCTGTGCATATATTTTATTGAGGTTAACTTGGAGAAGGGTATTCATTATTGTTCATGATATATGCAAGTTCAATTGTTGAAGAAGTGTGTTATGTGTTGTATGATGTGAAATGATGTGTATGTGATCAAGTTTTGAGATCTGAGTGTGAAAATAAAAGCTTATGACTACTAGAAGAAGTGACCAGAAGGTGTCTACATTTCAATGTGCTTGATGTTGATGGAGGTAGTGAGCCAAAGGTAGATGGTGAAGAGTTGTTGTGGTGGATTCTCATGTTGCTATGAGCTAGTGAACCTACTTGTAATAGTTTCTTTCTATTCTCTTGTATTCTGGAAGAAGTGATCTTCCTGGATAGTGAGTCTTTCTTTCTTTTTGGTAGTGAGCCTCTTGTAATCAATGTTGTTATTCATATATATTTGAGTTAATGATCACTATGGTTTTTCTCTGATTAGGATTTTCCACATAAAATCTGGTGTTATATTGTGTATTTTTTTTGATGTGTTGATATTTCATTTGTTTACATTCATGTTGATGCTTAACAAGGTTTTCAAGATTGATAATGGTTTGAAGGTTTCAATACATAACCGATTCTCCCCCTCCTCTTAGTTGTCCTATGCGTCTAACAATATTTAGGAATATACTCTATTTGAATTTGATTCCTTAACTCTTATTGCAGGTGAGATGCCCAATATTTATTTGATATTTATTCCTCTACAAGCTCACCCTCCCTCTTCATACGATCATTATTTGGAGAATAATGTCTTTTTTTATGAGAATATTTAGAGAAATACCTTCATATCATCAAGATATATGTGTTTATATGTTTGTAAATTGTAGTCCCCATATATATGCTTTTTATGGTCATTAATGATCTCTCTTGGAGGACCCATATTACCTTGTAGATACATGGATATAAGAAAGATGAAAATGTTGTCAATTATTCCATTTTTCATACGTTTATTTTTAATTTTTTTGGGGATGATATAATTCATTGAGGCATTTCTACCTCTTCCATGTTGACCCAATTTTTTTATTTTGTTCATGTATAATTCCTCCTTTTTACTCATAGTTCAACAAGGCTTACCAAATGATGATATTACATCCTTCCCTATATGATGTGCATAGTTATGATTACTATTGTCACTTGATTTTTCACATTTTTTTTAACCTAGGGTTAAATAAACAAAGATACAATGGGAATAATATCAAGTTATGGGACCTTGCTATTGAGATCAAACCTCCAAATAAGGTTGGTTAAATTCTAAGCTTACATTCAATGTGTTGACCCAAACTAGTAAAAATTAAACTAAAATATATCCCTATTGTAATGAAGTTTGCAATGGAAAAGGAAGAGGGGAAGTGCATAAGGGAAAGGTGGTGATGCATCAAGACTTATTTGAGTTCATCCCTACTCACAATAATACAAATAACTAATAAAACTATCAAAAATCATATAGGTCTCAAATTTGTAGCTCTTACGAGTGTATATGAAGGTCAAGGTTTAGGAATCACTAAGAGGGGATAAAGAATCCACAACTAGTTCCTACAAACAAATAGTGCATAATATACATCTCTCAAAATCAATAAAGATCATTCATTCATGGAGATAAGAATATTAAACAACATGGCAAGAGAAGTTACGTGTCTACAAACTAGGTAAAAATGAGATATACATATAGCATACAAAGATAAAGAAGACGTAAAAAAATAATTTTTATTAATTCTAATGAATTGAGCCAATTATAGTATAAAAAGGAACCCTTTAAAAAGTGAGGAATACAAGAATTTTATTAAATATATCAAGTTTCCACAATCCATCTTATTATTTGATTAAATTTTGGATTTGATTGTCATTTTTTTCATCAACATTTTGAATCACACTACATGATCCATAATCAAGATGAAAGAGAGTTGAAGGAGAAGGAAAAGGACGTACACAAGTAAAAAACCTATGGAATGTTAAAGAGATCATTCCATACCCTAAAAACTATTGAAACATGTCCTTTCAAAATTTAATTTGATTGACTAGGAGGCATGAAAGATAATTTCTTGTAGTCTCCACCAGACCTCTACATTAATGGTTTATGGCTTGTTGAGTATAGAAAATAGAAAAATTGTCAAATAAATATGCTAAAATGGTGGCCTACAGATGGTGTGTCAATATTCAAGTCTACAAATAATAACTGATGTATGGGTAAATATTTCTTCCCTCTATTCTATGCCAATCTACATTTAGATTTGATCTAGTAGTTGGCAGCCATTGAAATTTATTAATGGTAGAATTCTAGAATTCAAGTGCCTTTGTGGGGTTTTGAAGAGAAAATATTTTTTTTTTGTTTCTATCTAAACTAGATTTTTGTGAAAATGTATCTAAATTGAACCTATGGAGAAGTCCGTCTAAACTAGACCTATAGAGAAATCCAATGAAACTAGAAACCTTCCAATTTTTCAATATTTTGGTTTCTAGTTCGAATGAAAAGTTATGATGATGAAATTAGCAAAAGGACTAGGTGACATCATCATGGATTAGGGTTGCTTTACATGGGATTACATCAACATGATATCAATAGGGTGGGATGACACTTGCATGATGTTAGCAAAGTGGGCTAGTGAGAGCATGCGGGTACACTAGATATGTGGGTAAGTCTGAGTAAACTAGTTAATAGATGGAACTTTTGAAACGTTCAATTGAATTATACAAAGAATATCTACAAAGGTTCTATAACATAAGGATGGTGTAAGAAAGGGAAGAAATCATAATGAAAAGGCTTATAGTAAATTACAACTAAACTAGTTTAGAATGTGATATTGAAAGGTCTAATTAAATTGGTGAAAATATCACCACGAAAATGGATTATGTCAAAATGATCTCATTAAAATGACATGCAAAAAAAATTAAGGAACCTAACTTATGTACAAGTTAACAATATAGTTCAAATGGACCTTGGACTTCTACAACACTTTGAATTGGTTTTATAAATAACCAAATGCAAAATAAACTAAGTGAAATAAACACCTAACCTTTAAAAGGTTCAATTTAGATGGAAAACAAATTTCTACAGAGGACTTACATGCAAAAAAAAGTGAGTTGAAGTGAATTTATGAAAAAAGTTAAGGGAACTAGGTTTATGTCAAAATTCAACTAATCTAGATACTCCACTTTTGAAATGGGATGTTCAAATGGAGGTCAACTACCCACAATCTTTAGGATTCCACAAAATTTAAAATTTGTCTTATGATCTACCAAGTATGGGGAAAATTAAGTGAACTAATTTTTTAAACTTTTCATTATTACAATTTGGATGAGCATCACTTTTTGATGGAAAAGGAACTTTATAGGAAAAGTGAAGTGAACCAAGCCTTGTAAGGAAAAAAAGTGAACTATACATTTATATTTCAAAATTTTGGTTCACTTTTAAGTCAAACCTACACAAATATTGACTTTTTCAAGAATTTCTAATTGAAATTGACTAGCAAAAAGAACTAGAAAAACTATCCTTCAAACCAATTAGAGGGGTAAAACCCACAAGTGACTATTTCCTTTTCCTTAAAAAATATGGGGAAACTTTCAAAATGACCAAGGCATAATTTTGGACACTCAAGTTAATTGTGATAAAATTCTAGCACAAGTCTACCCAAATTTAACACCTAATAATACATGATTGTTTGAGTCTTTAACTCAAACAACTAAAAATTTTGGAAACCTGTAGAGAGTGTTTTCCTAGTAATTTAACTAGGATCCAATATCCTTATCAATCCATTAGCATGGATTCATGGTGGCATTATAAATGATAATGTATTACTAGGCTCACAAAAAAATAGAAAATACATTAGAACATAAGGAAAAAGGAAATCATGCATAGTAGTGCTTGGAGGAAAACAAGACCACTAAAAATCACAATTCTCCTAATGATAATGTAGGTTGTGTAGCAACACTTCTTTTCAAAATAAAAATCTAATCTAATATGCACATGATTTGTAAAATCATGAAAGCAAAACTAACATAACAACTAATTGTCTCTATCAAAGATGTACCTTCCAAAAGAAATAATCTCCCCCAAGCCATAGGTGCATTCATTACTTAGCTACAAAAAATGAAGCCCTCTATCCACATGCATCAAATTACAAAGGCTACCCATGTAGTCAAATTTCACTCCATCATCAACTTTGTTATTGTAGGAAAGCAACAAAAGTAAGTTCTATATCTATGTAATGATGCATTAGGTGTGCATAGTAGCATGGGTAAAAATTGTTGGAAGTAGGTTAGCATAAAAATTATAGGGATCTATAGAGGGAAAAAAATCTCCCTCATAGAAGGGAACACTATTGTTGCAACATCTAACCTCATGATATGAGTTGAAGAAAAAACAAAATGCTTCTATCTCACATTGCACCAAAAAATATTGTAAGGAAGCTAAGGTAGCAGAAAAAATTCCTACACTAATCTTGAGAGGAGAACAATGCAAAACTCTACATATGTTTATCAATTATAGAAACATAAACATAATTATTGTACATACCACAACATAGTGATTTATGTGGGGAAAACCCTTTTGGGAGAAAAACCCACACTCCAAAATCTACCCAATATATTATTCAAAAATCACAAAGATTAAAATATACTTGTAGAGAAAGCTTCTTGCAAGAGTATAACCACGAATGATCCAAAGAAAACATGACTACTATCAAACTCTTAGAATACATCACAATACCACAATTGTAATACAACGCCCAAATAAAAAATGGTTAGCTTCCAGGGAAAGATAAGCTAACAAAATATCTACCATTAGATCTAAAACATAATAATTAATGGTCCAAATTTAGAATATATCATTATGCTATGTGCAGGATCATCATGGGAAAAAAAGGCCCTTAAGTGGCAAAAAATCAGAAAAATTAGAGTTAGGAAACTTGACGTAAAAATTTGAATAATTTATCTATATTATTTCAAAAATATGTAAGAATAGAATCTGTAGAAAATTGAATGTAGTTTCTAAACTACCAGGTTTTTAAAAAAAAAATCTATTTGGTGAAAATTTGAAATTTCAATGAAGTGGTACTTAAATTTTAGGGAAAAAATAAGAAGTAGGTGTTTGTTTGACCACCCTAACCATAATAAAATTACAATATTTTTTATAATATTTTAGATATAAGTAGAGGACTCATGCCTCGATGTGATGCATATTTTTTTGTAATTTTTTTCCAAGTAAATAATTAATTATGATTTTTTATTACAACTTTTTAAAAATATAAAACTTGTATGTCTGACCACATTAACTTGGTCAAAAATTCATGAAATTCATTTTTTTATTTTTTGAATCCTATAGTATGCAAAGCATAGAATGTGACGCATGTTTTGGATTGAAAAAATGTGATACCATTTGAGAGCTATAGATGTTTTTCAATCAGCCTATCAATTAGGACTTTAGTCGTAATTTGATTAAAAAATGAATAATAATTTCTTATTAAATTCAAAGTAAAGCATAATTTATATTGGTGGAAAGCTGAGAATCTCCTTTAAAAACCCTTTTCATTTCATCAATTTTGGGTAAAAAGATAGTCGTCAGCCACATACCCATCATATTGCCACTGTTTGGCCCATCATGATCCTGCACATACCCATTATTTTAATGTATGTCAACCATTTAACAATTTTTGTTAACACACATCCCACTCCTCCCCATGCTCCAATTGTATAGTACACCTATCAGTGTAACTAGGAAATATATATATATATATAATAAAACTTATATAATTACAAGGTTGTGACATATTTTACCAAAAAATCTCCCACTTGTCAAACACCTTGCAAGAGAAATGAGGAGTAAACATCATCTCTTAATTGTTAGGGGTCGAATGGCCCATAGTATCTAAACACCATTTGAACTTCTATGTGCTCAAAAGCTTAGTTAAATAATCAACAACATTCAAGGTATCTACCTTAACTAGATTCACCCTGCCATCTTCAACCATATCTCTAACAAAATGATATTGCACATCAATGTGCTTGGTCCTAGCATGAAATTTTATGTTCTTAGCTAGACAGATCATGCTCCAACTATCACAATAAACTGTCACTACACCTTGTTTTATTCCAATATATGAACATGGTCTCTTAAGCCAAATGGCTTCTTTACAAGCATGAGTAGCTGCCATATATGCTACTTCACTAGTGGACAAAGCAACCATAGTTTATCACTTACTCATCCATCTAATTGTACCACCAATTAATGTAAACACATAAGAACTAGTGGAGCGTCTACTATTGATATCACCTGCCCAGTCTAAATCCATATAACCATGAATATCAAGGGAAATATCATCTTTAGTGATATTACTATGATAACATAAGGAATAATTTGAGGTACCATGCAAATATATGAAGACTCTTTTAACTACATCCTAATGAACTCTACCTAGATTATACATATATCTGGAAAGAACTCCCACTGCTTGGGTAATGTCTAGTCTAGTACAAACCATAGCATACATCAAACCTCCAACTACACTCTACTAAGGAACTATGCTCATCTTTTCCATCTTTGATGGGGATGTTGGACAATCTAAAATAGATAACCTTGTTCCAACTAAAAAATGAATACACAATAGTGTACAATCCTACATGTTAAACCTCTAGAAAATTAAATTGACATAGTTACTTTGGCCAATCCATAGCATTTTTTAACTCTATCTCTTTTAATTTCATCCCAAGAATGTGTCTAGCTACACTAAGATCTTTCATTTCAAATTTAGCAACAAGTTCATATTTTAGTTGTAAAATCATACATTTCCCTCTGTCAATAAATAACATATCATCAACATATACTGCAATAAACATGAAATGATCACCATCAATTTTATAATAAATGCAGTTATCTAATTTAGACCACTCAAATCACAAACTCAAATTATATGTACCAAATTTCTAGTACCACATCCTAGGACTCTATTTTAGGCTATACAAAGATGTCTTCAATTTGCAGCCAAAATTAATTTTACCTTTCACCGTGTAGTGCTCTGGCTATTTCATATACATATCTTCCTCCAAGTGTTATGAAGGAAATCATTTTTCACATCCATTTCCTCAACCTATAAATCATAATAAAGAACAATAGAAACCAAAAATCTAGTGGATGTCCTTTTTCCAAGAAAAGAAAATATCTCACCATAATCAACACCCTCAACTTGAGAGTAACCTTTCACAACCAAAATTTCTTTATACTTATCAATACCTCTATCTAAAGCAATAATTTTCTTGAACACGCATTTACAACCAATGAGTTTTCATCCTTCAAGAAATGGTACAAGATCACATGTATCATTCTTTTTTAAAGTTGTCATTTCTTCATCCATAGCAATCTTCCAATCTTGATTCTACATCATTCATACCTAATGCCTCTTCTATAGTTCTAGGTTCATCCATGTTAGTATTTAAAGAAAAAATACATCTCCAATCATCAGGTGAATACATTTCAAGTGGTTGTTTATGCCTTCTCAACCTACAAATAATCTGAGTTGGAGGTGTGTGCACCTAAAAATGGTGATCACCTTTAATTAATTAAATACTAGCTATTTGATTAATATTCCAACTACATATAAATAAATTCTCAATTTATTTGTATTGTTCACCCTTCTCTAATTCTCCAAATCTAAAACATATTCTTCTAAATTAATTAAATAAATAAGGTTGGACCCTAAACTTCTTTTATTTAATTAATCTTCACTAAATCCAATTAGGAATAAGAGCACATTTCTACAACTTTTTGTGCCACCTGACCAGGGTCACATGAAAATAAATAACTCTAATTTTTAATTAGAATTATCTTCAACTCATTTTAAAAAGCACATGGCTCATTCCTCCCACACTTCAACCAATTTTGGAGTATATGACTTATTCCTCCCACACTTCCACCAATTTTGGAAGCACATGGTCTTCTCTTCCCACACTTGAATCTTCCATCTGAATGGCATGTTTCCCATTGGTCAAGAGATTCTTCCATCTGAATGGCATGTTTCCCATTGGTCAAGAGATTCTTCCATCCAAATGGCATGTTGTCTTTGGTCAATGGGACAACATCTTGATTCTCTTCATCTTCACCATCCATTCTTCTTATTCGAATCTAGACCGTTGATTATTGCCACCTCACTATATGCTTGGAATTGGCTATAAATATAACCCTTGGGCCTTGTATTTTTCACCCACATTTGAAGTAAAGTTATCATGCAATTTTATGATTGGAGCTTGGAGCATTCTTGGAGTCTTATAGCTATTTTTATATCATGTTATGCTTGGCATTTACATCTTATCTTTAAATCTTGCATCATAGTTTTATTTTAGATTAGTTCATTTTAAGTTTTCATTTGAGCATATGTAGAATCATGCATAGAATAATATAGATCACTACCATAGTATCCACCTTCACTTTCTCATTTATCATAAAAATTATCCTTCACTCAGCATAGCCTTCATCATCAATGTTTGCATATAGTTTCATGTAGGCATTAGATTGGATTGCATGTTGAATGTTATCTCATTTCCTAAGTAGTGATTTTAACAACCATTGTGCTCATATAAATATTAGGGCCAAATAGTTTAATAAATCCTTAGGAATAAAGGACAATGAGATATTCTTGAAAGATTCGTTAAGATGAAATTTAGAATAGTTTACTTTTCTTTGAATCTTTAATATAAATTGTTTCATTAAGGTTTTTGTTGATACTAACTTTTTCCTAAACCTTAATGAAATGATTTATATTCAAGATTTAAAGCAAATAATCTATTATAATTTGCAACAAACTAAATCTTTCAAGAATGTCTTGTTGTCCTCTATTCTTAATGATTCTTTTAACCTTTTTGGCCCTCATATTTCTATGTGCACAAAGGCTATTAGAATGACACTTAAGAAACAATATTGGTATTCAAAATGCAAGCCAATCTAATGCCTACATGAAACTATATGCAAACAATGATGATGAATGCTATAATGAGTGGACAATGATGTTTATGATAAATGAACAAGTGGAGGTGGATGCTATGATATTGAACTAGAATGATCTATATATGATTCTAAATATGCTCAAATGCAAACTAAAAATGAACTAATCTAAAATATAACTATGATGCAAGATTTAAAGCTAAGATGTAATTGAAAAGCAAAACATGATGTAAAGACTAGCTATAAGACTCCAAAAATGCTCCAACCTCCAATGATAAAACCTACATGATAACTTTACTTCAAATGTGGAAGCAAAATACAAGGTCAAAGGGTTGTATTTATAGCCTTTTCCAAGCATATAGTGAGGTGGTAATAATCAACGACCTAGATTCAAATAAGAAGAATGTATGGTGAAGATGAAGAGAATCAAGATGTTTTCCCCTTGACCAAAGAGAACATGCCATTTGGATGGAATAATCTCTTCACCAATGGGAAAAATGTCATTTGGATGGAAGATTCAAGTGTGGGAAGAGAAGACCATGTGATTCCAAAATTGGTGGAAGTGTGGGAAGAATAAGTCATGTGCTCCAAAATTGGTGGAAGTGTGGGAGGAATAAGTCATGTGTGCTTTTTGAAATGAGTTGAAGATAAATCCAATTAGGTATTAGAGTTTGTGTGAGTTGTGCAAAGTTACTATCAACACAAACCTTAATGAAACGATTTATATTGAAAGATTCAAAGCAAATTAAACTATTCTAAATTGCATCTTAATGAATCTTTCAAGAACATCTCATTGTCATCTATTCCTAAGGATTTATTAAACTATTTGGCTCTTAGATTTCTATGAGAACAATGGTTGTTAAAATGACTACTTAGGAAATGAGATAGCATTCAACATGCAAGCCAATATAATGCGTACATGAAACTATGTGCAAACAATGATGATGAATGCTATGATGAGTGAAGGATGATGTTGATGATAAATACACAAGTGAAGGTGGATGCTATAGTAGTGATCTATATGATTCTATGCATGATTCTACATATGCTCAAATGAAAACTTAAAATGAACTAATCTAAAATTCAACCATGATTCAAGATTTAAAGTTAAAATGGAAATGTAAAGAAAACCATGATGTAAAGAATAACTATAAGACTCCAAAATGCTCCAAGCTCCAATGATAAAACCTACATGATAACTTTAATTCAAATGTGGATGAAAAATAGAATGTCCAAGGTTTGTATTTATAGCCTTTTCCAAGCATATAGTGAGGTGGAAATAATCAATAGTCTAGATTCAAAACAAGAAGAATGGTTGGTGAAGATGAAGAGAATCAAGATGTTGTCCCCTTGACCAAAGACAACATGCCATTTGGATGGAAGAATCTCTTGACCAATGGGCAACATTCCATTTGGATGGAAGATTCAAGTGTGGGAAGAGAAGACCATGTGCTTCCAAAATTGGTGGAAGTGTGGGAGGAATGAGCCATGTTCTTTTTGAAATGAGTTGAAGATAATTCTAATTAAAAATTAGAGTTATTTATTTTCATGTGACCTTGGTGACGTGCCACAAAAATTTGTAGAAATGTGCTTTAATTCCTAATTGGATTTGTGATGATTAATTAAATAAAACAAGCCTATGGAAATTTGTTTATTTAATTAATTTAGAAGAATAGGATTTAGATTTGGAGAATTTAGAAAATAAACAATATTAATAAATTGAGGATTTATTTATACATAGTCTAAATATTTATTATATAGCTAGTATTTAATTAATTAAATGTGATGACCAATTTTAGGTGTATACATTTTTCCCCTCTTTGAAGTAATGTGTTTACATGTTGCTTCAAAGAAAAATTTGATACCGGTGCCCATAAAAGTTTTTAATGCCCTAGACATTGATTTGCAGGTACTGATGGATAGATTTGTGTGTGAAATGTGCAAAGTTAGTATCAACACCAACCTTAATGAAATGATTTATATTGAAAGATTCAAAGAAAAGTAAACTATTCTAAATTTCATCTTAATGAATCTTTCAAGAATGTCTCATTGTCCTCTATTCCTAAGGATTTATTAAACCATTTGGGTCTCAGATTTCTATGAGCACAATGATTCTATTTATAGCCTTTTCCAAGCATATAGTGAGGTGGCAATAATCAATGGTCCAGATTCAAATAAGAAGAATGGATGGTGAAGATGAAGAGAATCAAGATTTTTTCCCCTTGACCAAAGACAACATGCCATTTGGATGGAAGATTCAGTCATGGGAAGAGAAGACCACGTGCTTCCAAAATTGGTGGAAGTGTGGGAGGAATAAGTCATGTGCTTTTTGAAATTAGTTGAAGATAATTCTAATTAAAAATTAGAGTTATTTATTTTAATGTGACCTTGGTTAGATGGCACAAAAAGTTATAGAAATATGTTGTAATTCCTAATTGGATTTAGTGAAGATAAAAAAAATAAAACAAGTTTAGGGAACCTTGTTTATTTAATTAATTTATAAGAAGATGATTAAGATTTGGAGAATTAGAGAATGGTGAACAATATAAATAATTTGAGAATTTATTTATACATAGTTGGAATATTAAACAAATAGATTGTATTTAATTAATTAAAGGTGATGACCATTTTTTAGGTGTATACATTTTGTCCCTCTTTGAAGTAATGTGTTTACATGTTTCTTCAAATAAAAAATTGATACCGATGCTTAGAAAAGTTTTTGATTCCCAGATGATGCCCCAAACATTGATTTTCAGGTACTGAAGGATATATGCCCCCTCGAGAGATAAATCAGTAAAATGTGGAATTTTTTATGTTTTGTCAAGGATTCAACAATTGTGTGATGATTATGTAGTGATGTGATGATGATCCAACCAATGATTCTTTGATGTCAGATATGATTTATCTCTCAAAATTTGATTCTACACTCTCTCCTTGAACAATTTTAATTAGTTAAACCCCATTTTTACAATAAATCCCACCATAATTCCCTCCATTGTCCTTTAAAAAGGTAAAAAAAAGAAAAAGTGAATTCATTTTCACATTGTGAGTTTGGAGAATTTGGAGAGTAGAGAGTTAGAGGAAGATGGAGATCCCTTCTACAAGCATCGTTTCAAGTGCCTTCATTGTCATGGTCACCCTTCTGTAGCTGGACCTATGGCATGCATTATGAGAAACCTCCTTTAGTCATTTTCCCACCTTTTATCAATGTTTTGTACCTAGTAGATAGGTGTTGTAGGCCATTTAAAGTCATTTTTGCACTTTTGGGGGGTATTTTTGCTATTTCCAAGTCATTTTTGGGAGCTTTTGGGAGTTTTGGAACCTCTTGCTTCTATTTTGGTACCTTTTTCTTGTGTTTTGGCACCTTCTGCTTGTGTTGTGATACCTTTTGCTTCTTTTTTGGTGCCTTTGGGGTCCCAAATGGTGCCTTCTGCTCATTCTGTGGCATATTTTGGGTCCCAAATGGTACCTTTTGTAAGCTTGATGGTTTTTCCCTTGAATGATTCTTGATGATTTTCCCTGTTGTTTTGCTTGTTTGATGATGTTTGATTGATTAAAGTCCTCCCGGTTATGTCAAATGTTACATTGTTGATGTACATTGCTTGATTGATGATATAGTTGATGATTTGATCTCATGATAGGTGAGAGTCAAATGATAGGATAACTTCATGATGTTTCAACCTCATGATAGGTGAGGATTGATGGTAGGATTGATGATGTATCAACCTCATGATAGGTGAGGATCAATGGTAGGATTCACTGATGTATCAACCTCATGATAGGTGAGGATCAATGATAAAATTGATGATGTGTCAACCTCATTATAGTTGAGGATCAATGATAGGTGCACTAATGTATCGACCTCATGATAGGTGAGGATCAATAATAGGATTGATGCTTGATCGATCTCATGATAGGTGAGGATCGATGGTAGGATTCATTGATGTATCGACCTCATGATAGGTGAGGATCAATAGTAGGACTAATGCTTGATTGACCTCATGATAAGTGAGGATTGATGGTATGATTCACTAATGTATCAACCTCATGATAGGTGAGGAATGATGGTATCAACAAAAACCTTAATGAAATGATTTATATTAAAGATTCAAAGAAAAGTAAACTATTCTAAATTGCATCTTACCGAGTCTTTCAAGAATGTCTCATTGTCGTCTATTCCTAAGGATTTATTAAATTGTTTGGCCCTCAAATTTCTATGAGCACAATGGTTGTTAAAATGACTACTTAGGAAATGAGATAGCATTCAACATGCAAGCCAATCTAATGCCTACATGAAACTATATGCAAGCAATGATGATGAAGGCTATGATGAGTGAAGGATGATGTTGATGATAAATGAACAAGTGGAGGTAGATACTATGTTAGTGATCTATATGATTCTATGCATGATTCTACATATGCTCAAATGAAAACTTAAAATGCAACTATGATCCAAGATGGATGAGAAAATACAACTATGATGCAAGATTTAAAGATAAGATGTAAATTCCAAGAAAAAAAGGATATAAAAAATAGATATAAGACTCCAAGAATGCTCCAAGCTCCAATGATAAACCTACATGATAACTTTACTTCAAATGCGGATGCAAAATACAAGGCCCAAGCATTGTATTTATAGCCTTTTCCAAGAATATAGTGAGGTGGAAATAATCAACAGTCCAAATTCAAATAAAAATAATGGATGGTGAAGATGAAGAGAATCAATATGTTGTCCCCTTGACCAAAGACAACATGCCATTTGGATGGAAGAATATCTTGACCAATGGGCAACATGCCATTTGGATGGAAGATTCAAGTGTGGGAAGAGAAGACCATGTGCTTCCAAAATTGGTGGAAGTGTGGGAGGAATAAGTCATGTGCTCCAAAATTGGTGGAAGTGTGGGAGGAATGAGCCATGTGCTTTTTAAAATGAGCAGAAGATAATTCTAATTAAAAATTAAAGTTATTTCTTTTCATGTGACCTTGGTGAGGTGGCACAAAAATTTGTAGAAATGTGATCTAATTCCTAATTGGATTTAGTGAAGATTAATTAAATTAAACAAGTTTAGGTCCAAACCTTGTTTATTTAATTAATTCAGAAGAATATGTTTTAGATTTGCGGAATTAGAGAAGGGTGAACAATATAAATAAATTGAGAATTTATTTATACATAGTTGGAATATTAATCTAATAGCTAGTATTTAATTAATTTAAGGTGATGATCATTTTTTAGGTGTATACATTTTTCCCCTCTTTGAAGTAATGTGTTTACACATTGCTTCAAAGAAAAAATTGATACTGATGCTCAAAAAAGTTTTTGATGCCCCAAACAATGCTCTAAATGTTTATTTTTAGGTACTGACAAATATATGCCCCCTCGAGAGATAAATCGGTAAAATGTGGATTTTTGATGTTTTGTGGAGGATGTGACGATTGTGTGATGATGTTGTAGTGATTTTATGATGATCCAAGGTTGAACCAATGATATTTTGATGTCAAACATGATTTATCTCTTGAAATTTGATTATACACTCACTCCAACAGTTTTGATTAGTTAAATCCCATTTTTTATAATAAATCCCACCATAATTCCCTCCATTGTCCTTTAAAAAGGATAAAAAGTGGGAAAAGTGAATTCATTTGCACATTGTGAGTTTAGATAATTTGGAGAGTGCAGAGCTAGAGGAAGATGGAGATCCCTTCTCGCAAGCATCGTTTTGAGCACCTTCACCACCATGGTCACCCTATTGTAGCTAGACCTACAGTACACATTACAAGAAACCTCTTTTAGTCATTTTCCCACCTTTTTATCGATGTTTTAAACTTGGTAGATAGGTGTTGTAGGCCATTTAACATCATTTTTTTCACTTTTGGGGCGTATTTTTGTTGTTTTCAAGTCATTTTTGGGAGTTTCTAAGAGTTTTGGTGCCTCTTATTTCTATTTTGGCACCTTTTGGGTCCCAAATGGTGCCTTTTTCTCATTTTGTGGTTCCTTTGGGGTCCCAAATGGTGCCTTTTTCAAGCTTGATGGTTTTTCCCTTGAATGATTCCTGATGATTTGCCCTATTTTTTTGCTTGTCCGACGATGTTTGATTGATTAAAGTTCTCCTGGTTATGTCAAATGTTGCATTATTGATGTTTTTTAGGCTTGTATGGTGTTCATGAATCATGTTATTCATTGCATTGTTCTATTCAATGATGCTTTTGATTGATCTCAATCTAATTGTGTGATGTTCGTTGCTTGATTTAATGTTTGATAAGATAGTTGATGATTTGATCTTATTATTCATTGCATTGTTCGGTGCCTTTTTCAAGCTTGATGGTTTTTCCCTTGAATGATTCCTGATGATTTGCCATATTTTTTTTTCTTGTTCGATGATGTTTGATTGATTAAAGTTCTCCTGGTTATGTCAAATGTTGCATTATTGATGTTTTTTAGGCTTGTATGGTGTTCATGAATCATGTTATTCATTGCATTGTTCTATTCAGTGATGCTTTTGATTGATCTCAATCTAATTGTGTGATGTTCATTGCTTGATTTAATGTTTGATAAGATAGTTGATGATTTGATCTTGTGATAAGTGAGATTCAAATGATAAGATTGATGATGCTTTGACTTCATGATAGGTGAGGATCAATGGTATGATTCACTAATGTATCGACCTCATGATAGGTGAGGATCAATGGTAGGATTCACTGATGTATCAACCTCATAATAGGTGAGGATCGATGATAGGATTGATGATGTATTGACCTCATGATAGATGAAGATCAATGATAGGATTCACTAATGTTTGATTGACCTCATGATATGTGAGGATCAATTGTAGGATTGATGATGTATCAACCTCATGATAGGTGAGGATCGATGATAGGATTGATGATGCACTGACCTCATGATAGGTGAGGATCAATGATAGGATTCATTGATGTATCAACCTCATGATAGGTGAGGATCGATGGTAGGATTGATGATGTATCAACCTCATGATAGTTGAAGATTAATGATAGATGCATTGAGGATTTTCTTGATTGATTAATTTGATTTTCTTGATTGAACTTGATTTGATTGACTGATGATCTTGATTGAACATGATTTGTTTGATTGATGATCTTGATTGAACATGATTTGATTGACTGATGATCTTGATTGAACATTGTGTTAGGGCTAAATTTTGTAGATTGATTGATGTAATGTTGATTTGTTCTCCATAATATGATTAGGAGGACTTTTATGTGCTCTAGTCTCAGGAGAGTTTTGTAAAGACATGGGAGATGGTTCGTCAATTGACTCGGGAAGATTTGGATATTATCACCCATTGTGGGTTGATATCCTTGATAGATATACCCCAGTGTAGGATTAATATGGGTTTGTTGACTGGTCAAGCGAAGAGGTGGCATAGTGACCATAACATGTTTCATTTGCTTACTTGGGAGATGACAGTTACTCTTAAGGATGTTTATCATATCCTACAGATTCTAGTGATGGGAAAGATATTTGTGTATGGCAGAGTAGAGCAGGGTGGGACTAATGCCTTGCATAGGATTTTTTGAGGTGATCATGTTTCAGGCTATTGGGTCCCCTGGTAAGAGATGGTCAAGAGATATGATCCTCTACCATGTGTTCTTTTAGGGTTTGTTGGCGGATTCCTTTATCCTGACTGTAAGTCAAAGGGATTTTCAATGGGTTGGGGCTGATTATTGGAGCCTATGAAATTAGAGGGGACCAGATATGAATGGGGTTAGTGTATGTTAGCCCATTTGTATAATGATTTACACTAGGTTGTGTATTGTGGGGTGATGATCCTCTCTTCCTAAATTACACTATTGCAGACATGGGTGTGGGAGCATATAGTGATCACTTGGCCATTGGGGGATAGACAATAACCAGTGGGTAGACCCTATGTGTTCAATTATAGTGGTCCATGTGTTTAGCATAAACTAGAAAAATTAGCTTATTGGAGAAGTGTCCTAGATGATTTGGAGATCGTGACATGGCACCCATACTTGGATTGTGAGATGTGGCCAAAGGATCAGGTGGAGATTCCATACATGTTGTTATTGTGATATTTGATTGGATGGACACATTCCGTGCTTGAGAGATATTTGTATCTACAAGTTTTTCGGCATTTTGGACGAGTTCAGGCAATGCCCCAAGGGGTTGCCCATTATGCACATCAATGACAATATGTGATCGAGTGGGGCCCTTCTTATCTTATGATGCTTCTTGTACCGAGTATTATACATTGGCACCATGTGTATGGGATTATGTTCCACAGATGGTAGATGTAGGGATGACAAAGGATTATTTTGAGTATTTCTAGACACATCCTTTTCTGCGGTTATCTAGTCTTGATGAGCCAGTTCTTCCTGTTGATGATGATGACAGGGCACTGAGATTGAGGGGGGATGGAGAGGAGGAGGAGAGTGATATTAGGGATGGAGGGGATGATGAGGGTGTTGAGGTTGGTGGTGGGAGTGGTGACAATGGTGGTGGTTTAGGTGTAGGGTCATCAGGTGCAGTTGGCAATCCCTTTCTAAATTTTTCAATTCCTCGATGTAGGAGTATTACCGTACCTCAAGTGGTGATCCCTCATATTCAAATTGGAGTCCCTTCTCATCAATAGTAGGTGTAGATAGAGGCATTACAAGAACAGGTTCATTTTTTTAGGGTGAGTTACTGTAGGCTTAGGCACAATTTGAGACACTTCATGATGAGTTAGTGCAGGCTCGTGCACAAATTCAGATATTGACAACTGAGAGAGGTGTAGATAGGTATCATATACAACAGGTACATGCACATGTTGTCATACTTACTACAAAGATGGATTCCTTGAGACATCAGGTAGAGCAGGCTGAGGCCATTATCCAGAGATTACAGCAGGCTACAACGGCTATGGGTATAGCGGAGTTTCTTAGAGAGATTCGACACATTACTCAAGAGCTACAATTTTATAGGGGTAAATATCATGAGCTAGTTCCTTCTGAGTGGTGAGAGAGATTTGTACCATCTCGATCTAGTAGATCCCAGTCTCAGACTATTACAATGGGTGTTACTCAGCCATTTCCTAGAGATAGGAGAGATCTTGGTGCAGGTCCATCAGGTGGAGGAGGTACCAATTCAGTGATGCTAGCACTGTCTGGGGGGGAGCTCAACATAGTATCTTATGATGTATACACTATTGTGACATTGATGATGTATTTCTTGTGTTTAGACTTTACGATACAGTGCCATTTTTTATATTGATGTATATCGTCATACTTTTGGATATCCTCGTACACTTTGACATTATGATTTTTGAGGTTATATGATATGTAGCGATGATTATGATCTATGCGTTGATATAATGATAGATGTCTATGATGCATTTAATTTCCATGTTATGATGAAGATTATGATGTTATGATATGATATGGATGCAAATGATGATGCAACTGATGTGTTACATGAGTCTATGATGATTTATGAATCATGCCTATATGATGCATGTGATGAATTTTGTTATTCCAATGATATGTGATGCATTTTATGTTTTTTTTATTTTCTAATTCAAATAAATGATGTAATGAATGAATGAATATATATATGAAAGATTGCATGATGATGCATATTTATTTTGATGTTTAGGTGATGTTTATAAGTGATGTATGCAATGATGATTTTTTATGCTTTATGGATGACGGATTTGATTAAGCAAATGATGTAAGATATTCCATGTGATGATTATTTTGAATATGTATGGATGAAATACAAATTATGTGTGATGTTTTGTGTGAGTATGAAATTTTCAAAGTTAGTATCAACACAAACCTTAATGAGATGATTTATATTGAAAAACTCAAAACAAAGTAAACTATTCTAAACTGCATCTTAACGAATCTTTCAAGAATGTCTCATTGTCCTCTATTCTTAAGGATTTAATAAACCATTTGGCCCTTAGATTTCTATGAGCACAATAGTTTTTAAAATGACTAAGGAAATGAGATAACATTCAACATGCAAGCCAATCTAATGCCTACATGAAGTTCTATGTGCAAACAATGATGATGAATGCTATGTGTGTGTGGGAAAATGTTAGTATCAAAATAAGATAATAAAAGCACACCAATGCAACATTAAACTAAAGAAAGCTAAATAAAATGAAATCAGAGAAAACAAACAGAGCTTCTTCAGAATTGTTCCATTGTCCTCTATCTCCAGTGATTCACTTGAAGCTGTTGCTCTCAGATTGTATAAGCAAAGCTTCTCAGAATGGCAACCCGCAGAACAAGTATACAAAGGGAGAGTACTTCTCTATCCTATATGTTGGTGAAGTGAATACGGATATGCACAGGGGCTGTAGATTATGCACAGGGGTTGTGGATTATGAATGCTATTGAAACTATGATATGAGGTTGATAGGCCATGATATGGATTGCTAATATGCTCGGCTATGCTATGCTAAAATCTAAAATGCTATGAATGCTAAAAGGTTGTGTAATTGAAAATTGGCTATAGTTTTCCCACACAAAAGATTCTTTTTTTTTTAGAGACCTAACAGTCCCTTTTATAGGTTTTTTACAGGCAAGACCCTGGCTGGAAAAGATCAATGACTATAAGATTGTTTGGTAAATTTGAATGGTGAGAGATGGAGAGGTTGAGAGGAAGATGGAAGATGTTGGGAGGTTGGAGAGAATAATGGAGGTTTGTCTTCAACCCATGGGAACAAGCTTGCTCAGAAACAGAGAAATTAATTTTCCATTTTGAAGTTTGTTTCACGTTTGCTGGAGATAATCCAAATTAAATAAATAAATTTATTTAATTTTATGTGTTATGTGGGTTTAAAATATTTTTGAAATATTTGATTTGAAGACTATAGAAGACTCAATTAAATATTTGAGATATTTAATTGCAAATAGACTTTAGAAGAATTAATTAAATATTTGGAATATTTAATTGTGAATAGAATTTAGAGGATTTTTAGAAGAGAAGAATATTTAATCTTTATTTGAATAAAGAATTCAAGCCAAGATTATGTGATAATTAATATAAATAAATCGCAATGCTTTATTTAATTAATTAAGAAATGAATAAGAAAAGTGATTAAATAAACTTATTTATTTAATCGAAATGAAAGAATGAACAATATAAATAAATCATTTAAATTTATTTATTCGTAGAATTAATTTAAAGATTTAATTAAATATTAAAAATATTTAATTAATTACCAAACTATTGTGATGTGACCATTTTTAGATGTATACATTTTTCCCCTCTTTGAAGTGATGTGTTTTACACATTGCTTCAAAGATTTTTGATATTTTCCCCAGATGTTGATATGCTGATTGTTAAATGTTGATAGGTATATGCCCCCTTGAACGATGAATCGATAAGATTTTGATTTTTTTTTGAATTTGTAGTTTTTTTTGGAATTTGTCGATTTTGTTGATTTTGTTGATTTTTATGATGTTGATTCATCGTTTGAAAATTATGATGGTGAAGAAATTGATGACCAAAATTGCCCCTACAATGATAAAATGTGATAAAATGTCCCAAATTTTCCTTTAAATAGGTTAAAAATGTCATTTTCCCATTTTAACCTAGTAAAAATTATATTTTTTGAGCTCTAGAGTGAAAAAAAATGGCACTTCCTACCCACTAGCACTGTTTCGAGTGCATCCAACGATATCAGTTGCTGGCACACTATGGACCCGCGGTATGTACCCCATTAAACTTTGAACATTTGAAATTTTTCTGTTTAGGGCACGTTTATCCATGTTTGTAAGTAAAATATAATGTTTTAGTGCTTCGTAGTCTTTTTGTAGTGCTCATTCTGTAGTGCTTTTTTAGATTTTTGTAGTGCCCATGATGAGTTTTGTAGTGCTTATCATGTCTTAGTGCCTCTGATGAGTTTTGTAGCACTCGTGATAATTTTTGTAGCGCCTATGATTTCTTAGCGCCTCTAATGAGTTTTGTAGCGCTCATGAGAATTTTTGTAGCACCTATGATTTCTTAGAGCCTCTGATGAGTTTTGTAGCGCCCATTACCAAGTTTACAATGCATGACCTTGTATTGATTGTTTGGATATTGTGTTGCCCTGATTTGATGATATTTGTGTGATTAATTTGTTCCCAAAGTTGTTGGATAACTTGATAAATTTGCTTTCAAGTTAATGAAAAACTAATAATTGTTTGATAAGTTTTCTTCTAAGGTTGTTAAAAACAAACAAGATTGTGATAATTTTGCTTTCCATGATTTTGAAAAACAAATAGTTGTTTGATAAGTTTTCTTCTAAAGTTGTTAAAAAAAATAGGTTTTTGATAAATTTACTTTCAAATTTGATTGATATGTCCTAATTAATTTATATTGATATTGTTTTTACTTGATGATTCTTCCTATTCAATAGGAGAGATTGAGTGTCTTGCAGGTTTGGGAGGCATTCCTTAAGACATGGAGATTGATTCCGCAACTTGTACAGGTGGATAGAGATGTGATCGAGGCATGTGGATTGACCTCGTTACTTGACATGCCTGAGGTGCACCTCAACAGAGGTTTATTGACAGAACTTGTGGAGAGGTGGCACAATGACATGAACACCTTTCATTTGGTGATAGGAGAGATTACTGTGACTCCTGAGGATGTGTATCGCATCCTGAAGATTCCAATGATGGGTGAGATAGTGAGGTTTGATGGCCAGGAGGCAGGAGGCACTGATGCTTTGATGCAGATATTCAGAGATGATCATATCGCAGGATATTATATCCCATGGAGCGAGATTGCAGATTCATATGCGCCCTTACCATCTGTACTTGTAGGCTTCATTGGAGGTGTTTTGTGCCTTGACCATAGGTCAAAGGGCTTTGCAGTCGGGTGGGGTCATGTACTTGAGAGGATGGTGATGTAGGGTACATGTTATGCTTGGGGATCGTGCATGCTTGCACATTTATATGATGAGCTACACCATATTGTGTACTATGGGGCTGGAGTTTAGCAGTTGGTTGTTCACTTTTATAGATATGGGCATGGGAGCACTTTTTTGTTATGAGACCATTGACTCGAAGACGATGGCTTGTTAGTTGGCCATACAAATTCATATATGCAAATATCATTACTCATTCGATATTGAGAAAACTAGATCATTGGCAGCGTCTTCTGGATGATCTTGATACACTATGCTGGCGGCCCTATGTAGATTATGAGGGATGGCTAGAGGATGTTAGGGAGATGCCCTATGTCTTTACTGCCAGATATTTGATTGGTCATATTCCTAGGATTATTGAGAGGTTTCCTCTTGGTCAGGTGTATTGACAATATGGCTAGCCTTAGGGTATGCCACAAGGTTTTGGTATTTATGTGCATCGACAAGAGGAGGTTATAGTGTGGGGTCCACAGATTTCATATGATCCAGCAATGGTAGAGTTCACCAGTTTGGGAGCACAGATGTGGGACTACAGAGCTGATATTATTGATGGGGGGATGACTGCAGAGTATGGTTAGTATGTGTTGGAGCATCCTATGCCATAATTATTTGATCCTGATGAGCCTGCCCCAGTTGCAGAGCAGAGATCACAGATAGTAGGACATAGGCGATAGTGAGAGATAGCTTCAGAGAGTGATGACTTCGAGGAGTATGATGATGATGAGTCAGATGGGGATGGAGATAGTAGTGATGAGGATGGGAATGATAGTAGTGGGGGAGGTGGCAAAGGCAATAGGGGTAATGGTAGAGGTGGTGGCAGAGGTGGTGGCAGAGGTGGACCACGGATGAGACATTTAGCTCCATTGTCTTCAGTAGATCCAATGGTGTCAAGTCAGATAGCTACCTTGCAGAGTAGAGTGCAGAGCTTATAGGGTCAGTTAGCACAGGCACAGGCCTTGGCTACATAGCTACAGGGACAGTTGATGGCAGTGACGGCTGAGAGAGATATAACCAGACAATAGGATGAGGAGGCCATGGCCCTAGTTGATAGTCTACAGAGAGCAGCGGGAGGTGGTATGGTGAGAGAGTTGACCAAAGCTGTCTAGGAGGTAGAGTTCTATAGGATCATATATCATGATGCAGTGCCACCCAAGCAGAGAGTGAGTTATATAGAGTCTCAGTCTACACATAGTTGCTCTCGGACTACCAACATGGGTGTATCTCAGCCATTGCCTCTAGAAGGTCCATCAGGGGCAGGTGGAGTAGGTCCATCAGGTGTAGGTGGAGCAGGTCCCAGACCAGCACCATCAGAGGATAGCACTTCATAGTGCATTTTGCATGATGTTTTATTAATACTCTATTGAGACATTTGTACATGGATTGATATGGTCCCATTTTTTATGATATTATGTCATACATAGTTGACATCTTTGTATATTTTGACATTCATTCTTGAGATATATGATATGCAGTGATGATTTGTTATGATGAATGCTTCTATTTTCTATATGCATGATGTTTTATGTGATGGTTTCACGATGTTGTGTATGCATGATTTATGATGTGATGTATGATGCATGGAAACAAACAAAATGATGTTGTGAAAATGAAAATGGAATGAAAATGGTGTGAGAATTATGATGTAGACTTTATTATTTTTTGATGCAAATATGTATGAAAAATGTATGTGATGATTTTTTTTTGTGAATGTCAAATATATTTAGTTGTTTATTCGAAAGATATGAAACTTTGATATTTTTCCAGCTTTTGGGAAAATCTAAAAATGTAAAATGCAAATTCTAAAATGAATTTAATCTGTACTAACCATGCAGAGTATCTGTACAATATTACCATTTTGAGAGCTTAGTTGTGCTTTTTATGTCATCATAGAGCATTTAAATGTTGAAAGTCAATACAAGCATCAAAGGGTATGTTAGCACCAGTGATGACCTGAGTATTGCTTTCATGAATTTTGATATAGCAAGTTAATACAAGCATCTAGGTATAATTGAACTGAGATGACCTGAGTATTACTTGCATAAACAAACAAGAGTTAACCCGTTTCCCATGCAAATTCTGAAATGTCATCAATGATACTTAGTAGAGCATGTCTCGTGACCAATTTGCATAGTACTAATGATTTCCTCACAAACAGCAGACAAAGAAAAATCATATTCCTTCCTTGATTTTCTAGTTTAATACATCATTGAATTGCTCCAAAGCTATGATAGAAAATCAACCATCAATTCAAATTTTTACTAAAGTATCCCAAATATTATTCAAATTAAGATCATCCAACTTGGTTATCAACATTGATGTTTGTGTTTTGATTTACATTTTTTTCGTTGATTTCATTGACATTGAGTGATTGTTTTGGTATTGTGGTTGATTTGATGTGTCAATGTATGTTGTGTTTTGTCAAACCATCATTTGTCCATTTGTGATGTTCTAAAAGCTTGTTGCCCCTCTCTTGTTTAATCTATATTGCTGCCCCCAGTGTAAACACAACCTAAATATTATGGATATATACAAATTTCATCAAGCAATGATGAAACACAAGGATTCTCATTGCATGATATGGATATGATCGATATGTACAAATGATGTCGTAAAGAAAATGCAACGCATAAGCTAATAGATAGAGGAGCCCATTTTGATCATAGGTAGTGCCTATTTGCCAAGTTTTCACCACTTGTTTTTATTGTACCTTTTTTTTTCATCAAGACTTTTTCTTATTTTTATATATTTTTCGGGACTTTTTCTAATTTTATTTATTTTTTAGGACTTTTTCTTATTTTTATGTATTTTTCAGGACTTTTTCCAATTTAGACACAGAACTTCTTTAAATGAATGCTATTGATTGGTTCTTCAAATAGGTCCCCTTCTTATGTAGATAACTGATATGCTCCATAATCATATGTTGCAATGATGACAAATGGACCAAGCCAATTTGGTTCAAATTTTCCTTTCTTTTCTCTATCTTGTTGATTGAGTGGATTTTCTTTCAAGACTAAGTCACCTACTTGAAATGTTCATGGTTTAACTCTATGATTGTAGCTATGAGACATAACTTGTTGATAACCCTTCAAATGATCAGCTACATGTTGGCGTCTTTCATCTAACAATTCTAGCTCTTGCAGACGAGATACTCGGTAGTTTTCATCATTTATCAATCCCTTGAGTGAGACCCTTTAGATGCAAAGGTATTTCTACCTCTAATGGTAAGATTGCTTCTGCTCCATATACCAAGGCATATGGGGTAGCTCCTGTTGGTGTGAGAATGCTAGTTCTATATGCCCACAAAGCTGGATTTAACTAGACATGCCAATCACAACCAGCATCATTTACCGTCTTCTTCAAGATCTTCAAGATTGTTTTGTTTGAAGCTTTAGCTTGACCATTTCCTTGTGGATAGTAAAGTGTAGAGAACTTTTTTTGGATGTGAAATCTTTCACAAAGTTCATCAACATCCTAATTCTTGAAAGGCCTCCCATTATCAATGATGATAGAATTAGGAATTCCATATCGGCAGATGATGTAATTTAAGATAAACGAAGAAATTTGTTTACCGGTCACGGTCATCAAAGGGATAGCTTCGATCCATTTTGTAAAATATTTTGTGGCCATCATGATGAATTTATGCCCATTTGATGATGAAGGATGAATTTTTCCAACAAGATCTAGTCCCCACTGAGAAAAAGGCCATGTCTGAATGAAAGGCTGTAATTCCTGTGCAGGTGCATGAATAAGATTCCCATGGATCTGACATTTAGAACACTTCTTGACAAAAGTAAAAGATTCTTTCTCCATGGTAGGCCAATAATATCCCATTCTAACAAGTTTCTTGGCTAAGGTTAAACCACTTGAATGAGTTCCACAAATACCACTATGTACCTTGTGTAAGGCTTTTTCAGATTCATCATGTTCAAGACATTGAAGAAGCATACCATCAAGACCACGTCAGTAAAGGATATCGGCGATCAAGGTATAGTAGGATGATTGGTGTATGAAATTCCTTTTTTGGTTTCGATATAAGTCTAGAGGTAAGATGTTATCTTTCAAGTAGGTATAGATCCTGCCATATAAAGGTGAATCAAAACCAGTTAAATGGCATATGACTTGAGTCTCTGGAATATCATAAGCAGGAGAAAATAATTGTTCCACCAAGAATTCGTACCATTTTTTATTTTCTGATAATTGTAACAAGGAAGCAATTGTATCCATTGCATCTGTAGCTTTATTATCAATTCTTGGGATTTGTGACCATGTTCTTGTAAAGTAGTAGCTTATCATCTTTAGTCTGATAATCATCATTGATTTGATTAATGACAAGTTGTGAATCACCATAAACTTGCAGCTCTGTAATCTACCATTCCAATGCTATCTTCATACGTGTGAGCAATGCTTCATATTCAGTTATGTTATTTGTGCAGGAAAACATTAACTGATATGATTTTAGAATGGTATGTCCTTCAGGTGTGAAAAAAAGAATCCCTACCCCTGAGCCATGTTGCGTATAAGATCCATCAAAGTACAATGTCCATGAGTTCTTAATTGTTTTTGTGAAGACATTTGCATCAGGAAATTCAATGTGCATTGGATTTTCTTCTTGTAAAGGTGTGTCGGCCAACTGATTTGCAATGACATGTCCTTTTATAGCTCTTCAATCTTCATAGTGAATGTCAAACTCACTTAAGATCATTATCAATTTTGCAAGTCTTCCTATTAAGGTAGCTTTGCTTAAGAGATATTTTAGTGGATCAATTTTGGTTATCAGCTTAACTATATGAGCCAACATATAGTGTCACAACTTTTGGGAAGCAAACACTACTGCTAGGCAAGATTTTTCAATGAAAGTGTAGTTTAGTTCATGACTAGTTAAAGTTTTGTTGATATAGTAAATGGCCCTTTCTTTGCCTGTAGAATCCTCTTGTGCTAGTAATGCTCCCAAAGATACTTATGTTGCTGAAATATAGAGTATGAATGGCTTTCCTAGAACTGGTGGAATTAGAACTGGTGGATTCATAAGATATTGCTTGATCTGATTAAATGCTACTTCACACTTTTCCTCCCATTTGAATGGGACATTTTTTATGCAATAGATGTGTAAATGGTAAGCTTTTGTCTACCAATTGAGCTATAAACCTCCTGATGGATTGTAATCATCCTTGTAGTGATCAGAGCTAACTGATATTTCATGGCAGTGGCATGTCCATTATAGCTTGTACTTTTCCTGGATCAACCTCTATGCCTCTTTCTGAAATAATGTATCCTAGGATTTTTCCAGATTTAATGCCGAAGACACATCTCTTTGGATTGAGTCAAACATTGAACTCCATTCTGACAAAGATCTTTGACAAGATTTATAGATGTCCTCTTGTGTTAGATTTGGCCGATAAGTCATCCACATAGTCTTCCATGAAGGTGTGCATCATGTCATGGAAAATGGTGGTCATTGCTCTTTGATAAGTCACTCCCAAAATTTTCAACCCAAATGGCATGACATTCCAACAATAGGTACCCCAAGGGCATGTGAATGTTGTTTTATCTTGATCCTTTGGTGCAATATTTATCTAGTTGTATCCTGAAAACCCATCCATTAATGAATACATTGCATGGCCAACAGTTAAATCAACAATCATATCTATGTTTGGCAAAGGGAAGTCATCTTTGGGACATGCTTTGTTCAAATCTCTAAAATTTGTACAAACTCTAATCCTTCCATCTAGTTTTGAAATAGGTACAATATTGGAGATCCATTCTATATAATCAATAGACCAAATGAATCCAACATCTAAAAGCTTCTTTAACTCTTCTTTAACCAATAATGCAACATGTGGATGCATTTTTCTGAGTTTTTGCTTCACAGGTTTTACCCTTGTGTTTATAGATATATGATGCATTATCATATTAGGATCTAACCCTGGCATATCGAAATATGACCAAGCAAAGTTGATTTGATTCTCCTTCAAAAAATCTATGAATTTTAGTACTTCTTCCATTGTTAATGATGCTGCAAGTTGCAAGATTTTTCGCTGATCTGTTATACCTATATTGATTGATTATGTTGGCTCAATAAAATAGAAGATCTTTCTTGATAGTGTTCAGGAAGAGTGTCAAGTTTCTCATCCTTCAGTGCCTCAAAAAGGTTTTCACCATTGGATTCGCTCTTTATTTTTCTCTTGTTATGATCTACCACTGCAGTTTTTTTATTTTCACCAATAGATCCATCTTTTATTTCATTTATTTTGCAGCTAAGAGACTTGACACCCTCCCTATCAAAATCTTGAGTATGAAATTCTTTGATGGAACAATTGTTTTCTTGATTAGATGAACAAAAGGAAATTTACAATATCCTCATCATCATAGAATGTAGGGATATGGATAGGTGCATCATTGTCCTAATCAATAAATTCTAGATAAAATAAAGGTATGGGATCATTAGATTGAGTAAGGTCTTGAGCTGTCAAATTCATGATATGGTTGTCATTTTCATGATGGATAAGGTCTATGATGGTATTTTCTTGTCGATTATCAATCTCATTAAAATTTGAATTGTCCTCACTTGAGTCATCACCATATCGTGCTACAAATTCAAGTGATTGTGTTCCTGAGCTTTCTCCTTGTATGAGAACGAGTGCATATTTATGTATGATATCAACTTGTTTGTCTCTCCAAAATTCATCATTATGAATGTGTCCCATTCATATTCATTAGAATCAGTGTCTGAACCATTCTGCAATTGTAAAATTGATTCATAAATTTTTTGTAGGGTGACATCTTCATGGGGTTTATCTGAAATTGATTCTCCTTCATTTTTTTGTTGTGCTTGTTGTAAAGCTGACTCTTATGTATCTTTACCATATCCAAGTCTTGTTTTATCATTTGGATGTATTGAAATAGGTTGGATTGGCTCAATGATACCTTCTTTTCTTTTTCCTATAGGTCCATTTCCTTCATAGCCCATTCTTTACATGATGGTATACCCTTTGCCATATTGTTCAGTAGGTAACTTGATGTGCAAGAGAGATTCATCTTCATCTTTATATAACCAGCTTAAAATATCTCTATCTTCAACTTCTTCTTCAGTAGTGTTAGCTTTAATGATTTTTCCATCAAACTTTGTGATTGGCACAGAAGCTTGGGATGTAGAGGCTATTGCAATCTTTTGATTTGATAGGTTTGGTTGACCATGTGACCTCAGAGAAGGAGGTAAGCTAGAGAGGCACAACGAGTATTCGCCTACTCCTTTGTCTTTTAACTGTAGCTTGGTGTTAAGATTCTTTGTCAAGTCTTGCAATTGGCCTTGTAGATTGGAAGAAGAAGCAGTAAGAGCCTCTCTATTGTGCGGCACAAAGACATCTTGAGTTGCTCAAAGATTTGAACAAGTTTGGGTGCTATTGTAGTCAACTTATATAGTTATTTCCTGTCCATCATATGGAAACTTGAGGCATTGTTGGTATGTTGATGGTACCGCCTACATATCATGGATCCATGGACGACCCAAAAGTATGTTATAGGAAATATCATGATCTAGAACCTAACAAAAGGTATTTTTCACAATAGGTCCCACTCTGATAGGTATCATTATTAGTCCTTTAGAAGCTCTTTCTTCATCATCATATGCTTTGATAGTTATTTTCCTTCATGGATCAATGGAATTTTTTGATATTCCTAAAGCATGTATAATCTTTAAGGTACAAATGTTTAAACTGGCTCCTCCATCTATTAAAACACATTTGACTCAGTGTTTATTGATCATGACTTCAAGATAAAGTGATGAATTATGCAGATGTGTCATGGAGGCATCATCTTTTTCAGAGAATGAAAGACAAGTGGGGGAAGACAAATGTCCCACCATGGCTTGAAATTTGTGTACATCTAGATCAGTGTCAACAGATGTGTTTACAAGAGCTTCTTCTAAAATGTTCTTGTGTATGGGGAATATTTTTAGAAGTTCAAGGATGGAGATTTGAGCTGATGTTTTTCTCAATTGATCAAATAGATTATAATGAGTTGGAGGAGGAATAGTTGCCTTAGATGAACTTCCTTTTAAAAAAACTTTTTCTTGTCCTCTCGTAGTCACATTAACCTATTGATATTCTTGTTTTTCCTTGATTTTCATAACATTAACCCACTAATCATCTGCATATATGTGGAAAATTATGTTGTCTTCAACATTATTTATACTTTTCACTTTAGTATCTGATGTTTCCCCCTTTTTTAGTTTGGTAAAGGATATTTGAATGCTTGATGATCATCATTGCTATGATGTCCTTCAATTGTTATAGTGCCATTGTCAATTAAATCTTGTACTAGATTTCATAAGGCTTGACAATTATTTGTTCTATGACCTTTACATCGATGATAATTACAATAATACGAGTCATTCCATGATGGTGGTTTGACTCGTGGCTCATAGTCTCTTTGTGGTGGTAAGGTTATAACCATATTATCAAGAAGCTCCTTGAGAACAGACTCGGGAGATTGACCCAAAGCAGTAAAATTCTGTCGATTTGAAAAGAATGGAAGTTTGGATGGATTTGATGTTTGGGTATTTCCAAGATTATCACGATTATCATTGTTGTTTTGATTGGTCATGCTTTCTTGATTGGAATTTTTTCCTTGTTGATTGTTGTTTCTTTGTTGATTGGTATTTCCTTGTTGGTTGTTTCATGGTGCACTTGATAGATTGAAAATGGATGGTTTCATTTGTAGATTGTTTGTATCCACTATACCATCATTGATAACATTTTTATTTCTATTTTAAAACCTTTTTTTTTCATTTTTGTTGTGATAGGGGAATATAATCATTAAAAGATGAGCAACAAACTAAAGAGAGTGCAAATAACAACTAAAAACACCCTACACTTCAAGATTGGGCAAATGATGAACTTAATAACATAAAAATGGAACCTTTTACCTTGTAGAGTTGTTCTTTGGTTGGCCCTTCGATTGTAGATGAGATGTATGCTACTTGATGGAAAGTAGATGCAAGACGTGAAGTGTGAGATGCAAGATAGTTGGAAAAAATGGATGCAAATGGCTAAGTGTAGATTGAGAAACAAAATTGCAAGAGTTTGGCTAGAAAAATTATCTCTCCCAAAATGAGAGAAAAGAGGGGGTATTTATAGGAATTTTGAGAATTCCTAAAAGAAATGGATAGCTGAGATTGATCCCAACATGGCCAAGATGTAGCGCTATGGTGAGTTAAGAACTCACAAGCCCTCACATCTTGACATGTGGCAAAGGAAGAGTCTTAAGAAAGATGAGGTGGACATGAGGTGTAAGAGAAGTACATGACATGGATGTACTTCAAAGGACCATAGGGATTTGGTCAAGATATCCTCATAAAGGATGTCCTTGTCCCATGTGGGTGAGAGGACATGTGAGGAATAAAAATCCCTCAAATATTCTTATGGGAAGAGGGGAAAGAATAAAGAATAAAGAGAGGACATGTGGGAAGAAGTGAAGGAATTAAAAATTCCTTTTGAGTGCATTGGGGGATTAAAAAGTGAATTAAAAATTCACATGGGGAAGTGGAGTGCCTTGCCCAAAAGGAGAAAACCTTTAATAAGGTTGACTAAGGACACATGCCATAAATGGGAAGAGGATTAGGTTGGTCTAACCATATGATTAAGGTTGTGCAAATACTTAATTAGATGGACTAATGACTTATTAGAAGCAAGTGGGAGATTATGGAGGATGTGACCCTAATGATGATTAGGGGTGTGCATATGCTAACCATAGTTAATTAGAAGAAGATGAAGGAGTTAAGATGGATTAGATACCAACTTGCAAAAGTTGGAGGATGTGACAATGAGAGAGAAAAAGAGGAATTAAAAAAAGAATTTAAATTCCAAAAAGGTAATATGACTAAATTAAATAAAATGGTGTATTTATTTAATTTAGAGGAGAAAGAGGGGTAAAGTATTTATTAAATTAAATACTTTATGAACCCTATGTAAGATGCAAGGTATTAATTAATATTAATAGAGGGGATAAGCAACTGGATGAATAAGGAGACATCTTTGATCATATGGAAGTGGTCAAATTAGATTTCTATAGTTGTTATGGTTGGATGAACTTGGATTATAAAGTTTTATCACTCCTCTTTTGACCAAGGCTCCTTCAATGGTGATTGCATTTTCAATCAATTTTTCAAAGTTAGGAGGACAATGAAGATTAAGCCTATAGCTTAATTCTTGATTTAGACTATTAATGAAGATATCCATCTTTTCCTTTTCGGGAATAGGATGGGAATATCGTACAAACAATTTTCTCCATCTTTGCAAAAATGTAGTGAAAGATTCCCCTACTTTTTGTTCCACTTTACAAAGATCAAGCATGGTTATTTGGTGTTGGATATTGTAGGCGTATTGTGATATAAACTGATTTATTAACTCCTCAAAGGTTTTGATAGGGGGGTGATCTTTGAAAGCCACTCCATAGATTGTCCACCCAAACTTCGTGGAAACAATCGCATTAAATAGGTATCTTCATAAGTGAATTCTAGACTCATATTTCGAAAATCCCTCACATGTTCAATGGGGTTAGTATTTCCATTGTACCTATCAAATTTAGGGATTTCACAATGTTTAGGAAAAGGGGTCATTTGAAGACTCCTATCAAATGGATAAGGACATATGTCTTCCAAAACATACTTCTTTGTTGCACCCCCTTGCATCTCCTTCATTTGTCCTTGTAATTCTTTTATCTGTTGAGTAAGGGCACTAAAGTCATTAGGAGGAGTTTCAGGATTCGCTTTAATCCCTTCTATATCAAAATCAGCAAGTAACTTAGCTCCTTGATTAGCCAATGAAAGAAAATATTTTTCTCTTTTTCATTCTAAAATCCTTTCTATAAGAGTATGGAATTGGGGATCCTGCTCTGCTTCTTGAAGCTTTTCTTATGTTATGTCTTCAATATGAAATGGATTCTCTTCCTTCTCACTATTATCACCCATCTTGCTTGTGGTACTTTCTCCTTCATCTTTTTCCATGTGCTTTCGAGATGTCGTGACAATAGGAATAAGCTTTGCCCCAAATTTTACTAACTTTTGATCAAAAGAATGAAATAGTTCAATTTTTTATGGATATGAAAGTCAAGATAGAATGAAGATTCTATGACTTAAAAATATTTCTAATCTTTAGCTCGTGTTTTCCCTAATTGAAAGGATGAAAATCCTGTTTGTGGGAATTTTAAACAAAAGACCAAGAAAAATTATTTTGCACTTTATGAAGTTTAATTGTAGCTTTGTAAAAAGATGGTTTTGTGAGAAATGCCTAATGTAATTGAGTTCTCTATTGCAGAAATTGATTTGGGCAAGTAGAATATTCAATTGCAGGTTGGGGAATATAACAAAAATGAATACACTGACTGTGGTTGTGCTTTTGAGAAAGGGCTCTTCTTTGAAAGAAAGATCATGAGTATAATGGTTCTACAGCATAATCATCAGTGAAACCTCTAACACAGTCATGATATCGATGGATAAAGGTTCTATGTTTAAGTAAAAAATTTTGACTTTGGTACAAGAATCATCTTTTCTTTAATAGTTTCTTGTAGCTAAGTGGTTTCTTTGGATTTTTTATTCATTTGAGAATAGATTTCTTAACAAAGGTTGTGGATTTCCAATCTCTTATCATGAGATTAATCAATGTAATTGTGACTTTTGGATGATCTTTACTGAATTTTAATGATTTTGGAATACATAGCACTCAAATGAAGATAGATGTTTTTAAGAGTTGTAATCTAAACAAATAGTGTATGTTCAAAAGAACCATGTATGGTCCTATTTTCACTAGTTTGTTAAACAAAAATGCACTTTAGATATACTCTCTCTTAAGGTCAAAAGGTCATCATTATACTCAACAACCCATAGCTTAAAATTGCATCGACTCACACAGCCCTGTCACCCCCTAAAGGGCGCCCGTGTTTTTTTCTTTTCCAGGTGCATACTCAAGGTTAGATTTCTCGATCCCTTGAGAAAATGATCCTTGGAAATTATATGGTGAGTGTCTTGGGGGCAGATTCTTCCCTCCCCTTGCACTACGAGTATTACAATGTTTGGTTACTAACTCGGTTGGATACTACTCTAGGTTCTTAGAAAGGGTTTCCGTTCAGAGTGGAAAATGATAAACTCCCTCAGGAGACCTCCCAACCTTTAGAACAAAGGTTTTGGAGATGGTTATCTTGCACACTTCTAGAAAAAGTGGGTTTCCCCATATTTACTTTAAATTTTATAGTGGGGTGGAAAAACTTGGCTTTGGTTTGAACCCACTTATGTCATTCCTGTAGTGTGAGTACTTTTTCCCACTATGGCAGGCCTTCTAAAAGGTTTTAACAAAGCTTAAAATTACATGAAATAAAATAGATGAGTTTGGCATTTTGATCACCCAGTTAAGGGGAGAGCATAGGCCTATCACTGTTCAATCACAACAAGCAAGAGTTCAATTTTAACCCCTAATAAATAGTTTTCTATGCTAAGTGAATATATTGCTTCACAAAGACATGGAATTCTTTTTAGTCCAAATGGAAAATGAAGTGACTATCCTAGGATTGCTTGATTTTTTAAATTAAATGACTATCCTAGGATTGATTCATTTTGATTAGGTGACTATCCTAGGATTGCTTGATTTTTTTAAATTAAGTGACTATCCTAGGATTGATTCATTCCGATTAGGTGACTATCATAGGATTGCTTGATTTTTTTAAATTAAGTGACTATCCTAGGATTGATTTATAAATTAAAGTTTCGTACTAGCTATGGTCATGTCAGATCCAGTCAAATTTCTACTTAAATTATAGATTACAGTTGTAGACTTACAAAGTCTATAGAAAAATGTGCTAAAACAGACGTCAAGGGTGTTATAGAATGATGAAAGGGTGCTATGAAATGATGAATGGGTGCTATGAAATGATGAATGGGCACTGTGAAATGATGAAAGGGTGTTGTGAAATGATGAAAGGGCACTATGAAATGATGAACAGGCATTGTGAAATGATGAACGAGGGCTATGGAATGATGAATAGGCACTGTGAAATGATGAACAGGAACTGTGAAATGATGAACGGGCACTATGGAATGATGAGCGAGCACTGTGGAATGATGAATGGGCATTGTAACATGATGAACGGGCATTTTGGAATGATGAACATGTGCTATGAAATGATGAACGGGCGCTATGGAATGATGAACATGCACTATGAAATGATGAACGAGTGCTATAAAATATGCAATGAGCACTAGAAGAGAGTTAAAAAGTGTTAAACTGGTGTGATATGCACTGAAACATGTTTGATGTGCTAATTCGCTCTTCTAGCCGTAACCTGTCAAAAAAATTTGTACAAAGATGCTAACATTGGGGCATAGGCCCCACGGTGGGCGCCAAAAATGTGTGTGGGAAAATGTAACTAGTATCAAAATAAGATAATAAAAAAACATGAATGCAACATTAAACTAAAGAAAGCTAAATAAAATGAAATCAGAGAAAAAAACAGAGCTTCTTCAGAATCATTCCATTGTCCTCTATCTCTAGTGATTCACTTGAAGCTACTGCTCTCAGATTGTATAAGCAAAGCTTCTCAGAATGACAACCTACAGAACGAGTATACAAAGGGAGAGTATTTCTCTATCCTATATGCTGGTGAAGTGAATACGGATATGCACAGGGGCTATAGATTATGCACAAGGGCTGTGGATTATGAATGCTATTGAAACTATGATATGAGGTTGATAGGCCATGATATGGATTGCTAATATGCTGGGCTATGCTATGCTAAAATATAGAATGCTATGAATGCTAAAAGTCTATGTAATTGCAAATTGGCTATAGTTTTCCTGTACAAAAGCTTCTTTTTTTTAGAGACCCAATAGTCCCTTTTATAGATTTTTTACAGGCAAGAGTCTGGCTAGCAAAGATCAATAGATGTGAGATTGTCTAATAAATTTGAATGGTGAGAGATGGAGAGGTTGAGAGGAAGATGAAAGACGTTGGGAGGTTGGAGAGAAGAATGGAGGTTTGTCTTCAATCCACAGGAACAAACTTGCTCAGAAATAGAGAAATTAATTTTTTGTTTTGAAGTTTGTTTCATAGTTCTTGGAGATAATCCAAATTAAACAAATAAAATTATTTAATTTTATGTGTTATGTGGGTTTAAAATATTTTGAAATATTTGATTTGAAGACTATAGAAGACTCAATTAAATATTTGATACATTTAATTGCAAATAGACTTTAGAAGAATTAATTAAATATTTGGAATATTTAGTTGTGAATAGAATTTACAGGATTTTTAGAAGAGAAAAATATTTAATCTTTATTTGAATAAAGAATTCAAGCCAAGATTATGTGATAATTAATATAAATAAATTGTAATGTTTTATTTAATTAATTAAAAAATGATAAGAAAAGTGATTAAATAAACTTATTTATTTAATCAAAATGAAAGAATAAACAATATAAATAAATCATTTAAATTTATTTATATGTAGAATTAATTTAGAGATTTAATTAAATATTAAAAATATTTAATTAATTACCAGACTATTGTGATGTGACCATTTTTAGATGTATACACTATGATGGGTGAAGGATGATGTTGATGATAAATGAGCAAGTGGAGGTGGACACTATAATATTGATCTATATGATTCTATGCATGATTCTACATATGCTCAAATGCAAACTTAAAATGAACTAATCTAAAATGCAACTATGATGCAAGATGGATGATAAAATGCAACTATGAAGCAATATGTTAATCTAATATCTAAATATGATGCAAAACATGAATTAAAGACTAGCTATAAGACTCCAAAAATACTCCAAGATCCAATAATAAACCTAGATGATAACTTTAGCTCAAATGTGGATGCCAAATTCAATGCCCAAGGGTAGTATTTATAGACTTTTCCAAGCATATAGTAAGGTGGAAATAATCAATGGTCTAGTTTTGAACAAGAAGAATGGATGGTGAAGATGAAGAGAATCAAGATGTTGTCCTCTTGAACAAAGACAACATGCCATTTGGATGGAAGAATCTCTTAACCAATGGGAAACATGCCATTTGGATGGAAGAATCTCTTAACCAATGGGGAACATGCCATTTGGATGGAAGATTCAAGTGTGAGAAGAGAAGACCATGTGCTTCCAAAATTGGTGGAAGTGTGGGAGGAATAAGTCATGTGCTCCAAAATTGGTGGAAGTGTGGGAGGAATAAGTCATGTACTCCAAAATTGGTGGAAGTGAGGTGGGAATAAGCCATGTTCTTTTTGAAATGAGTGGAAGATAATTCTAATTAAAAATTAGAGTTATTTATTTTCATGTGACCTTGGTGAGGTGGCACAAAATATTGTAGACATGTGCTCAAATTCCTAATTGAGATTGGTGATGATTAATTAAATAAAACAAGCTTATGAATTTTTTTTTATTTAATTAATTTAGATGAATATGATTTAGATTTGGAGAATTTAGAAAATAAACAATATAAATAAATTGAGGATTTATTTATATGTAGTTGAAATATTAATTAAATAGCTAGTATTTAATTAATTAAATGTGATGACCGATTTTAGGTGTATACATTTTTCCCCTCTTTGAAATAATGTGTTTACATGTTGCTTCAAAGAAAAATTTGATACCAATGACCATAAATGTTTTTGATGCCCCAGATGTTAATTTTTTAGGTACTGATGGATAGATGCCCCCTCGCGAGATAAATCATGAGTTTTGGCATTTTTGATGACTTTTTGAAATTTTGATTATTTTTTGATGATTTGATGGTGATCTCAAAATTTTATGATCCAAAAATGATTTATCTCCCAAAAAAAAGATTGAGCCTGCCAAATTGATTAATTGATGCCTTACGTTGCCTCTTTGTGTTTGATGTTTGATGATCATGTTCAGCTAATTGATTTGATTATTTTGATGTGATAGTTGATGATTGACCTCATGATAGGTGAAGATCAATGATAGAATGATGATGATTGACCTCATAATAGGTGATTGTCAATGATAGGATGTTGATGATTGTCCTCATGATAGGTGAGGATCAAAGATAGATTGATGATTGATCTCATGATAAGCAAGGATCAATGATAGGATGATGATTGACCTCATGATAAGCGAGGATCAATGATAGTTTGATTGATGCTCGCCTCATAATAGGTGAGGTTGAATTGATTGATGAACCTCATGATAGGTAAGGTTGGATTGATTGATGAACCTCATGATAGGCGAGGTTGATTTTGATTGATGAACCTCATGATAAGAGGTTGATTTGATTGATTGAACCTCATGATAGGTGAGGTTGAATTGATTGATGAACCTCATGATAGGTGAGGTTGGATTGATTGATGAACCTCATGATAGGTGAGGTTGAATTGATTAATAAGATTTTTGATTTATGATAAGTTATGACCATAGGAGGATTTCTGCATCTGGTGCAAGTGGATTCATATTTGATTGGGTGATATGGTTTGACTTCTCTGATTGATTGATATGCCCTAGTATATGATTGATTAATGTACTGAGACTTGATAATGTACTAATACTTGATGTGTACACTTATTCAATCAGATATTTTGTGATTCATGCCATTTTGTTGATGTATCTGTCCATTTTTGGATATCATTGTACACTTGACATTGTGATTTTGAGGTTATATAATATGCAGAGATGATTATGATCTATGTGTCTATATGATTTATGTGATGATGACCATGATGATTATGATGGATGCATTTAATTTCTATGTCATGATGAGGATATGCTATGGATACAAATGATGCAACTGATGTGTTATGATTTTATGATGATTTATGAATGATGCCTATATGATGCATGTGATGGATTTTATTATGCCAATGATATGTGATGAATTTTGATGTTTTTGTACTTTTCTAATCCAAATAAATGATGTAATGAATGAATAAGTATGTATATTAAATGATCACATGATTATGTATACAATTATGTTTTTTTTTATGCTTTATGGATGATGGATTTGATTATTCAAATGATGTAAGATGTTCCATGTGATGATTATGTTGAATATGTATGGATGTGATGCAAATGATGTGTGATGTTTTGTAATGATGAATTATGATTATATGATGCAAATGATTATGCAGATGATTGTGTTCTAGGGTATTAATCTTAAATGAGTGAATCTATCCACCTTCCAAGAGTTGTGGGAAGGTTTTCGTCAGTTGATTCTTTATTATATTAAACTTCACAAAACTTGACATATTTCCCAATTCTTTTGGAAATCTGAAGAGACTGACGCATTTAAGCTCAGTGAACCACTTCCCTAATTTCACTAAATGAAATAATTTTGATTATGTAAATGAGATGCAATGGATGTTGTTTTGTGTTTTCCAATGCAAATTGTAGACACATAAAAAGTATTGATTGACATTAGACATGTGATCCTAACCACTAACATTATTTCATCCTAAATCATCCTTTGGTCTAACCATTTAATCTAATACCTTTATTTGATTACATTCGTTAACATTCCTCTCTTAATTAAATAAATCAGTTATCTAATTAAGTCACCTTTTCTTGATAATTAAATTGACCATTTTGATCTAATTATCCTATTTAATTAAATAATTAACTTTATTTGATTAAATTTCTAAAGTCTATTTATTAAATAAAATAATTTAAAACCTTATTTAGTTTAATTTAACATCATCTCTTTTAATTAAATAAATTAAAATCCTTATTTAATTAATCCTTATCACATTCTTCTCATATTTGATTCAAATAAATCCACAAATTTAAGTCAAATAGGTCACATCATTTAATCCCTTCATTAAATTAGTTAACCTTGATTAATTTAAATCTCTTGTCATGTCCAATCCTCCATATTTTACCACTTGCACATGAAAATAGATTTAATTGATTTATTAGATCTCTATTTTCCTTCAACAAGGCATCTTTTAAGGAATATTCCCCAAGTTTGAATTCAAAATCCAAGTGGGATGGTTCCTTCCAACAAGGCATTTAATCTCTCTTACATGTCCTTTGCCTTGAGCCAAGTGGCATTCAATGCATCTTTTTTCCCTCTTGCATGTCATTTCAACAATTTCAAAATTCAAATATATGCATTTATTGGCACAATCCTCAAAACTTGCACATCCTCTATCCATTCACAAGTAGAAAAGTGGCACTTTGCCATTGGCTAATTCTTAGTCCCACATTTCTCTATTTTGGACATCTCCTCAACTTAGCATTCCATAAATAAGAGGCTAATCCCCTCACTTTGATCATCCACAATTTGAGTAAACTTACTTTGCTCAAATTATTAGCAATTTTCATCCATTATCACTGAGTTCATAGCTAGGTTATGTAGATTTTTCTATTGGAGCACTCATCAAGCATCAACAAAGTGGATCACTCTTGATCATACATCAATTTTACATCACAGGAGTTGGGAAAGGGCTAATTTTCACATCAAATTGGCACCAATTCCCCCATGGGATCAAGAGTTTGCTTGTTTTAATAGGATTTTAATCTATTTCATTGTGTTCTTCATTCTTCTTTCCTATTTTAAACTATGCTAATGGATTTCATGGGGAATCCTTGTTCTTACTTGCATATTACCTTCTAATGTGTTTTTTCATGTTGTTTTGCAAGTATTAGGATTGGGGTTCAACACAAATATTATGATTTGATGCATGAATGGATGAATGTTGTTGTAATGTTTTTCAATGCAAGTGAGAATGTTTTCTAATTGATGATAATGTAAGTGATGTGTAACTATATGTGAATGATGTGTTTTTGGTAATGCAAAGTGTACTCAATCCCTTAATGCACCATCATTACAGCTTTGGAAATCCCATAAATACAGATGCAAACTAACATAGATGCAATCTATTCTAAACATGCATATCTCGTATGAATTTTTTTTCATTTGTAACAACCAATTTGTCATGCTTTTTTATCATCATTGGGCCTTTAAAATGTTGAAAGTGAGTACAAGCATTAATGGTATATTTAGACCATGATGAATTGAGTACTACTTCCATGATGTTTGATAGTGCAAGTTAACACAAGCATCTAAGTCTAATTAAAATAAGATGCGTATGTGCAGGATCATCATGGAAAAAACAGGCCCTTAAGTGGCAAAAAATTCAAAAAAATTAGAGTTAGGCAACTTGACATAAAAATTTGAATAATTTATCTATATTATTTCAAAATATGTAAGAATAGAATCAGTAGCAAATTGAATGTAGTTTCTATTTGGTGAAGATTTGAAATTTCAATGCAGTGGTACTTAAATTTCAAGGAAAAAATAAGAAGTAGGTATCTATCTGACCACCCTAACCACAATAAAATGATAATACTTTTTTATAATATTTTAGATATAAGTAGAGGACTCATGCCCAATGTGATGCATATTTTTTTCATAATTTTTTTCTAAATAAATAATTAATTATGAATTTTTATTACAACTTTTTAAAATATAAAACTCAGATGTCTCACCACCTTAACTTGGTCAAAACTTCATGAAATTATTTTTTCTTTTTAATCCTATATTATGTGAAGCATAGAATGTGACACATTTTGGATTCAAAAAATGTGATATCGCTTCAAAGCTATAGATGTTTTCCAATCACCTATCAATCAGACTTTAGTTGTAATTTGAATAGAAAATGAATAATAATTACTTATTAAATTTAAAGTAAAGCATAATTTATATCGGTGGAAAGCTAATAATCTCCTTTAAAAACCCTTTTGTTTCATCAATTTTGGGTAAAAAATAGTCATCAGCCACATTCCCATCATATTGCCACTTTTTGGCCCATCATGATCCTGCACATACCCAAATGACCTGAGCATTGCTTGTGTAAACAAACAAGAGTTAATCATTTTCCTATGTAAATTCAAAATGTCATCAATGATACTTTGTATCACATGTGTCTTGTAAAAATTTGAATAGTAATAGTGCTCAACTCATAGACAACAAACATAGAAAAATCACTCTTTCCTGGCTCCTCTAATTCGATACATCATCGAGGTGCTCCATAGATATGATAACAAAAATCAAAGTACAACACTTGAAAATTTGTGTTTAACATGATAAACCCATGATTTAGAAGAGCATCATCCTTTTGATTTGATTTTATGTTTGATTTTTTGATGTTTTTTGGATTTTTTGATTTTCCAATTTTTAGGTGTTTTTTTGAGATTTTGACCAAGAACCTAACATAAAGACCTATCCTAGGGGCCTTAGGGACTGATCAAATATTAGCCTTGCCTACATTATATACACAAAGACCATGTAGTTCAACAAGACGACTATGTTTTTGACTTTTTGATTGACTTTTGACCTATTTTTGGATTTTGATATGATATGGATGTTTGATGCATTTATAATGGTGATTGATGTTCAATGTTGGGTTGCATTCTAATCATTATTTTTGTTGCATTTGTCTTCTTGATGTTTTTCTATTGGTTCAAACTCAAAGTTTGTTGGCCCTAGTTAGTTCAGCATTTTGCCCCTAGTCTAAGGTGAGACACGACCACGATTATAGGATATGTGCATGGTGCTTTCAAAGGATGGGTAGATGGATGGTGAATGAAAATGATGAAAGAAAATGGTCGACATACTCAAATAGATGGAAAAGCTAACCTATCACAAATAGCACCTATTGCCAGGTTTTCACTAGTTTTTATTGCACTTTTCAAATTTTATGATTTTTTTGATCTTTTTTATTTTTCACTTTTTCTGTTGCCAAGACGCATGTTTCTAGGTTTTCATCCAGGTAACCATTTTTTCAAGACATTTTCTAATGTTTTTGGTATTTTTTAGGACCTTTTCCCCCATGCACTTGGATGATTCAAGTGTAGAAATTCTTGAGATGCAGCTATTGAGGGGTTCATCAAACAAATCTCTTTTTATTGTAGACAATTGATATGCTCCTAATCCGAAGACTACTATGGCAATGCCTCAATCTTGTGTGAATGACCATGTTGGTTGAAAGAGCCTGATCAGAATGAATAACATGAGTGGAAAATATGATGGATGATAGAGGTGACAGATGAAAGATGTTATGATAGGATCCCTAATGTGCATGATATATGGGCCATTAGGCTTCAGAAAAAAAGGAGCTTGGGCAACCAATGAGTTATAGTACATGAAGGGGTCACCATCAAAGACACATTGAAAGACATCATGTAATGATATGATGGGTATGTGAACATGGATGGGTGGAAGGGAATATGTGGTATGAGTGACATTGATGTAGATCATGAATCAACAAGTTCTTTCTTTGATTTTCTTCTTTGATAGATGCCCCCAATGAGTTTTGAGGGAGAGGCATGTTTGGAGATCAACTTTTTCTTGCTTTTATTTTTTACTTTGATTTTTGATTTGTCTAGTAGCTTTTTATTTTGGCTAGGGGACTTGTCTGGATCTTTTTTTCTTTTTGATTGGTCCAATAGCTTTTTGTATTGGCTAAGGGACTTTGCTTGATCCTTTTTTGCTTTTTATTTTTCCAATAGCTTTTTATTTTAGCTAAGAGACTTCTCTTGATTTTTCTTTCATGGCAAGATTTCTTTTGATTTTGAATCTCCTTTTGAAAAAGGAATTTTTACCTTTGATTTCTGATTTTCCTCCTTTATATTTTCTTTAGATGATACTTTTTGATCCATGTCTACAAGGTGGGTGGATGTAGGTGAGATGAATGAAGTGGGAGTGGTGATTCCATCAATGGAGTCTTTAATACTATCCTTTTCAGTACTACTAACATCAATGGAGGCTTGCACATTCTTAGTGACTTGGCAAGATGACTTGATAGAGTGAACATTAGGCGGTTCATACCCTAGCCCATGCCAAGTGTGATGGAAGGATGGTTGGATATCCTCAATATGATCATGGTCAAAAAGTGGTTTAACATAGATATACTAGCCAAATAGGGGGTTATCATAGGTATCAAAAAGCTTGTGTGCATCCAGATATGGAAAGGGTAGGCATATCATCAGGATCCCAAAAGGTTTCAATCCCAGTATAGTCATCTTTCTGCATTTCTTCTGTAGTAGTCTCAACATCATTGTTGGAAGTCTGACCTTTCTTGACAACAGTAGCAATGCCATTTATTAGCAACTTATCCAGATGGTATTCTTGGAATCCTAGATCATGAATTTGGACTTTGGGGTTTGAGAGTGCAATGACTAGAGTGGATTTTTTGATGGTTTCATGATCAACATTTATTTGAGGGGAGGATGCTTCACAATTGCTAGGGATAGTGATTTCAACTTTAGGAGTTTGATTATGGCCAAACATGAAAGAATTAGGATCTCCTTGAATTGTGATTTTGACTCCATTGTGAGAAAATTTCAAGCATTCATGGTATGTAGAGGAAACTGCTTGCATTTCATGTATCCACAGTATCCCAAGGAGGATATTATAGGTCAAGGGGAGATCAAGGACTTGGAAAACCACATCTTTCACCACAGGGCCAATTCTAAATACTAGAGTAACCAATCCTTTAGATAAGCATTCTTCTACATCATATCCCTTCATGGTAATCTTTTTACTGGAGTTTGTTACATTTTTTTAATATCCCAAGGCATGTATAAAATTTAAAGAGAAGATATTTAAACTAGCTCCTCCATCTATTAGAATATGTTTGACTAGACATTTATGGATCAAAACCTCAACATGAAGTGGAGCATTATGTAGATAGGTGAGTGATGCATCATCGTTTTTAGTAAATGATAGGAAATGAGGTGCGGTTTTATGTCCCACCATAGCTTGGGATTGGAAAACTTTCAAATTAGCTGGTATAATGCTTTGTTTATCATTGATTAGATTACCAACAATAGAAATGTTAAGAACAATAGTATCATAGACATAGTTTATATTCTTTCCTTTGGTGTTCGCTGATGAGGATTCCCCCTTTTCATAGTTTGGTAGAGGGTTCTTAAACACTCCATGATCATTGTTTGTTTGAGGTCCCTCTACAAATATTGTCTTGTTATCAATCAAATCTTGCACTAAATGTTTCAGTTGTATGCAGTCATTGGTTTTATGTCCTTTGTTCCTATGAAAGTCACAGAAATGTGCATCATTCCACCATGGTGGTTTAACTTGTGGGTTATAATCTTGTGCCTTTGGTAACATTATAACCTCTTCTTCAAGAAGCTCTTTCAATGTTGATTATAAGGATTGTCCCAAAGGTGTGAACCTTATTTGATTTGATGATGGTATTTTGTGTGAGGTTGAAGTTGGTTTAGATTTTTTATTGTTTGGGCCGCTATTTTGATTGGTTTTGGTGGCTGCGACTGTCAAATTGAATACGAGTTTTTCATTTTGTGTTTCAGCTGAAGCATCATTGTTACCAACATTCTTGTTGTGTTGCCAAAACTTGGGTTTTTCACCACTATTGTAATTGTTTGATGAGTTTTTTTCATTGTATATTTTGATGACTCCTCTCTTGACTAAGGCATTCTTGATTTTGATCCCATTCTTAATCATTTTTTCAAAGATTGGGGGACATTGTAATTTCAATCTATAACTCATCTCATCATTAAGGTTGTTAATAAATATTTCTATCTTTTCCTTTTCTAGTATGGGACGAGAGTATCGTGCAAATCACCCTTCTTTTGTTTCAAGTTATAAATATCTTTCATAGTAATGTCATGTTGGATGTTGTAAGAATATTGGGTGATGAACTTGTTGACTAATTCCTCAAAGTTGTTAATTGGTGGGGTGATTTTGGAGAACCATTCAAGAAAATGCTCACCTAAGCTTCTTGGGAATAATCTCATCAAATATGTTTCCTTGTATGCAAATTCAAGACTCATGGTCCTAAACTCTCTCACATGGTCTATAGGATCAATTTTGCCATTGTATTTGTCATGCTTTGGGAACTCATAATGTTTGGGAAAGAGTATCATGTGAATACTTTGATCAAATGGATAAAGACAAATGTCTTGGATCAAGTATCATTTTGAAGTCCCTCTTTGCATATCAAGGATTTTTTGTTGGAGGTTCTTCACCTAGTGAGTTAAAGAAACTACTTGTTCAGGATCATTTTTAGGCTTTTTGGGAGGTGCTTTCAATTGATTCACATCAAATTCTTCTGGTAATTTGGAACCTTGTTTGGCTAGCATAAGGGGGTATTTTTCCCCATTTCTTTCAAAAATATTTTCTAAACACTTATGGAAATTGGGGTCTTGTTTAACATGTTGGATATCTTCTTTGGTTATTTCTTCCCCGTCAATGTTGTTGAGTCCATGAAAAGGATTATCTTCAACCTATACCATGGTGTTATGTGTTTCACTATTTTTAGTTTTGGTGTTTTGATTCTCAATGATTGGAGTTTCAATTGTTGGAATTTCAATGTTCAGAGTTTCAATGGTTGGAGTTTCAATGTTTGGCTCTTCAATTTTTTGATTTTCAAGTCCTTTTTCCTTGATATTTTTTTTTTTGTAACCTTGTTTGAATGGGCATACAAGTGTTATAGTTTAGACTAAAATTTGATCTATGTTTTGGAAAAGTACAAAGGATTACAACTAAGTCAAATATAATGAAAAATTCTAATGAGACTAAGTTTGATTTGACTATGTAGCTTCATTTAATGATGAGAGGATGATAAATCTTGATGATGAAACTAGGCTTAATAATCGAAGGTGTGATAAATTTGATGATGTTGGTACTTTGTGATGTTAGATCTTGGTTTAGGTTCGAAAATTCCACTTGTAAAGGTCAATTTTAACAAGTTTGAATTCTAAGGTATCTAAGGAATGATCTTGGACTTTGGGAAAGTTTTGAAATTTTGATTCAAACTGTGAAACTAAAGGTAAATTTTCTTCCTAAATGAGGTACTCAAATCTTTGGAAAAGTTGTGGATTTTGACAATAATAAAATATGTATAATTTGGGATTGTTTTTGCAAGCCTTTTGTAGAAATTGAAGGCCAGCCTCTCTCTAAATTCGTAAAGTGTTGATAGAAATTTTTGGTGCTCTTTTGGACTAAGAGGCTTGGACTTTGGTTTTTAAATTTTAATCTTCCATGAAAACATTTGGTAACACACATGTTTAGACTCTATTTTACCTAAGGATTGGTTGAACACTGTTGAGAATTCCCAAGATGAGACTGATTGTCAAGCAAGAGATGAACCTAGGTCACTATTTTGTGTTTTGTAAAAGGTGACAAAACAAAGACAAAAGGTGCCACAGAATGTGAAAAAGGTGCAACATAATGGGAAAAAGGCACCAAAATAGAGACAAGAGGTGCCATAACAAATGTAGACTTGGTTTTTTGAAAGTTTCTTTGAAAATTTTCTTGGTTTTCCTAATTTTTCAATGGGAGACTTGGTTTTTTCACTAAATGCAATTTTGAATCAAGGTTTTCACTTTCGACATGTGACGTTTTGTTTGTTTTGAAAACACTTGGATAAAGATACATCAAACAATGTACACTCCTAAGGTTGTGAAAGACTGCATTCTTTTGGATTCCACATGAGTTTTACCCCAACCACACTTATTCTTAGTGGATGACTAAATGCTTGATCCCACTGGCTCCCCTCCACAACACTCACTTCTCGGGATAGCCAAGCATCAATACCCATGAATCTCCCATGGCATATTTCTCATCTCTACTAAAAATTGTGAGAATGTTGATGCCTTCACAATGAATGTTGCTGCACCAAAGAATAGATAAAGGTTTTTGGCCAAACTATAGCAAGGGTTTTAATGCGAGCATTCCATTCATGGGGGATAATCCATGCGAGGTAAAAGCACAGAGTTGTGTCACACTTTATAAAGGAAATGACCAACGTTGATCCAATTTTTAAACTTGAATCACTAAAAAGTGGCATATATGTTTTGAATTTTGAAATGTTGTAAACTAGTGAAATATGTATTTTTTTAGTATATTTTATGTTTCTATTTTAAAAATAAAATAAAAAAATTATTTTAAATTATTTTTGAATAAATTAAAATTATAATTTAGTTGCTAATAAAATGGTGAAAAACGTAGTTGCATGGGACATCAAACTTTTTATAGTAATTTTTTTTTTTCAAATTTTTTGTGTGTATTTATAACTTGAAATTTTAGTGCATGGATTTTTTTTTTCCAATTTTGATAAATATATACTTTTAAATAAATATTAAAATGTGCATGAATCAAAAAATAGTTGTTTTCATTAGACGTCGACTTTCATATTAAATATTTATCTAAAATGGAAAAAAAATTATACCATCTTAAAATAGATTCTTTTATCTAGTACATCATATTTTTCTCATTTTTTTTGAATAAGTTTTAGTATTTTTCCTTGGCATAGTAATCAACCTAATATTTTGTATAGATAACCTAGTTTTAGTAAAAATAAAAAATAAAATATAAAAAATAATTAAACTATTAAAATAATTATATTTTTGAAAACTACATTGATGGATCGACAAAATGGTATTTTTATATTTAAAAAAATAAATTATTTACATTATAGGAGTTATTGAAAGTTCATTTTTTTCAAATAATTTTATTTCATTGGTAAACTGGACTCAAAGTGGTGCTCCATATGTTTTTAGCCAACAATTTTCATTGAAAAAGTTGAGGAAGCATCTAGCTTAGCTAGAATGAATCTTACTAGATCAAATGTTTGACCAAAATTGATTTTTAGTTAGAAACACTTAAATTTAGTTGTGTTGATAAGTTGGCTAAAAGTGTGACACAACTTTGTGCTTTTACCCTACAACGAGAGACCATTGTTGCCCTTCTCGTCAAAACTATCCTCATGATACTAGCCTTTGTTCCAGTATCCACATTTATATACCGGTTGGAAGTTGCTTGGCTTTAGCATGTTACCGGTTGGGTCGTTCCTTTGGGTGAGTGTTTTTTCCCACAAGGCAAGCCTTCTAAAATAAATAAAAGCAAGGAATTATACCTATAGTTTGATCAATCTTTATTCCATATGAATAAAGAGAGAAAAAATGTGATATACTCAACTCACACTCTCACACAAAATTGAATGGGTCTAGATTTTTGGTCACCCAGTTAAGGGGAAAGCATATGCCTACCATCCATCAAGCGCAAAAGACATGGTGTTCATCAACCCTTTAATTAAGCTATGTTCCTAGCTTAACCAAAAGGAAACGTGGTGTTCATTAACCTTTTAATTAAGCTATGTTCCTATCTTAACCAAAAGGAAACAAATAAATCACTTCCAACCCCTACAATATGTTAGTAGTTTGATAAGAGTGTCTTTGACAAGCATTTTTGGGAAACTTGCAAAACAACAACACAAAGTATTAGCCTTTGGAAACTACAAAAGGTTCCAAAACAGAGACAAAAGGTGTCGAAACAAAGATAAAAGGTGTCAAAACAGAGACAAAAGGCACCAAAACAGAGATAGAGTAGCCCAAAATTGTGCAAAAGGTGCCATAGAATGAGAAAAAGGCACCAAAACAAAGACCAAAGGTGCCAAAACAAAGACAAAAGGCACCAAAACAGAGATAGAGCAACCTAAAATTGTGCAAAAGGCACCATAGAATGAGAAAAAGGTGCCAAAATAGAGACCAAAGGCGCCAAAATAGGTGCGAAAGGCACCAAAATAGGTGCAAAAGGTGCTAAAATAGGTGCAAGAGGCTCCAAAATGAGTGCAAGAGGCTCCAAGAGGCTCACGTTCAAACCTATGAATGTAAATTTTCAAGCATGTTAGTAATAAACAGGGCAAGGCCCCATGGTGGGAGCCATTTTGTGTGTGTGAAATGTGCAAAGTTAGTATCAACACAAACCTTAATGAAATGATTTATATTGAAAGATTCAAAGAAAAGTAAACTATTCTAAATTGCATCTTAATAAATATTTCAAGAACGTCTCATTTCCCTTTATTCCTAAGGATTTATTAAACCATTTGGCCCTCAAATTTCTATGAGCGCAATGGTTGTTAAAATGACTACTTAGGAAATGAGATAACATTCAACATGCAAGCCAATTTAATGCCTACATGAAACTATGTGCAAACAATGATGATGAATGCTATGATGAGTGAAGGATGATGTTGATGATAAATGAACAAGTGGAGGTGGATACTATGGTATTGATCTATATGATTCTATGCATGATTCTACATATGCTCAAATGCAAACTTAAAATGAACTAATCTAGAATGCAACTATGGTGCAAGATGGATGATAAAATGCAACTATGAAGCAATATGTTAATCTAAGATCTAAATATGATGTAAAACATGAATTAAAGACTAGCTATAAGACTCCAAAAATGCTCCAAGCTCCGATGATAAAGCTACATGATAACTTTACTTCAAATGTGGATGCAAAATACAATGCTCAGGGGTTGTATTTATAGCCTTTTCCAAGCATATAGTGAGGTGGCAATAATCAACGGTCTAGATTCGAACAAGAAGAATGGATGGTGAAGATGAAGAGAATCAAGATGTTGTCCCCTTGAACAAAGACAACATGTCATTTGAATGGAAGAATCTCTTGAGCAATGGGCAACATGCCATTTGGATGGAAGATTCAAGTGTGAGAAGATAAGACCATGTGCTTCCAAAATTGGTGGAAGTGTGAGAGGAATAAGTCATGTGCTTCAAAATTGGTGGAAGTGTGAGAAGAATAAATCATGTGCTCCAAATTTGGTGGAAGTGTGGGGGGAATAAGCCATGTGCTTTTTGAAATGAGTGGAGGATAATTCTAATTAAAAATTAGAGTTATTTATTTTCATGTGACCTTGGTGAGGTGGCACAAAACATTGTAGACATGTGCTCAAATTCCTAATTGAGATTAATGATGATTAATTAAATAAAACAAGCTTATGGAAATTTATTTATTTAATTAATTTGGAAGAATATGATTTAGATTTGAAGAATTAGAAAATGAACAAGATAAATAAATTGAGGATTTATTTATATGTAGTTGAAATATTAATTAAATAGCTAGTATTTAATTAATTAAATGTGATGACCGATTTTAGGTGTATATAAGAGGTACTTCCTCCTCTTCTAAGATTCAAATCTAGATGAGCTCTCCTCAACTTCTTGTCTATCAATGGGTCTTGATTGAACTTTCTCAAGTGTAGAAGGAATTTTAATAACATCTTCATGTTTGCTTTCTTCTGGCTACAATGTAATAGAAGAAGGCTTAGTTTCTCTAAAAATAATACTTCTACTATATATTACCTTTTATGCAATAGAATCCCAAAGCTTGTATCCTTTCACACCATAACTATATCTGATGATACATTTGATTGCCTTGTTCTCCAATTTTGTTTGCTCCTCCTTTGGAACATGTGCATATGCCTCGCAACCAACAACTCTAAGATGTCGTAATGAAGGCCTATGACCTAACCATGTCTCTATAGGTGTCTTATCAAAAAGAGCTGAAGTAGGAGACCTATTAATCAAGTAGTTTCAATAGCTTCAACCCAAAATGTTTGTTTTAGACCAGCACCACTCAACATACCCCTAGCCTTCTCCATCAGTGACCTTCTCATTCTTTTTACAACTTCATTCTATTGTGGATAATAGAGTTATATTTTTTCTATGAATACCATAATCTCTATATAATCTATCAAAATAATTAGAGAAAAATTCACCACCATTATCAATCCTCAAACATTTTATTTTCTTTCTAGTCTACAACTCAAGCATTTCTTTAAATCAACTAGAAAATTCAAATTTACTCTTTAGAAAGTATACCCATGTCCTTCTATAATCATCAATAAATGAAAAATAATGTGGATTTTCCAATTGAAGGAACATCTATAGGACTAAACACAATAGAATAAATAAAATATAATTTACACCACAATATTTATGAGAACTTCAATAAAACTGAACTTGGTTTAATTTAATATAAATACAATGCTCACATAAATCAAATTCAAGATTACAATCAAACAAATCCTTTTCTCCAAGTAGCTTTGGTTCAAAAGAAAGAGCACCCTTGGTTAGGGTGTGTGTAAGAAGTTGATTCCACTTTTTTAGCCAAAAAGTGGGAGTGTTTTCCCTGATTTTTAGAATTTGTCACATTTGACCTTAAAATTTGAAGCACTTAGAGATGTAATCTTAAAAAATGTCACTAATCATAAAATGTAGTACTTAGAGTCTAGTTTCCAAATATGTAATTTATTTTAATACCCAAATGATACAAATTTATTTTCAATAGGCATTTCTAAAAAGCACTATTTAAAAGTCACTTTTTTATTACCATACCATGCACTATACGTCATGCATATTATGACCAAAATAATCATATTTTTCTAAATCCTTTGGGGAAAAGTTTTGTAACTCACTAAAGCATGTTTTTGATGTTTTTTTTTCTAATTTTTTATTGAATTTTGTGTTAATTTTTTATTGGCCATATTTGTTGTTTTGAAAATTGTCATGTATGTCATGCATAAGATGACCTTAACTTATCATTTTTTGAAAAAAAAATCAAATTGAAAATAATTTTCTAAAGTATGTTTTCATACAATTCATTTTTTTTAAAAATATTTTAATTAAGATTTATTAAAATACTAAAAATCCTTGATATTTCAAGTTTATGGACCAATTTCATTATAAATTAATTGAAAATAGAAAAAATAGTCCAATTATAAAAAAAATTACATATTCAAAATCTACAGTATCTCATCTATAATGGGTTTTAATTTCGTCAAAAAAATTTGCAAAAAAGGGTCTTCAGACATGTCTAAAGTCACTATTTTCTTGTGACATTGACATGACCTTCAAGTTGTAAGTCAAACAAGGTCCAAAGCTTAGGTTTAGGTCCGCAAGTGTTTTTCTTGAACCGAAAAACAAGGCAAAAACCCAACCAAAAAATCAAATTTTAGGAAACAGGATCCCATTTCATAAGAAAATTAAAAAATTATGCTTTTATGGAATGTGATCCCATTTTACAATTACAAAATGGGATCCCATTTATTAAAAGAATTAAAAATATATGTGCTTTTATGAAAAGGGGTCCTATTTCATAAAAGCATTAAAAAAAAATTAATGAAATTGGAACCTGTTTCATAAAAGCATAAAAAATTAAAAAAAAATTATGAAACAGGATCTCATTTTTGCCTCAGGGCTCCAAAGCAAAATAGGATATTGTTTCATTTTTCCCAAATTTTGGTGTTTTCTAATTTTGAAACTTCCACCTTAAGTGGACTCAACTTTGTGCTTTCACCTAGTACCCAAAAGCCATGACTATCTATTGAAGAAGAAACCCTCACCTCTTCCATAGACTTTCTTTTCACAAATGTACTATTGCACTCAATAGTGCATGAATCAATATTATATAATGTTCCATATCTAACACCTCTAGCAATCAACATATCACCTCTAACCATCTTGCATCTTGTATTAGAAAATACTACCTACACATCCACATCTATTAGTTTTCTCACAAATAACAAATGATGTGCTAATCCAAGGATATGCAACACATGATTAATCTATTTTAATATTCTTCCATAAGGAAACTTAATTTTAAATTTACCACAACCAATAATATTTAAATTAGAATCATCACCCAAGTACACCTTACCTCCATCAAGTTCTTCATATTCAAAAAACCAATCTCTATAAAAGGTCATATGAAAAGATGCACCTAATTCAATTAACCATGCATCATTACCTACACAAGTTGCCAAAGTTGAAATGAATGCATTACCATATTCCTTCTCAAAATTAGAATCATATTCAAATCTCTTATTTTTCTTCTTTTTTTCTTCTTTACAGTCCTTACAAACATGTCCAGGCTTACCATAGTTCCAACAAATAACTTTAGACTTTCTAGGAGATTTAGATCTCCCCTTGGACTTGGATTTTTCATGCTTCTCATTATTCTTTCCTTTTTACTTAGGTATTCCATGAAAATTTAGGGACTCCTTGTCAGTCATGATGCCTTCCTTCTCATCTCTTCAAAAAGAAGAGAACCCACCACATCTTCAGTCTTCAATATAACAGAAGTACACCCAATAGCCATAACAAGATAATCCCACAAATCAGACAAAGAACAAAGCAATATATTTTACATTTCTCCTCCCCATCCATTTTGACACCAACTAATGCCAATTGATCCAGCCAAATATTGAATGCTTCCATGTGGTCTATGATTCATCCACCCTCTTCTATTTTCAAGGAATATAATTTCTTCCTCAAGAAAATCTTGTTGACTAAATATTTGGCTTGATACATCTCACCAAGCTTCTTCCATAGTTTTTGTGTAGAGGTTTTCTCATGTACATTATTTAAAATAGAGTCTACCAAGTGTGATATGATTAGACCCTTGATTTACAATCCATAGCATGATATTCAATATCCAAATTAGTATCAGTAGGCCTTAAAAATTTCTCGTCAATAGATCCACAGATCTTGATCTATCAAAAGATCCTCCATCTTCAATTTCCACATCTCAAAATTATTTCCAGAAATTTTATCAACCTCTATTCTCCCTGATGAGCTTGCCATCTAAAAATTATTGTAACAAGATCACAAAGTGTCTTTTGCACAAGCTCCCACTCAAATCTAGATTAGTTCAAAAAACTCAACAACCCACAACTAAAACCAAAGGTGATCAGGCTTTGATACCACTTCTAAGGAAGATAAGGTAGTGAAACAACTTCTTACACTAATCTTGAGACGAGAATAATGCAAAACTTTACAGATCTTTATTAGTTACAAAAACTTAAATAGAAATAAACATAAATACCATGCATACCACAACTCATGATTTATGTGGGAAAACCCTTTCAAGAGAAAAAACCCACACTCCAAAAGTCACCCAATATATTATTCAAAAATCACAAAGATTACAATATACTTGTAGAGCAAGCTTCTCATAGGAGTATCACCACCAAAGATCCAGAGACAACACAACCACTCTTAGAATCTCAAAATACATCACAATACTACAATCATAATACAACGCCCTCATAAAATAGGGTTAAATTCTAGGGCAAGATAAGCTAACAAAATATCTACCATTAGATATAAAACCTAATAATTAATAGTCCAAATTTAAAATATATCATTAATTTAATGTGTTGGTCATTTTGGAGTTTTTATTAACAAAAAAAGTTAACATGCATCCCACTCCTCCCCTCCACCCTATGCTCCCATTATATATTACACCTATCATTGTAACTAGGAAATATATATATATATGTGTGTGTGTGTGTGTGTGTGTGTGTGTGTGTGTGTGTGTATGTATGTATGTATGTATGTATGTATGTATGTATGTATGTTACAATAATTATATAAAATTGCAATATTGAGACACATTTTTCCAAAAAATTATGCTACACAAACCTATTGATGTGTGTGAAAAGAATTTCGTCCTCATGTACATCAAATATAAATTTTTGATACTTTAGTAAAGTTGAGAAAAAAGTTAATTATTTTCTTGACCCATTTTTGTTGTTGAACATCTCCAATTCTACTATGTTGGTCCCAAGTGAAACAATCAAATTCAAGCACATCATCATCCCTAACACAAGAGATCATATCTTCAAATTGAATAAAAATGTCATACTCAACCTTGCTAATCTCAAGGACAATAGGAAACCAACATTCTTGACTATTATATATATTGATTCATATTATATCTAGACACAAAATTTAGAGCCATGAGACACTTTGGGTGAGGAATTAAATTCTTCATGTTGTCTCACTATTTCAATTTCTTTTTGGTGATTTATTTTGACACATTAACTCTTAAGTCATATTATCTTTATTCTATTGTTATTTAGTTAATTAGGTCAGCCTAGGGCTTATATAGGGTTATCTAAGTTAGCTTTGTGTTAGCCTAAGCATAAATAAGGTATATATATGAGATAGTGATTCTTATTTCATCATCATATTGCCAATTGTGTTCTCATTGGAGATATTTGGAGGTTTTTCCTCTCAACGTAGCTTGTTATTATCAATTTTTATCAAGTATTTACAACATATTCCTATATTATTCTTCTATTGTGAAATTTATTTCATTACCATTTTTTCAAAAATCAAACCCATGGCACAATCCATCCTCCATGTCCATTATTTCAACAACATCATCTTTATGGTTTTATTTTTGTGTGTATTTGTGTTGATGTCATCCTTGTCTACACAATCACCATTACCAGCCTCAAAATTAAAAAAAGGGAATAAAGAAAGGTAAGATATCAAATAAGAAAAAAATTATTCACCACTTTTATCAAAAACCACTATATATTCTATATAGTCTACTATAGGATTTGATTCCTCTACAAAAATTATGCTACACACATATTCTTCATTATTCATATTGTCATATGATTAGCAAGGGAAAACTTCCCATCACCAAGATATAAATAATCATCAATCTCATCAATATGATCAAAGAATAAAAATTTATATTGAATAGCATCACAAAAATCACCCTCATCTAGCACTTGGTTATTACTAGAAACCTTTCTTTCATTCCAATTCATTAGGATGGAATCACCCTGTACTTGTTCCTACCTTAGCACCCCTTCTTGACATGATTTAACCTATTGTCCTAAAAGTGGTGCTACACTTTGAACTGTCAAAGCTTGGTCTTGAATCAAATTATTATGTATTGGAACAATATCTTTAGAAGAACTCATAGTGGTTGGGTTTAATGAACTCACAAGCCTTGTATAGCTCAAATAATTTTGAGCTTAGAAATTTCTTTGATATGCCTACTAGTTTGATTAGTTGTAGTTGTTATATAATTTATAAGGAATTTTATTTTGGTTTTTCCCTCTTTAAAGCTACTAGCTCATTTCCAAAACTTTGTAACAAAATTTTGACCTCATATAGCTCATTGGAAGGAGTAGCACAAATTTTTGGTTGGTTGATTTTAGGAATAGGTGCCAAGTTGGGCTAGGTGGGTGCAATTTATATGAATAGAGGCATTGGGAGCCTTATGACTATTTTTCCAGCTTGGATCAAACATTTTTTCTTGTAGATAAACATCATAATAATTCAGTAAGGTCATTTCTCTCATAAATTGAACCCCCCTGGTTTGAGCAAACCCCCCTTTTCCCTGATTCTAGCTCTCTGCCACCAAAAGAATAAAAAAATTTCCCCTTTGAAGCTCAGGTTGAGGACGAAAATTGAGGAGACTTCATGAACCCAACTAGAATTAGGTAGTCCTTGGAATGAGTTATCCAATGACTATAATTTTAATATTTTTTGGATTTATTATCTATTTGTTTTCTTAGTTTTATTAAACTAAAGATTATAAAAAAAATGAAAAATATGAGTGCACTAGATATTGAAGTCCTTGATCCAACAAAAAAAAAGAATTTTGATACATAAAAAAGAAGTTACACATTATACAATCCACCTATGTCTGAATTGCAATTAGTTTCCCTCTGAAACTTGATTAAGGAAAAAATACTCAATAATTTAACACTATCTAACCAAGTGGAAGCACTAGATGTCGAAGTTAAAAATTTAAATTTGAAAGAATTAGATTTTTATCCTTCATGGAGAAAAAGTTATGCATTATACAGTGAGCATCAGAGCATCAGTCCTTAAAAATGTTGTTTTCTTAAAAAAAACTAGTTTTTGAGGGAGATGGAAAAAGAAGTGCAATCTGATTCCAAAAAAATTGAAAAAATATATTTAGAATCTACAGAAAAATTTTCACAAAACTCTAGTTTCCATCATCTTCAAATTCCTCACAATTTAGCTGCTATAGGTACCTGAAACTCGAGATTTAGTTAGAAAAAATTATTTTAGTGTCCAGTTTGGCCAAAAATTGTAAACCACAATTGTGGGATCACCCTATCACTATTCAAGGACCTTAGATAATATAGGAAATAAATGTTAGGAGAAGGTTCACCAATATAGAGGTTTTATCCTAGGTTTCTTGGAATCTAAAATTAAATTCCACCATCAAATCATAAGGATCTCTTTTGATGGTAGTCAATTGTTCTATCAAGGATAAATGGTCACTCTCATCCTTGAACTATGGGTAAATTTTCTCTCCTGATTCATCTTATTCATGAATTAAATTAGGTTGCAACCCTCTATATCATTGTAGGGATTTCCATTTTAAATAGGTTGAAAGAATTATAATAGCTACATTATATCCTCAATGATATTATGAATAGAAAATATATTCACAACATCTTGGATGTGTTCTATAGGAGATTCCTTTTAAAGTTACTACTGGAATATCATCCATGTGAGTTAATACAAGGGGGTTGTCTCCATTAAGGGTGGAAAAGATCTAGTTTCTCATCTGATCCATATTTGGGTATGAAATAATTTCCTATTTAGCTAGGAAAAGCCATTGGTATCAGTTGTAAAATATTCCCTTAATTGGATTTTTTAATATTATGAAAGTTGTCTACACATTTTTTTCTTCTTACTAAAGATAAAGGTAACTCTAAAGATTTTGAATGCTTACCTTTACATTATGTACTAGTTTGTATCTTTGGAATGAATTATTATCATGGTTTGAAACCAAGAGACTAGAATCACTAGTCATGGATGATGAAATTTTGAATCACAAATAGTAACAATACAATGAAAGTACAAAATTCACACTTCAACAACTACTTCAACAAATCTCAAAATCTTGGCTCAGAATTTAGAATCTAGATAACAAGAAAAATCATCATAGTTAAGATCTTGATTTACTCCATTGTTGGTTTCTCTTCAAAGTAACATACTATGAAAGAACAATAATGATATGATGCAATGATAATGATAAATGCTCAAAGATAAATGATACTTAATGATTGATCATTCTTGATAATTCTAAGAATTGATTATGAGAGTGCTTTATAGTTTTTTTGATAACAAAAGTGTTAGGGGGTTTGAATGAAATAAAATATTCTTATTTATATGCACTTCACTTGATATTTGATCAATGGTGGAGATTAATTTGCAAGATCAACAGATAGGAAAATTTAACATAGGGTAGGACCTATAACTTAAATTTGATGAAGGAGGGAAAGTTGGAGGAATTAAATAAATAAATTTAAAATGATAGTTGGAGAAATAAATAAATATTTATTTATTTATTTTAGAAGAAAGTATTAATTTATTTAAAAGAGGAGTGTTAGCTAATTAAATCATTTTTGAAAATTATTTAATTATAGAGGAAAATAAAAGTTTGAATTTAATTAATGTTGGATAAAAAATAATGACTAATTAATTAAATAATTTAAAATTATTTTATTAATATAAATATGCTAAAAATATTAAGATAATTAAATAATTAAAATTTATTTAATTATTATGGATGAAAAGAGGAAATATTAGCTTAATTAAATAATTTAGAATTATTTAATTAATTATAGGTAGAAGAAATGATAATGATAATGATGGCATGCTAAGATGAAAATGCATTAGTCATTTTTAGGTGTCTACAACAAGTTCCTATATATTGTTTCCAATGGTTGTACCACCAATATTCTTAGTAAAATGGTATAGATCTCATAAAACTAGTCCCATCTAACATTTTAGAAATTATTTTCAATTGGATTTGACCATTTTTAAAACATAGTGTTAAACTATTTAAGGATACAATGGGAATTATCCCAATATGTGGGACCTTGTTGTTGAGATTAAACCTCCAAAGAAGGCCAATTCCTTTCCAAGCGTTGATGCAATGTGTTGATCCAACCTAACATATAATACACAAAAATATAACCCTATTCTAATTAGTTGCAAGGGAAAAGGAAGAGAGAAAGTGCAAATGAAAATGTAGTGATGCACCAAGACTTAGTTGAGTTTCCTCATTTCTCGCAATAGCATAAAGAACTAATAAAATTGTTACAACTCACACAATTCTCAATTATGCATTTCATATGAGTTTATATGAAGGTCAAGGTTCAAAAATCACTAAGTGGGAAGAGAGAATCCATAAATATCTCAAGTGTAAACAAATAGTACACAACATACATCTATCAAAAGCAGCAAAGATCATTCATGCATGGAGGTAATAATATTAAACATAGAAAGAGAAGTGAATCATACACAAACAAGGTAAAAAATGAGATATACATAGAATACAAGGATAAAGAAGAGGTGAAACAACAATTTTCATTAATTCTAAGGAATTGAGCTAATTACACTATAAAAATTGTAGAAATGTACAAGAGAAGAACTCTTCTTTTTTTGTCACTAATTTATAAAATAAGAAGGAACACTTTAAAAAATGAGGCTTGTAGGACTTTTATTAACCTAAAGATACATGCACAAGTTGGTAGAAATCCATGGCATGTTTCACAGAGCAATTCATACCCTAGTTGTTATTTCTATTAATACTCTATACAAATACATCCTTTCAAAATATGATTTGATCAACTAGGAGACATGAAATAAAATTATTTTTACCCCCCATAATACCTCTACATTAATGGTTCATGGGGTTGAGTGTAGAAATCAAGAAAATTTCCCAAGAAATCTAACAAAACAATGGCCTAAAGATGGCCTATCAATCTTCAAGTCTATAAATGATAATTATAAGTGAACATCACTTCCCTCTATTGCTATGTGACAATATACATTTAGAATGATTTATGAGTTCCATTAGATCTAATGTGGTGGTTGGAGGTGATTGAAATGCATTAATGGTGAAAGTTTGGAAATTTTGGTGCTTTACAAGATTTTAAAGTGAAATTAAACTTTTGTAGGAGTTTACATTTGAATTGAACCTATAGAGAAGTCCCTCAAATTTGGACCTACAAATAAATCCAACAAAAACAAACTTTCCAACCTCTAATGTTTTGGTGTCTAGTTTAGATGAGAAGGTTTGATGATGACATTAACAAAAGGTCAATATGGCATTATCATGATATCATCATGGAATAGGGTTTCTCAAGATGTGATGACATCAATAGGTTTGGATGATGTCAACATGACATCAACAAAGTGGGATAGTGGGAGCATTCAAATGGTCTAGGTGTGCAAGGAAGTCCAACTAAACTAATTAGGATATAGAACTTTGAAAGGTTTCACTTAATTGGAAAAGGAATCTCTCCAAACAGATAATGACATAAACATTATGTAATCAAGGGTGGATGACATAATCACAAAAAGGATTTCAATAAAATGTAACTAAAGTAGTTTGGAATGCAACATTGAAAGGTCAAGTTTAGTTGGTGAAAGAATCTTCAAGAAAAGGGATGATGTTAGTTTGACATTAGATAAGTGGCATGTAGAATTTTCTATGTTAACGTGCCTTATGAACAAGTTAATAATCTAATTTAGATGGTCATGGACTTCCAAAACATTTTGAATTATCCTTATAAATGGTTGAATGTGGAAGAAACTAAGTGAACAAGACACTTAACTTTTAGAATTTTTAGTTCAAATGGAGGCTATATTTACAAAAAGGATTTGCATGTAGAGAAATGAGTTGAAGTAGATTTGTAGAAAAGGTGAAGGGGACTACATTTGTGGGAAAATATAACTAAATCAAATACTTCACTTTTGAAAGGAGAATTTCAGATGGTGGTTGGGTTCCCACAAGCTTCATACTTATATAAACTTTTAAATTTGGCTTATGAGCCATCAATTGTGGGGGAAATTAAATAAACTAGTTTTTAAAATTTCCATAAGTGCAGTTTAGATGGGTACCAATTTTCTATGGGAAAGGACCTTTATAGGAAAAGTGAAGTGAAGAAGACTTTGAGAGGAAAATTAAGTGAACTAGATGTTTAGATTTCAAAATGTATATTTTGCTTGGAAATTAGACCTCTGTGAACACCAAGTTTTGTGGGACTTTCTAGCTAAACTTAGCTTGCCAAAGGACCATGGGAACTAGCCTTTGGACCATTTGGAATAGTGAAACCCACAAGTGATTATCTCCTTTTCCTTAAAAAATTTAGAGAAACTTTCAAAGGGACCAAGCCTAAGTTTATCTACACTCGATTCACTTATGATAAAAATTTAGTGGAAAGTCGTGCCCAAATTTAACCCCTTCTAAAAGAACATGACTATTTGAGCCTTGAACTCAAACAATTGAACAACAATTACTTTCACATTTATACTAATGCATGGCCTATCATTCCCTTAGTGTGTATGTGTTTGTTTCAAGTGATGTTTTTTCTCATTCGACATCCCTATATTATGTGATGTCATAGTACCATGAACACAATGTTACATGTTTCATGATTATAACATCCTTTTCAATGCCTTATTGTCTTTAATCATCACTCTCTCTCTCTTTCGTTAAAACACATTGCATTATTTGCATCGTGAAATTATTTTAATGGAGGGTTATCATTGCACAAACCTCACTTTTGTGATCTCTAAAGAATTGGTCATCTTTACACTCTTAGAAATGTTGGCAACATATGAGCCATCTATCATAATGCAACTTGCTAGCATGTGGATCCTTGTGTGTCCTACACTTTTCATGGTCATCCTACAACATAGCTTGTAGTGTTGATGGTTGATCAAAAGCATTGCATGGAATCTAGCATAACACAACTTGTTAGCTATACTTGGTATTTCTTCTAGAAATATATTTCTAGGAAATACCTCTTTTATTCATCTTCTTAATGCTCCTTAAATCTCTTTTCTCTTCTTTCTCATGTTTTTCTTTGTATTCTTGTTGTGTATGTTTTTTTGTACTATATTTTTCTTCATAAATGATATATTTTCTAGTTAGTATATATTCGATCTAACATGTTTGTTTTATGATTTTTTTACGTAATGAATGTATATTGTATAAAATATTTTGGGTATTCTATAGGAATTCATTTTGTGGGCATATTTACCTCATTGTAAGACTATGCATCCCCTACAATATCTTTGAGTAAAATTTGTGATTTATGTAATTACTTTAGCATGCATATTTAGTATAAATCATATGTTTGCTAAAGTGGGGGAAAATATAGTGTCAAAAATTGCATACCTTACAATTTCACATGGCATAATCTCTTCACTCTAGTATCCTAATATAGAGTTTCTTACATATAAATTTTCAACACTATGGTTATGTATTTATTGCATGTTTTGATGATCTTTAAATTTTTGAATCCAAATTTCTCCAAAAAAGAGCACAACATGAAGATGTCCATGTGAAATTTTAGCATCCCAAAAAAATTATGAACCTATTGGTCATTTGAGCATTACTTTTTGTTAGTCTCATTGACAATCAAGAAAGTAATGGCTCTATATGTGATCTAAATTACCCTTTTTTTCATTCGCATTCAATCATCTTGGAAACTTTTCTTGAAGCTCCAACATGTGATGAATCTAGAAAATTTCACACTATACCAAACTTCTATCTTAGCCATTTTCATTTTAAATTCAAGCATTTTACTTTGTATTTCAAGATATATCAAAAATATCATTTATTCATGGAAGTAGAAATAGAAAAATGGGGGTTTGACTAAGGCAAGCCCCTCAATAACCAACTAGTAATTTGATCTCTTTGTTTGTATGTTTTGTTGGAGAATAAGTAGTTCAATCCTCCCCTCCTACTTTCAATCTTTATAAGGATATGGAGATTCTTCAAGTATGCTTTGGACAATACAAGTATTGCATCCTATGCAATCCATACTTCTTGTATCCTTTCATTCCATGAATCATTCACTAACTTGAGCCTTGAATCTATTCTCTCCATAATGCAAACCTCACCATTCTAATTCAAATTAATACTGGTGAACATTCCCAAAATGATTTTAGCGTGTACTTTATAATATATATATATATATAATGGGGAATTTTATTCCTATGTACCATAATCATTGTAGTTCACATTATGAAACCCATTAATCCAATAATCCTTACATCTATTACCTAAGCAATCCATTGTCCTTTCATCCTTATTTCTAGAATTAGTTATCCCTAACATCATTTCCAAGTCTCCAATCCCAAGCCTCTAATCCTAAGCAATCACAATATAATCCATCCAAATGTACACAATCCCAATCCATGTAATATTTCTAAAAAATCTAGTGCATCATCCAATGTATCCAATATTTTTATTCCTATCCTCACTATAAACCCTAATCCACTTTACTCAAATTATCATCATCAAGATATATTGTTCCTTATCCTTACTTTTTACTCATCATAAAAATGCCATCATCAAGATAGATCATTCCCAATATTTACATTATTGTTTATCATCAATAATGCTATCATCATCACCAATCAACCAATTAGTTTTTAGCTTGACTAGGGGTAACATCATATTTTTCTTTGTTTTTTTGTGAATGTATGCTTGCTTGTTTGTATGCATTATCATTTTTCTTGCATATGTATCATCATCCTTGTAGCATCTCATCATAATGATAACATGGTTTGATACATAATATGATTTCTTATGACCTCTTCCTTCAAGTTATTATTTTTTATACTTTACACATCATCACCCTAGCCCATATACCTTAGTGCATAATGTAAACTGACATCAAATTTCTTGAACTATCTCATAGTGACTATCCTAATCTATCCATCCTCTCTCTCCATCCAAATCCATCGAATTATCCTAATCAATCCATCCAATCATATTCTTCAATCCCTTCATCCCTTTGAGAGCATGCCCATTTTCTTTAAACCCACCTATCTACTTGAAGGGGCATAATTGCCAATGACTAGATCATCCTAACACTAATCCTATCTCTTCCAAAGCCACTTAGTTGTATTCTTCTTTGAAATGACAATTTCATCTAGTTGCAATGTCATCGCAAAGAACCTGATAAAATGTAGGCACTTATGATTCTCCACACTTGACCACAATCATTTTTATCCTATTATAATGTTAATTAAATATATTAAATTATTTTATTGAGATTTCCAATCATTATTTAAATAAAATTAGATCATGTGTTTAATTAATTTATCATTTGTCCACCTTTCCTCTGTAATCCACGTTTGCATAAATGAATTCACATTTATTTGATTGATTTTATCCGTCTTTTCTTGTCTTCAAAAAAATAAATAAATACAAACTATTTATTTAATCTTCATCCTTTGATCAAATCAAATCAATCTCGACCATCCAAATCATCTTGATCCTTTTTTCTCTCCAAGTGGACCAATCACAAGGTGCCACTTGGAGGCTTCTCCTTCCTCTAAATCTCTCAAGAATCCTCAACCATTGATCTCTTGTATCAACCTCAATCATTAATCAATCATCTTCTCAATCTATAAACCAAACCTTTTCCCAATCCAAAGGTGGGGTTTTATGAAAAAAAAATCATGCTACTAGTTTGAAGAAAAACCTATATATAATAAATCATATATCTTTAGCACAACTTGTGTGTAGAACAAGAGCTTTTAGGAGGTCTTTTACTAGGCTTCTCAACTTTAGTGCAATACCTCTTAAGCTCTATTAAAGGTGCATGCAATTGTAGAATATGATTTTATTTCATTGTTTAATTCGTTTTTTGCATTCTACATCTTTATTATACACACATCGATATATAAAGAGTCTATGATCATGAATCTAAGTCAAATAAATGACATTGAACTTTATAGATGAGAGGATAAGTATAGATTTGGAGACATTATTAAGACAAAAAGATTACATTTTCAAGGTAGAAAGACAAAATAATCTAGAATCTTCATAAAGATGCTTATTCTTCAATGATAAAGTTAAATACCCCTATATACTTCATTTATATCCAAATATAATAATACAATTATCTAAATTTTTATTACCTAACTATCATTAATTAATTAAATCTGATTTGTATTTATCTATATACATTTAATTAAATATAACTAAATTAATCTTTAAAAATGTTTGTTTCCATTTTTACAAATATAAAACCATTTAAATCCAACCTTAAAAATTTACAAAATATTGTTGAAAAAAAAAATTGATCTTCAACTCGAAACATACAACATTACATCAACTAAAAACATTCAAATATAATTTGTACACTCTTGGGAATATCATAGAATATTTTAGAACTAGTATGGAAACATTCATCTTATAATAAATACTTCAATACAATCAAAGTCGTGTAGAAATAAGAAACTGCACGGTGGCATCCACACTCCACATAGCGGCACGAAGCGCGGAGGTTTTAATTTCGGGAAGTTAAGGTAGCCACTTTTTCAAACCTTATTTACCGCTACAAGTCATAGCTCAATAATAGCTATAAGTTAAGACAGGTGCAATAAAGGATAGCAAGCTTACATTTAGGCTTAGCCCTATTTTGATGGTGCATCTGACGGCTATCACCAAATCCATCAGACCCGTTGTTGGGCTTCAGCTTATCTTTCCCAAGGCTGGTGCAGGTTATCCCTACCATACAGAGCAATGAATTCCCTTTTTTTGGATGATCTACTTATATTTATACCTTGTTATGCCTTAAATGTTGTGCCCTCACGCCCATTTCACTTTATGGACTTGGTTCAGCTCTTCATTCCCCTTGGTTGTTGGGCATTATTAGTTTTCATTACTTTTTCTTTTCATGTCCAGAGTATCACTTCAGTTTCATTTTTCCTTTGTCATTCACTTATTTTTCAATCTTACAATTATGTTTTACTTATCTTGCACCTCAATATTTGACACTTGCATTGACATATCATTATAACGGGAATCATGGATTTGCTCGTCTATTGTGCTCATCTTGTTATATCTTTAGTATTATATTTTTAGTGGGGGAATCGTGCATTCCTTTATACACTGGGTCTTCATAGACATACTTTTCACATTAGAAGAATAATATTCATGCTTTTATACATTGTGCCTTCATGATCATAGATTTTACGTTTGGAAGCATCATGTTTTCCCCTTTATACATTGTGTCTTCATATCATGTTTTAACATTAGAGGCTTCATGAATTCAACCTTCACTAACACTAATTTTACATTTAAAAAATCATGTTTTCCTTCACAAATTAGTTTTTTCGACCTATTCTCACTAGAGATATATCTTACCTATACCTTTGTGTGCTTATGGTTTAATATATGATTCAAATTCCTATCCTTAATTCCATACTTAATGCTCTTTCCTATCGAAGGCCATAACACCTTTTATTTCCCATAATGTTGGGGTAACCAACCTACCATTCTCGATGCTATCTACATCTCCTATGTAAGTACCATGTCTTATAATTTTATATATTTACATTCTCATTACATAATGCATTCATTTTTGTTATTACTTTACATTTAAGTATATGCTCAAATGTTTATCTCTAAGTTACATTTTGATAATGGAACCCAAAATTAGGCATACTTAGTTGTAGAGTCGATTGAGGGTTTTAGGGCTTATATGGAGCATGTGGCAGCATTCACAATTTTTATCTTTACCCCTCTTTATACGAGTAAACCTACATTCCTATGAAGTTGGGTCATGACGTAAGGCCCTATTCGTCACTTTTCATTGAGTAGGGGAAAAGAAAAAAAAGACAAGTTTAGGGTTCCATTATTCCATCGTTAGGGGAGTCCCCATTGTTAGTTGTAAATGGGTAATATTATTATATGAAAAGAAGTCTTGTTTGTTTGTTTGTTTATATAAATTAGAAATTATAAAGTAAAATATTAAATAAAGAAAAGAGAGGGCAAATATATTTACGAGAGGCATTATATAGTGAAAGCAACAAGTCTGTGTCAATAAAAACTTAGCAAATTTAATTTGACGTCTTTGGTGAAGGCTAACTTCATTTTATGTTTAAATAATTATTAATGAATCGTCACTGTAAAAATATTTGTAGCCACTTTTAAAAATAAAATAATGTAAAGAACATGAATGGCGAATAAACATAAACTTCAATAAAGCGAATTTTGTTTTTTCGGTATCAAGGAAGCTTTGTTCGTAAATGTGGTAATGTGAATAAAACTGTTTTGTAACTGCCTTTTGCATGGATTGTAACTCCTCTTTTTTATCCAATAAATCACCTATAATGGGAATTTCTTCTATTCTATGTTATTTATTTTCAGTTTTCTAATATACTTTCCAAAAGAAATGAAGTTTTTTCAATTACTAATGAGTTTTCCAAATCTTTTTGGTGCATTCATTGTCTAATAGCATAGCCATGGTTGGTGAAAACACAATGATCTGCACAAATGTTGAAATGGAAATGGTAGAGGAGTATGTAGAAGTTGTTTCAGAAATCATACCCATAAGCATTAGACAAGCTCTTCAGGAATGTGATAAATAATTGTAGTGATTACAATTATTTTTTTCTAAAACAATCCAATAATCTATTTTATTGTGTTAACTTACATGTGTTATTAGGGTTAATTTTTTTAGCCCGTTGATGTTATTAGGGTTATTGTTATTAGGTTTTCTCTTTGATTCTAATAGTTAGAGGGTAGGAATTTTTTATTCTTGAGGCAGGAATGGTGACACCTAATTTTAGTCGCTCTTTTTTTACAGAAGAGTTCAAAGAATTCAAAGCCTCTTAGCATTTTTCTTCTTTCCAAGGTTTCAATTTATCCCCTAACTTATTGTGTTTTGTTTGGTAAATTTTTTTTTTTAGAATTTGTTTCGCCTACCAATGCTATTTCAATATTTTACATTTTTTTTTCAACTTTGTTCTCTTTCCTTTCAATCTTCAAAAAATTTTGATGCATTATGAGGATTTTAAACTGTCACAAGCTTAGTTTTGTGGTGTAAGAACAATAACAAAGAAAGATTTCTCTATTACTCATTTTTTTCCGTTTTCTGATATACTTTCCCTAAAGACATGAACTGCTCTCAGTTATTAATGAGTTTGCTAAATATTTTTGGTTCACTAGTCATCTAATAGCATAGTCATGGCTGGTGAAAAGACTATGATCTACACAGATGTTGAAATGGATATTGTAGAGGAGTATGTGGAAGTAGTGATGATAGATGTGCAGATTGAAGAAGATGTTGAAATGGATTATCTGGGCTTGGAAGAGGATACAAATGTCTTCATTTCAAATGCACAAGTAGAAGAAGATGGCATACTTGGTGATGATAGATGCAGAGGTAAAAGAATATCTTGATTACAATGTTGTGTTCTATGCAACTATCAATGTATGCAGCCATAAAGCATTTTTTTGGTATCTTTTTACAGCCTTAGAAGTTGTATTTTGACCTTGATTTTCTATAATAATAATCTTGATTGGTATTGTAGATCCTAATGGACCTATAATAATAAGAGTATTCAACATGGGCTCTCTTTATCAAAAAAATACACATAGTGATATAAGATTTCCGAGGAGGCATTGGGGGCCTGGTGTTTGATTACGATACAGGTCAAAAATATTTTGAGGATTGTGATAAAGAATTGTAGTGATGTATAGTTAATCTTTTCTTAAACAAGCCAATGATTTGAATTATTGTGTAAACTTACAGATGTTGTATCTAGTGCCCTCTTATACATTCAAGATAAATTTGAATGTGGGATAGCTCTACAACATTCCAAATGTTTGAACACTTCATCATAAATTTATCTGTTAGATGTTACTTTTGAATTTGGTTGGCAATATTGAATCTAATTATAGGAAAGTATTGTGAGAAGATTTACTCTTACAATTGTTGTTTGCTTGGTTGGAAAATAATGATATTGCAATCCATGGCAACCTCTTTAAACTGTATTAAATATATTTTTTCCTCAAGATTACAAGTTCAGGTGGTCTTGAAGACTACATGTTTCTATAGTTCCGACCATTGTTGATCAGAATGGTATAATCAATCTTTCTGAATGCACTATAAAATTTAGCATAGAGTTTTCATATAATAATAATATTAATAAGATCTGTATGGATATTTTAAATATACATTTTTTAAAGATGTTAAAAGTGAGTTGTTTAGAATAATATAAATATTAAATGTATGTTGAGAGGGTTAATTTATAGTAATTTTAAGAATTGGAGTGTAAAATGTGATCATGCACATAAAATTATTTAGAATTGATGTATTTTTAAAAATGTAAAGACAATAAATTTTTAAAACATATATTTGTTGGACATAAATGATGTTTTGAAAAATTTATTAAATATTATTTATTCAAATAAATTGCTATGAATTAAAATATGATTTAAAGAACTTATATATAATATAGGTAAATAATTTATAGTTAGAAAATATTGTCTAATAACATCAATCATTTAGACAAAAATTATTTAGAAGTGACAATAATAATTAAAATATAAGGATACTAATTTATTTTTAAAACATATTAATGAGAAATAATAAAGTTTTAAAAATTAAATCTAATACTATTATTAAAAAATATATTTAATATGTCAAGAGGCGTGTTTGTGTCAATAAAAACTCTTCAAACAAAAATTGGCGTGCATTTCTCAGTCTTCGAATCTGAAGGAATTAAAATTCATTAAATTTTATGAGAGGCGTGCATCACGTTGATAGGGTAGTGTAGAGTGGCATTGGCATGCAAACCGTTGGTATGCAAACCATTTCTGTGGAATTCTGGATTGGATTGGATTGCTCACAATGCGTGGAAGATGGTTGATGTGTTGTCTCCATTTCATCAATTTTCTTATATATTCTAGGTTTGAGTAATAGAAGACCGGTGGAAGATTAAGTCCTTCAAGGTGAGGCTACATATTTATGTTGTGTGCTTCAGTTTTTTATCAGCATCCATATTCACAGTGCTATGGTTTTTTATCTTGTGAATGCCTCACCTAAATATCGTCCATGACTCTCAAGCCCTAATGGAGGGTGACATCGACGATGAAGACGAAGCATGGCTAACCAATACTATAATTAACCTTTTGTAAATCAGCATGGAGGCTACTTCTCCCGCACCTGCTCTTCATTGGTAAAGGCACTAGAGGCAAATGTGGCTTATTATTGCGTAGGTATACATTTTTTTTATTTTTTTGTGCTATAATGTTTTATAAGTCGTTTGATGATAGGAGGATGATTCATCAATTTGTATCATTTGGACAGTTTTCATAATTTATGCACATGTTGTACAAGGTCCATTCACTACTTAAGCTATGGGGTTTATATCCTCCAGCCTAATCGAGTAATGGATTTCTACAGAAAAAAATGACTTGTAGCCTATCATGTACGAGCACATGAATGTGTTATGGATGGGTTTGAAGGTTTTTCTCAAGGACACTTGAGCACTCTTTCTTTAGACACCAATTTATTGTGGTATGTTTATTCCTTTATGGATGTAAAATTAATTCAGTTGGCTTGGTGTTGAAAAAAAAAATATACTCATTTTCTGTAGAAACTACAAACAATGCAGGTGTAATCTTAATTATAGGAAGGGACTTTGTGGTGGTTCCCAAACTAATCCATCCTCTTCCTCCCACCTTCACGCCAACAGAAGAATCTACTAAAGGTCATGCAGATATCTTCTGTATGCAAGTATTTTATTCCATAGAACTCAAATTCTTGTGCTTTGAATTATTTATATTTATGTACACCCTACATGATGTAAAGGGTTAAAAAAGAGTTTGAAGTAGTTGATAATAGAGGTGGTGGTGTATTTAATCCGAATAAATTTTGTTTCCTTTCCCAAATAGATATGCATGCACCATGGAAGTTCAGGTACTTGAACTACACCTGTTTATTTTAATGATTTTTAGAAGCAAGCAACTAAAGAGGGCTTGATGTCTTGTGGATCATCCATAAACCCACAACTACAAAGAAGAGGAGGAGCTTCATTTACATGTAGGATTTTATTGAGCTAAATTCTAAGAGTTTTGAATCTAATTTGATTGCCCTGCTTGTGTAGAGATAAAAAAAATATTTTTTCATTTATTTTATTCCTTTAAAAAGATTGAAGGTTGGGAGAAGATTGGATAGATCTTTTCTTTTTCTTTTTTTATTTTTATTTTTGAATCTTTTCTTATTTTTATTTTTGAATCTTTTCTTATTTTTATTTTTGCATTAAGAGCCACACCTTTACATGTCTATATTTTTGAAATCAACTTCTTCGGCATGCACTTACAATTGTGTTGGTGACTTTCTTTTAAGAGATAATTAGGTATAGCTAAAAGATTCATAGATGTTCAAATAAAATTTCATGTAACTTTCATGGTTAGTATTGATCATAACTAATCTCTTTTGTTATTTTGAATTTTTAGTTTTTGCAATTGAATTTAATTTTACAATATAAAATAGTTTGTATGTAAAAATAGAAAATAAAATAATTAGGTATAAAAAAGCATCAAATTAAAGGCCACACTTGCAATTGTGTTGGTGACTTTCTTTTAAGAGATAATTAGGTATAAGCTAAAAGATTCATAGATGTTCAAATAAAATTTCATGCAACTTTCATGGTTAGTATTGATCATAGCTAATCTCTTTTGTTATTTTGAATTTTTTAGTTTTGCAATTGAATTTAATTTTACAATATAAAATAGTTTGTATAAAATGAAAAAAATACAATAAAAAGGTTATCAATATTTAAATTTCAGTCTTTGATTGTTGAATTATTTTAAAATGATTGTGTACTTTTATTTAATTCATATTTATTACATAATCACTATAATTTAATTAATTATGAATTTTACAATTAAATAATAAATATTGTATGAATTTTAAAATTCGAATTTAGTTTAATTTTAGAATGAAATCTAAGTTTTGCAAAAATGAAGTTATCATTATAACTAAATGTATTGGTTCATTAGATTTATTTCATAATTATTTCCAATAAAAAATATTATTTTTCGAAATAAGAATTTTTTTTGTTAAATTACTACACATAAAATTAAGTTTCTAAAATTTAGAAAATTAAGCATGAATCAACATATCTCTTGAGATTCATTGAAGTAATCTTTTATAATAAAAATAATTATTATTTTTAAAAAGTTACACATAAAAAGATGTTTATAAAATTTATAAGCTTAAGTATGAAACAACTTTTTAAATTTACTATTTAATATGTTTCTGAATTAATATATTTAAAAGATAAAAAAATGCAATACTTTTAAAAAACTTGGAAATATTTCAAAAAGGAAAAATCATTAATATTCTATTTTATTCAAAACTAAATATTATAAACTAAATATTTTATTAAGATTTAATTGTACAAAATATTACAACTTTAAAATATAGTCTAATAAGCCTCTATAATGATAACTCTCGACATATTTTATATATATTAATATTTAATATATATATGCTAGTTTAAGTTCATTAAAAGAAAGAGATAAATTTTATATATTAAATGGGAAGAATTTGATTACTTCCCTCTTTATTTAAGAAACAAGTGTAATGAATGGGAATAAGACAATATCATTATAATATTTAGAATTATAAAACAATTTCTATTAAATGTATCAATATAAGTTTTGATAAAAAAAATTTAATTATTATTCCCTAAGAAATTAGTGAGGATATAATTAAAGTTTATAACTTTTCATGATTTTTATTATGTGGATATAAATAAAGTAATTTTTATTTTATTTTTCGCAAAAGGCCTAAGCCATATTAAATTGTCTAAAATGAGAAATTACAAAATATGAAAACAGCCAGTCGAGCTTAGCTCCAGACCAGCCATCACAGGCAAAGAATGTGTTAGCCCTGATGCGCCTCCTGCCTACAACGAATACATAGATTGGGCTGAAGATTGACTTTCAGCCAGACGGACTCCCTAAACATATGAACATACTAATTTACAACACATATATTGGTCTGAAGACGAGCCAGCATAGCCGCTCATTAAACTATCCTTGATGTATCTACCAGAATGTCGTCTGCCGCCAAGTTTGCAAGAACATCCGCCTCCTTATTCAATTCTCTGTAGACGTGATTGATGGTTATCTCCTCAAAATAATTCAGAAGTTCCAGGGCTCTATCTAAAAAGGCTCTTAGTTTCCAGTTTGGAGTTGAACCTGTCCTCAGAGCATTGATTATAATTGCCGAATCACCTTCAATTGCGATCTTAGACAGACCCAATGCTTTACACAGACTCAGTCCTTCCAATAGTGCTCTTAGTTCTGCCAAGTTGTTAGTTGTTTGTTCGAGAGGAATTGCCTTTTGACCTACCACTGAGCACTTCCAGTCCCTGACAATGCATCCTGCTCCAGCCTTCCCTGGGTTGCCCCGTGCGGCACCATCAAAATTCATCTTGTACCACCCGAAAGCTGGGGGCGACCATCTCCCTTCAGCCCTTAACTTCTTAGATTCCTTTTCGCCTTGACCAAAAAAGGGGGGGATACTAAGCCCCGACCACACCTTCCTGATTGCACTGTCCCATTCAGTAAAGGAGACATTTTGCTTGATATGCTTCAAATTTCTGCTATTAACCACTTCTGTTAGAGCCGCTTCCAATTTATTCAAGAAGGATTCCTCATCAAGTTTTTTCGCCTAGAAGACCCTTCTATTCCGCTCTTTCCAGATTTCCCAAATTAGTAGAGAGGGGGAAATCGTCCAAAGGATACCAAAAAGACTTAACTTTTGAATCCTGGGCCAGGAGTTGAAGAGAGTGAGGATGTCATTGGGTAATGCTGAGGACCATCCCAGCCTAGCACATAACCATTGCCAACATCTTAAGGAAAAGGGGCAGCACAACAGGATATGATTCACCGTCTCACAGGCCGCCTCACATAAAGCACATCTAGACGGACCTTGGTAGCCCAGTTTTGTAAACCATTATGCAGTTACAATTCTCCCTTGAAGAGCCGCCCAAGAGAACATCCCTGCCTTGGGGAGGCAAAGGCTACTCCAGCATAAGTCAGTAGGAAGCAACTCCTTGCTCATGTTCTGATATTTGATCAACATTTTGTAACCTTCTTTTGAATTATACTATCCTATTTTTGAGCCTGTCCAGACTAACTGATCTTGCCCTTTCCTCAATACCAGAAATCTTGCTTTCAAAATTGTTTTTAGTTGTGATAATAGAGCTTCATTCTGACAAACAACTTCAAATTCTTTCCAGCTCCAATCCATGGGTGGATCCCCTTCCCTAATGTTGAGATAGTCGATTACCTTGTCTCCCCATGCTAATTTGAACTAATTTTTAAAGGCTTCTGTTTGCATAAGGTGGTCAATAGCAGGGCAACCACCCCAGGAGTCCTCCCAGAAGAGAGTTTTTCTGCCATCCGCCACATCCCAGGACAAGCTGTCAGTGATTAACTGTCTACACTCCAGCATGAAATTCCATATTTTAGAACCTTTCGGTGGATTAGGGGTTCTGAAGATACTCGTTTGATCCGATGATGCCAAATATTTGTTCTGGAGAATCCTGACCCACTTTTGGTTCGGATGAGAGTACATCCGCCATATTAGTTTGGCGCCTAGGGCTTTGTTCTGCCATTTTAGATTCTTCAATCCTGTTCCTCCAAAAGCCTTTGGTCTACAGATCTTTTCCCATGAAATCAGCGCCATCTTTTTCTCTTCTGAGACACCTTGCCAGTAAAATCTCCTCATAATTTGTATTAACTATTTGTTCACGCCACTGGATAAGGAAATGCATGATAAAAGGTATATGGGAAGGGCAGATAAAATAGATTGAAGTAAGACTAACCTCCCTGCCCCTGACAGTAGTTTCCCTTTCCACGAGGATAACCTTTGTTCTACTTTATCTTTAAGTGGATCCCACAACCTTGCTGTTCTGGCTCCAAAATTCAGTGGGATACCCAAATATTTGCAAGGGAGTCTCCCTTGTTTAAAACCCAGGATTCTAATAATAGCACCCGTTATAGAAATAGGGGTATTAAAGAAGAAGACTTCCGATTTATCCTTACTCACCACTTGACCCGAGGCTTTTGCATAGTTGTCTAAGATCCTTTTGAACTCCCTAGCTTCCTTCCGTCTACTTGCACCCAACATTAGTGTATTGTCTACAAATTGTTGATGTGAGACATTTATGTTGTTTGTGACTTTGATGCCCTGAATAATCTGCTGCTCTTGTGCCTTTTTTAAGCTTCTGCCTAAAGCTTCTACCATAATAATGAAGAGAAAGGGAGAAAGGGGATCTCCTTGTCTCAAACCCCTTGAAGTCTCAAAGAAACCTTCTGGTGAACCATTGACTAAGATTGAGAACCATGGGGTTGAGATGCATTGGAATATCCAGTTGATCCATTGTTTTGAAAAACCAAATGCCTCGAGACACTTACACAAAAACCTCCAGTCTACTTTATCATATGTCTTTTTGATGTCCAGTTTTATTAGCATGCTCTCTTTTTTAACTGTTTGAATCGAGTGTAAAGTTTCTTGTGCAATGATGATCCCGTCTAGGATTGACCTCCCTGGAACAAACCCTATTTGTTCTTCCGATATGATGGAGGGTAACACTTTCTTCAGCCTATTGGTCATTACTTTTGACATTATCTTGTAAACGGTGTTGCAGAGGGAAATTGGTCGGAACTCCTCCCAGCTGGCAGCTTGTTCCTTCTTCGGGACCAGTGCTATGAATGTGTTGTTTGCTTCCTTGAGCATTACCCCAGAGTTCCTAGTGGCTTCCACCGCTTGAACCAGATCGTCACCTACAATGTGCCAACATTTTTGAAAGAAACTTGCTGGGAATCCATCCGGACCAGGGGCTTTGTCCGGATGGAGATGTTTGACTGCCGCTTCTATCTCCTCCTTTGTGAATTTTCCTATTAACATTCTGTTCTGTTCTTCTGTTATCAGTTTTGGTATATTCCCCAGTAAATGGTTCTGGGCTTCTAACCAAGATCCCTCCTTGTTATTCAGGATGTCTTCGAAGAAAGAGACAACACTCTTTGCTATTTCCCTTGGATCCTCAGTACTTGTGCCATCCTCCAGCTTGATACTACGAATCCTATTTGCAGTTCTCTTATGCTTGACCATAGTCTGGAAGAATTTTGTATTTTTGTCTCCAGCTTCTAACCATGTTTCCCGTGACTTCTGTCTCCAAAATATCTCTTCCTTTGCCAAGATGTCTTCATAGTTCGCCATCAGGCTCTTTTCTTTGTCGAAACTGTCTTGGTCCATTCCTCTCCTGATCACCTCCTCGTTAAGAGAATGAAGCTCTGCCTCCAGTTCTGCTTTTTCTTTGAAGATATCTTTGAATAACTCCTTATTCCAAAGTAGAAGTTGTTTTTTGATGACTTTAAGCTTGGAAATGAAGCAGAAGAGTTTAGAGCCCTCAAATTACTCCATATGCCACCATGATTCTATTAGCTCGAAGAAATTTTTATTTTGCATCCACATATTCTCGAATTTAAAGAGGCAGCGATGTGGTCTGCTTTCATTCCTGAATGTGAGTAGGACTGGGAAATGGTCAGACCCTATGCATGGGATAACCAAGGCTTTTATTTCTATGTCTAATGAAGCCAAGTCCCCGTGTAGGAAAAAACGGTCCAGTTTTTCTGCTATTTGCGTGAAACCCCTGCGTCTATTGTTCCAAGTGTAGACCCCTTCCCCAATTTCCAATTCCACCAGGTTAATTCTATTTACCCAGCTACTAAAATATGTTTGTGATTGGAGAGCCCTTTGGATGCCACCCCTTTTATCTGTTAGATGAAGAGTTGCATTGAAATCACCACCAATAATTGTATGTTCATAACATGAATCCCTTAGAAATGCTTCTATCTCAGACCATACCCTTCTCTTATTTGTTGGTGGGGTTGGGCCATAAACATTGATCAATTGTATTTTTATTGAGAGGTTGTAATAGTGGACAGTGCCACCAATCCAGTTTTTATTTCCTGCAGTTGCTTCAAAGAACACCCTCTTACTATCCCAAAGGATTGCAAGACCACCGGAAGCACCTCTCCCCTGAATCCTAGCTGATTGCCAACCATACAATTTCCTAGTGAAAGCTTCTAAATCCACAGTGTTCAATTTTGTTTCCTGTAGCAGTGCAATATCAACTTTTGTCAATTTTATTATGCGCTTGACCAGGCACTGTTTGTTAGGGGCATTGAGGCCCCTAACATTCCATGTGAGCATCATGGCGCCAGGGGAAGGGGGCCCCCCTTCCCAGATTTCAAAATTTTAGTGAGTTTGATTTGTCCATCTGCCAAGCCTGTCTGATTTATCGGTTCCGTTACTGATTTCCTACCTCTTTTCCTCCTAGGTGATTTCCCACAATTGGGTTTCAGTTTATTTGGGACATTTTGCTCTATCCCAAACCCATCCATATTCTAGATTTCCTTCTCTGTATCCAGAAATCCCTCCACTTCTTCCTATTCATTGTGCAAGATCCTATTTTCTTCTGCCTCCATAGCATCCAATTCCAAAATCTTCCTGACGAGTTCTTCCTTCTCTATTTGTTCATCTAGAATCGCCTCCAAGCATTCAGAGGATGCCACCTCTAGGCCTTCACTTTCAATCCTCTTATCTTCAAGGGTTCTTTCACCATCAATCTGATTCCCATTGTCATTGTCAAGTTTAGGATCAAAGTCTCTTGGGGTGTCATCAGTCTTCATCTCCTGGTGAATTTCAGAGGAGCCTTGCTGATTTTCTCCTTTCTTTACTTTTGAATACTTTACAAAGATCTTGTTTGGGTCTTTAGCATAAGTCTTTGGATCTGTAACAGTCTTCCCATCTAGTCTGGAGCTTTCCTTCCCTAGCTCCTTCCAGGGGTGGATACAAGCACCATCAAAATGCTCGAAAAGGTGGGAGTTACCTTCAGTTTCCTGCACTGAAATCTGTATATTTCTAGCCCTGTTCACAATTGGGACATCCGACTAAGTTGTCTGATCTTGGAGAAGTGTCTCTGGAAATAGAACACCTATTATAGAACTTTCTTTTGGTATAGGATCATTCGCCCCTCTTTTGGACCAAACCTTGTCTATCAGATCCATTTCTGAATCTGTGATGGGGCCTCCTATTAGAGTTAACTTCTTTTCTGATGCTTCAAAGAGCTTATTCTAATCATACCTATTCAGACCCAAGACTGACACCACAAAAGAGCAGGTGCTCCTTCCATGATCTACCGATTTGCATCTAGGGCATAGTGTCAGGTGATCTTCCCTCACTATTTTCTGATTCCATTGACCTGCTCTAGAAACCAATTCAATTTCCACTGGGAGGGCTTGATGAGAGGGAATAGCAATACACATTCTGAAGTATGATCCTAGTACTTCATCCTCAAGAATGTTATCCATATACCTGAATTTTCCCAGTTTCCTTCCAATGCTTTTGAGAGTCTCTTCCTCCCAGTAATCTGGCGGTAGATTATACAGGCGTATCCATGTTGCACTTTCTCCACCATGTGATTCCATGGGTTGAAATTTGGACTCTAGTCAATTACATGCATTTGAGATCCATCTAGAAAAAGCGATCCGCCCTTTTGAGCCAGTTGCTTCTTGTCATGGGAGGGGAAAATGACCAGGTAGAAATTGTTAACCCTGATCATAATTTTATGTCCCCATTGAAGACGACACTAGTTCCTAATCTCCTTATGATTTTTAGGTTGTCCCCCCCCCATTTAACAAAAAGTCCTTTTTCAAGCAAGATGTCTCTTGTTTGATTGATTTCCTCTTCAAGATCGATTGAAAGCTTGGATTTAGGGATAGACTTGCTAGTTGATTCCCCATTCATTCGCGACGAACCAACATTGTTCACCAGAATCCCTTTACCTTTCTCTTCTGGGTTAAGGCGAGCGCCTTCCTCTCTCTTCCCTCTGTCCCATGGTTTGGATCTCTAGTTTTTGGAGGCATCTGCATTTGGGATTGAGGTTTTCTTGAACCTCCCATTCTCTTGATTGCCAGAGCCTCTTCGCCTCGGACCATTCCCATCCCGCAGGTTTCCATACCTATAATGCTGCTTCTTCCATTGAGTTCTCGTAATGATCCACAGGGCTTCCTTTTGCCATCTGGGCCATTGCTATCACTGGCTAGCATACCACTGAGGTGTTCCTTTTGGGTGCCTTTTGTTCCAAACATCCTGAGAGGGATTAAGGTGCCATTTCTTGGTCTGGGGTTGAAAGTTTTTATCCACCCAGCCTCTGCGCTCGAAAACCCACTAGGGTCTGTAATTCCCATAATCTGGGCTGTCAGTTTTGTGTTGCTCTGGGTGAATCGAACCATAAGCTTGCCAGCCGTCCTTGATTTCTGCTCTAAAAGCTTCCATCGGGATCTCCTGATCCATTTCTTCTCCCCATCTGCCAGACTGCAAACTTCTGTTGCATGCCTCCTGTCTGGTTCTAGTGTTGATGTGGTGATTCAGATCAGCTCTAACTGCCTCACCGGGTTTCGCCTCCTCAACATTTCTATCCACATCCACTATTATAATTACTTATTTATATATTATATTATATTTTATTATTTATATATTATATTTTGTATATTATGTTTTGTTATATATAAAATATTATATAATAAGACACGTCAATATTTTGTATATTATTTTATTTATATATAATATTTCATATATTATTATATATTTATATGTAATATATTATTTATTATATTATATACATCATTATTCATATCATATTATATAAATTATTTTTATACAGATGTCAATTTGATTTGATGTGGTAGTCATGGTAGGGTTTAGATGAGCAATCATTTGTAATGGAAGATTATGATCTCAAGTAGCTCATGGAATAAAAAGAATTGAAGAAAAAAATTTAAAAGTTTTATATTTAGATTATAAATGTAAAAATGTTAGTTGTATATTATTAGATCTAAAATTAAACATTAATATGATTCTTAAAGATGGGTGAAAAATATATAAAATAAAGCTTAAAACCATTGTAAAAGACATAGTAACAATGTAATAGTAATGAAAATGATTTTTTAAAGAGTTTTTCTTTTCTTTAAAAGTAAGATGTATATGTCATAAATATGTTAATATGGAAAACTCTAATATGGATAAGAAATCTTAAAAATAAATTATATTGTGTGAGGTCAGAGAGGTTCACCAAATATAAGCTAATTAAATAAATAATATAATTAAATAAATATAAATCAACATATATTATGTAGCAATAGTTTGAGACTAGTAAATCATATTATTGTACTAAGAGATAAAGACAATTTTGATGATAGATTATATTATATTATTTATATATAATATAATATAATATGAACAAGTGTCTATTTATTGGTTAATTGATAAATTATTTATGGAATATTAACTTAGGGAAACTCAAATCATAGTTTGAAAAAATAACTCTCAATAAAAATATTTCTTCAAAATCATACCAATAAAATAATTATACCATACCAAATATTGTTTAAGTGTGCTTATCTATGAATTCTTTATGTCCTTGATTTTTGAATTTTGTAATAAAATCTCAAGCATTTCAACTCATAGATTTGTAGAAAAAGTAAATTATGATTGCAATAAATGAAAAATAAAACATAAAAAAATATTATTAATAATATCATGAATTTATCCATATGCTTATCATCATATGAATTTTAAAAAATAAAATAGATTATAAATTAGAGTTATGAAAAAAAAACTCCTCTTTAAGTTTAATCTAGATTAATCCAATAATATGCATATAAATAAGTACACATTAAATTAGATTAAATCCATAGCTACTTATTTATATGCATCTTATTGGATTAATCAAGATTAAACTTAAAGGAAAGTTTTTTTTTCATAACTCTGATTTATCATCCATTTTATTTTTAAAAATTGATATGATGATGAGCATATAGATAAATTCATAATATTATTAATAATATTTTTTTATGTTTTATTTTTCATCAATTATTGCAATCATAATTGGTTATAAAAATATCTTAAAATTTACTTTTTCTACAAATCTGAGTTGAAATAGAGATTTTATTACAAAATCCAAAAACCAAGGACATAAAATGGTCATAGATAAGCACACTTAAATAATATTTGGTATGGTATAATTATTTTATTGGTATGATTATTTTATTTTGA
>VDFB02105785.1:496313279-496356413 GCA_007258455.2 Sequoia sempervirens | reverse complement strand
AAAGGTTTGAGGACTGATAATGGTGGTGAATTCTTCTCTAATGATTTTGATAGATTTTTCAAAGCTTATGGTATTTATAGAAAAAATACAACTCCATATTCTCCACGATAGAATAGAGTTGTAGAAAGAACGAATATGACCTTGATGGATAAGGCTAGGAGTATGTTGAGTGGTGTTGGTCTAGAACAAAAAATTTGGGATGAAGCTATTACCAATTCTTGTTGCTTGATTAACAAGTATATTATATCAACTCTTATTGATAAGACACCTATAGAGGCATGGTTAGGGCACAAGACTTCATTAACACATCTTAGATTTTTTGGTTCTGAGGCATATGCACATGTGCCAAAGAAGAGAACAAAGTTGGAGAACAAGGTTGTAAAATGTATTTTCATCAGATATAGTTATGGTGTGAAAGGATACAAGCTTTGGGATCTTGTTGCACAAGAGGTAATATATAGTAGAAGTGTTATTTTTAGAGAAACTAAGCCTTCTTCTATTTCATTACAGCCAAAACAAAGTAAACAAGAAGATTTGATTTGATTTCCTTTTACACTTGAGAAAGTTGAATTGAGGCCCATGCATAGACAAGAAGTTGAGGAGAGCTTGTCTAGCTCTAAATCTTCATAAGAGGAGGAAGGAGCTCCAACTTGGCTTATTCATAGGTCTACAAGGCATAGACAACCACTTTAAAGGTATTCACTTGATTATTGGAGATATTATTTTTCTTTGTATACTAACATAGATGAACCATTATTAGTAGAAGAGGCATTATGTATGAATGATGGAGAATCTGAAAGATTTCTATGGATGAAGATATGATAGCTTTGAAAAAGAATGATAGACGAGATCTTACATACCATTTCCTGAAGGAAGAAAACCTGTTGGTTGCAATTGGTTTAGATGGAGGTATTAAGAAGTGAAAAGAAAGGTTGGTTGTAAAAGGTTACTCTCAAGTTGAGGGTGTTCATTATGTTGAGATATTTTCTCCTATTACAAAAATGACATCCATTAGATTTTTTCTTTCTATTGTTGTTTCTTATGATTTAGAGGTTGAGAAAATGGATGTGAAAACTGCTTTCCTTCATGGTGACTTGGATGAGGATATCTATATGACACAACCAAAGCACTACATGGTAAAAGGAAAAACTAAATTGGTTTGCAAATTGAAGAAAACTTTGTATGGCCTAAAACAGAGTCCTAGGATGTGGTACCAAAAATTTGATACACATGTGTTGAGTTTGGGATTTAAGCGTTCTAAATCAAATCATTTTTTTATTATAAAATTGATGGTGATTGTTTCCTATTTATTGCATTATATGTTGATGATATGTTATTTATTGGTAAAGGGAAAGGTATGATTTTGGAGTTGAAATCTCAACTTGCTACTAAATTTGAAATAAAATACCTTGGTATAGCTAGACAGATTCTTGGGATGGAAATTATAAGAGATAGAGTGAACAAAAATCTATGGCTTAGCCAAATTAAGTATGGAAATTCAAATTTATAAAGGTTTAACATGCAGGATTGTAGACCATTGTGTGTTCCTTTTTTAGTTGGAATAAATTTATCTATTTTAGATCAAGTCCAACATCCCCATCAGATATGGAAGAGATGAGCAGAGTGCCTTACTAGAGTGTTGTTGGAATTTTGATGTATGCTATTGTTTGTACTAGACTAGAGATTGCCCAAGCAGTGGGAGTTCTTTCCAAATATATGTCTAGTCCTAGTAGATTTCATTGGGATACAATTAAAAGAGTCTTTAGATATTTTTGCAATACCTCATAGTATTCCTTGTGTTATCATAGCAATTTGACTGAAGACAAGATTTCCCTTGATATTCATGGTTATGTGGATTTATATTGGGTAGATGGTGTTGATTGCAGATAGTCCACTAGTGCTTATGTGTTTATTTTATTTGGTGGTTCAATTAATTGGATGAGTAAGAGATAGGTTGTGGTTACTTTTTCCACTACTTAAGTTGAGTATATGGAAGCTACTCATTCTTCTAAAGAATTTGTTTAGCTTAAGAGACTGTGTTCAAATAATGGAATAAAACAAGGTGCAATGAAAATTTATTGTGACAATCAGAGTACCATATGTCTAGCTAAGAACCTGACATTTCATGCCAAGACCAAGCACATTGATGTACAATATCATTTTGTTAGAGATATGGTCAAAGATGGCAAGATGAAGTTGGTTGAGGTAGATACTTTGATGAATGTAGTTGATTCTTTAACTAAGCCTATGAGCATAGAAAAGTTCAGATGGTGTTTGAAGTCTATGGGCCTTTTGGCCCCTATCAATTAAGAGATGATGTTTATACTCCCTCCATTTCTCTTGCAAGGTTTTTGAAAAGTGAGAGATTTGTTGGGAAAATGTGTCTAAACCTTGCAATTACATAAGGTATTGTGACGGGTAATAATTTTATGTATATTTTATTATTGTAAATTTGGACTATTCATCATTAGGTCTTAGATCTAATCGTCAATATTTTGTTGGCTTGAATTTCCCTAGAAGGAAACCCTAGTTTATGAGGGTGCCATATTATAGTTGTGTATTGTGTTGTATTCTAAGAGTCTGATAGTGGTCATGTTGTCTCTGGATCTCTAGTTGGTGATACTCTTGTGAGAAGCTTGCTCTACAAGTATATTGTATTTTTTTATGATTTTTGAATATTATATTGGGAAAATTTTGGAGTGTGGGGTTTTTCTCCCAAAAGTGTTTTCCCCATGTAAATCATTGTCTTATGGTATACATGATATTTATGTTTATTTCTATTTAAGTTTCTATAAATATTAAAAATATTTGCAAAGTTTTACAATATTCTCCTCTCAAGATTAGTGTAGGAAGTTGTTCTACTACCTTAGCTTCCTTATAGTAGTAGTAGAAACACTTATACCTACCCTCTAAAGTTACATATTTTATAATCACAAGAAACATCTGGTCCCAAGGTTTCAACATTTTTCTCATGTCATATCTAACATGTAGCTTGGAGGGTTGTGAATAACATGAGATAGATGATCAAATAGCAAACAAAACACATTCCACACAAGATCTCTGCAAAACAAACATTTGATATTCCTCAAAAAGAAAATATTTATATAATGAACAATACAAGAGAGGATGAATGCTTTATTAGAGCAACCCTAATGATGAAGGGATTAGATCATGACAAGTGTCAACATCCTATGTGATGAGACAAAATTATCTAATATTAGCTCTCTAGTTAACATAAATAAAGAATTGAGTTAACTAATAAATAAATCCTAAGTTTAGCATAAGTGCATGAGAATTAGAATAATAAGTAATTAAAGATTAATTAATTATTATCTAATACATGATAACTCTAACACCCCCCCTAAGTGTAACTTAGGGAGTAGCTAAAAAACTCTAAAAACTAATACATAAAAAGTAGTGAAAGCATGAATGGGTCTTGACAACTTGGCTTGATGAGGTACCTAGAACAATTAAAGAAATCTCTCATAACTAGAGAAAAGGAGAAAACCTCATGGGAAAAATTTTCTCCTAAAGAGAGATGAAAGCATGTAAAAAAAAATGGAGGCATCATGAAGACCCCCCAAGGAAAACTTCCTTCACCCCAAGCATCGATCGTAACTGGAGGTAAAGAGGTGATGTTAAAGATTTCGTGAAGATGTCTACAACATGATCCTATGTAGGCATGTACTCCAAGGTGAGAAAACCATCCTGATTCAACTATTGTTTGGAGTGTATATGGATCTCTATGTGCTTAGTACACTGATGGTCCACTAGATTAAAAGAAATGTGAATGTCACTTTCATTCTCTTGCCAAAGAATAGTGGGACTATTAGGAGGAAAACCAAACTCACTCAATGATTCTTGAAGCCACAAAACATCTTGGTTGGCCAAAACAGTTGCATAATGCTTAGCCTCTGTGGATGATAATGCAATAGTAGATTGCTTCTTGTGATACAATGTAATGGGGCTAGAACCAAGGCAAAAAAAAAAAAACCAAAAGTGGACTTCCTATCATTGACATCACTAACCCAATCTAAGTTAGTGAAGCCAATAATCTAAGGATCTCCTAATGTATAGTGAATACCATAATGTGAGGTGCCCTGAATATATCTCAAAATTAGTTTAGAAGCTTACCCATGACTCTCATGTGGATCATGTGAGAATTGAGAGACAAGAACAACCACAAATGAAAGATTAGGACATGAATGTGTTAGGTACAAAATACTGCCAACCAACTGCCTATATGTTGTAGCATATACTAAAGGAGTAGTACAAGTGGAAGATAATACAACACCTAAATGGAGTGGTGTGGGGGAAGGTTTGCATCAAGCATGCCAAATATCTAAAGCATGTCAAGAGCATACTTCTACTGAAATATGGAAATCCCATCTAAAGATTGAATAACCTATAAACCAAGAAAGTAGTGCAGAAGGCCAAGATCTGTCATCTCAAACTACTTTGGATCAAAGTGTTGGTATGTGGCGGCTAATCATGCAAATATTTTACACTCATAACATATCATTGTTGATGTTTAGGGCTAGGCTAGGCCCCAAGTGGGGGTTCGGGCATGTAACCCCTAAATTTTTTTTCCTGTTAACACGTCAAAGTTTTCTCACTAACATGTCAAGGTTTTCTCAAATGTAACATGTCAAATGAAAAATGACTTTGTAAAACCTTGATTTTAGATGCTTCCAAAAAGCTTGTTATAAGCGGTTGGGATGTAAGTTGCAACGTGTGTGATTCATGAGATTGTAATATGTTTTGTACTGGATAATAAAATCATTAGGTGGTTAGGTTTCTATGGATGTATCCCATATTGGGTGAGCCACATTAAAATTTTGTGTTGATCTCTTTTTGGTTATTTTTCATTGTTATTTCTGGGTTATTTAATCTACATATAATTATTAATATTTATTGCTCCAATTTTCTTGAACCCTAAAAAGAGTTTGCTAAACATTCTAGATCATGGAGGATGAACTTCCTATAAGGATCAAATAATCCACATATAGTACAAGGACCAAAAGATCACCTTTATATCTCTAAATGTAAACTGTGGGATCATAATGACATCATGTGAAGCCAAAAGAAAGTAGAAAAGTGTCCATATTCTCATACCAAGACTGAGGGGATTGTTTGAGACCATATAGTGAATGACAAAGTTTGAAAACTAGTGAAGAGTCCTCAATAAAACCATGCGGCTACTCCATATAAATTTCCTCATGAAGATCAACATGAAGGAAGACACTCTTCACATCCATCTAAAATACTGACCATCCATTTGAATTTGCAAGGGAAAGTACAAGGCAAATAGAATTCATCTTGGCAATAGGGGAAAAGGTCTCAAAATAATCAATACCTTCGACCTAAGAGAAACCCTTTGCAAAAATATGAGCCTTATAATTATCAATAGAACCATTTGCAACATATTTGGTATGGTACACCCACTTGCACAAAACCAAATTTCTTCCCATAGGAAAAGGAACTAAATCCCAAGTATGATTCTTCATCAAAGAAGAATACTCTTCTACCATAGCATTATCCCACTTAGGAATACCAATCACCTCTAAAAACTTCTAAGGATAATCTAAAATGGTATGACTCAAAATACTAACACTCGATTTCTATGCACAAGTGTGATAGGAGTCTGAAGGATCGCCTACCAAAGGTCTAGCTACATCAATAATATTACAGGCCCGCTTGGGTAAAGGATGAATATCTGGAGGTGGTGGGATAGTTGGAGCATCATCCTCATCCTCAAGAGATAAGTAATCCTCAAGATATGAGTAGTGAGTAGCAGGTGATGAGGAAGAATTTGGGGATGGAGAATCCATCAGAGGAAAGCACTCATCAAATTGGTCATCTCATTGAAACATGACCTTTCTAGAATTAGGATAAAACAACCTATCTGTCTTAACATCCTCATAGTAGACAAAAAATATGAGTGGTCAGATCCACCTCTCCATGGTTTTCCAATAAGCTTTAGGAATGAATGCCCAAACCTCACTACCAAAGACTTTGAATGAAGAAAAATCAGGATTTACATGGGACCAAGCCTCCTCAAGAGTCATATGTCGTAATGCCTTATGAGGCATATGATTTTGAATATAATTGGCATAATTAACTGTGTGAAACCAAAATGAACAATATATATCTCGTGATTGAATCACACAATTGGGAACCTCTTATAAAGTTTTGTTCTTTCACTCAGAAACACCATTCTACTAAGGGGTGTATTGAACTATAAGTTGATGCTTCAAACCATGCTTAATACAAAATTCCTTGAAAGTCTGATTAACATAACCCCCATAATATGTGTGTATCCATCTAATAGAAAGACTAGATTTTTTCTCTACAAATGCCTTAAAAATCTTGAAAGAATCAAATGCATCACTCTTGTACTTAAGAAAGGACACCCATGTATGCTTAGAGAAGTCATTAATAAATGTTAGAACATATTTGGCCCTTGAAAATGAAGAAGTAAAAAATGACATGAGGTCATTACAAACCAAATCCAAAGGTTTCATGGCATGTGTAGCTCTACCTATAGGAAAATAATCTTGGTGATGTTTTCCAAGAACACATCCTTGACAAACACCATCAGTACATGAAATATTAGGGAGCTCAGACACTAATGCTTATGTACTCATCTGCCAAGGATATTTGTAATTGACATGATCAAAATTTTCATGCCACAACATGCTCATAGTGTTTGCATGTGCTATGAAGGATGAACCTAAACCAAAAAACTCTCAAAACCATCAAATCGATATAAATGAGAAGAATCAACACTCCTAGTAGCTACAATAATATCAGGATCATGAAGGTCATGAATAACTACATCATGTGGGGTAAAATTTACTATCCTATTGATGCTAGATTGAAAAATATGATACACTAAAAGAAGGTTGGTGGAGATATCATGAACTACAAGTACCTCCTAAATAAAACCACCCTCAAGTGTGATAGTGCTTGAGCCCAAAACTAAAATTTGTGTAGAGTCCCCAACTACAATATGAGTAGTACTACAATCTGAAAGGGATGAGACCAAATCCTGAGAATGTGTCATGTGATGTATGATGCTGAAATCAAGTATCCATGTCCAGTTCTAGAAGGTAAGGCCTATGCAGAAAGAGCATGACCTTGTAGATGAGGAAGAAGATTTAGGGGTGGAGATGTTATGTTGTTGCATGGATTCCTCCAAAGCCTCTAATATCTTCCAACATCAATTGACTAGATGTACCTCCTTACCATAAAAACTACAAGGCTCCCCTAATTTCTTCTTTGTCTTGGAGGAAGACTCATCAGACATAGAAGTTTTAACATACCAAGGCTTGGTTTGAGGTTTTTGTTCTGACTTCTGAGATGTTTTGGAGGATTGTCACTACTTGATGAAGAATCTATCTTGGACTTCTATTTCTTCTTGTCTTTCCCTTTGGATGTTTGTGCTACCAATGCCTACGTTTTGGAACCAGAAAGAGACTCAAACTGAACCAACTTTTCTTGTTCACAAGTCAAATGCTCACAAAAAACCTCAAAAGTAGGCATGGTAAATGCATCATCCAATGCATTCATAGTAGAGTAGAAAGTAGAAGAGAAGACCTAAAATGAGCCTCAAAGCTTAGACATAATTAGGAAAATACATTCTTTGTTAGTTTTATTCTTCCCACAACCCTGCAAAAGAGATATGAGTGACTTAAAACTCTGTAGGAAGTCCTCAATAGAGGGGAAAGAATTAGGTACAAGTGATGTTAATTTTTCCTCAATTTAGAGAGATCTATACTCATTGATGGTGCCAAAAATGTCATTGGATCTTGTCCACATATCCCTAGGATTGTTGCAAGACTCCAGATGAAATAAGATACTATATAAAACATGTGGTGAAATCAAACATAGCCTTATGTGTCTTGTTCCTATGCTAAAATATCTCAAATTGATGAGTCAATGCTGGTTGTACTTCACCCAAAGTGGACCATAAACCCTTAGACATGAGAATTTTAGTCATTTGAGATTTCAAAGTATGATAGATGTGTGGCATAAGACATTCAAATGAAGAGGTGTCCTGCATGGTTGAGGTTTTCAAAACAATGTGTGGTATATGATTTCTAATCTCTAATATAAATAGATACTCAAAAAGAGAAATAGACCCCCCACAATAGGAAAAACCAAACCCTAATACAACTTTGAGATCAAAAAAGCTTAGAAAAGAAAAAATGAATTAGAGATATATTTATGTACTTAGTGAATATTCTTGAAAAATAGACTACATGGCTATGTAGAGCACTAAAATGGCTTTCCAATGCCTATTTGTTTGCAAAAAATGGAGTCAGTATGCCCAAGTTATGACCCCAAAAGCACATTTAAAAATAAGATTTTCCTTCAAATAATTGTAAAGCTTTATGGGATAGAATCAGAAACAAATTTCTCCACCAATAGATTGGGCTTGGAATCATATTTTTGACACCTATTCATTTGCAAAAAAACAAACAAGTGAGGCCCAATTTATAGTTGATTTAGTGAAGGGTGCTCCAATTTGGCTTTAAAAAATACTCAGAGGGCTTAAAATTTGTCCTTTGGACATATGAGCACCCAATATCTAGGGTTAAGGGTTGGGTAAGTGCACCAAGATGGTTCCCAAAAATGGGGCTTAAGTGGCCACTTTTTTTCTAAAATCAGGAAATGTTGACCTTGGATGTGAAATTGAGGATAGTTACACTCAAAATTTTGAGATGGAACAAAAACAAGGATCAAAGTGCTCTGAGTCTAGTCTCTAAACTACTAATTTATTTTGAAAATGGTTGAGATTAAGGGGTTCAAAAGAGGTATGTACACAAATTGGTGTTGTTTTTGTCAGAAAAATATAACATAGCAACTCTTGTACACCCTGAGCACGGTGAACTTGTTTTTAGTATTTTTAAAATCTCTACATTCAGAAGTTAGCTAACAACATCTAGTTGATGCACAATTTTTCTAATAATTTTTTAATCAATATTTGATTTTTTACTATTTTTCTAAGTGGGCACTTCTTGAAAAGCAGAATTTTGGTCATACTTCCCCTACAAATTTTTGAAAATAATTGATTTTTTTTCTTTTTTTTTTGAATTTGTATAATGGAGTCTAGTTTCTAAAAATGTAATTTATTTGAAATTTTGATGAATGGTTAATTTATAACAAAAAAAATACCAAACACTATTTTTTAGCAAAAAACAGACATACAAACAAAATAAATTATGGATGAAAGGCTTAACATTGTCAAAAAGTGAAAAAATTTACATTTTTGGATACCTAAGAGAGAACCTAACATTACCCATGTGTTCGATTTTGTTGATATTGAACTAGATACAATCTTGATGGTGAGCACGAACTCAATTATGTAAAAAAATGTAGAATTTGCAAAAACACGTCTCTAGCCTTGTTGGGAATGCCCTCCAAGCCTTTGGGTTGGTATCCCAAGGAAAATAATCTCAAATTTTTCTTTGTTTTTAATGCAAAATAACGCGAGCACATTATAATGTGAGCGCATTTTCTAAAACTTTTTTCAAAAATGGCCACAAAAATGGTACCCAACTTCATGCACCCGCCTGGTTGATGCTTGAATATTCTACAAAATATTCTAAAGAAACCAACAAAAAAATTTGAAGCCAATGTGAATTATTTTCTTGTGTAGAGTCAAGGCTTGATAAGGTGTATGACTCTACGGATCTGTATAGTAGTACAATTTCTTTTACTTCAAAAAACATGTCCTACAAAAAATTCCCCAAAAAATCAACTTCTCCTTTTTTCACAAAACACCAGTCAATCTATAGGTTTTTGGTTATTGTGGATGTAATAGTGAGGTCTATTTCACTCTAGTAAGCACTAAAATTCACCCACCTCGAAAATTTCAAAAAAAGCACTAAAAATTTCAAATTTGATCATATAACCCTAGATGAGAAAAAAGGCTTAGAAATGGAGAAGGGGTTCGCTAAATTCTTGCTTTGATACCATGTTAGATTTGTGAATAACACGAGACATAGGATCAAACAACAACAAAAAAATGAATATGCAATAGCTCTACAAAACAAAGATTTACTATTCGTCAAAAGTAAAATACTTACAAAATGAATAATACAAGAGAGAATGAATGCTTTATAAGAGAAACCCTAATGATAAAGGGATTAGATCATGACAAGCATCAACATCCTATGTGATGAGATGAAATGATTTAATATTAGCTCTCTAGTTAACATAAGTAAAGCATTGAGTTAACTAATAAAACAATCTTAAGTTTAGCTTAAGTGCATAAGAATTAGAATAATAATTAATTAAAGTAATTAATTATTATCTTTAAATACATGATAACTCTAATAAGTAGTCCTCAACATACCTACGAAAGTAGTTAGAGGTAGGGCCTTGAAGATCCTTGAACTTAGACTGGTTGAGAGGAAGCCCAAATAACCAAGAAACATCCCAAAATTTGATTTTGTAGCCATTCCCCAATTTCCATCTCAAACCACCTTGTACCAACTATTTCAATTTGATAACATTGTTCCAAATTAAGGAACCATAGGGGTGTTTAGTGGTGTAAAGGCTCTTGATCGAGGGGATATTATTGACATACGTGTCATTCAAAAAATTACACCAGTCCTTATTGTTTCTCAAAATATCCCAACCAATTTTTGCAAGAAGTGCTTTATTAGTAGCTTGAATTTTCTAATACCAAGTCCACCACTAGATTTGGGAAGAAAAACAATATCCCAACTTAGCAAAGACAAAAATTTCTTCTCCTCAATACTAGACCATAAAAATTTCTTTTATTATTCTTTCCAATTAATAAGTATGTATCTAGGAATTTTGAAAAGGGATAGGAAGTAACCAAAATCCATTGAAGGGCAACAACCAAGAGTTACAGCTTACCTGCATGGCTCAATATGGACCCTATCCACCCAACAAGTTTTCTCTATAATATCTCCATAACCGAATTCCAAAAATTGGTGGTGACTTCCTTAACAGTTAGAGGAAGGCCAAGTTACACATCCAAGAATAGAAACCACCTTATTTTGAAGAGTTTGGAGGTGTTAAGGAAGTAAATCATGCTTTTATTGTAGTTTATACATTGTCCAAAGCTAGAAGCATAAATTTTGAGGCAACATTTCCATTTAATATTGGCTTCAATGATGAGGCTTTCCCAAAGAGGATGGTGTAATCAAAAAATTGTTGGATAGCAAAGGGGTCCAAATGGGTAGCAAGTTTGATACCCTTGATAGTACCTTCATGAATTCAAGTTTAGAAACATTTTAGCTTAAGACATCAACAACCATGATGAATATGTATATGGAGATAGGGGGTCACCTTGTTTGATCCATTTTCCATCATTGAAGAAGCCATCAAGAACACCATTAACAAGAACATAGTACTTGATCATGGAGATACATTCATTGATGAGGTTTAAAACTGACTGATTCAAACCAAACTTAGCAAGGACCTTCAGAAGAAACTACCAACAAACCTTTCCATATGCTTTTGAAATGTCAAGTTTAAAGGCCATACCAGTGCCTCATTGTTACTCTTATCCATAGAATGAAGTATTTCATGAGTGGAGATGGAAACATCTAGAATTTGATGGCTAGGGACAAAGCCTTTCTAACATGGGTTGGTCATTTTCTCTAGTAGGGGCTTCAATCTATTTACAAGGATTTTGGAGGAAATTTTATAGGTCTTACATAAACTTATAGTATTGAAATCAACCATAGTTTGAGGTCAAGATTTTTAGGAATAAGAGCAATAAAGGTGTGATTCAGTTGCTTCAGGAGTTTTCTAGACTTGAAGAAGTCTTTAGAGGCAAGGAATGCATCTTCACCCATAATATCCCAAAACTCCTTGAAGAAAGCCGAAGGGAAACCCTTATGACCAAGGGATTTGTAAGCCCCTTTGCTGAACACAACAAATTTGACTTCTTTGGGAGTAATAAGCCTAAGAATAGAGCCATTATCAATATCCGTTAAGATGTTTGGGGTGTTGTCCAATAGCCGATCATCCAAAACTATAGCATTTTTTACAACAAACACCAAGAAATATTGTTGGAAGTAGCATGAAGCTATTTTCCTAGTCTGTTCTGAAGTAGTGCCCACTATCCCAAGATTGTCTTTAAGTTTGGTTATCTAGTTCTTTTCCCTATGTTTGATGGTTGAAATATGAAATAAAGTGGAATTACATTCACCTTATTTTAGCTATTGTATTCTAGACTTTTTTTCCCAAAATATTTCTTCTTTTTTTATAACTTTAGACCAATGTAGGTGGTAATCCTTTTCAAGGTGGAAAGTTTGATCACTTACATCACCATTAGCCACTCTTATATAGATATCTTTTATTTTAGCAATCAAGTCCCTTTTTTGGTGAAACACATCACCAAGGACCCACTTGTTCCATCCTTTCACCATATTTTTGATAATTTTTGAGCTTTTGAGAAACTTGGTACATAGCAAATCCTTGAATGGGAAAATTCCACCAAGTGGATAATTTTTCTTTTAAGTTAGGGTGAGAGCTCCACATTATCTCATATTTGAATGGGAAAGGACCAGCCATAGTGTTTCCTGAGTCCCAACTTAGCAATAGAGGGTTATGGTCTAAACTATCCTAGGTAGAGCAAGCATGTTGGAGTTATGGAGGGCTTCCCAGTTATGAGAAATCAAGAAATAGTCCAATATAACTCAAGAATTAGATTTTCCCCGAGTCTTTTGTTTGTCCAAGTGAATTTTTTTCCTTGAAGGTCCATATCAATAAGTTTGGTAGTATTCAAAAGGTCTTCCATGTCAACCATGCTATTAGTGTAATCAATAAGTGCACACCACTTATCAAAAGGGTAGAGGGGGGAGTTGAAGTCTCTCGCAAGCATCCAATGTGCCTCCTTATTGCCTAGAAACTAGCCACTTAACTCTAGCCAAAGAAATTTTATGGAATTTATCAAATTGGAGGCATAGATCTATTAATGAAGTTCCAATATAGACCAATAGTAGAAAACTAGATATCCAAGCTACGCTTAGTTTGCAATAACTTGTAGCCAGTCAACTTGTTTGGCTTCCAAATAGTTACAAGACCTCTTGAGGCCCCAACAGCCTCACTAATCAGAAAGTGGGTAGTGGGCCAAATTTTTTTAGCAATAGTTTCAATTTTGTTTTCTCATCTTTACTTCTTATAATAAGAGGATGTCAACCTTGTGCTCCAAAATGTACTTTAGAGTCAATTGTTTGTGTGGGCTATTTAGCCCTCTTATGTTCCATGAAAGGGACTTCATTTAGAGATCTTTTCTAAGGACAGTTCCAATGTCCTTTGTTTTCTAGTAGTAATGTCCTTAGAAATTTCCCTATTCCTAGTTTTCCTTTGGGAAGGTCTATCCACTATGGTCTCTACCCCCACATCAACCTTTCTTTTTTTACCTTTTTTCCTGGGTGTTATCCAATCATCAATTCCTTGTGGTTAGATATCAGTCTGGAGGCCTTCTATTGTTTCACTTTGGAAGGAATTAACAGACTTAATAAGGGACTTATCACTTTCATTCTACTGGCTATTGAATTGGTTACCAGATATTTCTCCATCTTCCAAATCCTTTATCTCAAAAGTGGAAACATTCTTCATTAGTAGAGTTTCAACAAGATTTTGTAGGGATTTAGGAGGACTCTAAGAGACCATTTGTGTTGGCTTTTTTTCTTCCATTATGGGGCTTTAAGCATCCATTTTTTAGGAATTTTCTTATAGGAGAACTTAAATTTTGGCTTTCATTTAGGGAGAGAACTTCATTCGATTGTTCTAGTAAAGACATGACCATGTCTATAGTAGGCAGAGGAGTGACTAAGTCTTGAACACTCACATGCCCAACTTTAGGAGGGTTCTTCAAGACATTTAAAATATCTTCTTTGAAGGGATAGCTCTCCTTGAGATCACCTTGGAGAAAAAGGTCTTTAAGTTTTTGTTGGCCTTTAACTGAGAATTTACAGTCAGAGACAAGATGAACAATCTTGGAGCATTTTTGAAAATAAACAGTGGTATTTTCATAGCAAGCTTGTTGGGACCGAATCCCATATTTGGATTCTAGCATGACAAAGTTAGGAAAAGATTTATTAATATCAATAGGCACAAAAATGGGAAAAAACTAACCTAGATCTCATTTTTGTGATGATATCAGTTGTTGTGAAGTGACTGAGCGAGTTTCCAATACATTGGAAAACCATTTCATCCCAGTATTTAAGAGGAAACCTTGGCAAGATAACCCAATAGGGGTGCATTTTTTAAGATCAGCAATAGGGTCAAATCCAAGCTTACATTGGCAAAGAGAGAGGCTATGTTTACCTTACACCCGCGAGCCCAAGGATAAGGTGAGTAGCAAACCCTTCAAAGAAGTAAACTTGAAAAGGAATAACCCTCCAGCCATGGCATTAACTTCCACACTTCCCTTTAAATGCCATTTAGCATTAGTCCATCAGTGAACCATATCAATGGATGGGAAAAAAATAAAAAAATTCCCACCAGAGATTTTTCATTAATGAAACAATTCAATCCATAGTGGAGTCTAGTAGAGAAATTTTCATTCTATTTAAATTCTGATAACAAAAGATGGCTATTCTTTCAATGGGGTCAGAGGAATCTTGAGGAGAGTTCACAAGCACACTTTTCCAGCCCTTGGGCCCTGGGATGATAGGAATCGTAGGCTCCCCAACAAGTCCCTCCAACAAAGGAGGGATCCTCGAGAAAAGTGGAAGAGCATGTATGAGGTACACTACAAAGTTTGAAGGGGATAGAGGAGGGGACCATGAGGTACCCCCAAGGATACAATAACCATGCACATAAGGGATTCAAAAATTGCAGAGTGGGAAAGAGAGCATTGAGATGACCATGTTGTCCTCCATCAACATCTTGGATTTACCATAATTCTATGAAAGAACTAATTATAAATTATTGAATACCATTAGGTTTGAATATGATTCATATTCAAGGCATAAAGGTTTTATATCTATTTGGATTTTTCTTTGTTTTCTACTATTGGTAAAAGTGATAGAGTAATACCATTCTATTGGAGTTCACCCCACCTCCAACTACTATAGGGACAATACATGTACCTATAAATTTTCACCTCAAGGAATCTTGGACCCTTCTTTCTCCTAGTGGCATATCCTTCATGAATGAGGATGTTGAAAGGTATTCCCCTATGTTCTTGTTCCATGGTGATAGTGTGGCTATTTGAAATAATTTGATATTGCAAAAATCTTCATTTACATCTTTCAAGGGTTCTCCCAACTTTATTATTGAGAGTTGCTTTGTGATGGCATGATTTTTTCATGGCAAAAAAATGATTGTAAAAGTAAATTATTGAAGTAATAGCAACCATGCACTTACTCAACCTTGGGTGATTGTTTTTTCACCATGCACATTAGTATCTTATGGTTGACATAGAAAGTAAATGATGTTGCCAACAATAGTGTCAAATTTTTTGCATTGAGTAGACCATACTTGGGGCTTATCTCTTTGTGGTGTTATACTTGCATTATACACTTGATAATTGTTGTCACCTAGAAATGCACCCTATGCAAAGTTTACAAAAAAACTGAGCTTTCTAGAGCAACATGGGATCATTTCAAGGCTGTGGTTCACCTATAGTTGAAATGAACCTCCGAAGAAGGCCGGCTTCCTTTGGGTATCACCTAAACTACTAATTCTTTGAAGGGAAAGGGATAAGGAGTACATAAAATTGAAACTGAACTAAGATGATACACCAAAATGATAGGAACAGTGAGATACTTGAGCTACACTTGAATACTAGTGACAGCCATGAGACTGCACAACAAGATCCTGTAGATCACGCATACAAACAGATTTGACATGCACATGCCTTCAAGAAGGAAAGGCATATTTTCACAAACTAGAAGATCATCCACAAGATTAAGTGTGAACCTTGGAATTTATCCCTATGGGTGATCCCATAATAGTGGTTTACAATTTTTGGCCAAACTGGACACTGAAATTATTATTTTTAACTAAATCTTCACATTCGGGCACCTATAGCGGCTAAACTGTGAGGAATTTGAAGATGGTGCAAACTAGAGTTTCATCAAATTTTGTCTGTAGATTCTAAAAATATTTTTTTCAAAATTTTTGGAATCAAATTGCACTTCTTTTTCCATCTCCCATGAAAATAGATTTTTTTCAAAAACAACATTTTTAAAAGTGACGCACACCATATAATGCATAACTTTTTTTCCATGAAGGATAAAATTCTAATTCTTTCAAATTTAGATTTGTAACTCTGATATCTAGTGCTTCCACTTGGTTAGATAGTTTTTTATTGAATATTTTTTCCTTAATAAAGTTTCAAATTCAAACAAATTACAATTCAGAATAGATTTGATAACTGTGAACTTTTTGTATATGTCAAAATTTAATTTTATTTTTTGTTGGATCAAGGACTTCAATATCTGGTGCACTCATATTTTTAATTTTTTTTTGATAATCTTCTATTTTTCCACATGTGAAGAACAAAGAAATTCATTTTGATGAAAACCTATGTTTAATAAAACTTAAAAACAAATACATAACAAAACCAAAACATATTAAAATTATATTCATTGGATAGCTTGTTCTGAGGAATACCATAATAATTTGAAATAAATTTTAAATGAATTCATTTGATCCCCCAAAATCTAAATCAAAAGTGATTTTTTATCAGCATTTTGATAGGTGTAAAGGAGACGCATTTATAGGTATGGTTTAAAACTAGCGAGGTTCTATCCAAGGGGGTTTGATCTAAGGTGATTTGATAAAACCCTCTTCAATTGGAATCCTTAAAATGGAACTTTTTAAGGCTTAAATCATTATATTTTCTAAAAATATGTGATTTCAGCTAAAATTTGTTCCTCTCAGGAATTGTAAACCACTATTATGACAGCACCCCTATTCTAGTGCATAAAATAAGTCAAAATACGAATGATAATAGACCAAGGACACCTCAAGATTAGCCAAAAAAGAGTGACAAAACAATAAGGAAAATAGATATCACAAGACAAATAGTTTTACCTTCCTTTGTTGTTGATACTCCTTTGATTATCCCTTGCTTAAGATGGGATGTGTGCTCCTTGATGGCTCTATTGAGGATCTTTACTATGTGCTTGGATGCAAATGCAAGTGGATATGATTGGAAATTGGATGAGTGCACAAAATGGTAGCATGTAGTTGCAAAATGACTAAGTGTTGAGAAGGAAAATTGGCAGCATAAGGTTGCTCCAAATGAAAGTGTTGAAAATGCCCTTGAGGAGGGGGTATTTATAGGAGAATTTGAATTCTCTAGAGAATTCAATGGTTAAGATTGCTCCAACAAGGCCAAGATGAAGGGCTATGGTGGGTTGAGAACCCACAAGCCCTCACATCTTGACATGTGGAGGGTGAAGTGGCCAAGGGGATATGAGATGGAGATGAGGTGTCAAGAATGTACATGAGGTGGAAAAAGGACATGCACCTTGGGGAGTGAGGAGATTTCCACAAAAAGGGATTCCTTGTCCCCAAGTGGGAGTGAAAGGGACATTTGAGGAATTTTGGAATTCCTCAAAAATCTACATGGGAAAAGGAAAGGTGGTTGGGGTTATAAATATGAATTAAAAATTCACATTCCTAGGAGGATCTAGAGGATAAAAGGTGGGCTCCAAAAATGTGGGACTTGGTCACATGTGGAGATTGTGACAAGTCCAAGGTTGGTCACATGTGGAGATTGTGACAAGTCCAAGGTTCTAGAAGCCTTGGAAGGATGGAATGTGAATTAAAAATTCACATATAAAAGAGGGGAATCTAGAAAGAATAAAAAGAATTAAAAATTCCTTGGAGAATGATTAGGCTTAATTAATCAGTAATTAGAAGATAAATGGATTAGAAGCCAACTTGCAAAAGTTGGAGGATGTGACACATCCTAATCAAGGATTAGGCATGTGCACATCCCTAATGAAGAAATTAGGAGATGGATTAGAATTAGATGAACATGACATGTGAGGAATTAAATAAATGTAATATTTATTTAATTTATTTGATGAAAAAAGGATTAAGGAGGGTAAGGTATTTAATTATTAATTAAATACCTTAGGATTTAAAGGTGAATTAAAAATATTAATTAAATAATATTAATATTACTTAATTAACTTTGGATAAGAGGATGTTTAGACGAAAAGTGATAAATTTGGATTAAGTGTCCAAATTTGGATGTCTACATTTTGCCCCTCTTTGAGATGGTGTTACGAAGCATCATTTCAAAGAATATTAAAATATAGAACCTAGAAGAAGATGGTTAGATTGGAAAAGATGCCCTAGTCATCCAAAGGAGTGACTAGGAAGGAAAAAGAAAATGATGAAAATTAGGGATGAAGGATGCCCCCTCGAGAGGACATGCGGGTTGAAGAGAAAATGTGTGTGCTCTCGAAACAGATGATGTGATGCAAGGGGAGATGAGGAAGATGATGCAAGGTGATGGGGAAGAGAGTAAGTGATATGGAAATGGATGAAGCACAAATGGATTTGAGGACAAAAGGTGATGTTGCCCCAGTCAAGGTACAAGCCAAAATGGGTTGATGATGGATGGAGGGTTGTCAATGAGGGAATTAAAGATCCCAAAACAACACGAGGATAGGGAAGGATACATCCCACTGAGTGGTATTGATGAGGGAAGGATACATCCCAAAACACCACTAAAGGATAGGGAAGAATACCTCCCATGATGATGATGAAAGTGTTGTTGATGAGGGAAGGATACATCCCAAAACAACACCAAAGGGATAGGGAAGAATACCTCCCGATGATGATGATGAAAGTGTTGTTGATGAGGGAAGGATACATCCCAAAACAATGCCAAAGGGATAGGGAAGGATACTAATGGATGATGACGATGATGGGTCAAGGCTGGTAACAAGACTGAGAACTAGACCAAGGATATGATTAGATGATTCGGGCTAAGTGGGATGGATGGAGATTGGATAGAGATAAGGATGGATGGAGGGATACATGCAAGATGATAGAATGGAAAATGAGATGCAATCCTAATGCAATTTGCCATCTTTGGAGCACTGATTTTTGCTATAGTATAAGACACCAAGTGCCAGGGTATGTGGAACCAAGGCATAATAGTGTCTAATGCATGAAATAAACACAACAGACAAGAAGGCTATCCCAACACCCCAAAGTTACAAAGACCTTGGTCGGGCCAGGTATTGAGATAACCACAAGCACAAAAGGATGCCCCAGCATAACATAAGACCTCAGGGATCTTGGTGGGTACTATGTGGGACAACCAAGAAGACACAAATAGACATAAAAAGATCAAGATATGCCCCTATGTTGACCAATCAAAACACACCATAATATGATGGATTATGGCGGTCTTGACAAGTGATGATAGGGAGCTCAAATGATAAACAAAATCCAAAAGCATCAAAATATTGCAATCAATTTCAAATTTCCTTTGCCATAGGATCAAGGGGATAGATGGGATTGATGAGGTCTGTTAGGAAGGATGCATCATGTTGAGACCAAAGATGATGGATACTAAAAGATCGTTATGACGCGGGATGTTCAAAATCGATTGGATCTCATGATACAAGTGGATCTTGTTTGTGAAGAACTGGCTAGATAAGGGCATAGCTTGATGGCACGACACAAGGAAGACAAGACATGGGACTGACACACCCTAAAGACCTAGGGGCTCGGGGGCCGATCAAAGATTAGCCTTGCCTACGTGAAAGCGCAGAGCCCTCGTAGTTCAGCGAAAGGTGGATGACTACCCAAGATGGAGACCTTGATGGATGGTAAAGATAGGATGGACAAAAGGAGGAAAGTGGATAATGGCGATCGATGAGAGATGATAGACGATAGACAATAAAGGAGCAAAGTGGACAATGAAGATCGATGATGGAACCTTGGGGGTGGATCAAATGATCAACCTTGCCTGCGTGAAAGCGCAGGGGCAACGTAGTTCGACAAAAGGCCACAGACAAGTGATGGATGAAAGATGATGAGATAACCATAGATAAGGGGTTAAAATGATGGAACTGACACGACATAACAAGATAGACTTGTTGGATTGGATTGGATTGGAGGATAGTGACAATATAAAGCTCAGGGATGGGATAGTTATCCAAATCATCAAAGATGAAGTGGGCGAAGGACATGCCATATAGATGAATGGTGAAGTGATGAACGATGAGATAGAAAAGATGTGCAAAAGAAGCAGAAGTGATGATGATAAGATAGATATCATTGGATTGCATGGGGAAAAGCCTATAGCTAGATACCAATGACAAGGGATTATGAGATGGGATGAGGGGAGAGGATGGGGGGAGGAAAAGGATTGTTTGGGTGGATTGGATAGAGGGATAAGGATTTGGATGAGGAAAAGGTGACCAGATGGATAGATGACTAATTCTTGGAACTAGAAGGTGAAGGGTGGGAACAGGTGGAAGATTACTCAGAAGGAGTAAACGATTGATCAAGATTATGGAATGAGAGTTTGAAATGATAGAAGGAGGTTTGATGAATGTTTGAGATGATAGGAGGTTCGATGAAGTGTTGAGATGATAGATGAAGGTTTGAAGTAGATGAATGGTTACATGGAATGACTGAATGAATTTATTAGAATAGATGAATAGGACAAAATTGAAGAAGATGGGGGGAGGGATCTTAAGACTTTGTTCGGTATCCAGAGACATTGATTGCAGATGGATGAAAGCTCAGATTAGGGGTTTGGTTAAGCTCAGGTTGGGATAAGATTAAAGCTCAGATGAGGATTGGATTGAAGACTAGAATGATTGAAGGATATGATTGGATTGATTCTACACCGAGTTCTAGGGCTTAAAGGGCGTAAGGTGTTGACAAGCAGATTTTTCCAAATTTGGCAATTTTCAAAAATTGTCAAATTTTTCCATTTTAGGAAACTTCATGGTCGTATGTTTGAGAGTCCCAATTTGTTCCAAGAAATACCCATTGGTGAGATAGGATGAATTTCCAACTAACATCCCAGATTCGATATATGCATTTTGAGTTATGAGTGAAAATAATTTTTCAAAATGCTGGAAAAAACACTAAATTGAGATTTTGAGGGCCAAGATGAAAGTTTGAGGCCCCAAAAATGGGTCAAAATGGGTTCCAACGACTTTCTAAGAAACAATTGGAAATCCATTCATTATCTCATAACGCAACCACCCGTCAAATTTCAGCTTAAACGGACACCCGAGTCAAAACTTATGGCCTCCGGAAGTTTCGGTGTAAAAATCAAAAATCAAATTTGAAAATTTCAAAACATGGGTTTTGATGGCGGAGAAAAATTAGAAACTGGGTCGGGATCAGTTTTCCGAAAAAGAAAGCAAAAATGTAATTTTTTGGCAAGGTAAGGGGCGCGCCACATTGGGGCGTACACGCCACATTGGGGCATATGCGCCCCGGGAGGGAGGGCGCACATGCCCCAGTGGGGTGCATACGCCCCAGGGGGCGGAGACACCCCGGGATGGAGGGCGCACACGCCCCGGCGGGGCGGAGATGCCCCGGGACAGAGGGCGCACACGCCCCGGCGGGGCGCATACGCCCCGGCGGGGCGGAGATGCCCCGGGACAGAGGGTGCACACGCCTCAGCGGGGCGCATATGCCCCGACAGGGCAGAGACGTCCCGGGAGGGCGCACACGCCCTGGCGGCGGGGCGGAGACGCCCCGGGAGGGAGGGCGGAGATGCCCCGAGAGGGCTCACATGCCCTGGCGGGGCAGAGATGCCCTGGCGGGGCGCACACGCCCCGAGAGGGAGGGCGGAGACGGCCCGGAGGGGCGGACACGCTTCGGGGAGGAGCAGAGCCACCGCGACAAAAAAGAGGAACGGGGCGATGAACACGGAGAAAAGATAAGAGGTTGAAAAGATGTGTAAGAGAAGCAAAAGTGAGGGCGATGAGATAAAGGGCATTGGGTTGCATGGAAGGAGGCCTATAGCCAAATACCAATGACAAGGGATTGTGAGATGGGATGAGGATAAAGATGGAAGAATGGATGAAGGATGGGAGGGATTGTTTGGATGGATATGAAGATAAGGATGGGGAGATGGAAGGGATGCTATGATAGATGGATAGGGACAGAAGGATTGGGAGATGGAAGAGATGTTGTGATAGATGGATAGGGACAGAAGGATTGGGAGATGAAAAGGATGCTAGGATAGATGGATACGAAGATACGAATGGGGAGATGGAAGGGATGCTATGATAGATGGATAGGGACAAAAGGATTGGGAGATGGAAGAGATGTTGGGATAGAGGGATAGGATATAAGGATTGGGAGATGGAAGGGGTGCTGTGATAGAGGGATAGGGATATAAGGATTGGGAGACGAAAGGGATGCTAGGATAGATGGATATGAAGATAAGGATGAGGAGATGGAAGGGATGTTATGCTAGATGATGTCTCCAAGGACTATGTCACAAAGGAAGCAGATGCCCCCACTCTAGATATGTCATATATGATGAGGCATGAGGGATGGGAGATGAGTGGATGGGAAGATAAAGGAGATAACTAGAGGTGGATAGGATGAGTGACCAAGGAATATGATAGAGCATGGAGGAAGGGAATGTATACCAAGAGGTGGCCAAAGCATGTATAGATAGGTGCCCCTGTTTTGATCAAGATCACAAGAAGGATGGAGGGAATGGGAGATAAACGAGATATGATGGTAGGATGCGGAAGATAGATGGGATGGGGGGATTTTATGAAGAGGACGGGTGCATAGCTAGAAGCATAGTGGATGGAGGGAATGCATATCAGGAAGTTGCCCCCAAGTGCAGATGGGGATTTACGCATGATGCCTTTTGCCAGGTTTTCATCATGGTACTTATCCAAGGTGCTTGTTTGCCAAGTTTTCACCATTGGACGAATTATTTCTCTTTCTTTTTTATTTTTGATTTTTTGTTGATAGCAAGAGGATGAAAATGGATAAGGATAGAGATGTTGATAAGGGGATTTAGAAGATACATGATAAGGATATGGATAAAGGACTTAAGCATCAAGTTCTATACAAGGTAGTAAGAGCCCATGTTCGAACCGACTTATTGGATGTTGGTACAACCTTATGAGGATAAATGGATTATGCAAGAGGATGAATTAGGGAGATTTGATGGGGAAGATATGTGGGGTAATGGATGGGATGCTGGAAAGGGTATGGATAGAATGATGGGGTGGATATGTGATGGGGAGATGTGTTCAGGACCAACATTGGCACATGTGGTGGTGGATGTGAAAAGATGAGAGGATTATGGATGGAGAATGTGTGGATAATGGAGGAGATGGGGTGGTGAACTTTGGAACATAAGGACCCAAAACAGACTTAGGAGATGAAAGGGGTGTATGACTAGCTTTTGGATTAGCAACTTTGGACGTTCTTACAGATTTTTCATGTGATGGCATTGCATCTTTTTTCTTTGGGATCCACATGGTTTTGATCTTTGCTTTGCTGGCTCTTTGCAAGCTATAGATTTGATTTTGATTTGGGATTTTGTTTTTCTTTTCTTTACCATGTCTTTTAGAAGGGACATGGGAAGCTTTTGATTCATGTGGATGTTTAGATTGATGCATTTTTTCCTTAACAACCAAAGTGCTTTTAGTAGCAATGGGATGGGTGTGAGGAAATGGATGATGTGGAGTGATGGGGGTAGGAGTATGGGGATTATGTGTAGACGGAGGATGTGCGGGTATGTGCCTTTGTTGATCCTGATTAGGGGATATGTGAGAGGTATGTTTATAATGGATGAAATGGATAGGTGATGAATGGATGAAAAGATGAGATGGAAGAGGTGATCTTGGGTTATATGGACCGAAAGCAGACATAGTAGGTGGAGGGACATAAGAACCCAAGATGGATGGAGTAGATAAAGGATGGGAGATGGTGGATGGAGGGATGTAAGGACCCAAAATGGATGGAGCAGATGAAGTATGGGATATGGTGGATGGAGGGATGTAAGGACCCAAAATGGATGGAGTAGATGAATGAGGGATATGGACGGTGGTTTTGAGGTGATATGATAGAGGAGGAGGGATGGCAACATATGATTTAGTGGGGAGATGGGAAGAGCCGACATTTCGTTTGGAAAAGGCTCGTTAAGGACGTCTAGAGGTTGTACCAACATCTTTAGATTGTGAGGCTTGGGAAATAGGTCCAAGACCTGGCATGCAAACTTGTTCTTTGACTTGGATGGGCTCTAAAATACCTTGCTCATGAAGGCCTAGACCTTTTCCTTGATAGTTCATTTTCTTGAGCATGTGATCCATGATAGGATTTGTGTTATTCAAAAAACATGATGCCAGTCCATTATTAGGGGGAGGATTATGGGCAGTAAATACACTATGCTTTTCTTCTGCGAGGAGGCCACCATTGAAGAATGTGAGAATACCAAGGGGATATGCAAGCGGTGTAGGTATAGTAGTTTTAGGCAATGATGGGGGATCATGAGAGGGAGATGGTGGGATAGCAGCATGTGGATAGGTGATACTAGGAGAGGGATTAGGGGATATGATAGGATCTGGATTTGTGGTAGCAGGCTCATGCGATGGAGATGAAGATGGAGTGGTGGAGACAAGGGGATCATGGGGTGGAATGGATGGGGGACTGCAATCTTGAGGTGAACTAGATAGGATGGTAGGATCTTGATCTAGAGAAGGGGATATGTTGGCATGCTTTGGATTAGACTCTTGGCATGACGCATCTTGTGTGGATGGAGGGATAACAAAGTGTTGGAGAGACTCTTCAAGTTGGGGAGATGGAAGGATGGACGATTCGATGCAGTCATCAGAATGGATTTGGGCGTCATCGATGGGTTTGATGACTCTTGGAGTAGGAGGTGGATGTTCAATGGATTCAACGGATTTAAAGGATGTGATGGTAGGAGATGGGGGCTTGGTGGATTCAGAGGGTGTGATGGTAGGAGATGGGGGCTCGATGGGTTCAGAGGGTGTGATGGTAGGAGATGGGGGCTCGATGGATTCAGAGGGTGTGATGGTAGGAGATGTGGGTTCAATGGATTTAGAGGGTGTGATGGTAGGAGATGTGGGTTCAATGGTTTCAATGGTTTGATCAGTGCTAGGGGTGGTAACAACAATGATAGGTATGGTATGGAGAAGGCTCTCATCACTAGTTACCGTGGATGATAGATTAGGATGGCATGGTTCCATGACTTCAAGATGTGGAGTTGGGGGTGGCTTCTTTGTTATAAGTCCTTGGAGAATTTCTTGAGTGAGGGACTTGAATGCTCTAGGTTGAGATGGTGTGGTAGGAGTGGATGATGGATTATGGATTGGTGGACTAGGGTTAGATGGAGGAATGGGATTGAATGTAGGACTATGAGTAGATGGGGGATTAGGATTGGATGGAGGACTAGGAGTAGATGGATGAATGGGATTGGATGGAGGACTAGGAGTAGATGGAGGGCTAGGATTGGATGGAGGGTTAAGGTAAGGATATTAGAGTGGTGAATTAAGATAGGGGGACATGGATTGTGGATTAGGACAAGAGAATATAGGTGGTGTAGTGGGACAAGAGGATGTGGGGGATGAATTATAATAAGGGTATTGGGATGGTGGATTAGGATGAGGATATGTGGATGTAGGATTAAGGTAAAATGGTGTGGATGTAGGATTAAGATAGGAAGGTACGAATGTAGGATTAGAGTGAGTAGATTGGCATGGAAGATTAGGGTAGTGGGTATATGCGGATGTGGATGGGGGATTAGGATAGGGGTATTGAGATGGTAGACTAGGATAAGAGGATGTGGGTGTTGGATAAGAGGATGATGTAGATGAAGGGTATGATGGATATGACGGATATCCCTTGTCAAAGGTAGCAGAAGCAACATGATTAGGCATGGATGAAGACATAACGGGAGAACTCGAGGGGGTGATTGGATTTTGGAAAGTGGGTGGAGAAAGCTTACTAGCAATGATAGTGTCAATGGGATCTATGTCGTAAACCTCTTGATCAACAAGACTTTCGTTTTCGTCATCAATGCAATTAGGGTTTCCCTTGACTACTATTGATGGAGGATAAAGATTCATGATGATGAAAGCATAAATAGAATGGATCAACGATTTTGGATGGAGATGGATGAAAGCTCAAATTGGGATTTAATTCAAGCTCGGATGAAGATTGGATTAAAGCTTAGATTAGGATGATTGGATGATGTGATGGGATTGATTATGATGATAAGATTTGATTATCAAAAGATGATTGCGACTCCAAATCTACTTCGAGATGGAAGTAGATTGATTGGATCGAAGGTGATGTGATTGGATTAGATTGGATAAGGTTGATTGGATTTTGAATAGATTGGATTTGGATTTGATTGGATTGGATTTGATTGGATGGGATTTGATTTGATTGGATTGAATTGGATTTGATTGGATTTGATTGGATTGGATTGGATTGAATTGGATTTGATTGGATTGGATTTGATTGGATTTTGATCGGATGGGATTTGATTTGATTGGATTGGAATTGGATTTGATTGGATTGAATTGGATTTGATTGGATTGGATTTGATTGGATTGGATCAGATTTGATTTGAATTGGATTAGATTTTGATTGGATTGAATTATATTGGATTGGATTAGACTTGGGTTGGATTTGGATTAAGATTGGATTGGATTTGGATTTAGATTAGATGATAAAAGATGAGAGGGAGACCTTGAGTTTGATCAAAGGAAGTTACCCTTAATAACCAAGAGCTTTAATTGATTAAGAGGGCAATTACGACACAGAATCGACCTTAAGGTAGGAATGGATTGATTGGGTCGAAGATGATAACTTACGCCACTAAATTCGCCTCAAGATGGAGGCAAATTGATTGGGGTCGAAGTTAAAGACCAATAATCAACTTCAAGCGCTATAGTCAATTTGGATATCCACTTTGTAACACAAGGTTAGGATGGTTTGATTATGGATGATGTTTGGAGATGCAAATGGTAAGAAATTATTGGTGGATTAGAGGGAAATTAGAATGAGTGGGGGATTAAGGATGATTGTGGAGAATGTATGGGGATTTAGAATGGTTGAACGAAAGTTTGGAATAATGAGCAGGAAGTTTAAAATGGTCAAACGGGGGTTTTTGAAGGTTTAAAAGGGGTCCGACAGAGGTTTTTGAAGGTTTAAAGTGACAAAACGAAGGCTTGGGGTGATAGGATAATGGTTGGGAATGGTTAAATGATGGTTTAAAGGCTGAAAGGATCCAAACGGGGTGATTTCAGGTGTTTGGGAAGGCAGATTTTCCCTTTTGCAGCAAATCAGGGGCGTAATTGCACTTCTGCAGCAAAACAAGGACATAATTGCACTTCTACAGCAAAACAAGGGCGTAATTACACTTCTGCAATAAGCAGGAGGGCGTAATTGCACCTCTGCAGTAAGCAGGAGGGCGTAATTGCACTTCTACAGTGAAAATAGGGGTGTAATTGCACTTCTGCAGTGAAAACAGGGGCGTAATTGCACTTCTGCAGTGAAGTGGAGGCTTGGTTTGATGCAAATGGCTATGGAAAAGACTTTTAAAATGATAATGATAAGGCCAAACTGTCAAAAGTTCACTGGTTTCTCACAAGAAAACACTCTCAAGCAAATACAACCCTATGATTAGTGTTAAGGGTATGGCCAAGGTGGTCTTAATCTAGGATGCACAAGGTATCTAGGGAGTCCTCGATATACTCTCGGTACGTGAGGCACAACCGTGAACACCAGCCCGTCACAAGCGTGAGTCGGGAACCCCAGCGAGATACTAAAGGGCTCGGACCAACTATTCATGTCTATCTAGGTATCACCCTAGCTTCGACGCTCCACCAATTACGACGTGACTGGATTGGGGTACAGCTTTCGCTCTCCCCCTTTATATACCCCGCCGGTACGCGTGGTTGGAATCGTCCCTTGGGGTGATGAAATCTCCAAGCAGGTCCCACTATGAAGAAAGCACTAACTGCTTCCAACTACTCCCCAGGCTCACATGAAGTGCAAGGGGAAAGCGGAAACAAGCGAATACTCCTTTAGGGTAACACAAAAAGACAAGAACAACAAGCAACGAATATTACTCCCTCTAATTAAGCTATATTCTTAGATTAATGCAAACAGCAAGGATAATTTTAAAGAAGATTGAGCAAATGGATAGCCCTGCAAGCAAATATTAGATATTTTATCCCGCTTTCTCCATCAACTTCACAAGAATATGCTGCAAAAGGTTAGCACAAAACACATGTATCCTTGCAAGAACAACGTTAATGAGAAAAATAGCAATTAAATCTGAAATCAAAACACCAATTTTACCTTCCAGGGGGCGCAGTCGCCCTTCTGCAGCAAAACAGGGGCATAGACGCACTTCTGCAGTGACCAGGAGGGCACAATTGCACTTCTGCAGTAAAACAGGGGCGTAAATGCCTTTCTACAGAAAATAGGGGCATAGACGCCCTTCTGCCGAAAAACGGGGGAGAACGCCCTTCTGCAAAAAATGTTAGCAAAAAGTGCAATTTCAGCCACGTGGGCACACACGCCCTTCTGCAAAAAAGTGTTAATAAAAAGTTGAAATTTAAGCCCAGGTGGGCACACACGCACTTTTGCAGAAAAGTGTTAGTAAAAAGTCAAAATTTGAGCCCAGGTGGGCGCACACGCACTTATGTAGAAAAGTGTTAGTAAAAAGTTGAAATTTGAGCCCAGGTGGGTGCACACGCACTTCTACAGTAAAATAGAGGCGTAGACACCCTTCTGCGGAAAACAGGGGCGTAGACGCCCTTCTGTGGAAAACAGGGGCGTAGCCGCCCTTCTGCGGAAAATAGGGGGCGTAGCCGCCCTTCTACGGAAAAACGGGGGCATAGATGCCCTTCTACGACGTGTTCCTATAAAAACTTCAACAACAGCAAACGTAAAATATGGGAACCTGTTTATGGGTCCCACCGGGCGTGCCAGAAATGTGAACCTTAGAATTTATCCCTATTCTAGTGCATAAAATAAGTCAAAATACGAATGATAATAGACCAAGGACACCTCAAGATTAGCCAAAAGAGAGTGACAAAACAATAAGGAAAATAGATATCACAAGACAAATAGTTTTACCTTCCTTTGTTGTTGATACTCCTTTGATTAGCCCTTGCTTAAGATGGGATGTGTGCTCCTTGATGGCTCTATTGAGGATCTTTACTATGTGCTTGGATGCAAATGCAAGTGGATATGATTGGAAATTGGATGAGTGCACAAAATGGCAACATGTAGTTGCAAAATGACTAAGTGTTGAGAAGGAAAATTGGCAGTATAAGGTTGCTCCAAATGAAAGTGTTGAAAATGCCCTTGAGGAGGGGGTATTTATAGGAGAATTTGAATTCTCTAGAGAATTCAACGGTTAAGATTGCTCCAACAAGGCCAAGATGAAGGGCTATGGTGGGTTGAGAACCCACAAGCCCTCACATCTTGACATGTGGAGGGTGAAGTGGCCAAGGGGATATGAGATGGAGATGAGGTGTCAAGAAGGTATATGAAGTGGAAAAAGGACATGCACCTTGGGGAGTGAGGAGATTTCCACAAAAAGGGATTCCTTGTCCCCAAGTGGGAGTGAAAGGGACATTTGAGGAATTTTGGAATTCCTCAAAATCTACATGGGAAAAGGAAAGGTGGTTGCTAGGAGGATCTAGAGGATAAAAGGTGGGCTCCAAAAAGGTGGGACTTGGTCACATGTGGAGATTGTGACAAGTCCAAGGTTGGTCACATGTGGAGATTGTGACAAGTCCAAGGTTCTAGAAGCCTTGGAAGGATGGAATGTGAATTAAAAATTCACATATAAAAGAGGGAAATCTAGGAAGAATAAAAAGGAATTAAAAATTCCTTGGAGAATGATTAGGCTTAATTAATAGTAATTAGAAGATAAATGAGGATTAGAAGCCAACTTGCAAAAGTTGGAGGATGTGACACATCCTAATCAAGGATTAGGCATGTGCACATCCCTAATGAAGAAATTAGGAGATGGATTAGGATTAGATGAACATGACATGTGAGGAATTAAATAAATGTAATATTTATTTAATTTATTTGATGAAAAGAGGATTAAGGAGGGTAAAAATACCTTAGGGATTTAGCAGAATTAAAAATATTAATTAAATAATAGTAATATTACTTAATTAACTCGGATAAGAGGATGTTTAGACGAAAAGTGATAAATTTGAATTAAGTGTCCAAATTTGGATGTCTACATTAAGTAAACACAGTTTGCAACCTACATGATACTACTTCTGCAAAGAAAGGCACGACATGAAACGAAAGCTATAAGGAAAGAGAAAATTTCACTAAGTAGCTCAATGAATCACTAAAGAATGCACAATACTTCACAAGAATCAGAAGGAAAAAGATGGACCATCAATGGTAACCAAGACAGATTTTGTATATTGTGTTCCAAGTTGAATTACAGAAGCCTACTTGTCTGAGAGAGGACTGCAAAAGGGTCACAGACTTCAGAAGAGCATACATCTGAACTCTTTTACAAGAAGGAAAAAATGCCTTATATACGAAAGTAAGGTTGGCCCCTAAGGGCTTACAAAAATATCAGGCTCAGAAAGATCTATCCTCAGATCTTTTTTGAATTAAATGCAGCAGCCCTGCGTGTCTATCCTGTGTGTGTCAGTGAAGAAACATTCATGAAGAAGTCCTCTGATCTTTCTGCAACCACCGCATTCATTCCTCTAGCCTCGTGTCCTCACGAAGCTCCTCGGCCGAACCACCTCGGCTAAACGCCTTGAATGGCCTGAGTTCATCGTGATTTGGGTTGCATTCATCCTGTGTTGGCATTCTACGCTCTGATCAGACTGCCACGACTCGTCTCAGCTCCTCTTGGTTGGTCGAGTATTCTCCACGCAGGCTCGGCAGGTGGTCAAAACTTTTTGAAAAGAATCGCATCTCGGTGAGACATTGAAAGTGTCTCACCGATGCGATTATGTCCTCTGCAACCTATCGACATGACTCAAACTGTCGCTGAGACAATATAACGAAAATCTTATCTCATAGCGAGACCATCTGTTTCGGGGAGACCTTTGTCGATGTCCTCCCCCATCTACCTGAGCTCTTCTTACTTCACTGAGACATTGGCCTGTCGGCTAGACTTCTTATCGAACTCGCAAGACTATGTCGAAGTATTGTCACGTTCGGCGAGACTTTGGACAGTCACCAGGACCCCATGGCGAAAGCCCCAACTCCTAGCAATACCGAATGTTTCGTTGGTGGGACCCCCACTTGTTCGCTTCCACCATCAAGACCCCCTAGTCGGCAAGAGGTCGTGCCGAAGGAACTTTATCTTGGCGAGGCCTCATTTCATTTTTCGGCAAGAAGCCATTAGTGTCTCCCCGAATGCAGTTTACTTTACTAAGCTTCGCTTGTCCTTTTGCCAAGAGATCACCAAGTCAAGGAGACCTTTCTCCGACTTGGAATGCTATATCGAAGGTCTTCATATCGGTGAGACTTCACAGGTCACTGAGACCATATACCAAAGGCTCCCTTCTTCACCAAAAGTTCACTTGAGTTTAGGGAGAGCTTGCTTGATCGGAAAGACTTCCTGCCAACACTACCCCATCCTTTGTCGCTGAGACATTCCCAAGTTGCTGAGACTTTCTATGAATGCATCCTTACACCGAAGGCTTTTTAAGTTGGGGATACTTCGACTGTTCGATGGGACCTTCATAACTGGCGGAGGTGGGGCCAAGATGGAACCGGAACTAGGACCGAGGGGAGAAAAGGGGGTGGAAGCAAAGACAAATGAATCCCAGCAAAACTGGGATCGAGACCAAATTCATTACTAAAACTTTCTTCAAGCTTTAGTTTCAGATTTTGACCCAGACCCAACCCCAACAAAACTCAAAAGAAGGAGAGGGAAAGGATGAAAAGGAAGAAAGACAAACAGGAGAAAGCAACCCCGACGAAACCCAAGGAAGAAAGGAACAAGACTAGTGGGAACGGGGAAAAACAAAGAAGCAGCGGAACCAGAATCGAGATCAAATCCGGGCCTGAAACTTTCTTCAAGTTTTAAGTTCGGATTCCACTCCAATCCCACCCCTGACAAGACTCAAGACATGAAGGAAGAAAAGAGAAACATAAAGTGGAACCAAGGAGGAAGAGACAACCCTAAATCCCAGGCCACAAAGAAAAGGAAAGAAGAAAGAGCGGGGTCAGGGCTGGAACCGAAACGAAAACGAAAACTGGAACTTTGGAAAAGTTCCAGGTTTGGTTTTGGTCCAACTCCGCCCCCGATGGAAACAAAGAAGGAGCCCGACAAAGAAAGAAAAGGCGGAACCAAGGTCGAAACTGGACCAAAAAAAGGAACCGAAACCTTTGGAAAGGTTCCAAGTTCGGATATTGACCCGGTTCTGCCCCCAGCAGAAACAAAAGAAAAGACAAGAAGGAAACAAAAAGGAAAGAGGGAAAGGCAAGAAAAAACAGAAAACCCACCACCAAACTAAAAATATGCATGCTGGGCTCAACCCTCCTAGGAGCCACATTTAATCCACGTGCCGAATTAAAACACATTTCCCCTACATTTGATGCAAGTGCTCCTCCATCTGTTCCTCGAGAACCTCTGAAAACATGGGTTACCCTGCCCGATTGAGCCCATAGGTGAAAAATGGGTAACATTTCTGGCAACCTTTGCTAGATGTTTGCCTGCTAAACATGAAGACCAGTAGCCGAGGCTTATCCATTAGGCATGGAGTCATTGGGACAACTCAGAAAAGATTTGAAGCAACCTTGCACATCTTAACTCATCTTGAGACTCACCAGATCACTTGGAAACTTAATGAAAACAAGAAAAATTGAAATAACTATTTACATGTGTTGAAACAACACTTAGGGAAAGAAATAACAACTAAACCTACCCTACACTAACCAGTATGAAACTGGTCAAACAAAACCATTTACAGGATGACTGAAATAGCTGCCCATTCTTCTCAATATGCAGTAACTAGCATGTTTAAGGATAGCTAAATAAAAATGGGACACAGGAAGATATTTAACAAGACGATGCACTGCCCCTTGAAAGAGGTGAAAAAGTTCACTTACCTCACCAAACAGACCATATGTATTGTCAGCTAATGGAGGACAAATGAGCTGAACATACTCTTGTGTGGCTGTCAGTGCATCTTGGACATCTTCTTTTGTTGTACCTTCATGTGTAGGTACAGGATTGGTGTTTGGTGTTGTATTGGACTCCATCTGAGCTAGGTACCTGATTGGACAGCCTCTGGTAAGGGTAAAGCTTGAACCTTCCTTGTTGGCCTCTTGTTGATCTTTAAAGACCTCATCTTTTCCTTGAAAAGATGCTGATTGGAGGTAAGATGCAGGTTGTTCTTTGGCTAGTGCAGTTTGATCTTCTTGGATAAGAAGCTGATATCCTTGTTGGATAACTGAAAACAAATCCTCAAACTGTTGTTTGTTATGCTCTTTGTCCATGACAAAATACACCTCCTTTTCAACAAAGTGGGGGAGCTCATCCAGTAAGTTCACAGGCTCAATGACATTACCTTCAACAATCTCTTCAATAGTCTCACCATCTTGAATGGGCTGATCACATGCTTCCCTCTCACATGATACTAGTTCATCATCTATGTTGGAACAAAAAACTTCTATGATATCATCTAACTCATAATTTTGCATTAAATCTAGGTGAATATTATCATTTAGTTGCTCCATACTAGGCATAGATGCTATCATGCATGTGAGATCTTGATCTTCATCGACAAATTGAGGAAGCTCATTGAACAAGTCAGCAATACTCTCTGGGTGTTCCAAACCAACTGGTAAAATAGGAACCTGCACGTTCTCTTTAGCTTGCTCAACAAATTGAGGAAGTTCATCGAATAAAGAAGTGAATTGTTCCTCTTCATGCAGCTCCTTTTGCAGTGGAGCTTGGGTATCATTTGCCTGCAAGTGAAGATCTTCAACTGTCTGCAATGCTACTTCCCACCTCTCTTCCTATTTGAGCTTTTCTTGCTATAGTCGGTAACATGCTATAGCTAAATGCATTGGACTTACTTTGCTAATTCTCTCCTTGAGGAGTAAGTCATTTGGATCAATGGGCTGCTCTTGAGGGATGATGGACTGATCTTGTTCAGGTACTACATTCTCTTCCATCGAATTGAATCCCTTAAAGCTTGGGATTTGAAGCTGAGAAGACTTACTAGGGGAGTCAAGAGGCTGACTTTGCCTAAAGCTGGAAAACTTGTACTTGGGAACCTCCTGTTTGAAAATTTTTAGCCTCCTTTCTGCCTCCTTCTGGGCAAGGTTCTCTTCAAATTGCTTCTTTTGCAGCGTCTCCATCTGTTGATGTTGATAATCAGAGTAAGCTTGAGTGTTCTGCACCTTAGCAGAGAATAGCTTCATTTGTTCTTCTCTAGCACCTATTTCCCGTTCAAGGCCTTCCTCGATTTGGATTCTTTTTGCCATTCTTTCTTGATCATAAAAGCCGACTTGCTCAACCACTTCTTGTTGTTGCATAATGGTACCCTGCTACATCTTGATATCAACCAATATCCTAGATAGGCACACAAGCACCTTGCTAATATCATTCATCTTCATATTGTGAAGACCTTGACTAAGATCCCACAACGTATGATCAATCTGTTGGAGCAGGTCCAATACACTCTGATATGGATGTGTAGGAGCAACATACTCATGATATGGAGGGTAATAGTAAGCATCTTCATAATTACTTGACAATAATAATTGACTTGCAAAGAAGACTAGGCGATCAAGCCCTTGAGGCGCTGCTTGTGTTAGTATATAGCTCCAATAGCAAAATTAGATGTATCCACATCCACATGTACTTGAAACTGTTTATCCTAATCTAGGTACGCTAGAATGGGAGAACTAATAAGTTGTGCCTTTGATTTTATAAAATATTTTTCTACTCCTTTAACCATGTGAATGAGAGAATGACACCCTGAAGTAGAGGGTTCTCCCCTCTTCTTCAAGACACAAAAAAAAAAAAAACTCATAGCAATATTCCAACAACTCAACCAATTCAGATTGTAACAAACATCAATTTTATTAATTCAACTACAAGATTACAAAATACACCCTTCCATGGCCTCAAATCTTCCCTAAACTTTCAAATCTGCTCCTCCTCTGTTCTGACCTTCACGCCAATGTGCATTTCTTTTTACACTTTCCTCATTTCCTATTCTTCCATCCCCTTTGTCTCTGCTCTCTTACACAAGTCGCCCCATTTCCTATGCAGATTTTAATTTCTAACTTGCATCCACACCTTGTATGTTGCTCAATCACTCTGGCACGGCTCTTTCACAAGGTTGACTCAGCCTTTACTCCCTGTGCACGCCACTTATCACATATAACTCTGCACTTATTCAAACCATCTTCGCCTCGCGCCCTCCCTCTTCTCTTTTGCGGGCATGTTTCTTTCATTTTGGAGTCGCCTTATCTGTTCTCTTGGCTTTCCACCGACTTCTTCACTGCCCATTAATCTCTCTATTCTTTTTCTCTTCCATTTTATTTTCCTCTGCCTATAACGCAACCTCTTCCTATTCTGCTACGCGCCCTCCCCCTTGTGTCTATCTGGCAAACTTTTGTTCTTCATTGAATTTTTAAATATTTCTCTTTTCATTGATGGGCGCGGGCTTCAGACCATTGACTTCGAATTAAACTTTCTCCTCCTCTATTCCTCTGTTCATTCACCTTAGGCCACATGACACTGGTAGACACGTATGGTTTTTATCGCCAACCCCTTTTTAATGCATCCTCCTTCCACTGTTGCTATTTTGTTCGCTAAGATTCGATTTTTTGATAATCGAAAAGGCACAATAAAGCTTAATTTCCCCAACTTTAATTTGAGTCCAAGACTCCTCATGGACTACGGTTCCACATTTAAGTCCATGTCATCCGAAGCATTATGTATAGCATAGTGAGGATGGAGGATAGTGTTACACTATCTAATTATATTTGCTTTAAACATATATGCTTACAAGTTTAAGAGGTTTAGGCATTTCAAAATGAGAGACACCAAACAAATCAAAATTGAAAACAAACCAAACAATATTTTTGGGTGGTGTTGATCGCTTGTCCACTTGCGTGCTCCTGTACCATACCCCTTTCCTTGTGAGCATGTTCAATAGATATGATATTTGAGCAAAGTCCTTGATAAACCGACAATAGTATCCCACATGGTCCAAAATCAATATTATTAGATTGTGATATCTTTTGGGGCTACCATTTACATGATTACTCACTCTTGTCGAGATTTGTTTTCAATTCAGGATTAAAGACAATATGTTTGAGGAGTTTACCTAGTGCTAACATGAAGCGATATTTATTTGGATTTAAGGCCAAGCGTGTTGATCAACACAATTTCATGCATCTTGCTAGGGCCAATAGATGTGTTTCCTGGTTGCCATAGATTCAATAATCATCCAAGAATGCCTTAAAATTTCCTATAGACATTTTATGAAAGATATGGAGGATACCACAAAGGTGGCCTTGATTTTGCCGCATTCAACTATGCTTATCTAGTTCTACCTAGAGAATACATCCATAAAGAAGTAGATCTCATCTTGCTACTTCTTCAAGAATATAATCTATGAACAAGATAGGTAAAAAAAACTTAACAGTGATAGCATTGAGGCTTAAAAAATCTACATGTATTCTTATTTGCTCATATTCTTTCTTCAACTATATAACTATGGGTGACACACAGTCACTTGTTTCTACTTTGAATATGATTCCTTCTTGTAACATTTTCTTTACTTCCTCCTAAAATTTTACTACCTAGTTTCAATTCATCATATAGGGTCTTTTTCTTATCAATTGTGCTCCAAGTACTACAAGAATTCCATGGATGCACAATTCTAGTGGTACTCCTTTTAGGTGTTTGTATGCCCATGTGAAAACATCCTTATACTCTAAGAAAATTCTGAATGTTGTGGCCTTCAACACAATTCCATTTGTCATCAACCATAATGAATTTTGAAGTACCTTCATCTCTTAAGTTTATATTCATGGTTTTATATTCCTCATACTTTATGCCCTCATCTCATTCAAATTTGTATGTAGGTGTGTCATCTAGTTTTACATTCCCTAGTTTGTATTCTATATTTTGATAGGAGTGTATTAGTTGGTGGTGTCAAATGCTCACCTTGTACCTTCTTTGCATCTTGTGCCTTCTCCACAACTTGGATCATATTGCATTTAGGTTGGAATAGTTTGTAATCTTCTTTTTTTGGTGGAACAATTCATAGAATGAGCTTGTTTCATCCTCGAATCAAGGTTGGAGGTCTAGAACCCCCTTAGCATTCAGCTCCACAAGGCCCTTGTCTTCTTCACCCCATATTTCTTTTGGATTTTTGTTTGAATCTGATGAAGTTTCTTGCTAGATCACTTCTTGGTTCCTTAAAACGATTAGATATTTCCTTCCCCTATTTTCAATAGACAAGTTATTATTTTTCCAATTGTGATTGACTTTGGTTGTGACTTGTCATCCTCGACCCAACAATGCATCATAGGCATTCTTGTGCAAAGAAATGACAACAAATTTTAGTAAAAATTGTTGGGTCTTGATTATTACCTTTTGGGCCATTAAAACCCCCAATACCTTTATTCCTTGTAGATTTTTTCCTCCTAGTTGGAAGGTTGGTGGCCAAATCGTAAGTTTGTCAAGAATTTTCTAGGTATCCTTAGGGAGTATATTGACTCTTGATCCTCTATCAATGATTGTGTTTGTTAGATTTTTCTGAGAATCTCTATATGCACTATAGTTGGTTTCTACACCAAGTTCACCATTAGTAGCATAGGATCTATCACTTGTTCACCCTATAAAGGAGGCTCTATTATTATGTTTTCATTCTTCTCTTGGACTGTCTTTTCTTCCTTTACAATTTTGTTGTCCTCAATTCTCGAATGATTTGTAATAGATAAAACATGTTGACTAGTATGGTTGTTTCTAGTATCTGTCTTGCAATATTCTTCTCCAATCCTAGCCTTGTTGAAGTACTTGCCTATTCATTGGAGCACCTTCATTCCCTAGATGTAGCTTGTTCTACTTCTGCTCTAGTTTCCCACAATCTTTCCTTTTTTGTATGAGGGTCTAGGTATATTTCCTTCTTAGTTTGTGCTTGGGTAATGGACAATACTTCTTCCTTTTTCCCTACATTAATCATGTTGATGTTGGGATTTTTCTTCGAACGATAGATGTCTTCGTGATCTTCTAGTCTACACCATTTAGACAATAATCTCCTTTTGTTCTAGTTATTATTTTGACATTCTTTTACAAAATTCCCCCATTTATTACATTGTTAGCATCGTATGATCAAGTGTGCTTTTGAGTCATACTATATTTGACTTCTACTCCCATCACTATTATTTTTATTATCTAAAATATTATAGTTAGGGCCCTCCTATTTTGGTAGCTTCTTGGAGATGCATTCTTGTTTGTGGCTTCAACGACATATTTGGTGGGACTAATCTCCTTGGGTGAAGAGAACTAGTGTGCTCCTACTCTTGAGATTGTATGAGAACTCTTTTATTGAATGACCCAAAACCTGGCAGATTTCACAAAATAACTTCTTTAGACAATATGTTTTAATGTGACCTTTGCTCTTGTACATTGCACACCAAAGTTCTTTTGCTTCCTTGTTGGTTTCTTTATCAAATTTTAATTTCTTTATCATTTTGAGCATGTCCCTTCTTAGGGCTTGTATTGTCCTAATTTCACTATTGCTACTTCCATCTAAAGTATCATCTTCATCTTGTTTCTTTTTGCTTCAGGAGGACATTATATCCTCACTCTCAATGTCCATTGCCTTGTTATAAGCTTCTATATAGGATGAAGGCGAAACTATCTTCAAATTTTTCCTTAATGATGGAATGAGTCCTTCAATAAGCCATCTCTTCAAGTTGTTTGCAAGCTCTCTTTCTAGTTTTACCAATAATTCTTTGAGCCTATGATTGTAAGCCTTTGCATTTTCATGTTTTCCTTGTTTCATATTATATATTTTGGAAACAATTTCATTATTGTCCTATAAAAATTTAAAATATCCTTCAAAGGGATTTTTTCAACCTTTCCCACATGCTCCTAGAAGTTGGTTTAATTTTAGTATATACCAATCAATGGCTATACCCCTTAACATGGTTGGAAAGAACCATATTCAATACAATTCGTCATCTTGGCCATTTGTTACCTAGATTGTTTTATAGGTCTTGCAATGCCTCACTAATCCTTCAATCCATTATCTATAAATGTGGGCAATTTTTGCCTCTCAATGGTAGGGCTTGATGGTGGAGTCCCATATTTCTCTTCTGATACAACCTTAGTTCTTGGAACTTCCTCACGAGAGAGTCTTGACTTAGACATTTGAATGCTTCTCTCCCACTCTCCACCACATGATAACTTTGATTCAATTTGTTGTTTTAGTGCTCCCCACACTCATATTGCCTTCAATTTATTTTAGCCTTGAAGTTTTGGCATGGTTTCCTCAATTAACAACCCTTTGATGCCTTAAAGGTTGTTCTCATACATTTCATTTTCCCAATCTTTAAAGGACTTTTTGAAATCTATCTCCCAACTTCCCTCATCCAAAGGGAATTGTTCTAGTTTTTCTACTTGGTTCAATAGATCAACCCATGCTTCATTTGGTAGTGGTAGGTGTTTGGATATCTCCTCCCACTCTTCCTTTGTATGTTTCCTTGTAACAGGTATATTATGGTTTTTATTTTCTCAACTAGGACTTTGGCTCACACTTCAAATTCTACTTCTTTCTCAAGATGTGCTCCTTTGTACAACTAGGTTTTCTTCAATTTCTTATTGTAGTTGACTCGTTTCTCTTTGTTCTATAATCCTTAAAGGTCATCTCACTTCCTTTTCTCTTCCTTGACCAATTTGTGTTCTTTTTACGTTTTTATTTGGGTATAAGGGTGTATAAGAGCGAATTTGCACCCCATGTGCAAATCCCCTTTTTTCCTTCATCCACCTTAGAAAACCAAGTTCAGAGGCTTAATTCCACCTAAGCCCACTACTTGCATCAGACTTGGTACCTGTTTTGAGCATCAGTGGAGGTGTTTCTATCGGGGATGCCTGTGCGGCGCGTAGACATCCGCGTGGTGCGCTTACGTCCCTAATAGATTCCCATGTCTAGAGCCTGCAGATGCATTACACTTCCCATTTGAGGTCAATTTGTAATGCCCTCCTTAGCTGACCAACCTGAATATGGCCGCTTTCTTCATCTCTCCTTCAAATTCACTCCTTCCATATGCATTTCAACTTCTTGTGATCTCCTATCATCTTCTACACATCTCTTCGCATCTTTTAAGAGCTTCCTCACTTCATTCACAAGCTTCACAAGCTCTTCACAAGCTCCAAGCAGCTCCTTCACTATCTCCTCAATCCCTAAACACTTTACACTTCACAACAACAACATCAACACTCCACCACTTCAGTAGAGCAAGTGTGGAACAAACACCATTGTAGTAGAAGCTTGAGTTCCTCTCATTTTCTCTCCCAAGCAGCCTTGAGTGCTCTTGGTGGAGGTGGTAAGCTTTCACTCCTCTCCTCTATTACTTGGTTGAGTAGCATAACACTGTTTTGTAGTGCTTTACGTGCTCTTTATTTCATTTCTATTTTTCTCTCTATCTATTTGGCTGTCTGTGAAGGTGGGAACGCTAAAATGGGGTTTGACTGAGGCAGACCCCTATATAGCCACCCAACAATTTCTCTCTTCCTCTTGTGTGCAGGTATTGAAGACACTCATGAGCTGGGAGCTTCATCACTCGCACGGTTGTAAGTATTTCCTTTCTTCTCCTTATCTTTGTCATCCCTACTTCTTTATTTCAGTTCTATCACTTTTTGTTATTTCCCTATATTCTGTAAGTTCTTAGCAATCGGATAGAAGCATTCACTTTGCTATTTTCTGAGGCATTCTCTTTCTCTGGTCCGTATGAGACACAAGCGCGGCTGTGTTGTCCTTTAGCCAAGATCTTGTTAGTTTGTCTAGAGAATCTTTGTGACATGCTCTTACGGATTCTGAAACTTCCACGCTATTCCATTGAGGTAGTATAGGGCAGTATGCCCTATGAGGCTCTCTGAATAAAGAGAACTCGTGAGTAGCGAATCCCCCTATATTACAAAGGGCATTAATTAACTATGGGGAGTGCGACACCAATCTGTGTTTTGTTCCCTTTCTTCTTCTTCTTGTCAACATCTATCCTTGTAACTTTGCCTTGTTTGTTGTCTATGCTCTTATAGTCCTGTTTGTCATGTAGATCTTGGAGTATTATAAAAGGTCTCACAAGGAGTCTTAATAGATAGTGGAGGAAATGTTTACTTGCTAAACACAACTATATAATGCACAATAAACTAGTTTCATACATATAAATGATTTAGACAATAATTGTAGAGTAATTCAAGAGAGTTTTCATATGATATAATAATTGCTTTATTTATTCATTAAATGCTCTTATACAAAATTGGAATAAGGAAACAATTCCAACACATGGTCCCTTTCCCAACTACAAAAGAACTATATAAACTTGTTGATGGTTGCTAAGGAATTCCAACTATTGGTAACTAACAAAAATAATTTAATCAGCCTACAAGGCATATACTCATACCCGCCAACTAACTAAAAGTACAATATAGCTAATATTTATTTTATGCTATCTACAAACAGTTCTTTTAGAGTGTATGGGTTCACTTTGGTTTATTGTTGACCATCATATTAGACAGAGAACAAATTTTTGAGTGATTTCTAGAAAGCTCTTTGGTCCATGAAGGTTAAGAAGTATTAAGTCTACATTATTTCATCTTCAAATGGATGGAAAGAACCAATTGAATCGAGTCAACTAAGAGAAGACAATCTTATGAAAGATTTGGTCTATTTGTGGGTCACACATTTTCTTAGGATATAAAATTCCAAGAAGCAACACTTGTGGGATGAAGTTCTACCTTCACTCAACATAGCAGAAACAAAGATTTGTATAGCTCTACCGAAAATAGCCATTTTGAGTTGTGTTTGGTTTTCTCACCATTGACCCATTAGTGTAGTTTACAAACCAGCCACACTCATTGAATGCTTTCAACACATTGAGCAATGAGTACAAACAATCCTGCGAAAGACAAATGATCACTACAAGCAGTATCATGAATGACTTTAGACACCATGCCATTTCCAAGATGGTGATAGATTATGGATTCACTTGTAGAAGTAAAGACTTATTGGACCTTACTACAAAATTTTACCTGTTTGGTCTAGCCTATACACCATAAAAAGAAGGTTGGAGATAATTTCTTTGAGAGTAATTTTCTATCATCTAGTTTTCAATTAAGAATTCTTGTGTCATTGCTTCCTGCCTATTCTAGACACATTAGACGCAGAAAAAAAACTCCAACATGCTGAAATTAATCCTGATTGGAGTACACTGGAAGAACAGGGTCGAGTTATTGGTACACAGATTAAACACACAAGGAGTCAAACAATTCTACTCAATTAGGTCATCAATCTTTTTTAAGAGCCTCATCAAGGGAAATGGTACACTAGGGCTGATGTTGCAAAAGTATTTTCATGGCTACTGTCAACTTGCTGCAGTGGGGGCCATTGCTCAACAAGGGTTTATCATGGTTGAACATACGTAGTCAAAACCACAGAGCCCTACTCATATGTGATAATTAGTGCTAATAATGTCAACTCTATTCTGAACGCTTCTTCTGAAGTATGATAGACTTTAGAGATCTAAACAAAGCAAGTGGTTACTCATCACGGAACCTTAAGCCATCTATTTATCTTACATTTGTATAACTATGTACGAGAGCATTTCTTCATGCAGGATTCTAGTTGTAGATTTAGATTCAGTTTTGAGTTGATACACATATTTGACCTCTCAAATCAATACACAAAATTTTCCAATTCTCAACTAAAATAATCTGGTTTCAAAGGTCTAGGAATGTTGCTCAAGTGTTCATCTCTTATTTGAATTCTTTGTCAGAACATTCTGATCATCATTTAGGTACAAACCATTTTTTATCTTAACGCATTGGAACCTTGTTTTAGTGTGTTGTAGTAAACTGGAGTACTCTTGCCCTTTGAAACAGTTTTTGAGTTAGGCATCTTCTGTTTTTAAATAATG
>VDFB02105785.1:496166101-496313179 GCA_007258455.2 Sequoia sempervirens | reverse complement strand
TTTGATTGCCTTGTTCTCCAATTTTGTTTGCTCCTCCTTTGGAACATGTGCATATGCCTCGCAACCAACAACTCTAAGATGTCGTAATGAAGGCCTATGACCTAACCATGTCTCTATAGGTGTCTTATCAAAAAGAGCTGAAGTAGGAGACCTATTAATCAAGTAGTTTCAATAGCTTCAACCCAAAATGTTTGTTTTAGACCAGCACCACTCAACATACCCCTAGCCTTCTCCATCAGTGACCTTCTCATTCTTTTTACAACTTCATTCTATTGTGGATAATAGAGTTATATTTTTTCTATGAATACCATAATCTCTATATAATCTATCAAAATAATTAGAGAAAAATTCACCACCATTATCAATCCTCAAACATTTTATTTTCTTTCTAGTCTACAACTCAAGCATTTCTTTAAATCAACTAGAAAATTCAAATTTACTCTTTAGAAAGTATACCCATGTCCTTCTATAATCATCAATAAATGAAAAATAATGTGGATTTTCCAATTGAAGGAACATCTATAGGACTAAACACAATAGAATAAATAAAATATAATTTACACCACAATATTTATGAGAACTTCAATAAAACTGAACTTGGTTTAATTTAATATAAATACAATGCTCACATAAATCAAATTCAAGATTACAATCAAACAAATCCTTTTCTCCAAGTAGCTTTGGTTCAAAAGAAAGAGCACCCTTGGTTAGGGTGTGTGTAAGAAGTTGATTCCACTTTTTTAGCCAAAAAGTGGGAGTGTTTTCCCTGATTTTTAGAATTTGTCACATTTGACCTTAAAATTTGAAGCACTTAGAGATGTAATCTTAAAAAATGTCACTAATCATAAAATGTAGTACTTAGAGTCTAGTTTCCAAATATGTAATTTATTTTAATACCCAAATGATACAAATTTATTTTCAATAGGCATTTCTAAAAAGCACTATTTAAAAGTCACTTTTTTATTACCATACCATGCACTATACGTCATGCATATTATGACCAAAATAATCATATTTTTCTAAATCCTTTGGGGAAAAGTTTTGTAACTCACTAAAGCATGTTTTTGATGTTTTTTTTTCTAATTTTTTATTGAATTTTGTGTTAATTTTTTATTGGCCATATTTGTTGTTTTGAAAATTGTCATGTATGTCATGCATAAGATGACCTTAACTTATCATTTTTTGAAAAAAAAATCAAATTGAAAATAATTTTCTAAAGTATGTTTTCATACAATTCATTTTTTTTAAAAATATTTTAATTAAGATTTATTAAAATACTAAAAATCCTTGATATTTCAAGTTTATGGACCAATTTCATTATAAATTAATTGAAAATAGAAAAAATAGTCCAATTATAAAAAAAATTACATATTCAAAATCTACAGTATCTCATCTATAATGGGTTTTAATTTCGTCAAAAAAATTTGCAAAAAAGGGTCTTCAGACATGTCTAAAGTCACTATTTTCTTGTGACATTGACATGACCTTCAAGTTGTAAGTCAAACAAGGTCCAAAGCTTAGGTTTAGGTCCGCAAGTGTTTTTCTTGAACCGAAAAACAAGGCAAAAACCCAACCAAAAAATCAAATTTTAGGAAACAGGATCCCATTTCATAAGAAAATTAAAAAATTATGCTTTTATGGAATGTGATCCCATTTTACAATTACAAAATGGGATCCCATTTATTAAAAGAATTAAAAATATATGTGCTTTTATGAAAAGGGGTCCTATTTCATAAAAGCATTAAAAAAAAATTAATGAAATTGGAACCTGTTTCATAAAAGCATAAAAAATTAAAAAAAAATTATGAAACAGGATCTCATTTTTGCCTCAGGGCTCCAAAGCAAAATAGGATATTGTTTCATTTTTCCCAAATTTTGGTGTTTTCTAATTTTGAAACTTCCACCTTAAGTGGACTCAACTTTGTGCTTTCACCTAGTACCCAAAAGCCATGACTATCTATTGAAGAAGAAACCCTCACCTCTTCCATAGACTTTCTTTTCACAAATGTACTATTGCACTCAATAGTGCATGAATCAATATTATATAATGTTCCATATCTAACACCTCTAGCAATCAACATATCACCTCTAACCATCTTGCATCTTGTATTAGAAAATACTACCTACACATCCACATCTATTAGTTTTCTCACAAATAACAAATGATGTGCTAATCCAAGGATATGCAACACATGATTAATCTATTTTAATATTCTTCCATAAGGAAACTTAATTTTAAATTTACCACAACCAATAATATTTAAATTAGAATCATCACCCAAGTACACCTTACCTCCATCAAGTTCTTCATATTCAAAAAACCAATCTCTATAAAAGGTCATATGAAAAGATGCACCTAATTCAATTAACCATGCATCATTACCTACACAAGTTGCCAAAGTTGAAATGAATGCATTACCATATTCCTTCTCAAAATTAGAATCATATTCAAATCTCTTATTTTTCTTCTTTTTTTCTTCTTTACAGTCCTTACAAACATGTCCAGGCTTACCATAGTTCCAACAAATAACTTTAGACTTTCTAGGAGATTTAGATCTCCCCTTGGACTTGGATTTTTCATGCTTCTCATTATTCTTTCCTTTTTACTTAGGTATTCCATGAAAATTTAGGGACTCCTTGTCAGTCATGATGCCTTCCTTCTCATCTCTTCAAAAAGAAGAGAACCCACCACATCTTCAGTCTTCAATATAACAGAAGTACACCCAATAGCCATAACAAGATAATCCCACAAATCAGACAAAGAACAAAGCAATATATTTTACATTTCTCCTCCCCATCCATTTTGACACCAACTAATGCCAATTGATCCAGCCAAATATTGAATGCTTCCATGTGGTCTATGATTCATCCACCCTCTTCTATTTTCAAGGAATATAATTTCTTCCTCAAGAAAATCTTGTTGACTAAATATTTGGCTTGATACATCTCACCAAGCTTCTTCCATAGTTTTTGTGTAGAGGTTTTCTCATGTACATTATTTAAAATAGAGTCTACCAAGTGTGATATGATTAGACCCTTGATTTACAATCCATAGCATGATATTCAATATCCAAATTAGTATCAGTAGGCCTTAAAAATTTCTCGTCAATAGATCCACAGATCTTGATCTATCAAAAGATCCTCCATCTTCAATTTCCACATCTCAAAATTATTTCCAGAAATTTTATCAACCTCTATTCTCCCTGATGAGCTTGCCATCTAAAAATTATTGTAACAAGATCACAAAGTGTCTTTTGCACAAGCTCCCACTCAAATCTAGATTAGTTCAAAAAACTCAACAACCCACAACTAAAACCAAAGGTGATCAGGCTTTGATACCACTTCTAAGGAAGATAAGGTAGTGAAACAACTTCTTACACTAATCTTGAGACGAGAATAATGCAAAACTTTACAGATCTTTATTAGTTACAAAAACTTAAATAGAAATAAACATAAATACCATGCATACCACAACTCATGATTTATGTGGGAAAACCCTTTCAAGAGAAAAAACCCACACTCCAAAAGTCACCCAATATATTATTCAAAAATCACAAAGATTACAATATACTTGTAGAGCAAGCTTCTCATAGGAGTATCACCACCAAAGATCCAGAGACAACACAACCACTCTTAGAATCTCAAAATACATCACAATACTACAATCATAATACAACGCCCTCATAAAATAGGGTTAAATTCTAGGGCAAGATAAGCTAACAAAATATCTACCATTAGATATAAAACCTAATAATTAATAGTCCAAATTTAAAATATATCATTAATTTAATGTGTTGGTCATTTTGGAGTTTTTATTAACAAAAAAAGTTAACATGCATCCCACTCCTCCCCTCCACCCTATGCTCCCATTATATATTACACCTATCATTGTAACTAGGAAATATATATATATATGTGTGTGTGTGTGTGTGTGTGTGTGTGTGTGTGTGTGTGTATGTATGTATGTATGTATGTATGTATGTATGTATGTATGTTACAATAATTATATAAAATTGCAATATTGAGACACATTTTTCCAAAAAATTATGCTACACAAACCTATTGATGTGTGTGAAAAGAATTTCGTCCTCATGTACATCAAATATAAATTTTTGATACTTTAGTAAAGTTGAGAAAAAAGTTAATTATTTTCTTGACCCATTTTTGTTGTTGAACATCTCCAATTCTACTATGTTGGTCCCAAGTGAAACAATCAAATTCAAGCACATCATCATCCCTAACACAAGAGATCATATCTTCAAATTGAATAAAAATGTCATACTCAACCTTGCTAATCTCAAGGACAATAGGAAACCAACATTCTTGACTATTATATATATTGATTCATATTATATCTAGACACAAAATTTAGAGCCATGAGACACTTTGGGTGAGGAATTAAATTCTTCATGTTGTCTCACTATTTCAATTTCTTTTTGGTGATTTATTTTGACACATTAACTCTTAAGTCATATTATCTTTATTCTATTGTTATTTAGTTAATTAGGTCAGCCTAGGGCTTATATAGGGTTATCTAAGTTAGCTTTGTGTTAGCCTAAGCATAAATAAGGTATATATATGAGATAGTGATTCTTATTTCATCATCATATTGCCAATTGTGTTCTCATTGGAGATATTTGGAGGTTTTTCCTCTCAACGTAGCTTGTTATTATCAATTTTTATCAAGTATTTACAACATATTCCTATATTATTCTTCTATTGTGAAATTTATTTCATTACCATTTTTTCAAAAATCAAACCCATGGCACAATCCATCCTCCATGTCCATTATTTCAACAACATCATCTTTATGGTTTTATTTTTGTGTGTATTTGTGTTGATGTCATCCTTGTCTACACAATCACCATTACCAGCCTCAAAATTAAAAAAAGGGAATAAAGAAAGGTAAGATATCAAATAAGAAAAAAATTATTCACCACTTTTATCAAAAACCACTATATATTCTATATAGTCTACTATAGGATTTGATTCCTCTACAAAAATTATGCTACACACATATTCTTCATTATTCATATTGTCATATGATTAGCAAGGGAAAACTTCCCATCACCAAGATATAAATAATCATCAATCTCATCAATATGATCAAAGAATAAAAATTTATATTGAATAGCATCACAAAAATCACCCTCATCTAGCACTTGGTTATTACTAGAAACCTTTCTTTCATTCCAATTCATTAGGATGGAATCACCCTGTACTTGTTCCTACCTTAGCACCCCTTCTTGACATGATTTAACCTATTGTCCTAAAAGTGGTGCTACACTTTGAACTGTCAAAGCTTGGTCTTGAATCAAATTATTATGTATTGGAACAATATCTTTAGAAGAACTCATAGTGGTTGGGTTTAATGAACTCACAAGCCTTGTATAGCTCAAATAATTTTGAGCTTAGAAATTTCTTTGATATGCCTACTAGTTTGATTAGTTGTAGTTGTTATATAATTTATAAGGAATTTTATTTTGGTTTTTCCCTCTTTAAAGCTACTAGCTCATTTCCAAAACTTTGTAACAAAATTTTGACCTCATATAGCTCATTGGAAGGAGTAGCACAAATTTTTGGTTGGTTGATTTTAGGAATAGGTGCCAAGTTGGGCTAGGTGGGTGCAATTTATATGAATAGAGGCATTGGGAGCCTTATGACTATTTTTCCAGCTTGGATCAAACATTTTTTCTTGTAGATAAACATCATAATAATTCAGTAAGGTCATTTCTCTCATAAATTGAACCCCCCTGGTTTGAGCAAACCCCCCTTTTCCCTGATTCTAGCTCTCTGCCACCAAAAGAATAAAAAAATTTCCCCTTTGAAGCTCAGGTTGAGGACGAAAATTGAGGAGACTTCATGAACCCAACTAGAATTAGGTAGTCCTTGGAATGAGTTATCCAATGACTATAATTTTAATATTTTTTGGATTTATTATCTATTTGTTTTCTTAGTTTTATTAAACTAAAGATTATAAAAAAAATGAAAAATATGAGTGCACTAGATATTGAAGTCCTTGATCCAACAAAAAAAAAGAATTTTGATACATAAAAAAGAAGTTACACATTATACAATCCACCTATGTCTGAATTGCAATTAGTTTCCCTCTGAAACTTGATTAAGGAAAAAATACTCAATAATTTAACACTATCTAACCAAGTGGAAGCACTAGATGTCGAAGTTAAAAATTTAAATTTGAAAGAATTAGATTTTTATCCTTCATGGAGAAAAAGTTATGCATTATACAGTGAGCATCAGAGCATCAGTCCTTAAAAATGTTGTTTTCTTAAAAAAAACTAGTTTTTGAGGGAGATGGAAAAAGAAGTGCAATCTGATTCCAAAAAAATTGAAAAAATATATTTAGAATCTACAGAAAAATTTTCACAAAACTCTAGTTTCCATCATCTTCAAATTCCTCACAATTTAGCTGCTATAGGTACCTGAAACTCGAGATTTAGTTAGAAAAAATTATTTTAGTGTCCAGTTTGGCCAAAAATTGTAAACCACAATTGTGGGATCACCCTATCACTATTCAAGGACCTTAGATAATATAGGAAATAAATGTTAGGAGAAGGTTCACCAATATAGAGGTTTTATCCTAGGTTTCTTGGAATCTAAAATTAAATTCCACCATCAAATCATAAGGATCTCTTTTGATGGTAGTCAATTGTTCTATCAAGGATAAATGGTCACTCTCATCCTTGAACTATGGGTAAATTTTCTCTCCTGATTCATCTTATTCATGAATTAAATTAGGTTGCAACCCTCTATATCATTGTAGGGATTTCCATTTTAAATAGGTTGAAAGAATTATAATAGCTACATTATATCCTCAATGATATTATGAATAGAAAATATATTCACAACATCTTGGATGTGTTCTATAGGAGATTCCTTTTAAAGTTACTACTGGAATATCATCCATGTGAGTTAATACAAGGGGGTTGTCTCCATTAAGGGTGGAAAAGATCTAGTTTCTCATCTGATCCATATTTGGGTATGAAATAATTTCCTATTTAGCTAGGAAAAGCCATTGGTATCAGTTGTAAAATATTCCCTTAATTGGATTTTTTAATATTATGAAAGTTGTCTACACATTTTTTTCTTCTTACTAAAGATAAAGGTAACTCTAAAGATTTTGAATGCTTACCTTTACATTATGTACTAGTTTGTATCTTTGGAATGAATTATTATCATGGTTTGAAACCAAGAGACTAGAATCACTAGTCATGGATGATGAAATTTTGAATCACAAATAGTAACAATACAATGAAAGTACAAAATTCACACTTCAACAACTACTTCAACAAATCTCAAAATCTTGGCTCAGAATTTAGAATCTAGATAACAAGAAAAATCATCATAGTTAAGATCTTGATTTACTCCATTGTTGGTTTCTCTTCAAAGTAACATACTATGAAAGAACAATAATGATATGATGCAATGATAATGATAAATGCTCAAAGATAAATGATACTTAATGATTGATCATTCTTGATAATTCTAAGAATTGATTATGAGAGTGCTTTATAGTTTTTTTGATAACAAAAGTGTTAGGGGGTTTGAATGAAATAAAATATTCTTATTTATATGCACTTCACTTGATATTTGATCAATGGTGGAGATTAATTTGCAAGATCAACAGATAGGAAAATTTAACATAGGGTAGGACCTATAACTTAAATTTGATGAAGGAGGGAAAGTTGGAGGAATTAAATAAATAAATTTAAAATGATAGTTGGAGAAATAAATAAATATTTATTTATTTATTTTAGAAGAAAGTATTAATTTATTTAAAAGAGGAGTGTTAGCTAATTAAATCATTTTTGAAAATTATTTAATTATAGAGGAAAATAAAAGTTTGAATTTAATTAATGTTGGATAAAAAATAATGACTAATTAATTAAATAATTTAAAATTATTTTATTAATATAAATATGCTAAAAATATTAAGATAATTAAATAATTAAAATTTATTTAATTATTATGGATGAAAAGAGGAAATATTAGCTTAATTAAATAATTTAGAATTATTTAATTAATTATAGGTAGAAGAAATGATAATGATAATGATGGCATGCTAAGATGAAAATGCATTAGTCATTTTTAGGTGTCTACAACAAGTTCCTATATATTGTTTCCAATGGTTGTACCACCAATATTCTTAGTAAAATGGTATAGATCTCATAAAACTAGTCCCATCTAACATTTTAGAAATTATTTTCAATTGGATTTGACCATTTTTAAAACATAGTGTTAAACTATTTAAGGATACAATGGGAATTATCCCAATATGTGGGACCTTGTTGTTGAGATTAAACCTCCAAAGAAGGCCAATTCCTTTCCAAGCGTTGATGCAATGTGTTGATCCAACCTAACATATAATACACAAAAATATAACCCTATTCTAATTAGTTGCAAGGGAAAAGGAAGAGAGAAAGTGCAAATGAAAATGTAGTGATGCACCAAGACTTAGTTGAGTTTCCTCATTTCTCGCAATAGCATAAAGAACTAATAAAATTGTTACAACTCACACAATTCTCAATTATGCATTTCATATGAGTTTATATGAAGGTCAAGGTTCAAAAATCACTAAGTGGGAAGAGAGAATCCATAAATATCTCAAGTGTAAACAAATAGTACACAACATACATCTATCAAAAGCAGCAAAGATCATTCATGCATGGAGGTAATAATATTAAACATAGAAAGAGAAGTGAATCATACACAAACAAGGTAAAAAATGAGATATACATAGAATACAAGGATAAAGAAGAGGTGAAACAACAATTTTCATTAATTCTAAGGAATTGAGCTAATTACACTATAAAAATTGTAGAAATGTACAAGAGAAGAACTCTTCTTTTTTTGTCACTAATTTATAAAATAAGAAGGAACACTTTAAAAAATGAGGCTTGTAGGACTTTTATTAACCTAAAGATACATGCACAAGTTGGTAGAAATCCATGGCATGTTTCACAGAGCAATTCATACCCTAGTTGTTATTTCTATTAATACTCTATACAAATACATCCTTTCAAAATATGATTTGATCAACTAGGAGACATGAAATAAAATTATTTTTACCCCCCATAATACCTCTACATTAATGGTTCATGGGGTTGAGTGTAGAAATCAAGAAAATTTCCCAAGAAATCTAACAAAACAATGGCCTAAAGATGGCCTATCAATCTTCAAGTCTATAAATGATAATTATAAGTGAACATCACTTCCCTCTATTGCTATGTGACAATATACATTTAGAATGATTTATGAGTTCCATTAGATCTAATGTGGTGGTTGGAGGTGATTGAAATGCATTAATGGTGAAAGTTTGGAAATTTTGGTGCTTTACAAGATTTTAAAGTGAAATTAAACTTTTGTAGGAGTTTACATTTGAATTGAACCTATAGAGAAGTCCCTCAAATTTGGACCTACAAATAAATCCAACAAAAACAAACTTTCCAACCTCTAATGTTTTGGTGTCTAGTTTAGATGAGAAGGTTTGATGATGACATTAACAAAAGGTCAATATGGCATTATCATGATATCATCATGGAATAGGGTTTCTCAAGATGTGATGACATCAATAGGTTTGGATGATGTCAACATGACATCAACAAAGTGGGATAGTGGGAGCATTCAAATGGTCTAGGTGTGCAAGGAAGTCCAACTAAACTAATTAGGATATAGAACTTTGAAAGGTTTCACTTAATTGGAAAAGGAATCTCTCCAAACAGATAATGACATAAACATTATGTAATCAAGGGTGGATGACATAATCACAAAAAGGATTTCAATAAAATGTAACTAAAGTAGTTTGGAATGCAACATTGAAAGGTCAAGTTTAGTTGGTGAAAGAATCTTCAAGAAAAGGGATGATGTTAGTTTGACATTAGATAAGTGGCATGTAGAATTTTCTATGTTAACGTGCCTTATGAACAAGTTAATAATCTAATTTAGATGGTCATGGACTTCCAAAACATTTTGAATTATCCTTATAAATGGTTGAATGTGGAAGAAACTAAGTGAACAAGACACTTAACTTTTAGAATTTTTAGTTCAAATGGAGGCTATATTTACAAAAAGGATTTGCATGTAGAGAAATGAGTTGAAGTAGATTTGTAGAAAAGGTGAAGGGGACTACATTTGTGGGAAAATATAACTAAATCAAATACTTCACTTTTGAAAGGAGAATTTCAGATGGTGGTTGGGTTCCCACAAGCTTCATACTTATATAAACTTTTAAATTTGGCTTATGAGCCATCAATTGTGGGGGAAATTAAATAAACTAGTTTTTAAAATTTCCATAAGTGCAGTTTAGATGGGTACCAATTTTCTATGGGAAAGGACCTTTATAGGAAAAGTGAAGTGAAGAAGACTTTGAGAGGAAAATTAAGTGAACTAGATGTTTAGATTTCAAAATGTATATTTTGCTTGGAAATTAGACCTCTGTGAACACCAAGTTTTGTGGGACTTTCTAGCTAAACTTAGCTTGCCAAAGGACCATGGGAACTAGCCTTTGGACCATTTGGAATAGTGAAACCCACAAGTGATTATCTCCTTTTCCTTAAAAAATTTAGAGAAACTTTCAAAGGGACCAAGCCTAAGTTTATCTACACTCGATTCACTTATGATAAAAATTTAGTGGAAAGTCGTGCCCAAATTTAACCCCTTCTAAAAGAACATGACTATTTGAGCCTTGAACTCAAACAATTGAACAACAATTACTTTCACATTTATACTAATGCATGGCCTATCATTCCCTTAGTGTGTATGTGTTTGTTTCAAGTGATGTTTTTTCTCATTCGACATCCCTATATTATGTGATGTCATAGTACCATGAACACAATGTTACATGTTTCATGATTATAACATCCTTTTCAATGCCTTATTGTCTTTAATCATCACTCTCTCTCTCTTTCGTTAAAACACATTGCATTATTTGCATCGTGAAATTATTTTAATGGAGGGTTATCATTGCACAAACCTCACTTTTGTGATCTCTAAAGAATTGGTCATCTTTACACTCTTAGAAATGTTGGCAACATATGAGCCATCTATCATAATGCAACTTGCTAGCATGTGGATCCTTGTGTGTCCTACACTTTTCATGGTCATCCTACAACATAGCTTGTAGTGTTGATGGTTGATCAAAAGCATTGCATGGAATCTAGCATAACACAACTTGTTAGCTATACTTGGTATTTCTTCTAGAAATATATTTCTAGGAAATACCTCTTTTATTCATCTTCTTAATGCTCCTTAAATCTCTTTTCTCTTCTTTCTCATGTTTTTCTTTGTATTCTTGTTGTGTATGTTTTTTTGTACTATATTTTTCTTCATAAATGATATATTTTCTAGTTAGTATATATTCGATCTAACATGTTTGTTTTATGATTTTTTTACGTAATGAATGTATATTGTATAAAATATTTTGGGTATTCTATAGGAATTCATTTTGTGGGCATATTTACCTCATTGTAAGACTATGCATCCCCTACAATATCTTTGAGTAAAATTTGTGATTTATGTAATTACTTTAGCATGCATATTTAGTATAAATCATATGTTTGCTAAAGTGGGGGAAAATATAGTGTCAAAAATTGCATACCTTACAATTTCACATGGCATAATCTCTTCACTCTAGTATCCTAATATAGAGTTTCTTACATATAAATTTTCAACACTATGGTTATGTATTTATTGCATGTTTTGATGATCTTTAAATTTTTGAATCCAAATTTCTCCAAAAAAGAGCACAACATGAAGATGTCCATGTGAAATTTTAGCATCCCAAAAAAATTATGAACCTATTGGTCATTTGAGCATTACTTTTTGTTAGTCTCATTGACAATCAAGAAAGTAATGGCTCTATATGTGATCTAAATTACCCTTTTTTTCATTCGCATTCAATCATCTTGGAAACTTTTCTTGAAGCTCCAACATGTGATGAATCTAGAAAATTTCACACTATACCAAACTTCTATCTTAGCCATTTTCATTTTAAATTCAAGCATTTTACTTTGTATTTCAAGATATATCAAAAATATCATTTATTCATGGAAGTAGAAATAGAAAAATGGGGGTTTGACTAAGGCAAGCCCCTCAATAACCAACTAGTAATTTGATCTCTTTGTTTGTATGTTTTGTTGGAGAATAAGTAGTTCAATCCTCCCCTCCTACTTTCAATCTTTATAAGGATATGGAGATTCTTCAAGTATGCTTTGGACAATACAAGTATTGCATCCTATGCAATCCATACTTCTTGTATCCTTTCATTCCATGAATCATTCACTAACTTGAGCCTTGAATCTATTCTCTCCATAATGCAAACCTCACCATTCTAATTCAAATTAATACTGGTGAACATTCCCAAAATGATTTTAGCGTGTACTTTATAATATATATATATATATAATGGGGAATTTTATTCCTATGTACCATAATCATTGTAGTTCACATTATGAAACCCATTAATCCAATAATCCTTACATCTATTACCTAAGCAATCCATTGTCCTTTCATCCTTATTTCTAGAATTAGTTATCCCTAACATCATTTCCAAGTCTCCAATCCCAAGCCTCTAATCCTAAGCAATCACAATATAATCCATCCAAATGTACACAATCCCAATCCATGTAATATTTCTAAAAAATCTAGTGCATCATCCAATGTATCCAATATTTTTATTCCTATCCTCACTATAAACCCTAATCCACTTTACTCAAATTATCATCATCAAGATATATTGTTCCTTATCCTTACTTTTTACTCATCATAAAAATGCCATCATCAAGATAGATCATTCCCAATATTTACATTATTGTTTATCATCAATAATGCTATCATCATCACCAATCAACCAATTAGTTTTTAGCTTGACTAGGGGTAACATCATATTTTTCTTTGTTTTTTTGTGAATGTATGCTTGCTTGTTTGTATGCATTATCATTTTTCTTGCATATGTATCATCATCCTTGTAGCATCTCATCATAATGATAACATGGTTTGATACATAATATGATTTCTTATGACCTCTTCCTTCAAGTTATTATTTTTTATACTTTACACATCATCACCCTAGCCCATATACCTTAGTGCATAATGTAAACTGACATCAAATTTCTTGAACTATCTCATAGTGACTATCCTAATCTATCCATCCTCTCTCTCCATCCAAATCCATCGAATTATCCTAATCAATCCATCCAATCATATTCTTCAATCCCTTCATCCCTTTGAGAGCATGCCCATTTTCTTTAAACCCACCTATCTACTTGAAGGGGCATAATTGCCAATGACTAGATCATCCTAACACTAATCCTATCTCTTCCAAAGCCACTTAGTTGTATTCTTCTTTGAAATGACAATTTCATCTAGTTGCAATGTCATCGCAAAGAACCTGATAAAATGTAGGCACTTATGATTCTCCACACTTGACCACAATCATTTTTATCCTATTATAATGTTAATTAAATATATTAAATTATTTTATTGAGATTTCCAATCATTATTTAAATAAAATTAGATCATGTGTTTAATTAATTTATCATTTGTCCACCTTTCCTCTGTAATCCACGTTTGCATAAATGAATTCACATTTATTTGATTGATTTTATCCGTCTTTTCTTGTCTTCAAAAAAATAAATAAATACAAACTATTTATTTAATCTTCATCCTTTGATCAAATCAAATCAATCTCGACCATCCAAATCATCTTGATCCTTTTTTCTCTCCAAGTGGACCAATCACAAGGTGCCACTTGGAGGCTTCTCCTTCCTCTAAATCTCTCAAGAATCCTCAACCATTGATCTCTTGTATCAACCTCAATCATTAATCAATCATCTTCTCAATCTATAAACCAAACCTTTTCCCAATCCAAAGGTGGGGTTTTATGAAAAAAAAATCATGCTACTAGTTTGAAGAAAAACCTATATATAATAAATCATATATCTTTAGCACAACTTGTGTGTAGAACAAGAGCTTTTAGGAGGTCTTTTACTAGGCTTCTCAACTTTAGTGCAATACCTCTTAAGCTCTATTAAAGGTGCATGCAATTGTAGAATATGATTTTATTTCATTGTTTAATTCGTTTTTTGCATTCTACATCTTTATTATACACACATCGATATATAAAGAGTCTATGATCATGAATCTAAGTCAAATAAATGACATTGAACTTTATAGATGAGAGGATAAGTATAGATTTGGAGACATTATTAAGACAAAAAGATTACATTTTCAAGGTAGAAAGACAAAATAATCTAGAATCTTCATAAAGATGCTTATTCTTCAATGATAAAGTTAAATACCCCTATATACTTCATTTATATCCAAATATAATAATACAATTATCTAAATTTTTATTACCTAACTATCATTAATTAATTAAATCTGATTTGTATTTATCTATATACATTTAATTAAATATAACTAAATTAATCTTTAAAAATGTTTGTTTCCATTTTTACAAATATAAAACCATTTAAATCCAACCTTAAAAATTTACAAAATATTGTTGAAAAAAAAAATTGATCTTCAACTCGAAACATACAACATTACATCAACTAAAAACATTCAAATATAATTTGTACACTCTTGGGAATATCATAGAATATTTTAGAACTAGTATGGAAACATTCATCTTATAATAAATACTTCAATACAATCAAAGTCGTGTAGAAATAAGAAACTGCACGGTGGCATCCACACTCCACATAGCGGCACGAAGCGCGGAGGTTTTAATTTCGGGAAGTTAAGGTAGCCACTTTTTCAAACCTTATTTACCGCTACAAGTCATAGCTCAATAATAGCTATAAGTTAAGACAGGTGCAATAAAGGATAGCAAGCTTACATTTAGGCTTAGCCCTATTTTGATGGTGCATCTGACGGCTATCACCAAATCCATCAGACCCGTTGTTGGGCTTCAGCTTATCTTTCCCAAGGCTGGTGCAGGTTATCCCTACCATACAGAGCAATGAATTCCCTTTTTTTGGATGATCTACTTATATTTATACCTTGTTATGCCTTAAATGTTGTGCCCTCACGCCCATTTCACTTTATGGACTTGGTTCAGCTCTTCATTCCCCTTGGTTGTTGGGCATTATTAGTTTTCATTACTTTTTCTTTTCATGTCCAGAGTATCACTTCAGTTTCATTTTTCCTTTGTCATTCACTTATTTTTCAATCTTACAATTATGTTTTACTTATCTTGCACCTCAATATTTGACACTTGCATTGACATATCATTATAACGGGAATCATGGATTTGCTCGTCTATTGTGCTCATCTTGTTATATCTTTAGTATTATATTTTTAGTGGGGGAATCGTGCATTCCTTTATACACTGGGTCTTCATAGACATACTTTTCACATTAGAAGAATAATATTCATGCTTTTATACATTGTGCCTTCATGATCATAGATTTTACGTTTGGAAGCATCATGTTTTCCCCTTTATACATTGTGTCTTCATATCATGTTTTAACATTAGAGGCTTCATGAATTCAACCTTCACTAACACTAATTTTACATTTAAAAAATCATGTTTTCCTTCACAAATTAGTTTTTTCGACCTATTCTCACTAGAGATATATCTTACCTATACCTTTGTGTGCTTATGGTTTAATATATGATTCAAATTCCTATCCTTAATTCCATACTTAATGCTCTTTCCTATCGAAGGCCATAACACCTTTTATTTCCCATAATGTTGGGGTAACCAACCTACCATTCTCGATGCTATCTACATCTCCTATGTAAGTACCATGTCTTATAATTTTATATATTTACATTCTCATTACATAATGCATTCATTTTTGTTATTACTTTACATTTAAGTATATGCTCAAATGTTTATCTCTAAGTTACATTTACTTTCAAAATATGCTTTCTTCTCTCCTTCAATGCCTTACAGCCTACATATACAACCAATTGAAAATGTGTTCAATGGTAGAACTCAGAAACATTTTATTTTTTCCTCAATTAACAACTATGGTTGTGAAGCATTTTGTTGTTGTCATCTGAAATGATTTGCTATGTTTCAAAATTGGAGTCTAAGAGAAACAAGTGATGCTTTCATGTACATTTATTATTTGGTGTGATAAATATAGTTTTCACAAAAGTCAATTTCTTATTTGTATGATATATTATAAAGCTTTCTCCCAAGTCTATTTCCTATGCAAGAAATAATATTGCAAAAAGTTGACATACATCTTTGGACATGTTTATATGGTAATGGATCAAGAGCATAATAATTCATTATGTACTGTGAGGATTATGCTCTGAAAATGTTTAAAGACTATTCAAGATACATGTTTGTATGATAATGTGTCAAGAAGTTACCTAATATTATGCTTTGCAAGTGTTGTGAAAATTATGCATCCTTTTCTTAATTGAGTTGTTCTACTCAAAAGATTAAATATACTAGAATCTTTTTATGAAACATTTCATGGAATGCCAAAGGAAAATGTGTTTTTGCTTTTAGATAAAGCATTTGATGGAACTCTTTGAATTAAATTAAATTGAGATATGTAATAACAAGGGAGAACTAGGATCTCTTTGAATTAAACTAAAGTGAGATATGTAATAACAAGGGAATACTAAGAAATACATTGCACAAGGATCTTAAATAAGCTTTCTTGACAAATTCCAAAAAACATGATAAGCTCATGGTTGAAAAATTGTAGTGATCAGGTTAGATACTAATTCTATTCTATAGAGATCATAATTCTTCTTTATGAAGTATTTTTCTTTCTTTAACTTTAAGATCTTTTAAGTTTGTCAATGGTTTCATCAAGTTGTGAAGGGTGAATTGTTGTTTATTCAGTTATGTCTATTTGGGTTCATTTGCTTATCTCCCGTTGCAATTCCGGGTGGATTACTGCTTTCAAAGTATTGGGAATGCTTTGGGTAGATTTATATCCATCGATCCGGTGGACACAGAAATATATGAAGGGGTTGCCTGACCAAGTTTGGTTGACGGTTGGGGAGCGGGCATGGAAACAAGCTATTGATTATGAAAACGTATCATTTTTCTGTCAAGAATGTTTTCTAATAGGGCATATTGCTGCCTCTTGTAAAGTTGCTAAAATGCTTTCATTGAAAACTGCAACGTGGTGGAAAGGAGCATGCATTGGGCATTTATCAGTGAACCAACAAGTACCAGATTCTTCTAGTGATTCGGCATGTTCCATTCCTAAGTCCCATTCAAATATGGGTAAATATAGTGTACAGGCTATCGATTTTTCTTGGGACATTCACAAGGATAACCCTACAAAGGCAAGCTTGGAGAATCTTGCTAAGGAGACATCTGCAGCAGAGCCTGTTTTAGGAAATACGACGAATAAAGAACAAGAAAAGGTGAATGACAAGCTTCTGCATAAGCACACTTCTGGTGGCAATGCAGATCCTCTTCCTGGCTCAACGTTCTCTTCTGGTTACAATCTCTACTAGATGTCCTTTTTGAAATCTAATCTGGATCATTCAAAAATCTCCATGGCACAGACTTCTTGGCAATCTAAGGTGACCGATGCAGACGAATATGATCTTGGTGAATCGGTTGTAGATCAGATAAATCAGTCCCTCTTGGCTTCGCTAGACTCGTCTGAATTTGAGGAGGAAGATGGAAACATTAATTGGCTGGAAGTGCTTTCCAAAAAGTCGCAGTCATTTTGTCGCGTCTCTGGCATCAGTTGAACCTGGATGTGGTGACTGCATGCGGTAATGACATTCAATGGTGTATACACTTAACCATTATTTATTTATAATTTTCTTTTGTTATCTCTGTGTTGATGATTCTATCAAGCTGGTCGCACATGGTTTTTAATATAAGCTTGAAAGCCCTGCCCCTGATTTATACACCGACTTGTTCATGGTGCTGTTGATTTTTGAAAAAAGCAAAATTAAGAAACTTAGTGGCACAGGTAAACTCTTCCGGAAAATTCCCTCATGTCACCTAAATTTTCCTTCTCACGGTACTGACTCAATTTGAACCGCCTCTTGCAGAGCACAAGGTCTTTCAGATTAAAAAAAATGAGCTCCAAAAGGTATATTTTTCTGCTTAACATAGAGCATTGGAAACAAAATGAACGATAAATTACTTTCAGAAAGAGTTGATTTTCAGTAATTGAAAGTTAAAAATTGGTCGCTACAAATATATTCAAAAGGAACGTCATGTTGCTTTTGATGGAAAAGGATAAAATCAATTACTATTAGCTAGGTAATACTTAAACTATTTTAAGTACAAAGAATACAATGAAAAAATTTGTGAGGAAATTGTACGAAACAGCTGCTTTACGGAGATTATTAATGGTGTATGAAATCTCGCAATAGGAATCTGGTATCTTCTAAACTAGCACTTGTAGTCGGGGGAGCTGCAAGGAATACGTCGATAGTTTTATATAATTTGTTGAACATTATTGATCCTATGTTTGCAGATCATTTTTTTTTTTGAGAGAAATAATTGTATTCTAATATTGAAGCATAAACTTGTCTATTTATAACAAAACAAATTCATATCACCAATTCATCCATTACAGAGCATATTCAAATGTAAATTAGACAACCCATAACATAAAGACGAGATATATTACACCATACAACAGAGAACGCTAAGAGTTTATCTGGACATAAATTTGTCATGAGGATCCACTGTTACAGGACATGTCTCCTTTCAAAGATAGAAGCCATCACAAACTTTTCCCACAAATTAATCTAACCATTATGTTGCCTGTACAGAATGATTTCTTGATGAAACAAATTATTACAAATCTATTGACATTTGTCAATTGAATTTAATGTCTGCATTGATAATAATATTCAATTCAATCACTTTGATGTGTTGTAAGGAGTTTTTAAAAATTGTGAAACGGTAAAGATATCAGGGACATATTAATGTTATAGTTTGATTGCTTGCTATTTATATCAACACTGCTTTGTCCAAACTAAATGAAAAATAATATATATATATAATTCTTAAAAATAATATAACTAAAAGGATATTCAATTTTTAATTCCTAAACATAATATAACTAAAAAGATATTCATCCTTACACAATTATGTGTATTTGGATCTACTTCATCTTCTATGTTATTTTGTCCTCGTTTGTTTCATTGCCTAGATGTGGACTGGAATCTAGAACATCTGGCTATCTTAGATTTGAATGGAAGTGATATCAAAGCTCTCTAGGGCCAAGGTTCACACCCAAAGGTAATTTTTGGATCTTGGAAGTATTCTTTGCTCTTTGTTTAATCGTTTCTTGAGTAAAAATTTTATGCATCTTAACTACTTCAATAGGTTCCTAAAAGTCTCAAGGTGCTAATCCTTAATCGCTGCCAACATCTCAATAAATCTCCCAATCTATCATGCCACACATCTCTTATAGCCCTCCACCTAAATAATTGCAAGAAACTATCAAGGATATGAACCTAACTTTATCTACTGCAATAGCTGAAATACCTAGATCTCTCCTCTTCAAAGGACTTAGAGGTTTTGCACGGCGTAACAAAGCTCATTTCACTTAAGCATCTTCACCTATCTTACTGTTATGGTATAAAAGTCTTGCCCAGCTATCTTGTAGAGCTCAAACTCCTTGAAACGCTTGCTCTGTCATCAACTAAAATACAAGAGTTGTCTGATCTCCCTTCTGCAAATTTGAAAAAATTGATTTTACTAAGATGCTTTAGGTTAAAATGCTTGCCTGAATCTATAAAGAACTTGAAATATATAACATATTTGGACATCAAAAAATGTCATGGCCTAACCGCTTTACCACCATCAATAGGTGAACTTAAATGCTTGTCTAATTTGTGGATGAAAGAATGCACAAAGGTATCTCATTTGCAGCTGAAATTAGAAAGCTGGTCTGTCTGAAAGAATCAGTGATGATCAATTGTTGGAGCCTAATGGAACTTCCTCAAATTGGGAGCCTTATAAACTTGGAATATCTGCTTCTGAAAGGATGCAGCAAGTTAAAGCCTTTGCCATGGGATATTGGTGAGTTCGAATCATTAATCTTTTTGGACTTAAGGCATTGCAGTAGTTTGGCAAGTTGCCTAGGTTGATAGGTGAGTTGAAATCTTTACTCTCTCTAGACATGTATCATTGCATAAGTATAAAGAAGCTACTAGTAGAGATATGTAACATTGTAACTCTTGAAAACCTTAGACTTGGAAAATGCTGTAAACTGTTTGAGCTTCCAAATCTGTCAAATTTTTTACACCTACGACTTTTGGATCTGTCCAAATGCTTATGCACATATCGAATCTTCATGATAAATTCTCAGGACTTAAATCATTAGTGACCTTACAAGCAGGGAAATGCAAAGTTCAGGAAGGTGATCTCACAGAAAATTTTGGAGATTTACAGTCACTAGGATACCTGAATTTGGAACACAATATATTTCACTCACTACCATCAAGTATTATTTTTCTTGTTAGATTGACAAAAGTTGATCCTACATCACTGTCAAAATTTAATGGAGGTGCCCATTCTTCCACAAGGGCTGGTAGAAGTGGATGTTGGTGACTATCCTCGGTTAAGAAAAGTAGGTAATTTGTCCATTTGGAAAAACTGGAGATCTTCATTATATGCAACTGTGGGCAGCTATTTGAGTTCTCAGGACTGAGTTGTTTGAAATCTTTAAAAGAATTGAATTTAGCTGGCTGTAACAATCTCAAAGGCCTGGAGAAGGTTGAGCAGCTGCAATCCTTGGAAAAGTTGTATCTAAATGGTTGCCCTACCTCTGTAATCAATTTTTATTGCTGGACTAAGATATGTTTTCTCGTTGTGGCTGGGCTTCTTTTAACAGTGAAATCTTCTGTTACTGTGTTCCCGGAAAAAACTTTTTCTTTGTTCACATTCCACATTCTCTTATTTCAAAAATCCTTCTAGTGAAATGTATTGGGCCTGTCATACCTCTGTTTTGACAATTGGGGTTTTGGAAAATTGGATAGCATAGGGTTTTTTTAAAATTCCAATGATTTGTACCATAGCAGGAAAAATCTTTTGGGGAAAAAATCAGCAAACAGAAAGTATAAGATTTAAAAACCATGAAATTTAATTTGGAAAAAGCTGGAATTAAAAAATACAAAAAAGAGGAAGAGATACATGCCGTTTTGTAAACTTGAAGGCCTTTCAATAGTATAGAGATATAGAGCGCAAATAAAATTGCCATCATCTGTACTTCAAACAAACATTAACTATTATCTTAAGTTGAAGCAATTTCTTTCTATTTGTGGGTGTAAAATATATTATGTACTTTGTTTAAAAAAGGAATAAATGAAATTATGTTTTAGGCTTTTTAACAGCATACTTCTAAAAATATTTAACTGCTCAAGACTATAATGTTTTCTTGCTCTAAATATGTGTCCTCTATCAGCATTTCGGATTCCATGATCCATGATCCATCATTAAGATGAATAGTTATTATTTGGAATGAACAACTTGTTTAAGTTCATAGTGAATCCTACTGATTGGCCTTTAGTCTTTCAATAGCTATCTGACAAAAAAATATATTGCATACATTAATTCAAGGAGCAACATATATGTTAGTAGAAGGAATGCCTCTCACTAGTTGCCTGCCAATGGCAATGACTTTAGGCTCCACTGAAGATTGAGATCAACTTGGATGCATTAGAAGTGTGAACCAGCAAGCAGAGTCACATAATGTATTGTTGCAGCAGGGCTTGGAAGGACTGAGGAAAAAACATCCCAACACATTAATTGTGTATGAAGGTTATAATAGTGCACACAACAAGGTCCTCTTGAGCCTGACAATATGGTATGGTATAGTTATAAACTCATTTTATGTTTCAATCAACATGTCTTATTATGTTTGCATGGTAAAAAAAACTTGGTCAATTTCAGTATATACACAAAAAATTCCATTTATTATCCACAACCTAGGAAAGGATTTTGAACATTACTTAGTGAAGTAGACTCAATCTCATGTGGAAATTATACATTTTGTCTTGCTATGTTTAACTCAAGAATACAAGTGGAATGATTCAAGTAAAAATTACTCTCTTGAATTATTAGGCATAAAAAAAGACTTAATTTCAATATTTTTTAGACAAGTGATGAAACTTGAAATCTGTGCATCCATTGTAGGATACATTTGATGCAGAAGTGTGATGACAAGGTGATCACAATAGTGAGAATACTAATGCTTCCATGAACTTCACTAATATACTCCAAGAATTGGTATTGACAGAAATGAAGAACATGTCAGATCCAAATATGGAAAAGAGGCGAGACTGTCATACTAGAAAAATGCCCTAATTTCTCCCAAAGCTACAGGATCTCACAAAGATAACAATTTATGATCTATAGAAAATATTTAACTGCTCAAGACTATAATGGATATTGCATCTTGTCAAGAATAGTCCCAAGCTTGCTAGATCATTGTAATTGCCATCTGGGCATTGGAACTTCTTATAATTCCCCGATTGCTCTTTTGTGGGGCATTGTTCCTCTATTCCTTCTGGGCATGGTGTGCATTCTGCAAGCCATGGTAATCCAAAGCAGCAAGAAGAAGTAATGAGAAAATACTCTTTGATTTGTGTTCAAAGAAGTAAAATTTGAAACAATGTATAAATTGAAAAAAGTCTTGTTTCCTTAAGGGGAATTCATAAGCCAATAGGCATGCTGGCTGAGCCAGGACCTAAAATGTCACTACCGCTACCTTGTCTTGGGAGCAAGCAAGATATCTATCAGTAATATTTTTTGTTGCTAGTGAATCTATAAGTGATTGTATTGGAAACTTTTAAATATCATGATGTTCTATCTTGTTTGCTAGAATAAATTAAATTTGTTAATTCTGCAGTTGTTAAATGCTGGTGATAATATGTTAAAGACTTACCTAACATCTGAAAATAAGAAACTGTGGGTAAGGTGAGCTACTCGGTTTGGTTGAAAAATTCCAAAGTAAGAATAACATAACACATTCAAGAGTCGTGGTGAGTTAGGATCTACAACCAACAGTGGGGGTGTGGCCAAAAATCACTCTGGATTATAATGGCCCCTGGATCCCGTTTATTGTATGGAGTGACAGGGAGGACTAGAAGGGGTGTCTACTAGAGGTGTCTGGTTACGTCGGGTTGTTGAAGGAGCTGAGCGAAGCATATCAGGGAGTGGCAGAAGCAGTAGTGTGGGCTCTCCCAGCACCACAAGAGGAGGGGATTTCAGAGGTGGAGGCAGGCGGTGAGGAATAGCACATGGTCAAATGGTTAACTTTATAGGCATTTTGGTCGTTCGAGCCTTTTGTAATTTTGGTTAAATTTGTTTGGTTTAAACTACATTGTATTTCGGGGCCCCCTTAGTGCCAATTTAACTAATCAGCAAAAAAAAGACATTCAAGAGTTTCCATAACAATTCTATCAGCAAAAATAACACAAAGTAGTTCACAATAATGATCATATTCTTCAAAAAGCAACATGAATGCCATAATCTAATGCTGAATAAAAGTTGGTTGTGTTAAATTGCCATATGCAAGAAATAACAAATCACAGAATGATACTAAGACCTAATTTAGGATTTGAACCTAAGACCTACCCAAACTAATCACCTACTCTATGTTGTGCTACTTGCCTGTTTTTTAATAGACCTTACAAGATATCTCTAGAAGCTCCAATTACCACTTCCAAGACTATATATGAATATGTAGATGTTGAATATTTAGGCCAAAAGAATAGAGGAGACAAATGTTAACCTCGATATAAGCAGATATATGAATGTGTAGCTGATGAATATTCAGGCCAAAATCAAACCATGTGTTAACAGAAACAACAAAATCCTTACCTTTTTTGGAGAATCACTCGAGATCCTACACAAATTGCCTCCTGCTATCAATAGTGGAGGTAGGTGATTAAATGAAAATACCGGTTATCAAAAATAGAACATAACCCAACCTTTATTTGTATGCCAATGCAAATAATATTTTTTATCCAAATTCAACAAGCAAATGGAACTACGAAACCCTACCAATGCTGAAAATAGAAAAATGCTTACCTCCTCTTATTGTCAATGGTGGTCGTAAGTAATCTCGCTACATCACGAAACCTAAGCAAAGTAGAAAGTTTTCTAAACGTAGCAAGACTAGGAAGCATGTGGTGCGTAGAGAAACACGTGCTAGTAGATGTAAAAACACCCATCACTAAACACTGTTTTTACCCATTGCTAGCCACGTTTCCCCAACAAACATTGTCGGCATCACAAAATCCAGCATGAGACAAATTCCCGGTCCGAAGCTCACTCTATATATAGCCTATCGGCTAAATAACTTTTAAAATATTTAATATTGCATAGATAAAAACCATAAGCTAGAGCGCACCTAAAAGGCTTAGCAATGAAATTGCCAATCATAGTGGTATTGAAGAGTATAAAAGCGCTAATTAGCAATCTATTGGAATTGGAACCTTAGTGGGTTGTCTAGTAGCTAAGGCAAGTTGACTGCTGAACCAAAGCAGAATCCACATTTCAAATATGTTTGTGAAAAAGGATAAAAAAAAGTTTAAGTTGCAAAATGTCTATCTCAAACAACAATAGAACATTATTAGTTGAGATACTAAAAAGTTTCACTTGCTGAAATAATTTAAAATAATAGAACTCTGAATCATTGTTTTTGAAAATGGACTATAAGTTCACATTTTTTTATGATTCGAAGAATGTTTCTAGATTTTTAAATTAGAATAATGAATACAGTGATGGAACCCTCAAAAAAAAATTCCTTGTTCCATGTTAAAACCCTTAATGTATTTGGGTATAGGGTTGCTATCTACAAAAACTTACAGTATTCTATTGGACCATTGACTCCCTATTACCCATTGCCAGTTATTTTAATGTATTTTTAGTCATTCATTGTCCCCTGGTAACCAGTCCTCCTAACCTAGGTTTGGACCTTTCTATTTTATAAAATTAGGTGAGGATCTTTGGGCCTTTCATCCTTTGCATTTTATAACTTAGAAGTTTTTGAGTTAATTATTATTATCCTAGGGGGGGCCCTTCATTAAAAATGACTAATGACCACATGCTTAGAAAGTTCCCACTTATGTCTTGATGGCCTTCATAGTTGTATCACTCATCACTGATTTATTCATTGATTCACACATTGAATTAGCGATGAGTGATGAACTGATGTTTTCCTCTTAATATCACTCATCGCTACTAGCTTTTAAGTTCTCAAACTTGTAATAGTGATGAGCAATACTTCTATCTTTATGTTCTTATCGCTTATTGCGGATGGCCATAAAAAGGAAAAACTTGGAATAACGATGAGTGATGTGATCGCTTGATCACTGATACGTTTTGAATGTAAAATCTCATATCAGTGATAGGCAATGGACGTTGCAAATGTTGTAAAATATTTTCATTGCTAATTGCTTGCAAAATATATGAGGAGAATTAGTGACATGAACAAATGCCACATGTTATAACTTCATCGCTCATTGCTGATTTGTTTTAGAACTTGAGTTCTAAATTGGCGATAAACAATGGATGTTCTCTAAAGGATTTTCCTTTCACTAATATGATAAGATCATATGAGCGATGTCTTTTGTAATGTTTGTTCTATGCAGGTTGTACGTGTCCAATTCTGGTGCTGACACAATATCTCTTGTCATAGATAGAATTTTAAGAGCAAGGTTCGGATTAGCAATATGCGACAGAAGGATAAGTGTCACCAATAGTCAGTCCATAGAACCAAGGGCTAAAGATCATCACCAGGATGTCTACATTGCCAATAGAGTGGTGAAAAGAAAAAATAGATCAGTGACAAGCAATGGTCACTGCATGGAATGAGCTACGTGGCAAATCCTGAAGATTTAGCATAAAGCAAAAGGAAAGCAGCGAGAAGACTAAGGAACCATTGATAAAATTTTAAAGCAGGGTAATCCAATGGACTAAGAAACACCACATAAATGCTTTCACCAAAATTTAGGATTAGTGATGAAGTGTGTAAAGAAAGTTTCCCTCTAAGAAAAACTAGTCTTATGTACTTCGCCGATATTAATGAAAGAACGGATTAGGTTGTCGATACATGTTGATTGATAGATCACAACACTTGAACTGGCATCGATTTTTTCTATGAGAAAGTTGCTAAGGACATAAAAAAAAAAACTCATATCACTATGGATGAAGTTTTAAGTGCTTTAAAAGCAACGACTTAGATTCAATCTTGAGCTATAAGTTATCAACTTGCTCGTGTAAGGAGACTTTGAGTCATTAATCTTGCATGCTCCAAATTTCCTATTTAATGCAGATTACTTGAGTGATCTTCCATGTCATAATTCATTTTGCAATGAATGAGGGTTGAAGGCTGATAAAGAAGTGTGTGGGAATTAAATTCTCCTGAGAAGTGTGTAGGCATTCTAGGCAAGTAGGTTTGTCATAATGATTCAAGAGTCTGAGGGGTTGTGTTTGTTTGAGCCTAAGGGAGGTCTTGAGAATAAAAGTGGAATACATGGAGCTCCTGATGTACGCCAAAAAGAAGAGTAGAATTCAAGAAATTCAAGGAGTATAGTACCAAGGAAAATTACCATCTAGGAGAGTAGATAGTTTCAAAAGAATTAGTCAAATATAGAGGAAAGAGGATGGTGAAATATAAAAAGACGGCATGGATAAAGAGTGAGCATTGTAAGGCTTATCCAAAGGAATACAATTCTCCACGTGAAGTTTATAATGACCCTTTAGACAGTGAGGGTGACACTGAATCAGAGGGTGATTATTATCCCCTCTCCCTAGTACTATCAAGGAATCCTGACGAAGAGGTGGTGACAGTTTCTCCAATCACACCATAAGAAAAACGTGGGTGAATATCCTCTGAGGTTGATGACTCAGAGTGATGATTGTGCCCTATTTTTTTTTTTATGATACCACGCCCTTCTATTAGGATTATCCTATTCAACACTCATGTGATTTCTTGTTTCATGTGTTGAGGTGGAAAGTTTTCGTGGTGGTATGTAGGAGAAGTGTCAAACTAGCTAACATTGGCAGCGTGTATATTGTATCCAAACGATATACAAGTTTGTGCTAGAGTTGCTATTGGAGAATCTTCTTTGGTCAACAAGGATGAGGATTCAACATGGTTACAACAAACTCTGCCTTTCAAGGAGCTGGCGTGTCTTCATTCAGGGAATGTGGAGTGCAGTCTTTTACTCTTCCATTTTCCTCAAATGATTGCATGTAACAAACTAGGAATATCTTGAATTCTGGTGCAAATGAAATCAAATGTAAATGTAATTAACCCTAATGCTTGTTGCTCCCTTATCCTATAAAAGGGATTTTAGGGCTTATTACAGAGGTCGGATTCTGAAGTCTTAATAAGGTTCTAGGTAAAAGCTAAGTTCAGAAAGGGCACTTAGGATAGAATTCTGAAGTAGGCCAGGAGTTTGTCTTGGATGTTAAGTCATGTATGTAACGATCTTAAATGAGTTTTATAGAAATTATTGATATCAAAACAAATATCAATCAAGAAGTCGATACTCTCCTATGTATGTTCAGTTCAAAGTCATGAATGAGAAATTCTAATGGTGTTATCATTTGTCTTCAAATATTTCATTTGAATGTATTACTCTGTTTTCAGCTTTAATTCAAATAATTAATTAAAATGCTTGAATAGGGTTATAAACTTTGTAAGGAATGGCTTAGGATTCCTAAGAAATGAATGTTTCTTGCACAGTAAGTTTTTCGTAAATGCAAAGCAATACGAAAATAGTCCATTTCTCCCTTAAATAAGTAGTTTGTAAATTACTGATCCTCTTGTGTACTTGACTCCATTGCTCCAATTGATTAGACACTAGTCATTTTGTCATAAAATCTTGCATGAGATGAACAAATAGTGTTCCTAGCTCTAGACTTATGAGAAGATAATACTCAAATAGAAAATCTCCCCAAGGGTAGTAGAAGTAGAATTAATTTCAATTCCTAGTAGATAGCTAATCCTTCATTTGAAAATCTTCCAAGTCTTCAATGAAATTGATTTTATCTGCCATAAAAAGGAATAAATTTGTGGATAAATGTGTTACTAATTGATTATATTACACAAAAACACAATTGGGATTACCCTCCTAGGTTTCACAGAGCCTGAAGTGAAGGAGTATGGACTTTAAAATTTTATGCTCATTGTGTTGGTCACTAACCTAACAGTTCTTCATCATAGGGGTTGGCTACCTCTTAGAGGATTGTTCAATTCTACTAGAAAAGTCACCAACATACAGCAAGAAAGGCTTCAAGCCAAACACTTATGCTTTTTGCTTTGGCAGCAGATGACCTAGAAGGAGATTGTACCTGACTCAGGGATGGACTTGACTGTGAGACATTAGAGGGTCCACTAGAGAGGCTCTTTGTTGGTTAAATTTGAAGTCAAATAGACTTATCCACTTTTCCCTTCAATTGCTAGCCTTTTGGTAATCCATTCGAAATGCTTATTAAAAGCCATATGGATGATGTAATAATATTTTTTTTGTGTAGTTGAAGCAAGCTAACTGCTATATGTGTAAAACAAACAGAGATAATAATACAAAGTTTTTCCCTCACTTTTCGTGGATGTAACCAAATTGGTGAACCACATATATCTAGTGTATTGTGTTCTCATTTGATTTTAGTCTTGCATCTTTATTTCTATTCAGTAATTTGTTTATTCACACTTTGTTATTCAACAATTTGTATCAAAGCTCGGTGAAGTAGCTAATTGGGAATTTGTGAAAAAAAAATCCAAAAAGATGGAAGAAGTGGATAAATGGAGAATCAAAAAATTCTCAGGAAAATTTTTTGGATTGTGGAAGATGTAGATGGAATCCTTGTTGATTAAAGAAGACCTCTCACTCGTGTTGGAAGGAAAAGCCAAGAAACCAAATTCAATCATTGATGAAGAGTGGGAGAAATTGGATAAGGCGAGAGCAACCATTATCCTCTCTCTATCCAGCAATGTTTTATTTAATGTTTCAGCAGAAAAGACATCGATAGGATTGTGGAACAAATTGTGTGATATGTATGAGAGGGTTTCCACTTCTAACAAAGTTTTCCTCATGAAAAAATTGTATAATTTGAAGATGAAGGAAGGAGGTAACGTGTCCTATCATTTCAACGAATTCAATACATTAATCAACCAATTGATTTCCGTGAACATAAATTTGGTTGATGAAATCAAAGCCATCTTGTTGTTGTGCTCTCTACAAGATAGTTGGGAAGGTGTGGTGATGGCAATCATCAATTTGGTGTCTAGCAAAATTCCACTCAAACTCGATGATGTTATTGGTACTCTCCTTAGCAAAGATATGAGGAGAACAAATCAAGGAACCTCATCGGGAGATTCCTTGATTTTTGACATTAGAGGGCAACATCCAGAAAGAGGCAGAAGTAATAATCGAAGGAGATCAAAATCTACAAAAGGATCTAAGTCTAGGGGAAGAAATGGAGGTTGTTGGTTTTGTGCTAAAGAAGGTCACACCAAGAAGAATTGCTGGTCATACAAAAATTTGCAAAACCAGTCAAAGGACAGCGAAGTTAACACCACATACGAATATCTCTGAGACTTGCAGCAGTGTTTGGACTTCAAGTGAGAGATTGTTGGTTATGTGAAGTCCAACAGACTTACCCACTTTTCCCTCCAATTGCCAACCTTTTGGTATTCCATTCGAAAGGCTTATTAAAAGCCATATGGATAATGCAATAATATATTTTTTTGTATAGCTGAAGCAAGTTTGCTGCTGTATGAGAGAAAATAATAGAAAGTTTTTCCCCTACTTCCCATGGATGTATTGTTGGTTATGTGAAGTCCAACGCTTGTCCACTTTTCCCTTCAATTGTGAACCTTTTGGAATTCCATTCGAAAGGCTTATTAAAAGCCGTATGGATGATGTAATAATATATGGTTTTTGTGTAGCTGAAGCAAGCTTGCTGCTGTATGTGTAAAAAAAATAGAGATAATAATACAGAGTTTTTCCCCCACTTCCCGTGGAAATTGATGAACCACATATATCCAGTGTATTGTGTTCTCATTTGATTTTAGTCTTGCATCTTTATTTATGTCCTGCAATTTGTTTATCCGCACTTTGTTATTCAACACTCTCTTTCTTGCATACATAATTACAATCACTGGGACGTACCACTCTGTGCACCCCATGGGTGGCTAGCACATATTTATCCTTCCTGTTGGCCTCTCCAAATGAAAATATGTAGTTCAAAGTGGGATATTTAGTTTGGGCTGCATACTGCATACATACATTGAATGGGAGATTTAGCAGAGCAATTGAAATGTACAGCTGTACTACTAAAGTTACCACTGCCAATGGGATTTTCTATACCAGCCCACATATTTGCAGCATAGAGATCAACATACAAATATCTGCAATTTCACAAAATTGAAAATAAATAAATGGGTTTACTATTATCATTCAAGAAAGTATAACCACCAGAGGAAAGAGCACTGTTACCCACGATGGAAGAATTAATTATTGCTCCCTATAAATTGTCTTCTTCAAAATAACATTATAAGGTGTTAGTTTTCTGCATTCTTCGGCATGATAGTTTTTAGTTCCAATATTTTAAGTGAAAGCCTTCCCCTTCACCCATCATTAGAGAAAATTGATCTGTTGAGTCAACTACCAAGAGTATATATGTTTATTATAATGTGGAAAGTCAAGCATACTGACAGTAAAATGCTACATAGTTGCATACCTTCCATATAAGTAAGCATCTTGGTTGGATCTAGAAAGATAGCCAACAGTTATAGAGGCAGTTCGCTCCTACTGATTGACACTATTGTTATCATAACCCATTATTGGTAAAATAGGCTGTATAGAATTTGCACTTGTGTTTTCTCTTGGGGATGGAGGAGCAATGTAGAGTCTAAATCCTTCGTAGACACACCAACTATAGTTCCCAGCTTTTGTGACCAAATCCACCTCCTCATAGACTTCCTGAAAATTAATGTCATACAATGTTAGAATCAAAGACTTTAAGGTCCTAAGATTTCCCAGAATTCTCAGTAAATAACGTACTATTTATTGACATCCATTCACTCATCCTAAAAGAAAAATGTAATCATCCAATGCATATGCATAACCTTGCCAATTTAAATTTTCATTGACCTTTTATGAGTGTTTTGAATAATTTCAATACAACTTCTTTAGAATAATCTTATTGATCCCTTCGTCAAGTTCATTGCACATCCCCTAAAGCTTATTACTTAAGACTTAAGTTATCCTCTGACCCTCTCTTTCCAGTAGTTTCTTAACATTTAAGTTCTGCATGACAAAAGATGATCAAGCAACGAATGTTATGGCAATCACACTATACATATAGCAGGTTGTGTTTCTCCATAAATGTCCATGAATTTGTCCAGGGTGTAGAGACACATTCCTATCCCCAAAAACCATACTAGGTTATGAAAACCTTGCCACAACATAACTAGGCTATGAAAATCTTGCCATAATATTCCCCAGAATTTGAAATTTTGGATCACAAGCAGCTAGCAGGTCTACTTTTTGGCTTTATTTTTCTCCTAAAAATGAACTAAACCAAGGTTTCTCCCATGCTTCCCCACTTAACCACTTTCCATAGATGTTTGCCAATTTCCAGCCTGAAATGTAAATCTATATGTTCCTATTTCATGGGTTTTCTTGTATCTAATGTTTAGTTCAAGTTTTCAATTATGTATCCTTCTTATAGTAAGCTTACACAATTATTTTGTTCTTCTGTTCATTGACAATTCCATATGAAATAAGAACCAAAAAAAATTTTGTTCCTGCAATTTTATTTCTGTGACAAGTAGGGCAATGATAGCTTCCTGAGACAGAATCTTGAAATTTCTTTAACATAGTTTGAAATACATTTGAAAATTTTATATGACAATCAGGTTTATGAAACCCTGAGAATATTGTCTGTTTACTCCACTAATGGTAATTCAATATGCTACAGAAGTAAACTGAATACACAATATCATTGAGCATGTAAAAGCATTCACAGAACAGTTATATGAAGCATTGCAGTCTTTATTCATGTACTTGCAGTATTACATTATCATATCAACAACAACCCCCGACTACGAACCATACATCAACATAAATAGTTAACCGGCATTGGTTGAGAGCACCAACCATTGGCAACTAATAAGTACCAACTAATCCCGAGTGCTAACTAATCCCGAGGACTAAATCCCAAACAAAACATTATTTATTTAAACTATTATTATCTATTTCCAGTGCGACCGTCTACAACATTTATTTAATTAATTAGTACGGTCGATTACAATATAATTATTTATCAATATGGCCGTCTACATCATCCCCCATACAAAGTAGTTGTCTTTTAGACAACTAAAAACAAAAAATGCCAGCTCCTCATCCTTTTTGTGTAATTGATTCTCCCTCTGTGCCGAAAGTCGTTGTGCATCGGCCACTTGGGTATCATTCTCTATCAACTGACCCAAAACTCTATCCCTCTCTGCCAACTTCCCCTCAAGAGTTGCCACTCTTGTTTGCTTGGCTGCCAACTGCTCTTGTAACTGTACTATGATGGCTGGTTGCACTACAAATTGACAATTCCAATAAATCTGATGGGGGTCTGGGGGCAACACCTCTAGCGAGGTCAAGGGGCAGCGCCCCTTGCGGGGGTCTGGGGGCAGTGCCCCCAGCGGGGTTGAGGGGCAGCACCCCTCGCAGGGTCTGGGGGCAACTGCTTGGTACAGCAATGGATGGTACAAATTCCTTTTCCCAATGTACAGACTCCTCACTACGCTATACAAATTTCTCCTTAACATAGCATACGACCTCCTTCCTAGCCCGTACGGCCTCTGCTCTATCCAAGCGTACAGCTTCTTTTGCAACTTGTATGGCCTCTTCTTTATGATAGCTTACAGCTCTTCCTTCAAGTCATACGAATTCTCCTCTGCCATAGCATATGACTCTTCCTCCATGTCGTACGACTTCTCCTTTGTCAGAGCGTACGGCTCTTTCTCCATGTCGTACGACCTCTCCTCTACCAAGGCGTACGACTCTTTCTCCAGGTCGTATGGCCTCTCCTTTGCCAGAGCGTACAACTCTATGTCATACAGCTTCTCCTCTGCCAGAGTGTACGGCTCTTTCTCCATGTCGTACGACCTCTCCTCTACCAAGGCGTATGGCTCTTTCTCTAGGGCATACAGCCTCTCCTCTACCAGAGCGTACGACTCTTTCTCCAGGTCATACAACCTCTTCTTCCAATCGTACGAACTCTCCTAATGATATGCGTATGACCTTGGTATTCTTCTGCTAATGGTGTACTTGCTTCCGTACATTGGTACGGCCTCCAAGTGTACAGATTTTCTTCCAAGTCATACCACTCCTTTATATTGTACGACCTTCTCCAAACAAGATAACCCTACAGACTTCCTTAGGCATACGGACTCCCTCCTATCTCCCCACCGTATGGCTTCTCTGTGTGCCCAGCGTACGGTCTTCAGTGGAATGGTTTTGCCTTCTGTAATTTCTTTCTTTCGCTTGTCTTCCTTTGCTCTTCGATTTTTCTCTTGCAATGCACCATGAGTGGTAGACAATGTTGTACTCATCGATTTATTTTGAGTCTTCCCTCTAGGTTTAAGTCGTACACTTTTTGGCAAGTTTAATGTTTTAATACTCTTTACCTCAAATTTCCTTCTTTTGATTATTTTTAATTTTTCTTTTTTACTCTTTTCAATTTTTCTCTTCCCAAATTTTATTTCTCTTTTATTATTCCTCCCTCTTTCTCTCTCCTCTTTCTTTATGTTTTTCTTTTTCTCATTTTCTCTTCCATTTTTCTTTATTTTTTGATTTCTTTCTTCTCTCTCTTCATCTCTTTTCTTTTTTTCTATTTTTTTAATTTTTTCGTACTTTTCATTTTTTAACTCCAACACAATTTTTTCATCTCTTACCTGTTCAGACTTGTGGACTGGCATATTGTCCAGTTTTGATACTCTTTCTTTGTACCCTCCATACTCGGCCAGAAGTGCTTGGCTAGGCCTTCCCTCTTCTTCCTTGATTTCCCCGATTTGTAGCATGCTGCACTCTCTGTGGAACACTTCATAGTCTTCCATCTGCCAATGAAATAAGCCATTCAGCAAGCTTGTCTCGTCCTCTGAACAACTCTCGAGTTCAAGTATGCCTTCAATGTTTGGTTCCATAGCTTTCCTTCCTTCGTCCACAACCAACTCACCTCCATCCGATTCAGATCCGGAGGAAGCCAATTCTTCGTTCACGCCCTGGTTCTTCAAGTCGATGACATACTTCCCCCCGTTGTTCTCGATCGAGAGTGTGTTCCTCTTCCAATTATGATTTTCCTTCACCGCTATTAGCCATCCTCTCCCAAGTAGTGCATCGTACGCTTTCCTTTGTAATGGGATGACAACAAAATTTAGCAAGAATTGTTGTGTCTTGATCGTCACTTTCTGCGCCATCAATGTTCCCAACGGCTTGATACCATGTTGATCAGCGCCAACCCGTTGGAATGTTGGTGTCCAGAGTGTAGGCTTCCCAATGTTAAATTTTAATGATCAGATTTATTGCACAGAAAATTAATTCAAATCAGACACAATAACACAAAAGATACCCTGGGAAAACCCTCCTCTTGAGGGAGAAAAACCCAGCAACAAAGATCTCTCTTATATATATAAATAGTGGCAACAATTCTCTTTACAATGAGGCCAATCACAAGGCCAGTATTTAGCACCAACTTTAGATGCAAAACAGATAATAATCTGCCCTTCCTTGAAACCTAAATCTGCACTTAAAGAAATTCGCAATATGCTCTTGGAGAAAATTCACACTTGAATGAAGGAGAGAAACAAACTTGCTTGATGATGGAAAGGATGGAAATGACCTTGTATAAATACACAATGAGAGAGAGGTCACACCTCTTCATGTACAAGGTCGGCCAAAATAGAGAAATATAATTACAAATAAAATATGTGAATTACAAGGAAGGTCGACCCTTTTAGAAATTACATTGTTGCCAAGTGAAGCGCCCCTTCACATTAAATATCACATATAAATAAATAGCCGATAGGCTATATTAATTTATGTCTTCACTCGTGGCTAGAAGGATGAACCCGAAGCTGCCATAACATTAACACTCCCTCTCAGCTAGGGAGAAAACTTCCAGCTACACAAGACATATCACCTCAACGTGATGTCTACCATATTGGCTACAACCAAATGTGAAAAGAAGAATATCATCTCAATGTGATATTAGATATCGCCTCAACACGATATCAAACATAATGGCTACAACCATACTATGGTAAGTACAAGTGTTCATCACTTGTGTGATGTTGTCACCTCAACGCGACTTTCACCATGACTCTCTCAGAGGGTGAAACACAAGTACAACATATGTCATGGAGTCACACACATGACATCCACCATGACTCTCTTAGAGGGTGGAAACAAAGGCTTTCACCTCAAGTCTTAGAAGGGAAATGCATTAACAAGGGCTTGCACCTCAAATCTCCCTCAAAGAGAAATGCATTAACAAGGGCTTGCACCTCAAATTTCTCCGTCTCAGAGGAAAATGCATTAACAAGGGATTTCACCTCGAACTTCTCTCAAAGAAGAACTCATTATCAAGGGATTTCACCTCGAACTTCTCTCAAAGAAGAACTCATTATCAAGGATCACTGATACTAATTATCACAATGAATGATGGTAGGCTCCATTGATTGTCCAAACAATCCTGCAAGGAGCTTAAGAAGCCACACTGCTTCTCGAGCTGCCACACAAGCTGCAATAAACTCAGCCTCTGCTGTACTCAGTGCCACTGAAGACTGCTTCCTGCTACACAAGGAAGTCATAGCAGACCTCCACTGAAACAACATCCAGAGTTGCTCTTCCGAACGGCAACACAACCATCTTCTTTAGGTTCAGTAGGCTCCCTCTGAATCTTTAAGTACTTGCATCAACCTTCTGACCTCATCGTCGAAGATTGCCTGCAATGCTTGCCTTAGATAAGTGTTTTCCAGTGCACACCTCTAGTACTGTAGAGAGTTCAAGGTAAACCTCCTCGACCTCATAGTAGATCATTCTATTCTGAATAGGTTTGTGGAGCTACCAATAGATGACAATCTTTGAGCAATTTTGATCTCAGCAGCTGAAGGGATCCTCTAAGGATTTAGCACTTAGCCTTGCAATATAGTAATCTTCACTTCTTCTTAGTGAGTTACAAAACTCCCTCTTGATCCCTGCTTCAGAGATTGCAAAGAAGACTTATGGAAGTGGACTCCCTCTAACCACCAGCTCAGTTCCATGGCTGCAAGTTGTGACTTCATGCTTGGTTTACTATCTCAGGTTATAGCATGAACACATAAGAATTTATGAATAATATTAAAACATGAATAAATAAATCAACACAAAAGAGAAATATATCAAAAGATCAGAATGAAGGGCTAAAGAAACTTATCTTTATACAATTTTGACATAACTCTTTCTTCCATCTTTTACTCCTCTCGAGAGTGCCAAACTCAGCACAACAAAAAACAATCTTCACAACTCCAGATTTCTTGAATGCATTATGCGGTTAGCATGTAGAACCAACTCTCTCCAAGAGTTCAAGGCTCTATCACAGATCATGCATTAGAGAATGATATCGATGTGACCAATTACCATTGAACTTTCAATTCTCTTTCTATTTCAGAGTCACACTCAGAAATCTTCACAACCAACATGAAAGGACAAGCAATAAATGAAGTCTTCAAAGGATCTTACATTAGTGAATACAATTCAAGAGAAACCACTATTTCTCTTTACTAATTACAAGATCCAAATAAAAGATATAACTTAACAAACAAAGAATACTTATCTCTTTAAATATTCTAATGGATGCAAGATATGCTGCTCTTGAGCACAAAACAACACATAACTTTCACGGCTTGAACATAGGCCCGTGACTTAGAATAGAAACTCCCTAGAATCCTTCTAAGGAGAGAAATTATTCATATCCGCAAATGAAGCATGCTGATTAGGCCTGGTTGGGCAATCCTTTGCATAGTGACCAAACTTGTCACAACGAAAGCATTGGACTTGGGAGAGGTCCCATTTCTTCTTGAATGCAGGAGCACCATCTGACCCTTTATCTCTATTCCTCTTGAAGTATCCTTTCTTTCCTCTTTTTCCTTTCTTCTTCGATGATTGAGTGGAAAGAACACGAATGTCTTCATTTGTAGAGCTTCAACCAATACCTCTCGCAGCCAACCTAGACTCTTCTTGAATACAGTCCGCCCTCAAACGATCAAACTTGGGAAGTTTCGATCTCACGCTGATTCCTTGAATGTAAGACTCCCAAGATGAAGGAAGACCATTAAGAGCCAACATGGTCAAATCCTTGTCATCAACAATATGGCCAATGGTAGAGAGCTGATCTCTCAATTTGGAAATCTTCATGAAGTAGGTGATGACAAATTCTCCTTCTGCCATCTTAACATGATGAAGTTGTTGCTTTAAGGAAAGTGCCCGGCTGGTGTTGTTGATTTCGTACATTTCCTCGAATGTCTTGAACATCTCCCTTGCAGTCTTCAACTTGGAGACAATTGGAACAATATGATCCTTGATGGAATCAACCAACAACTTCTTCGCCTTGATGTCTTTCTTCTTCCATTGCAACTTCTCTTCTTCCTCTTTAGGTTCGGGAACTTTGGTTTCCACAAACTCTGCCAAATCATTCTCCTCCAATGTGAGCATGATTCTAAACCTCCATGAAGTGTAGTTTGATGCTCCCTCAAGTCTATCTTCGATCTTCAATCCGCTCACCATCTTGACTGATATAGAGATAGACGAAGAGAAAAGAGTATCGCTGTAAATCTGATCACGATCTTCTCAAACTCGCTCTTATACCATGTTAAATTTTAATGATTAGATTTATTGCACAGAAAATTAACTCAAATCAGACACAATAACACAAAAGATACCCTGGGAAAACCCTCCTCTTGAGGGAGAAAAACCCAGCAACAAAGATCTCTCTTATATATATAAATAGTGGCAACAATTCTCTTTACAATGAGGCCAATCACAAGGCCAATATTCAGCACCAACTTTAGATGCAAAATAGATAATAATTTTCCCTTCCTTGAAACCTAAATCTGCACTTAAAGAAATTCGCAATCTGCTCTTGGAGAAAATTTGCACTTGAATGAAGGAGAGAAACAAACTTGCTTGATGATGGAAAGGATGGAAATGACCTTGTATAAATACACAATGAGAGAGAGGTCACACCTCTTCATGTACAAGGTTGGCCAAAATAGAGAAATATAATTACAAATAAAATATGTGAATTACAAGGAAGGTCGGCCCTTTTAGAAATTACATTGTTGCCAAGTGAAGCGCCCTTTCACATTAAATATCACATATAAATAAATAGCCAATAGGCTATATTAATTTATGTCTTCACTCGTGGCTGGAAGGATGAACCTGAAGCTGCCATAACATTAACACCCAAGACTCTTCTATGTGTCTTCCGGTAGTACATTGACTCCTGATCCTCCATTGATGATAGTATTTTTCAAGATATTCCCTCTGATTTCCATATGCATGACCACTGGCATCTTCCTGATGTTCACTGTGAGTAATACTGGGTCGATTGTTTGTTCGTCATACGGTGGCGGTTCTGGTATCAATTCTTGCCTTCGTTCCTCCAATCGCAGTTGCTTGCCATCCCTGACGACGTTTGTGATCGCCAGACCCAACTGCGGCATAGTCTGGAGAAGGTCAATTACTTTGATCGGTATGGTGGTCTACAGTACCTGCCGTATGATGTTGGTTTCCACCTCCGACCGCCGAGAGGTTCCTGGCTTCTCCAAAGGTACTTTGTTTTCCTTTGCCATTGCCAGTTCCACTTTGGTTTTTGCTTCCTTCATCCTTTGTTTCTCCATGCATGGATCTAGGTAAGTGGCCTTTTTTGCTTGTGTTCTGGTGATCGCCAGTACCTTTTGTTCTTCTACTTCCATCATGTGGATACCCTTTTGCTTCGGGCATTTGTTATCTTCATGATCGCCTGGTCCACACCACTTACACAATCTCCCTCCTGAACCTTGACCATTCTAGCAGTCCCTAGCGAAGTGGCCCCATTCGTTGCACTTCTTGCATTGGATCATGGGCCTTCCTTTCGCATTGTACTGTATCATGTTTCTGGGACTTCTGTTGCTTCGGTAACCTCCATGGGATGCATAGCTATTGTTGTGGGGCTTTGGTGGTGTGTTCGGCGGTGTCGACTGTTCTCCCTACACGAAAAGTACTTGTGCACTTCTGGCTTTTAAGTTGTATGGTAATTCCTTGACGGAATGTCCCATCACTTGGCAAATATCTCAAAATAAGTTCTTGGGACAATTCACCTTTGTGTGACCTTCCCCATTGCAGTCCGTACACCATAGTTCTCTGGCTTCTCTCGTACTCTCCTTGTCGGTCTTCAATTCTTTCATCATTCGCATCATATCTTTCCTGAGTGCTTGTATAGTCTTGGATTCACCGTCGCTATCATCCATACTCTCCTTGTTGTCTGTCTTCTTTTTCCCTCGGGAGGATTTTTTTTTTCACTTTCTATGTCCATTGCCCGATTGTATACTTCAGCGTACGATGAAGGAGGTACGACTTTCATTTTCTTTCTTAATGATGGAAGCAAGCCCTCGATGAACCATCTTTTCTTCAACCCATTAGCTGGTTGTGCCTCCAATTTCCCTAGCAAGTCTTTGAGTCTTCGATTATAGGTGCGCACACTCTCGTGCTTTCCTTTCTTGGTATTGTATATCTCCGCAACAATCTCGCTATCATCTCAAAGAAGTTTGAACTCCTCCTGGAAAGCTTTTTTCAATAACCTCCATGTAGCTTTCTGTGCTTGATCCAATTCAGAGTACCAATCAATGGCACTCTCTCTGAGTGTCGCTGAAATGCTTTTAGCCACTGGTCAAGATCATCCTATCCATTGGCTATCCAGATAGTCTCACATGTCTTATAGTGTTGTACGGGATCTTCAGAGCCATTCCCCATGAACTTCGGCAACTTTTGCCGCTCCGGATGAGCCATCTTTCCTGGTTGACCTCCTTGTGTGTTGGACCCGATTAGACTGGTGGTTTCCTTGCTACGTCCTTGTGTGTCACTTGCACTCTTAGCCACATACAAGTCACTCCCACGTCCTCCATCAGCATCCTCAACACTGTGGGTCTCCTCGGGTCCCCTCCAGTACTCTCTCTGCCTTGGGGTCTTAAGCTATGGTCTTCCACTCCTCAGCCGTTCATTGTCGTCCAAGAGGGACAACTCTCGAAATCGTTTGATGCTACTACTCAAATCATCTTCATTCTCACAGGGGTCATATCTTCCCACGTGTGGAGTGCTGAAGGGGTCTCCGTCCCTTCCTTCTGTCAAACTTTGGTGCGCTCGTTCAATGGATATGTCTATTTTTGTCAAGTTTTCTTATGTTCTTTAATGCTCTGATTTATTTTAGTTAAATCCTCATCCAAGTTCTTACCGGCTTGCTTCAGTCTTCTTCGCTGATTCTCTTGTTCTTGCAGCCTGAGTGATCACCGAACCTTTTCTTCCTAAGCCTCCTTCCCGTCAGGTACTTGATTCTTGTCTTTGTTTGGCCGTACGGGCATTATTAGTTGATCAAGCAATCATTGCTGATTACCGGAAGTACGGCACCAGCTAGTGTCTCGTTCTTCCTCTTCACGTTTAGTTCTTTCTTTGCAACATTGTACTATTTGCTGCCTTTTGCATTCCTGATCCTCTTCTTCTCACAAGTTTTGCAGGATAATGAAATGGCAGGCCAGTAACCTGGGCATATGATTCAGGAGGTGATTCACCTCGTCATTTACTTCCAACCAATCCCAGATGGCTTCCTCAGGGATCTCCCGTATGTGGGATTCCCTATGTACGTGATCGTGTAACGATATTTTCCACAAATTGACAAGATCTTTTGTCAATGAGTCTTCCCATTCCTCATTAGCATTTACAGGTTCGTCTGCAGGTTGACCCATTATGCTGCCATAACGAGTGATGCCCTAGTCCGCTCAGGCAACAGCACCAAATGTTTACTCCACTAATGGTGGTAATTCAATATGCTACAGAAGTAAACTAAATACACAATATCATTGAGCATGTAAAAGCATTCACAGAATAGTTATATGAAGCATTGCAATCTTTATTCATGTACTTGTAGTATTACATTATCATATCAACAACAACCCCCAACTACGAACCATACAGCAACATAAATAGTTAACCGGCGTTGGTTGAGAGCACCAACCGTCGGCAACTGACAAGTACCAACTAATCCCAAGGACTAAATCCCAAACAAAACATTATTTATTTAAACTATTATTATCTATTTCTAGTACGACCGACTACAACATTTATTTAATTAATTAGTACAGTCGATTACAATATAATTATTTATCAATATGGCCGTCTGCATTGTCTACCTTTATGGCACCCAAATTTTCTTCAATCAAGACATTGAACAATATTCTAGTACCATCGTGATGCTCTCATATCTATCTCTTGCCCATTACTCCATTAATGTTTCACTGTGATGTTGCTTGTGCTATTTTCATTTGTCTGGTATGAACAATTCAATATTGCATTCTGGAACCAGCTACTTATATTTTTCCACACTTTAGACATAGATTTTTATGCATAATTCACATGAATGTCTTGGATAGCAAACAGCCGAATGGTTACATTTATTTTTTTCCACAGGAAATATTGCAAACCTCTTGAGTTGAGAGAGAGAGCATGATATTCAATCTTAATCACTGATTGAAAAGGTTTATTAGCCGCCAATGTTGTCTTAAAAGTAAAGTCATTTATTTTTAAATGAACAAACCAATTCTTCACAATAACAAAAGCTGTCAAATAACTATTTAAGAGAATTTTCATCCCTGAATTGGAATTATTAAACATGCAGGTGCAAATCATAGTGACCACAAAAGGTAAAGATAAGTTTACAGCACCTCACCAACATCTGCACAGAAAAAATAAGTTGGATTCAATGAATCAAAGCTGCAACGCCAAGGATTTCTGAAACCTAAGGCCCAAATCTCTGGCTGCCAGTTATCATCTTAAACATATGGGTTGTTAGAAGGGTTAGAATAGTTCCCCAAAGGTTAGTTGCACGTATTTCTTTTGCACCTTTAAGTTCAAAGAATCAAAAGCCAAGTAGATGAAATTAGGTACACCCATGCATCAGAGGCTTGAATAGAGAAATGTTCGCTCATGCATTCCACATGGTGATCAAGCTCTCTTTCCCTATCAATTTCATTTTTAGTTTCACTTCCTTGAGCAAGACAAACAATGTCAAATATTTCCATTGAAAATACTCTCCAAATTTCACACTTCTCCAATTTTTAAGCAGTAACTTTATTTTGAAAAGCAATCTTAGGGCCAGCATGCACTAGTTAAAAGTCAAGATTGCAAATCAAGCAAAACAATTTATGATTTACATATGTAAGCACTTACACATTTCACATACACATGCATAAGGTGCAATAGTTTCAAACATAAATGAACACAAAAATCCTTAATAGAAGTTGCCATAAAAGGTAAAATTCCCTTCAAAAATTTACTCAACTTGACATATTCAAAATCATTACTAACGCATGAAGAAGTATAAATTTTTTGTCAACTATATTATGGACACTGAGGTGCCCAACAGCAATTTTTTTATATCTAGTATCCAATAACCAAAAAGGAGACTAATCTCTATTTTATGGAAGTCACCAGCTGCATCATTGATAATGACAATTATTGCATTGGCATGGTCTGCCAAAGAATTTTCAAGTACTTCTATTCTCATGTTATGTTGTCTCTGTTTCTTTATTATTAGGCACTAGCAAAGAATATGAATTAAAATTATACACACACTGGAGATGGAAGTATTTCCTCAACTTATCCTTGTTCGAAGTGTTTCCTTCAGTAGCATACATGCAAGTAAACCTTTTCATAGAGATTTGACGTTTTCTTTTCAGTATAGAAGGATGGTGTTTATTTTCAACAAAGAATCTTTACATTCATAAGGAACAGCTCCTGGTAGAATTTCTTAAACTTTAAACACAGCTACAAAATCTTGGAACTCAGACAAGGGAACAAACAAGAAGTTTCGTAAGCAGGAAATAATAGTAGTACTTGAAGAAATGTTGGAAATACAAGGTTGACTATAAACTAGATTTTGAAGTTTAAGAAAAGTAATACTGCACAAACTGCCATTTCTATGTATAGAAACTTTTTACAAGGTGGCGGTGGCAAGAGTCCTCAAATGTGGCAAAGTTCATAGTGAGTTGTAAAACATGCATTTAATGTAATAAAGAGGACAGACAATTTCATCTTTGTACATAGCTATTTGGTTAGCCAAGTTCATGGTAGCACAAATGAATCAGCATTCAAAATGCTGAATGTTTCCTTAACAAACTAGAAGAAATCAGAAGCTGTTGTAGGATGCTCATTAAATGGTTTTCCAATATAATATATTGATTAGAGTAGTTGAGGTGTTCTCTTCCTAGTTGAATGTAAGAGCATATGATCCTATCCATTTGCAAAGATTCATTTTGCAAGGCTTCCCATTAGGTCCCTATCTGTATGGTACAGCGGAATCAATTCCTGAATGTCCATTTTGAAGAAGGTTCAACATTAACTCCTGAACCTACTCAACAATATATGTAGGAGAAACTTATTTTTCTGGACACTTTTTCTGATGCTGCTGGGATAGCAAGTAAATTAAAAACAGAAATTCAAGTTCAATGAAAAATGGGTGCTCATTGAACCTTGAAAGAGCATCCATTATTTGTGTATTTCCTATTGGAATTCAAGTTCCCATAACGGATCAAAGGCAGCATTTACTATCTGATCATTGGGAGCATTTATTATCTGCAACTTTGTCTGCAGAGGCATCTTTCAAGCAAAAAGTTTTGGAGCTTTGGGTGATTCTTCAAGGATTAGCTGTTAGAGCAAGTCTGAATAAGATGGTCATCACAGACTCTTCTTGCAGCTTATGTGGGAGAGAGGAGACAATCTCATCTTTTGGAGGTGATTTGTGGACAGATCTCTTTGGGCTTGGCTTCAAGTTGAATTTGGTTTCCTTTTTACCATTCCTTTGTCTTGGCAAGAAGATTTGTTAAGTGACATTTGGATTATTAGGTGCAGCACAAAAAAGTGTTTAACTTACCATTCTTTTGGCTTCTATGAGGAGTTTGTAAAAAGCGTGATCCAAATATACCTTTTAGGATGATTCTTCTCTGCTTACAATGTAGAAGTTGACTCTCTGCCAATCAGGGCACAAGTCCAAGTGCTTTCTCTGCTTACTTTTGTAGGTAGAGATTTTTATGGACTCTTTTGCTCCATTGATGTAAGCCTTGTGTTCATTTTTATAGTATTTTAGGAATAGGATTTTCATATTGAACCATGCATGCTAAGCCATTATTGAGCACAAGAGTGCAGGACCTGATTACTGATGTAACTAGAGTAGCAGGATTCCCAGCCAGACATGCCTCCTACTCCAGTTGACCATGAGAGACCCTGTTTTGCCTGAAAAAGGTACCTATAATTGGGCAAGGCGCTAAAGACATGGATGTTTCAAAGGCGCCTGTGCCCCTTAAATGATCTTTGCTTTTATCCTGGTTTTCCCATTCTACCCTAAGAAAACCTGGATGGGTCCTTCAAACTGTTTTTGACTACTTGACAATCTCCTTGCATGAAGCTTATGCTATTAACTTAGATCTGTGTTGATTTTCAGCTATCTCTTGACATGCAGATTCTTTGTATGGGCTCGTTTTTGGGTTTGAGTTGACTATAGTATCATGGGTTTGATGTAGCCTTCTATTTTGATATGTATTATTGAACTTGTAACCTCAATATATAAAAACATTGAACCAAGCTATCTGCATGGTGGTCATGATGCAGGTGCATCACTCTCAATGGTTTTTTTTATGCTTTTTAGGATGTTAGGAGTTTTCGTTGTGGTTGTAGGGGTCTTGAGAGATCCATTAGGATCATCTCAGGTGGTTTACATAGTTTTGTTAGGCCTAGAATTCAAATTATTTGGTTTCCCGCCGAAATTGAAATTTGAATTCCTAGGTGGGTTTTTGTCCTTAACTCTTGTTTTTGGATTTCATGGTTCTAATAAGGTCTTAAGAGGACCATGAAATCATGTAAAGTTCCCTTCTTTGATGTTTTGGCTTTTGTCTAGGTTGGAAGTTGCACTAAAGTGACATAATTGTCAAATTTCATGACATAATCTTTAGGTTTTGTGTGGAAAAAGGACATATGCTTGTGGGTAACTGTTTTTTGTAAGTCTTTGATGCTGAATCAATCCAAGAATACACTCCAAGAAGTATCGAGAGCTGGAAATCAGAAAATACCTTGTTATTTTGCACTTTTGTGACAGTTTGTACTGTGAAACAGCAAGAAACTTGCTTGGTACGGATTTGTACGGGCTGTTACATGATCTGAAGGTGGATGGAAGTGTAAAGCTCTGTTTTGAGATTATAATGCATATTATTTGGTATAAATTCATGTTAAAATAAGCAAGTTATGAAAATAGTGCTCACGGGTTAATGACAGACCTAGGGTTTCCAGGGATCAAGAAAAACCCATAGCTTCTCTTCCAGCCCTTGAAAAACTATGGGATTTTGTATGAATTTTCTGTAGGCCCTCAAGCACGTGTTATCAAAAGGAAAAGTGTTAATTCAGTGTGTTTCTACTGTCATTTGGCTGTGCAAAACCCTACTTCAGTTGAGGGTTTATTAGAAATACTTAGTTTTGGGATTAAACACTGTCAAGAACAGTTAGAAAGGAGTCTTTAGGGTGTGTTTAAGACCTTTAGAACCTAAGAGTGCAAAGGAAAGGTAAATTTGGATTCCTTTTGATGTTTTGTGTCTAGGGAAATAAGCTTTTGGAGTAGCAAACATGGTATTGTTAGAAGTCACCATTGAAAGATCAGACAACCTTGTGTAGACCGTTCAGGAGATCACATTTCTTTGTCATTGAAGGGTCCATAGTGTTTGCAAATGCTTTCCCTCTGCATCAGGTCTTCAGCATGACTCTTTAAAATTTGAGGCATCATCTAATTTGGTTGCAGGCTTGAATCTAAATGTTTTAAGAAATTATTTTTTTATAGTCTCTTACAAGATAGCTGTATTGAGACTGAAATTGATGAAAGAACTTTGTCCACGTGTAGAATTTTATAATTTAGATATGTAAACAATGGCTCTATGCTTGAGTGATTTTCAAAGAGAAAACCTTCTGGTTGGAGTAATCAAGACTCGAAATCACCACAATTGAGATAAATGTGGAAACATCTCATTATCCCTGTGTTTGATCTATAGATTTGTACGTATGCATGAAATTTGTTTTGTTTTTTATGACAAGTGAGACATAAACCTTAGAGTAAACTACAGGAATCAATTGCTTGAGCTACATAATTACATCAAAAGGCTGCACTTGAGACTCACACATTTTCTGCTATGAGTGCTTCAGGATTGTAGATGAGCTTTGTTGTGAAAATATCTCTATATGTTGTGTTTGGTCTATAGATTTATCAGTACGTGTGAAATGTGTTTTATTTTGTATGTCAAGCACTACGTAAATCTCACAATACAAAACAAGAAACAATTCCTCAAGCCACGTATTTGCATTAAAAAGATGCAATATAGAACATGATGTCTATGTTATAAGCATAATGGATAGCAAAGAGGCTTTGTCTATGAACTTCAGAGCAAATAAACAAGGTTGGAAAAGGCACAGTTTTTGCTAAATAAAGATTTTTTACTGAATGGCAAAGATGTCAAGATTCTATGTAAAAAAGACTTTGAATTCACTCCCTGTCAGTCTCGACCTTAGTTTTTTAGCAGTCAAGTACACCCTAAGAAGGATTATGACAACATTATTTAAAAACAGAAGATGCCTAACTCAAAAACTGTTTCAAAGGGCAAGAGTACTCCAGTTTACTACAACACACTAAAACAAGGTTCCAATGCGTTAAGATAAAAAATGGTTTGTACCTAAATGATGATCAGAATGTTCTGACAAAGAATTCAAATAAGAGATGAACACTTGAGCAACATTCCTAGACCTTTGAAACCAGATTATTTTAGTTGAGAATTGGAAAATTTTGTGTATTGATTTGAGAGGTCAAATATGTGTATCAACTCAAAACTGAATCTAAATCTACAACTAGAATCCTGCATGAAGAAATGCTCTCGTACATAGTTATACAAATGTAAGATAAATAGATGGCTTAAGGTTCCGTGATGAGTAACCACTTGCTTTGTTTAGATCTCTAAAGTCTATCATACTTCAGAAGAAGCGTTCAGAATAGAGTTGACATTATTAGCACTAATTATCACATATGAGTAGGGCTCTGTGGTTTTGACTACGTATGTTCAACCATGATAAACCCTTGTTGAGCAATGGCCCCCACTGCAGCAAGTTGACAGTAGCCATGAAAATACTTTTGCAACATCAGCCCTAGTGTACCATTTCCCTTGATGAGGCTCTTAAAAAAGATTGATGACCTAATTGAGTAGAATTGTTTGACTCCTTGTGTGTTTAATCTGTGTACCAATAACTCGACCCTGTTCTTCCAGTGTACTCCAATCAGGATTAATTTCAGCATGTTGGAGTTTTTTTTCTGCGTCTAATGTGTCTAGAATAGGCAGGAAGCAATGACACAAGAATTCTTAATTGAAAACTAGATGATAGAAAATTACTCTCAAAGAAATTATCTCCAACCTTCTTTTTATGGTGTATAGGCTAGACCAAACAGGTAAAATTTTGTAGTAAGGTCCAATAAGTCTTTACTTCTACAAGTGAATCCATAATCTATCACCATCTTGGAAATGGCATGGTGTCTAAAGTCATTCATGATACTGCTTGTAGTGATCATTTGTCTTTCGCAGGATTGTTTGTACTCATTGCTCAATGTGTTGAAAGCATTCAATGAGTGTGGCTGGTTTGTAAACTACACTAATGGGTCAATGGTGAGAAAACCAAACACAACTCAAAATGGCTATTTTCGGTAGAGCTATACAAATCTTTGTTTCTGCTATGTTGAGTGAAGGTAGAACTTCATCCCACAAGTGTTGCTTCTTGGAATTTTATATCCTAAGAAAATGTGTGACCCACAAATAGACCAAATCTTTCATAAGATTGTCTTCTCTTAGTTGACTCGATTCAATTGGTTCTTTCCATCCATTTGAAGATGAAATAATGTAGACTTAATACTTCTTAACCTTCATGGACCAAAGAGCTTTCTAGAAATCACTCAAAAATTTGTTCTCTGTCTAATATGATGGTCAACAATAAACCAAAGTGAACCCATACACTCTAAAAGAACTGTTTGTAGATAGCATAAAATAAATATTAGCTATATTGTACTTTTAGTTAGTTGGCGGGTATGAGTATATGCCTTGTAGGCTGATTAAATTATTTTTGTTAGTTACCAATAGTTGGAATTCCTTAGCAACCATCAACAAGTTTATATAGTTCTTTTGTAGTTGGGAAAGGGACCATGTGTTGGAATTGTTTCCTTATTCCAATTTTGTATAAGAGCATTTAATGAATAAATAAAGCAATTATTATATCATATGAAAACTCTCTTGAATTACTCTACAATTATTGTCTAAATCATTTATATGTATGAAACTAGTTTATTGTGCATTATATAGTTGTGTTTAGCAAGTAAACATTTCCTCCACTATCTATTAAGACTCCTTGTGAGACCTTTTATAATACTCCAAGATCTACATGACAAACAGGACTATAAGAGCATAGACAACAAACAAGGCAAAGTTACAAGGATAGATGTTGACAAGAAGAAGAAGAAAGGGAACAAAACACAGATTGGTGTCGCACTCCCCATAGTTAATTAATGCCCTTTGTAATATAGGGGGATTCGCTACTCACGAGTTCTCTTTATTCAGAGAGCCTCATAGGGCATACTGCCCTATACTACCTCAATGGAATAGCGTGGAAGTTTCAGAATCCGTAAGAGCATGTCACAAAGATTCTCTAGACAAACTAACAAGATCTTGGCTAAAGGACAACACAGCCGCGCTTGTGTCTCATACGGACCAGAGAAAGAGAATGCCTCAGAAAATAGCAAAGTGAATGCTTCTATCCGATTGCTAAGAACTTACAGAATATAGGGAAATAACAAAAAGTGATAGAACTGAAATAAAGAAGTAGGGATGACAAAGATAAGGAGAAGAAAGGAAATACTTACAACCGTGCGAGTGATGAAGCTCCCAGCTCATGAGTGTCTTCAATACCTGCACACAAGAGGAAGAGAGAAATTGTTGGGTGGCTATATAGGGGTCTGCCTCAGTCAAACCCCATTTTAGCGTTCCCACCTTCACAGACAGCCAAATAGATAGAGAGAAAAATAGAAATGAAATAAAGAGCACGTAAAGCACTACAAAACAGTGTTATGCTACTCAACCAAGTAATAGAGGAGAGGAGTGAAAGCTTACCACCTCCACCAAGAGCACTCAAGGCTGCTTGGGAGAGAAAATGAGAGGAACTCAAGCTTCTACTACAATGGTGTTTGTTCCACACTTGCTCTACTGAAGTGGTGGAGTGTTGATGTTGTTGTTGTGAAGTGTAAAGTGTTTAGGGATTGAGGAGATAGTGAAGGAGCTGCTTGGAGCTTGTGAAGAGCTTGTGAAGCTTGTGAATGAAGTGAGGAAGCTCTTAAAAGATGCGAAGAGATGTGTAGAAGATGATAGGAGATCACAAGAAGTTGAAATGCATATGGAAGGAGTGAATTTGAAGGAGAGATGAAGAAAGCGGCCATATTCAGGTTGGTCAGCTAAGGAGGGCATTACAAATTGACCTCAAATGGGAAGTGTAATGCATCTGCAGGCTCTAGACATGGGAATCTATTAGGGACGTAAGCGCACCACGCGGATGTCTACGCGCCGCACAGGCATCCCCGATAGAAACACCTCCACTGATGCTCAAAACAGGTACCAAGTCTGATGCAAGTAGTGGGCTTAGGTGGAATTAAGCCTCTGAACTTGGTTTTCTAAGGTGGATGAAGGAAAAAAGGGGATTTGCACATGGGGTGCAAATTCGCTCTTATACACCCTTATACCCAAATAAAAACGTAAAAAGAACACAAATTGGTCAAGGAAGAGAAAAGGAAGTGAGATGACCTTTAAGGATTATAGAACAAAGAGAAACGAGTCAACTACAATAAGAAATTGAAGAAAACCTAGTTGTACAAAGGAGCACATCTTGAGAAAGAAGTAGAATTTGAAGTGTGAGCCAAAGTCCTAGTTGAGAAAATAAAAACCATAATATACCTGTTACAAGGAAACATACAAAGGAAGAGTGGGAGGAGATATCCAAACACCTACCACTACCAAATGAAGCATGGGTTGATCTATTGAACCAAGTAGAAAAACTAGAACAATTCCCTTTGGATGAGGGAAGTTGGGAGATAGATTTCAAAAAGTCCTTTAAAGATTGGGAAAATGAAATGTATGAGAACAACCTTTAAGGCATCAAAGGGTTGTTAATTGAGGAAACCATGCCAAAACTTCAAGGCTAAAATAAATTGAAGGCAATATGAGTGTGGGGAGCACTAAAACAACAAATTGAATCAAAGTTATCATGTGGTGGAGAGTGGGAGAGAAGCATTCAAATGTCTAAGTCAAGACTCTCTCGTGAGGAAGTTCCAAGAACTAAGGTTGTATCAGAAGAGAAATATGGGACTCCACCATCAAGCCCTACCATTGAGAGGCAAAAATTGCCCACATTTATAGATAATGGATTGAAGGATTAGTGAGGCATTGCAAGACCTATAAAACAATCTAGGTAACAAATGGCCAAGATGACGAATTGTATTGAATATGGTTCTTTCCAACCATGTTAAGGGGTATAGCCATTGATTGGTATATACTAAAATTAAACCAACTTCTAGGAGCATGTGGGAAAGGTTGAAAAAATCCCTTTGAAGGATATTTTAAATTTTTATAGGACAATAATGAAATTGTTTCCAAAATATATAATATGAAACAAGGAAAACATGAAAATGCAAAGGCTTACAATCATAGGCTCAAAGAATTATTGGTAAAACTAGAAAGAGAGCTTGCAAACAACTTGAAGAGATGGCTTATTGAAGGACTCATTCCATCATTAAGGAAAAATTTGAAGATAGTTTCGCCTTCATCCTATATAGAAGCTTATAACAAGGCAATGGACATTGAGAGTGAGGATATAATGTCCTCCTGAAGCAAAAAGAAACAAGATGAAGATGATACTTTAGATGGAAGTAGCAATAGTGAAATTAGGACAATACAAGCCCTAAGAAGGGACATGCTCAAAATGATAAAGAAATTAAAATTTGATAAAGAAACCAACAAGGAAGCAAAAGAACTTTGGTGTGCAATGTACAAGAGCAAAGGTCACATTAAAACATATTGTCTAAAGAAGTTATTTTGTGAAATCTGCCAGGTTTTGGGTCATTCAATAAAAGAGTTCTCATACAATCTCAAGAGTAGGAGCACACTAGTTCTCTTCACCCAAGGAGATTAGTCCCACCAAATATGTCGTTGAAGCCACAAACAAGAATGCATCTCCAAGAAGCTACCAAAATAGGAGGGCCCTAACTATAATATTTTAGATAATAAAAATAATAGTGATGGGAGTAGAAGTCAAATATAGTATGACTCAAAAGCACACTTGATCATACGATGCTAACAATGTAATAAATGGGGGAATTTTGTAAAAGAATGTCAAAATAATAACTAGAACAAAAGGAGATTATTGTCTAAATGGTGTAGACTAGAAGATCACGAAGACATCTATCGTTCGAAGAAAAATCCCAACATCAACATGATTAATGTAGGGAAAAAGGAAGAAGTATTGTCCATTACCCAAGCACAAACTAAGAAGGAAATATACCTAGACCCTCATACAAAAAAGGAAAGATTGTGGGAAACTAGAGCAGAAGTAGAACAAGCTACATCTAGGGAATGAAGGTGCTCCAATGAATAGGCAAGTACTTCAACAAGGCTAGGATTGGAGAAGAATATTGCAAGACAGATACTAGAAACAACCATACTAGTCAACATGTTTTATCTATTACAAATCATTCGAGAATTGAGGACAACAAAATTGTAAAGGAAGAAAAGACAGTCCAAGAGAAGAATGAAAACATAATAATAGAGCCTCCTTTATAGGGTGAACAAGTGATAGATCCTATGCTACTAATGGTGAACTTGGTGTAGAAACCAACTATAGTGCATATAGAGATTCTCAGAAAAATCTAACAAACACAATCATTGATAGAGGATCAAGAGTCAATATACTCCCTAAGGATACCTAGAAAATTCTTGACAAACTTACGATTTGGCCACCAACCTTCCAACTAGGAGGAAAAAATCTACAAGGAATAAAGGTATTGGGGGTTTTAATGGCCCAAAAGGTAATAATCAAGACCCAACAATTTTTACTAAAATTTGTTGTCATTTCTTTGCACAAGAATGCCTATGATGCATTGTTGGGTCGAGGATGACAAGTCACAACCAAAGTCAATCACAATTGGAAAAATAATAACTTGTCTATTGAAAATAGGGGAAGGAAATATCTAATCGTTTTAAGGAACCAAGAAGTGATCTAGCAAGAAACTTCATCAGATTCAAACAAAAATCCAAAAGAAATATGGGGTGAAGAAGACAAGGGCCTTGTGGAGCTGAATGCTAAGGGGGTTCTAGACCTCCAACCTTGATTCGAGGATGAAACAAGCTCATTCTATGAATTGTTCCACCAAAAAAAGAAGATTACAAACTATTCCAACCTAAATGCAATATGATCCAAGTTGTGGAGAAGGCACAAGATGCAAAGAAGGTACAAGGTGAGCATTTGACACCACCAACTAATACACTCCTATCAAAATATAGAATACAAACTAGGGAATGTAAAACTAGATGACACACCTACATACAAATTTGAATGAGATGAGGGCATAAAGTATGAGGAATATAAAACCATGAATATAAACTTAAGAGATGAAGGTACTTCAAAATTCATTATGGTTGATGACAAATGGAATTGTGTTGAAGGCCACAACATTCAGAATTTTCTTAGAGTATAAGGATGTTTTCACATGGGCATACAAACACCTAAAAGGAGTACCACTAGAATTGTGCATCCATGGAATTCTTGTAGTACTTGGAGCACAATTGATAAGAAAAAGACCCTATATGATGAATTGAAACTAGGTAGTAAAATTTTAGGAGGAAGTAAAGAAAATGTTACAAGAAGGAATCATATTCAAAGTAGAAACAAGTGACTGTGTGTCACCCATAGTTATATAGTTGAAGAAAGAATATGAGCAAATAAGAATACATGTAGATTTTTTAAGCCTCAATGCTATCACTGTTAAGTTTTTTTTACCTATCTTGTTCATAGATTATATTCTTGAAGAAGTAGCAAGATGAGATCTACTTCTTTATGGATGTATTCTCTAGGTAGAACTAGATAAGCATAGTTGAATGCGGCAAAATCAAGGCCACCTTTGTGGTATCCTCCATATCTTTCATAAAATGTCTATAGGAAATTTTAAGGCATTCTTGGATGATTATTGAATCTATGGCAACCAGGAAACACATCTATTGGCCCTAGCAAGATGCATGAAATTGTGTTGATCAACACGCTTGGCCTTAAATCCAAATAAATATCGCTTCATGTTAGCACTAGGTAAACTCCTCAAACATATTGTCTTTAATCCTGAATTGAAAACAAATCTCGACAAGAGTGAGTAATCATGTAAATGGTAGCCCCAAAAGATATCACAATCTAATAATATTGATTTTGGACCATGTGGGATACTATTGTCGGTTTATCAAGGACTTTGCTCAAATATCATATCTATTGAACATGCTCACAAGGAAAGGGGTATGGTACAGGAGCACGCAAGTGGACAAGCGATCAACACCACCCAAAAATATTGTTTGGTTTGTTTTCAATTTTGATTTGTTTGGTGTCTCTCATTTTGAAATGCCTAAACCTCTTAAACTTGTAAGCATATATGTTTAAAGCAAATATAATTAGATAGTGTAACACTATCCTCCATCCTCACTATGCTATACATAATGCTTCGGATGACATGGACTTAAATGTGGAACCGTAGTCCATGAGGAGTCTTGGACTCAAATTAAAGTTGGGGAAATTAAGCTTTATTGTGCCTTTTCGATTATCAAAAAATCGAATCTTAGCGAACAAAATAGCAACAGTGGAAGGAGGATGCATTAAAAAGGGGTTGGCGATAAAAACCATACGTGTCTACCAGTGTCATGTGGCCTAAGGTGAATGAACAGAGGAATAGAGGAGGAGAAAGTTTAATTCGAAGTCAATGGTCTGAAGCCCGCGCCCATCAATGAAAAGAGAAATATTTAAAAATTCAATGAAGAACAAAAGTTTGCCAGATAGACACAAGGGGGAGGGCGCGTAGCAGAATAGGAAGAGGTTGCGTTATAGGCAGAGGAAAATAAAATGGAAGAGAAAAAGAATAGAGAGATTAATGGGCAGTGCGTGAGAGGGGAGATATGCGCTAGATTGTGGGAAGTGGAAAGGCCGATAAATTATATAGAAGACCGATAGAGAAGAAAAAGGGGGCCAGAAGAGTGAGAAGGTCAATACAAGAGGGCTAAAAAGAGTTCAGCCAAAGAAAGATAAGGCATGCCCGCAAAAGAGAAGAGGGAGGGCGCGAGGCGAAGATGGTTTGAATAAGTGCAGAGTTATATGTGATAAGTGGCGTGCACAGGGAGTAAAGGCTGAGTCAACCTTGTGAAAGAGCCGTGCCAGAGTGATTGAGCAACATACAAGGTGTGGATGCAAGTTAGAAATTAAAATCTGCATAGGAAATGGGGCGACTTGTGTAAGAGAGCAGAGACAAAGGGGATGGAAGAATAGGAAATGAGGAAAGTGTAAAAAGAAATGCACATTGGCGTGAAGGTCAGAACAGAGGAGGAGCAGATTTGAAAGTTTAGGGAAGATTTGAGGCCATGGAAGGGTGTATTTTGTAATCTTGTAGTTGAATTAATAAAATTGATGTTTGTTACAATCTGAATTGGTTGAGTTGTTGGAATATTGCTATGAGTTTTTTTTTTTTTTGTGTCTTGAAGAAGAGGGGAGAACCCTCTACTTCAGGGTGTCATTCTCTCATTCACATGGTTAAAGGAGTAGAAAAATATTTTATAAAATCAAAGGCACAACTTATTAGTTCTCCCATTCTAGCGTACCTAGATTAGGATAAACAGTTTCAAGTACATGTGGATGTGGATACATCTAATTTTGCTATTGGAGCTATATACTAACACAAGCAGCGCCTCAAGGGCTTGATCGCCTAGTCTTCTTTGCAAGTCAATTATTATTGTCAAGTAATTATGAAGATGCTTACTATTACCCTCCATATCATGAGTATGTTGCTCCTACACATCCATATCAGAGTGTATTGGACCTGCTCCAACAGATTGATCATACGTTGTGGGATCTTAGTCAAGGTCTTCACAATATGAAGATGAATGATATTAGCAAGGTGCTTGTGTGCCTATCTAGGATATTGGTTGATATCAAGATGTAGCAGGGTACCATTATGCAACAACAAGAAGTGGTTGAGCAAGTCGGCTTTTATGATCAAGAAAGAATGGCAAAAAGAATCCAAATCGAGGAAGGCCTTGAACGGGAAATAGGTGCTAGAGAAGAACAAATGAAGCTATTCTCTGCTAAGGTGCAGAACACTCAAGCTTACTCTGATTATCAACATCAACAGATGGAGACGCTGCAAAAGAAGCAATTTGAAGAGAACCTTGCCCAGAAGGAGGCAGAAAGGAGGCTAAAAATTTTCAAACAGGAGGTTCCCAAGTACAAGTTTTCCAGCTTTAGGCAAAGTCAGCCTCTTGACTCCCCTAGTAAGTCTTCTCAGCTTCAAATCCCAAGCTTTAAGGGATTCAATTCGATGGAAGAGAATGTAGTACCTGAACAAGATCAGTCCATCATCCCTCAAGAGCAGCCCATTGATCCAAATGACTTACTCCTCAAGGAGAGAATTAGCAAAGTAAGTCCAATGCATTTAGCTATAGCATGTTACCGACTATAGCAAGAAAAGCTCAAATAGGAAGAGAGGTGGGAAGTAGCATTGCAGACAGTTGAAGATCTTCACTTGCAGGCAAATGATACCCAAGCTCCACTGCAAAAGGAGCTGCATGAAGAGGAACAATTCACTTCTTTATTCGATGAACTTCCTCAATTTGTTGAGCAAGCTAAAGAGAACGTGCAGGTTCCTATTTTACCAGTTGGTTTGGAACACCCAGAGAGTATTGCTGACTTGTTCAATGAGCTTCCTCAATTTGTCGATGAAGATCAAGATCTCACATGCATGATAGCATCTATGCCTAGTATGGAGCAACTAAATGATAATATTCACCTAGATTTAATGCAAAATTATGAGTTAGATGATATCATAGAAGTTTTTTGTTCCAACATAGATGATGAACTAGTATCATGTGAGAGGGAAGCATGTGATCAGCCCATTCAAGATGGTGAGACTATTGAAGAGATTGTTGAAGGTAATGTCATTGAGCCTGTGAACTTACTGGATGAGCTCCCCCACTTTGTTGAAAAGGAGGTGTATTTTGTCATGGACAAAGAGCATAACAAACAACAGTTTGAGGATTTGTTTTCAGTTATCCAACAAGGATATCAGCTTCTTATCCAAGAAGATCAAACTGCACTAGCCAAAGAACAACCTGCATCTTACCTCCAATCAGCATCTTTTCAAGGAAAAGATGAGGTCTTTAAAGATCAACAAGAGGCCAACAAGGAAGGTTCAAGCTTTACCCTTACCAGAGGCTGTCCAATCAGGTACCTAGCTCAGATGGAGTCCAATACAACACCAAACACCAATCCTGTACCTACACATGAAGGTACAACAAAAGAAGATGTCCAAGATGCACTGACAGCCACACAAGAGTATGTTCAGCTCATTTGTCCTCCATTAGCTGACAATACATATGGTCTGTTTGGTGAGGTAAGTGAACTTTTTCACCTCTTTCAAGGGGCAGTGCATCGTCTTGTTAAATATCTTCCTGTGTCCCATTTTTATTTAGCTATCCTTAAACATGCTAGTTACTGCATATTGAGAAGAATGGGCAGCTATTTCAGTCATCCTGTAAATGGTTTTGTTTGACCAGTTTCATACTGGTTAGTGTAGGGTAGGTTTAGTTGTTATTTCTTTCCCTAAGTGTTGTTTCAACACATGTAAATAGTTATTTCAATTTTTCTTGTTTTCATTAAGTTTCCAAGTGATCTGGTGAGTCTCAAGATGAGTTAAGATGTGCAAGGTTGCTTCAAATCTTTTCTGAGTTGTCCCAATGACTCCATGCCTAATGGATAAGCCTCGGCTACTGGTCTTCATGTTTAGCAGGCAAACATCTAGCAAAGGTTGCCAGAAATGTTACCCATTTTTCACCTATGGGCTCAATCGGGCAGGGTAACCCATGTTTTCAGAGGTTCTCGAGGAACAGATGGAGGAGCACTTGCATCAAATGTAGGGGAAATGTGTTTTAATTCGGCACGTGGATTAAATGTGGCTCCTAGGAGGGTTGAGCCCAGCATGCATATTTTTAGTTTGGTGGTGGGTTTTCTGTTTTTTCTTGCCTTTCCCTCTTTCCTTTTTGTTTCCTTCTTGTCTTTTCTTTTGTTTCTGCTGGGGGCAGAACCGGGTCAATATCCGAACTTGGAACCTTTCCAAAGGTTTCGGTTCCTTTTTTTGGTCCAGTTTCGACCTTGGTTCCGCCTTTTCTTTCTTTGTCGGGCTCCTTCTTTGTTTCCATCGGTGAGAGTCCGGACCGAGGTCTCGCGATGGAGTTTCCAAAGTTCAGTTCCCTTTTCTTTCGATTCGGCCCACAGGTCGGCTCCTTCCTCTTTCCTTTTCTTCATGGCTTGGGATGCGAGGTTTGCCTCTTCGCTTGGTTCCCCTTATGTTTTTCCTTTTCTTCCTTCGTGTTTTGAGTTTTGTGAGATTGGAGCGAATTCGAACTTGAAACTTGAAGAAAATTCCGGGCCAGTTGGTCCCGGTCCCGGTTCCGCCGGGATTCATTTGTCTTTGCTTCCTCCCCCTTTTCTCCCCTCGGTCCCGGTTCCAGTTCCATCTTGGCCCCGCCTCCCCCAGTTATGAAGGTCCTAGCGAATAGTCAAAGTCTCCCTGACTTAAAAATCCTTCAGCGTAAGGATGCATTCGGATAAAGTCTCGGCGACCCGGGAATGTCTCAGCGACAAAGGATGGGGTAGTGTCAGTAGAAAGTCTTGCCGATCAAGCAAGCTCTCCCCGAAATCAAGTGAACTTTTGGCGAAGCAGGGAGCCTTCGGTATATGGTCTCAGCGACCCGTGAAGTCTCACCGATATGAAGACCTTCGGTATAGCATTCCAAGTCGGAGAAAGGTCTCCCCGACTTTGTGATCTCTTGGCGAAAGGACAAGCGGAGCTCGGTAAGGTAAAATGCATTTGGGGAGACACTAATGGCTTCTTGTCGACAGATGAAATAAGGCCTCGCCAAGCTAAAGTGCCTTCAGCACGACCTCTTGCCGACCAGGGGGTCTTGATGGCGGAAGCAAACAAGTGGGGGTCCCACCAACGAAACATCCAGTATCGCTAGGAGTTGGGGCTTTCGCCATGGGGTCCTGGCGACTGTCCAAAGTCTCGCCGAAGGTGACAATACTTTGACATAGTCTTGCGAGTTCGATAAGAAGTCTGGCCGATAGGCCAATGTCTCAGCGAAGTAAGACGAGCTTGGGCAAGCAAGGGAAGACATCGGCAAAGGTCTCCCCGAAACAGATGGTCTCGCTAGGAGATAGAATTTTCATTATATCGTCTCAACAACAGTTTGAGTCATGCCGATAGGTCGCAGAGGACATAATTGCATCGGTGAAGACACTTTCGGTGTCTCGCCGAGATGCGATTCTTTTCAAAAAAGTTTTGACCACTTGCCGAGCTTGTGTGGAGAACGCTCGACCAACCAGGAGGAGCTGAGACGAGCCGTGGCAGTCTGATCAGAACGTAGAGTGCCAACATAGGATGAATGCAACTCGAATCACGATGAACTCAGTAGCATTCAAGGCGTTCGGCCGAAGTAGCTCAACAGGACATGAGGATCAGAAATGAATGTGGTGGTTGTTGCTAAAAATCTGAAGGCTTCTATGAGGGTAACTCTTCACCGACAGACACCAACATGGACACGCAGGCTTCTGCATTTATTTCAATGAAAAGATCTATGGTAGATCTTCCTGAGCTCGATATTTTTTGTAAGCCCTAAGCGGCCGGGATCTTTTTTATATATAAGGCATTTTTGCCTTCTTGTAAAGGAGTTGGGATGTATGCTCCTCTGAAGTCTGTGACCCTTTTGCAGTCCTCTCTCAGACTAGCAGGATTCTGTAATTCAACTTGGAACATAATATACAAAATCTGCCTTTGTTACCATTGATGATCCGTCTTTTGCCTTCCGATTCTTGTGAAGTATTGTGCATTCTTTAATGATTCATTGAGCTATTTAGTGAAATTTTCTCTTTCCTTATAGCTTTTGGTTCATGTCGTGCCTTTCTTTGCAGAAGTAGTATCATGTAGGTTGCAAACTGTGTTTACTTAATCTTGCGCATGATCTTCTAGTTTGTGAAAATCTGCCTTTCCTTCTTGAAGGCATGTGCATGTCAAATCTGTTTGTATGTGTGATCTACAAGATCTTATTGTGCAGTCTCATGGTTGTCACCAGTATTCAAGTGTAGCTCGAGTATCTCACTGTTCCTGTCATTATGGTGTATCACCCTAGTGTAGTTCTTTAATTTATGCATCTCTTCCCTCTTTCCCCTCAAAGAAACAATAGTTTAGGTGATACCCAAAGGGGAACCAGCCCATAATCTGGAGGTTCACTTCATTCCCAGGTCACCCACAACCTCAAAGTGTTCCCATGTGTCAATAGGTTGCTATAGTTGATAGCTTAACAAGGGTGCAAACTTTATTTGCCAATAGGAACAAGGAGGTGCATCAACATGCCGACATGGCATGTGCTGACTTTTGGTATTTCAATAACATACCATTCAATGTGGCGAGTAGTCCCTATTGGCACAATATGGTCACTACATTGACAGTTGCGGGTAAAGGCTACAAGCCACCTTCTTGCAAAGATTTGAGTGGGAGGTAAGTCAACTTAAATTTTGTGCTAATTTTATGTTCTTTAATTTAAAATTTAAATTAATTTATTATTTATGTTGAATTCAAGCTATTTTTTTGTTTAAAACTTACAGTTTTGTACTTATTTAATTATTTTACTTTGTACTTGCAGGTTGCTCACAAGTGCAACCGAAAGGGCAATGCATGTGGTGGAAGGACAAAAAAATAAATGGAAGAAATATGGATGCTCCATTCTTTCTGATGGGTGGACGGATGGGAGAAACCGCAGCATCCTTAATTTTTTGATTGCCTCCAAAGGTGAAATTGTGTTTTGGAAGTCGGTGGATGCTTCCAACAAGATAAAAACTGTAGATACATTGTGTACGTTGTTGGAAGAAGTTGTGATGGAGGTGGGGATTGCTAATGTGGTGCAAGTCATTATAGATAATGCAACAGCGTATGTGGCAGCTCGAAGAATGCTTGAGTAGACATCCATCACACTTTTGGTCACCTTGTGCGGCCCATTGCCTTGACCTTCTTTTGGAGGACATAGGAAAACTTGTTTGGGTGGCACCGATTGTAGATGATGCAAGGAGCATCAAAAAATATATCTACAATCACTCTTGGGTTCTTAATTTGATGAGAGAGCATACGCGAGGGAAGGAGTTTGTGAGATCGGGTGCCACAAGGTTGGCAACGATTTTCCTAACGTTGCAAAGCATTTTGGATTCTTTGGGATCTCTAAAACAAATGTTTGCGAGTCAAGCATGGAATGACTCATATTCAAAGAAGGCCGAAGGAGAGAGAGTTGCTGCAATAGTCTGCGACCCCTTGTTTGCACTAAAAGCTATAGAGATCGTGAAGGTAACTTCAAAACTTTGATTTTAATTTTAAACTCAAGTTGAATATAAATATATATATTTTTTAATTTAACTTTAAGCCTTTCATTATAAATTTCTAACTTTGATCTTTTTGTATTTTTAATCTAGGTGTCAGAGCCCTTGGTTAGAGTCCTTCGCTTGGTAGATGGGGATGAAAACCCAATGGGATACATTTATGAGGCCATGGATAGGGCCAAGGAGGCTATCAAAAGTTATTACATGGGGGATAGCCTCAAATTTGATCCCATATGGGAGATTGTTTGATCCCATATGGGAGATTGTTGATAGGAGGTGGAACAATCAACTCCACCAACCCATCCACACAGCAGGGTACTTCCTCAACCCTTCTTATCTCTTCTTAGAGAGCTTCTTCGATCCTAATCGAGAGGTTATGGAGGGGCTCACAACATGCATTCAGAGGATGGAATCTGAGGTTGTAGTGAGAGACTCATCGTCAGGGAGTTGGATATGTATAGTGAAGCAATTGGTAATCTCTTTTCTTCGGAGCTAGTTGTTAGAGGAAGAACCACTCTACCACCAGGTATAAAGTTGGGAGTTTTTAACTTTTAAGTTTATTTCACATGCATCTTATAATTTGATAAAATGTGTTTTGACTTTTGAGTCTTTGTCTTTGTATTTTAACTCTTCAATATGTATTTTTTTTTGTAGAGGTTTGGTGGAAAAATTGGGGTGGAAAAACCCCAAATCTACAAAAAATTGCCCTCCGCATTCTATGTCAGCCTTGTAGTGCATCCAATTGTGAGTGCAATTGGAGCTTGTTCGAGTCCATTCACACGAAGAAGAGGAGCAAGTTAGCACAAAAGCGCCTCAATGACCTAGTCTTTGTGCAATACAACCTTTGGTTATGCACAAAGAGAGTAGAAGAAAAATCATTGGATCCTATTGATTTAGAAGAGATAGACCCTTACAGTGATTGGACAGGGCGAGATGAGCAACTTCCATTGTTTAGCGCAGATGAGATCCTTGATTTCGAGAGATAGGCAATGGACGATGTGGGTGCATCAGGAGATGTAGGGTTGGAGGACATTCCTGAGGATATGGATGCTATTCAGCCAAAGCCATAGGCACAACCTTCCATTCCAGCTGAGGAGCCAACAACAGTAGCACTGCAACCCCCACCACCACCACCATGCACACGCGGCAGGACGGGGACTAGAGGATGCACCCCTTCTTCCCTAGCTGCTGCTAGACTAGGGAAGAGGAAAGCCTAGCATGTTTTATTTAGTTACTGTTTAGTATTTGCTTCTAGTTCTAGTTTTACTGTTTTCCTGTATCAGAATTTCAAGCTTTTAGCCATCGAGATTCCACATGAGAATGCGATTTTGTAATCAATTTACATTAAAGTCAATGAAAATTAATAGAAAACAATTTTGTAGTCATTTATGGATTCATTGGATTCATTTTGTCATTGAATTTTACAAAAAAATGTGTTTCTAATGAAATGTAAGCAATTTTTTCATTTCCCGAGTTTTTTGCCAAGTTTTTGCCAAGTTTTTTCCGAGTTTTAAAAAACTCTCCAATTTTTCCCTTGGCGAGTTTTTTGTTGGGGCGAGTCTTCCAACTATGGTAAGAAGAACTCTCATTAAGACATCAGTAGAGAAGGAGTCACCACAAAGGAAGACTCTCTTCAAGACAACTTGTAAGTTCTTGGGTAAGGTATGTAAAGTTGTAATTGATTCAAGAAGCACAAATAATATGGTTTCAATTGAGATGGTTGAAAAACTGAAGTTGCCTAGAATACCACATGATACTCCTTATAAAGTTTCTTAGCTGAATGAGGGTTAGTATGTTTTGGTAAATGAACAAAGTTGGGTGGAGTTCAATATAGGAGGGTATTGTTGATGGGTTTTTCGTGACCGCACCAAACAACAGAATAAAGTTTCCAACAACTACTCTATTCTCTCTTGATCAAAGTTTCCTGCATGCTAAGATTGCGAGAGAGATCATACATTCAACTCCAAGGTTCCTTTATGTAGTGGAATAGATTCAGTTGGTTCATTGTGATTTGCTGATATCACGAGGGGGACTTATGTAATTGTTCTACAACAGACAACAGACTAAAGAGAAAGGGGGATTTCACGTGACTTGAGAGATTTATCAATGAAGTGAAATTTTCCTATACTAACTAGAAAAGTGCAGAATTGAATGATTGCAGGGATAGAAAATCTATGTTCTAACCTAAGCGCGGGATGTGGAGATCAACTTCAACAAACTTCAACTAGACTATGCTTTGCCTCGCTTTGGACAACTTCCACAAAGTCGGTGCAATCTTCAAGGGAGTAGCTAAAGGTATTCAAATCACAATTCAACATAAAGACACCATCACAACGATGCATGCCAACATGTGAATCATAATTGAAGTTAGGTTCAAAGGGTTCCAGTTGACCATGCAAGGCAAGTCCACCATCAGTAAACTCGCTAGTGGTATGGATCAAACGAAGCTTGCTTGAATCAAACACCACATTCCACAACTATATATGTGCATGAAATGAAATCTATTTTTTACTTTAAGTTCCTATGTGAATCAGAAGGGCGAAGAAAGCTTGCTAGCTACTCACAACAAAAGATGAAACCACCATCAATGATAACTCTTTTTATTATGAGAGTGTTCACAACAAATTCTTACAAAGCATTCATTGGAAAACTTTCCTTCTTCAATCTATGCTACCAATCTATGCTATCAGTCTATGCTTTATCTCCTAGCTGTCTCTCTATCTTCCTATGATCTAATAATGTACAAATGAGGGGGGAGTGCCCCTTTTATAGTTGGCCAATTTCAATGGATGGCTCAGATTGAATTACAATGGACAGCTCAGATTGAGCCACACAAGCCCTGGTCAAGATTCCACCCTAAAAACCGCCAGAAGGTGGAGTGGTGTAATAAATGAGCATAAAATGATAAACTTCTCCCTTTGACCACTATGGGCAATTAATGCCCACTACCCTTCCAGAAGATTCTCGTCTAGGAACGCGTTCCCACTGTTCTCTCTGATTGAAAATTCAACAAATCTGGCCAACACTGCTTCAACTTCCTGAACTGAAATAGACGAGGTGAGGTTGAGCTGGAACTCGAGGATCGTGATCGTTTGCTCCTATCGAATACAAGATTTTCTCCAAGTTTCAATGGCTTCCTAAGTGCTCTTGATGATGGTGGAAAAAATGGAAATGTTCTCAAAATCATCTTGGGAAAATGATCTCACTTCTGAAAAGAAAGGGGGCAGTCTTCCCTTCAAGCCATCTAATGTCACCTCCTCGGGAGTTAGCCTTTTAGCAAACAAGGCCTCAAGTGTGTTGAAGACACCTTCCTGAATGTTTTCCATAGCCTTCCTCACTCTGACTGACTCCGCCCATGCTGTATCGAAGAAGCCTCGACCAATGAATGCTGAAGAATACCAGCCTGGAAAATCATACCGATCTCCTTCTTGGATTACTCCTCCCTCAATCAAAGTCTGCATAGGAATATGCATAAGGTCCGCCAAGTGTGGAATGGTTTTGCCTTGATAAATGTGAGTTTCATTCCAAGCCTGATCAATATTCTCCATTCGTGCGAGGATACTAGAGGCATGTTGAAAAGAAGAGACAAGATCCTCAATGAATTTTTCGGCCTCAATATGGACACTGCCAACCCATTTGTTTGCCTCCTGAACTGTTTTCTTCAACTCCTCGAGCCCACTAACTAATTCTCTTGGAAGCTCCATTGGAAGTTCCATCGTTGTATTTTCTTGTCCGCATGGACGTGCTAAGTGTTGTATGTAGCCAATCAATGTCCTATGCTCCCTTTTCAACTTCTTATATTTTTCTTCTTTTCAAAGCAATCTATCTTTCAATGCCTGAAAGGAGTTGTCAGCTTCCTCAATTACCTGTGCTCCTGTGGGATGGCCTAGCTCAACAGTGGCGAGCACATAATTTTCCGGCATCTCTTCGTCTTGATCACACTCCTCTCTAGGCACAACGTAAAGCGTGCGCGAACTGGATCTATCTGTTTCTATCTTCGAATATTTTCTATCTCTTTCCTTCTTTGGCGACCCACTTATTTTGTTGAGGAAGTCGTCCATCTCTATTGCCGGGTCGGTGTCATCTTCAGGATCTTTTCTCATCCTACTTATGACCCAATTCGGTACCGCGTGCTGTGTGTTGCAGATGACAAGTGGTTGCTCTTCTGTTGCTTCCTCTTCAAGAGCCTCCTCTCTAGCAACATTTTGTTGAGGCTCATCTATATCCATGTGCTGCACATCCTCCTCTAAATGTTGAGCATTCTCCTCCAAACCTTGAGCTTCGGGCTCCGTAGTATTTTCATCCTCAAAAGCTGCCTTGATCATATGCTCCAAGCGAGTGTCCGTTGCTGTCTCTTCATCTTCCTCTTGCTGGCTCTCATTCCTAGGAGCATTAACACTCTGACTATCTGGCTCCTTAGGCAATGGCTGATTGACCTCCTCTATCTCGCGCCCTTTATTCAATCCAACCCTCCGACTTGTGAACAACGAAACCTCTCGCACACTTGAAGAGTGAGTTAGTAATTGTGTGGGTGACGCTTCCTTCGATCTCTGAGGCACCGATTGAACTTGGACTTCCTCTTGTGGCTCAACAGCTTGGGTAGCCTGTTTCCTCTTTCTCACTGTTGGTAGTCTCCGATCGCCCATGAGTTTGTAGGTGAGAGCTATTGATTTGCTTTTGAGTCTGTGAACCTGTCTCTCCACCCAACTCCTTGTGAATGTCAAGACTGGAATGCATAGCGTATCCAAGTCTGTAATCTCTGGTTCCGACCAATGAGGTAGTGGGATTGGCGTGTTCCTCACTGTTTCATAATCTGGTTGGATAATATTGATATCCTTATCCACCTGGTCCGAGACTGGAATAACCTCGCACTCTCTGATCAACTTAAGGGGTAGCCGGGTAAACATTCTTTTTCTAACTTCGGCTTCATCCTCCGCATTAGCCCAAAAATCTTCAATGTGAGCCTTATGCCTATGCTCCACACCTTGAACCACTCCGATATTTTTGTAGGGATCAAAATCCTGTCTGTTGGTGTGGAGAGTGAGGTAGAAGAATTGCAATTCATCCTCAGCTTCTCGGGCTGCTTGTAAAGATGGACACTCCTCAATTGAATTCCCCATAATAATAGGATAATTCAATCCTCCTTTCTTTTTCTTCTTCTGGATTTTGTCGTAGGCAAGAAGTTGCCTAGATACCTCCAACATCACCATCCTGTCTGTGGGGTACCTTGGTAATCTGTATGCATAAGAGGTGAACCCCTGCAGCCTAATGTAGGTGAACTTTGGAAACTGGATGAACCAATATCCGTACTCTTCAATCAACTTTTGGGCATCCTTTGATATTCTTTGCTTGGTTCTTTGTTGAAGAGTCCTCATTATATACATAGTAAAAGCGTCGTTCACCCTTTTAAAGTGAGAAATGTTGGTCAAGTGCAATTGCAAACAAGCTTCATAAATATTGAACTGATCAGGACCGCTTCCAATTGGCTCCTTGTAAGTCATTCCTCTATACTTGGTCATCCGAGCCAGCATATAAATGATGTATGAACTCATGTAAAATGTCCTTGTCCTCCTCAGGTGCCTGAACTGCTCATATATATTATCACTGATCATCCTTTCCCAATCAACATAATCCTTCCCCTCTATCACCACGCTGATGTAATAAAACATCCAAGGCTCAAAAATATACACTTGGAAGCTTTCGTTTACCCGGCTAAGCATCATAATCAGGTCATAGTATTCTTCCTTCAAGTCTTCTGAGATAATCTGTTTGGGTAACTTTGTGTGGGGAGGCCTTGACTTCCACATCCAAATTGTATTTATTCTCTCAGCACATCTTTCCAAGGATGAGGCGTACATCTTGTCAGCTCTTTCTTTTGTCTTGCACAAGATCTTCTCAAAAGTTGCAATCCCGAATGCTTCTCCGATAGCTTCTGGCGTGAGGTTGGCGAACAACTTGCCATTAGGAGAGGCAATTGTTTTGTGATCAGGCCTACAACAATTAGCGCATTCCATAATTAGCTCTAGACACTGAAGTGCTGGTGGAAAACCAGCAGCTGCATAGAGTCCGCTTTTCATAATATTGTGCATTGTAATTGATGGATGATGGCCACCTTGACCGTACATTCTTCCTTTGAGCGCTCTGAGGTTGAAAGAATCAAGATTGGTGTCCGTCAGCCCTCCCAACTTTGAAAGAAACTTCGATTCAGGAAGAAAAGACTTGTGGAGTTTCTTAATAATCGCCTGCTTGGATGCATTCTCCTTGCTTGACTCTGCATTGCTAGTTCTGCCTGCAGCCTTGTTCATCCTCTTAACATCTCCTCTTCTTGTTTCAACCATCCTCAAGAATTCTGACTCCAAAGCTCGAAATTTCAAACTCCAAAGCTTAAAACCTTTAGCAAAATCACTCCGGAACTAGAAAAATTTTGCTCAACTCACTCACTTCAACAATTTCTTCTTTAGCAATCTTTTTCTCATAACTTCAAATCTGCAACTGGTGAGGAAAAATGAATAACTTGGAGGTTTAAATAATTCTGAGAGGGTGCTCATTTTAGTAGTTGCATTAAATTTTCTCCCCCACTACTTAGTAATTTTCTAACTATGGAGAGAAGACAGGGGAGTTGCCATTTAGTCGGGTCCCAGTCGTCATAGCATTTTCTATTGTTGGAGATTCTCTCTTGTTGTAAAATTCGAAATTTCCTAACTTGACTGTATGTAACATTTAGTTGTCTTGAATATTAATGGGAAATTTATTTTAATTATCTCCAACACTTAAAATATATCCCCTCTTGACATAGGCGTACTTCAGTTTAAATTTTCATTCTCCAATGCCTTACAAAATTTCCCTTTAAAAAAATTTACCCACCCTTTTGTGATGGGCGCATATTTGGGGATCCACTTTCACTTCAGTGCCTGAGACGTTTTTCTTATCACCGTTCCAAATTGGGCACATTCAAGGTGTTGAACTTTTGATTTCTACGCCTTAGTCAAATTTCTTAGGCTAGCCCTCATGAGGGAGCATTTGGGGGGTCAAGCTTCTAGTTTCAACACTTAGAAAAAATATCAAGCCTTCTCCTTCACATTGGGCGCATTTGACCCCTTACACTTTTAGTTTCACTTGCCTTAGACGATTTTCAAATCAACCTCTTGACTTGGGCGCATTTTGGGGGTGAAGGTTTTGTTTTCCAACACTTATTAGAAGATTTTCCACCAACTTCATTTGGCTAGGGCGCATTCACCACCTTTCTATTCCATTTTTCTTGCCTTAGGAAAAAATTAATCTCCCTCTTCCTCTAGGGTGCATTTGGAGGGGTCTCCTTCCATTTTCCCTGACTTAGAAAAATTTCCGACTAGGCACTTGAGTTGGGCGCATTTGAGGGGTTAAGGTTATGTTTTTGATGACTTAGCCAAATTTTTCAAACACCTCCTTCATTCCTTAACTTGGGCGCATTTAAGCCCTCATACTTTCATCTTCAGCACTTAGAAAATTTTCCTACCTTCTCCCATGTTAGGGCGCATTCAAGGTGGTAAGCTCTCATTCTAGGGCGCATTTGGGGGTGTGCAGTTTCATTTTGTTGCCTTAGGCAAATTTTCTCAAGCTAATCTACTCTTGGGTGCATTTGACGCCTTGAGGTTTGATTTTCCACACTTGGAATTTTTTTTGAATTACGTTGTCATTTTGGGCGCATTTTAGGGGTCCAACTTTCGTTTTCGAAAAATTAGAAACTTTTCTAGCTTCCTCCTCATTACCAAGGGTGCATTTGAAGGCTGGAGCTTTCATTTTGTGACACTTGGAAAATTTTCAAGGCCTCCTTACAACTTGGGCGCATATGACCCCCTAAGCTTCAAGTTTTGAACACTTAGCAAATTTTCCTCACCTCCTCATCCAACTTGGGCGCATTTGACCCCCCGAGCTTTCATTTTTCCTAGACTTAGAATTTTTCTCCTTCACTCCTCCATGATGGGCACATTCAAGGGGTACTACTTCCATTTTCTCCTGCATGCCTTAGAATTCTTATTTGAAGTGTTAAGGGGACTTCTGGAGGTGGCTCTTGAATACTTAGCCAACTTTTCAGCCTGCTTGCTCTCGTTTACTATTTTTAGTAACTGCTTGCTTCTTGGACTTCTACAACTCCTCTTGACTTGAAATTTTCCCAGTGTGATCCTCATGACCTAACTGTCTCGTTCACACATGCCTTTCGTGCTAACTTGCTATTTTTAGCCCTATTCTGGAGGTGATTTACTATAAATAGTAAGTACTTGGATTGCGCTCAAATTTTACCAATAGACTCCTTAAAGGATGCTGATCGCAATGGGATACATCGGTTTTCGAAAATTCTCGTGTTTTGCCCCTCATTTTGAGTCCCGAAGCTAGAAACCCTAATTTGACTTGCATGTGCCTCAAATGACCTCCGTTTGACTCCGTTTCTGTTGCATGTTGCTTTGTTCGCGAAACTAAAGCTCTGGGGCTGCTGGAGTGAACCTGCTAAAAATAGTAAGTTCTTGAAAACGTGGTCAACTGATAGCCGGACTTGTTTGCATGCAATATTGCTTGAGAGATCTCAAAAAACCAAAAAAAACCCAGAAAATTCTGTGATATATTGCCTATGGATGTATGCCATTTGTTGCTAGGGAGACCTTGGCAATTTGATAGGCATGCTATGTATGATGGGAGAAGGAATACCTATGAGATAAAAAAAGATGGAGTTCCCTATACTTTGACACGATTTAAAGAGGACAAAGGACAAACCATGAAACCTAATGTGATGATGGTAGTGTTGTGACCTTTTCACACATCGCCCCATCAAGATGGGGACCCCCTAATTTTTGCTCCGTTCCGGTCTTTTGGCTTGGGTTTTCCTCTCTCTCTCTCTGTCTCTTTTCTGGTGTCCGTCTTTCGGGGGGTTGTATCCGTCATTGGGCTTAAACGCGAAATATTGGCCAAGTCTAAAATTAGGGTTTCATCTTTTCTGGTCAATTCAAGGTCAAGTAAAGTGAGAAGATTGAAAATTGAACTTAACAAAGTTGTCAGCAGACATCCAGCAGGCTTCCAGCCAGTTTTCATCAAATTCTGAGGTACTTACTATTTTTAGTAAGTCTGCAATTCAGGGCAATTTGTCAGCTATTTTGAGATTCCAATCATCACACAGCATTCAGAGTATATCAGACTGCTTGCATGCCAAATTTGAGCAAAAACGGACAACTTACTATTTTTAGCAGTCCGGCTTCCAGGGCTAATTTCGGGGTGCAGATGCAGAGTTCTTCTTTGCATGTCTGCATATTCCTTCTGGGTTTTTCGAGATCTTCGCGATGGTATAACATGCAAGTCGAGACGATCACTTTCAGGATTCAGCCTTCCGAGGCTATTTTTAGGGTTTGCATGTCGAAATTTCTTTTGCATGTCAGGTGATTCCTGATGGGTTTTTCGAGAGCTTCGCGATGGTATGACATGCAAACGAGGATTCTCACTCAGTAAGGAACTTGCTATTTTTAGTGTGTGTCCTACAAAATGGCCAATCTAACAAATGTGACTAATGAAGCCGATCACGGTCGTAGGAAACCAAGGCAAACGGAGATCTTTGATACGCGATGCAATGCAAATTAGGTTTCCAACTTCTGAGCCCAAAAATAGGCATCGTGTCAAAATCTTCAAAAATCCTGTAAACCATCGCGATCAAGATCCCCAAAGCATTCAATGGTGAAATTTCTCGTGTCAAACGGAGTAACTTACTATTTATATTAAGTCAACTGGAAACGTATAAAATAGTGTAATCACCGATGCACCGTCGTTTTCGCCAGGTCACGGGCGAGGGTCGCCTAATAATCTCACGCCGACGGAGCTTGAGCTATCAAACATGAGCTTACTTGTTTATAGGTACACCGTAAAGTTCGTGCTATAAATAGTGGTGACTAAAAAGTGATAAGGTCTAATAAGCTGATAAAGGTCACGAGGATGTTATGTTTAAAATTTCGTGCCATTCCGAAATTTCGTAAGTCCAAATTCAGAGAACTTACTATAAATAGCAGGGCACGTAAGCTGGCGAGGATGATAAAAATTCGTCTAAGTCTGGAGTCTCGTCCAGCAGGCATAGGAAAATGCGCCCATTTCAGCTAGGGGCGTAGAAATTTTTTGAAAATGTGAGTTCATCCTGCTCAGAGGCAAAATGCGCCCAGGGTAGGAAAGTCAAAAGAAAGTCAACGTTTTCATCCTGCAGCAGGGGCAAAATGTGCCCAAGGAGAAAGAGGGAAAAAGGCTTAAAAAGTTTCTAAGGCATGAAAATCCGCCTCACACATCAAAATGCGCCCATCTCAGCTAGAGGCGTAGAAATTTTTTTGAAAATGTGAGTTCATCCTGCTCAGAGGCAAAATGCGCCCAGGGTAGGAAAGTCAAAAGAAAGTCAACGTTTTCATCCTGCAGCAGGGGCAAAATGCGCCCAAGGAGAAAGAGGGAAAAAGGCTTAAAAAGTTTCTAAGGCATGAAAATCCGCCTCACACATCAAAATGCGCCCATCCTTCACAAGCATGAAAATGCGCCCAAAATTCAAGGAGGTCAAAGCAGAGTCAAAGTTCTTATCCTTCTCCAAGGCCAAAATGCGCCCAAACTGGGTCATGTGAGGACAAAAAATAGGAGGCGAAGGGTCACTCCAAAAGGTTTATCCACCAGACATGTCAAAATGCGCCCACAAGGCAAGTAAGGTCAACGAGTCAACACTTTTATCCTCCACCTCCATAAAAATGCGCTCAAGTTGAAGCAAGTCAACAAGTCAAAGCAAACTCGTCCTCCGTAGGGGCTAAAATGCACCCAAATCATGCATGTCAAGACGAAAATAAAGAAGGTGAAGGGTCACAAGGCGTGGTGGCAAGTTTCATCCTCCTACAAGGAAATGCGCCCATGTTTCAATGTGAAAGGTAATTAAGGGTGGTAATTAAGGCAAAAATGTTACCTAGACATGGTGAAAAGTGGTAAAAGATAGGCGTTGTCCTCCATCATGTGTAGAATGCGCCCAAGGTGGTGGGCCTTAGAGAGACTTTGCTAGGTGTGTGAAGGGAGTTATAAGGCGTTGGAATTTCCTAAGGCGTGGTATATGTTAGAAAATATTTGAAGGCGTTGAGAATAAAATGGAGTATGCTAGGCGCTTCAGGAAGAAAATAAAATATTTGCTAAGTGTTGAAAATTCTCTAAGGCGTTGGACTTTTAATGAATATTTTCCAAGTGTGAAGTGAAGGTAAAATGTGCAAGGCGTGCCGGGGATGTAAAATTTCCAAATGAAGTTGATCAAAAAAAATTCCTCGCCACTGGCAATCAAAATTTTTCTAAGGCAAGTTTTCAAAAGTGCAAGATGATTTTAAAATATTCTCTAAGGCAAATTTATTTTCCTTGGAAAATACGCCTAGAACTCAGATGATAAAATTTTCCGAAGCAAGCAACTTTTCCCAGTGATGGAGTCAGAAACAATGATAATGCAAGATGATTCAAATTTTTCAAGAAGTCAGAGCAACACAGAGTGATCACAGGCGAAGAACGAATTTAAATGATGGAAATAATATTTTTTCTAAGGTTCAAATTCGAAAAATCAAATGAACCCGTTCGTTGGGTACCCATGAATTCAGAGCATTCTGAAGAAAATTTGCTTCTGGGTACTGAACATTCGTGATGATAGATGGATTTCCAAGTCTTCTGAGCTTCGCCAACACCTTTTCAGTGAAGAATTTAATCAGTGCTCGAATTGTGAATTTTCCTAAGGGAGAATTTTAAATTTTCTAAGGCAAATTTGAATAAAATGAGTTTTCAAAGTGAATTTTCTTCGAACGACGAATCTAAAGGGAGTTGCCTAGATAATTTTGATTAAACCCTTCAAGGATGAATTTTCCAGAGCAGATGATGGAGTTAAAAATTCGAATTCAAATGACAGAACTCCGGCTGGTGGATTCAAAAATGGCGAATTTAAATTTAATTTTCGAAAAGGAATTCAAAAACGCCAGTCAAAGTCAAGTTTCTAGAAGAATAATATTCCCGACGACTGGAGACAAGTGTCAGAAACACCAGGGAGGGAAAATTCGAATTCTTGAAGTGGAGTAGTGGAGTTTAATGGCACTGGCTAAAATTAACTTCTTCCAGAATTCGAGTTTTGGCTATAAAATGAACAAGTTTTTCACTCATTTTCACAACTGGAGAAAGCGAATTTGCTCTGAGAGTGAGGCATTGCAGTGAGTTGCTGAGGCTGGAGGAATTCAAAAGTTGCTAAGTCTGAGTGAGCTTGAAGAAGTTCGAGTTTTGCTGAGGAATTGAGCTTGCTGAAGAGGCACACTTGAAAGTTGATTAAATTTGTTGCTGAAGTAGGACGCACTTGCAAGTTGCTGAGTATCCCAATCTGCATTTGAAGTATGCCTTGAAGTTGCCAAGTTGAAAGGTACGCCATTGCTGATTAAAGGAGTGTTTGCTGAATATTATAGAAGCTTGAAAGAGGTACGGCCTTGCTAGCACTGAAGTCTGAAATTTGATTCGTTGAGCTTAGTTGAAGTTGCCTGTGGGACGCCTTGGGGTGAAGCAAAGGAACAATTGAGAACTTAGGAGCACAAATTTGCTAGCTTGATATTTGCTGGTTTGAAGTGCAAAGACATAGAAATTAAAATTGCTGATTGCTGATAGTGAAGTGAAATCATCAGAGTTCACTTAGAAATCCGTTCTAAGTGTCGACCAATATATTCAAGAGAAGAAGCGTTTAGATGATTGAAGCGAGGGACAACCGAAAGGACAATGGTGCCCTCAAGACAAGCAATTTATCAAGAAGCTCAAGAAAACATTCAGCGAAGTCGGTTTATTTCCCAAAGTCAAGTGTTGACTTGATACTAACCCGGGCGCCAATAACTTGAGACCCTCAAGAATGCGCTGTTCGATTGTAAGTCACCTGGCTTCGGTCACTGGCGACAACATCGTCCGGCGGACTATATGTACCGCTTGGTTTTCCGCCTATCCGGTTTGAGTTGATTATGGAGTGTCCGTTAATGGTGAAAGAACACCGGTCGATCATGTCACCAGATGGCCAAGCAGTTTGCCAATCCCACCGCAGCCATTGGTGAAGCTTTTGGGATCCCGTACGAACATGATTTACAAATCCGTGGAGCGAAAGCAGAGCGGATGTATGCTTCCACTCGAGATGCATGGATACAATTCACACTCAATCGGATGAGTTAATCTGCCTCTCTCGGGCATGGGTTGCCAAAATGCATCATAGCCGAGGACCAAATCGTGAATACCGTGATTCATCATGTTGTCGAAAGGTGGTTGGTGGTTGCCCACAACCTACATTTTCGGCCTTTGGATGTTTTATTACATCAACCCCGTGTTAGAAGGGAAGGATTATGTCAATTGGGCCGAGATGATCACGATAATATTACACGAGCGTTCCCGAGCTTCATGGAGGACCAAAAACGCTTGCCATGAGCTCCCCACCCATTTACACGTTGGCAACGGGATGACGAGGTACAGGGGGATTTCTTACAAGGAACCCGTCGGTTGTGGCTCTCACCAATTCAAAATCCATGAGGCGTGTACACAGTTGCACCTGTCGAGCACAACCTACTACAAACGTGTCAACGATTCATTCACCATGTACATCACGAGGCTGCTTCAGGAGAGGTTACATCACAGAATCTCTAGAGATGCCCAGGAGTTGATCGAAAGGTATGGGTGCTGGTTTATCCACCGAGATTTTCATACATTAGCTGCAAGGTTTCTCGTCATACCCATATAGGCTGCCTAAGTACCCAACGGATAGAATAATAATGCTAGAGATATCCAGGCAATTGCTTGCCTTTGACAAAATCCAGAAGAAGAAGAAGAAAGGGGGGATAGAGTTTCCAATTGTGATGGGCAACTCGGATGAGGTGTGTCCTTCGATACAGGCAGCTAGGGAAGCTGAGAGTGAGCTTCAATTTTATCACTTCTCATATCATACAAGCCGACAAAGATCTATGACCCGCATCCATAACATCAATTGGTTCTCACGGAGGAGCTTTAAACATAAGGCCACCATAGAAGATTAATAATACGCAACATGAAATTGAGTAAGGAAGAGAATCAGTTCTCTAGGCTGTCATTAATTGATCGTGGAGTGTGAGGTAGTTCCAGCTCCTAATTGTGTTAATGAGGATATGGATGTTGTTCATCCAGACATGTGCAAAGAGTTCGAATCCAACTCCGTCCATCCGCCTATCTCAGGGTTGCGCACTTAGATACTCTTTCCATCCCGGTTATGACATTCACCAGGGCATGTGTTGACAGGAGAGTGAACAGATTGAAAAGTAGGTCAATTTCCTTGACTTACAACTTGATGGGAGATCACAAGACGCCCACCACAGGAAGAAAGAAGCAGATCACACGGGGTCCAGAGTCCAGAAAGAAAGAAATAGTTCAGCCAGAGCCTCCACGAGTCACAGTGGCAGTACCTTTGGAGACACGTTCTCCAAGTATACAGGAGGTGTCCTTATTTGCTGATCAGAGGGTTGCAATGAATCAGGTACCGGAGATACAGAGTGATATTCAGCCTCCACGGAGAGAGTCAATTGGCCAGAGTGCCAATGTACCTGTCAGGATCGATCAGCATGATGATGAGGGGACTATTACTGACCCTCAGTTTCAGCAGGAGTTAGAGGCGGCCATGAACGATGGCGAAGATGATGATATAGTGTCGGGCGACACTCAACCACTTGAGGACAATGAGCCTCGCCAGAATGAAGAAGAAGTTGAACAGGTTAGAGAGGTCGAGGCGAGGAGCAAAGAGTCCTCGGAGCATAATCGTATGAGGTGTCCGTCATTTCAGCGATAGAATGAGAAGAAGCCCGAGGAGGAGGATTGGATCCAGCTAGCCAGATGGAAGAACTTTGAACCGGATCAAGTTCCTCCAATCAAGAAGAAGGCAAGAAAGTTCTCAAGATCCCCAATCGGATGAGGATGGTATTCCTCGCATTCTTCTCATCGCTATTGTCCCACGAAATGAAAGTGTGACCGAATGAAGCAGCCCCGAAAAACTATGTGGTCACCCACTTGACTTGGGGACTTCCCATCGGGTGCCTCGATTAAGCTGAGGAGCGGTGATAACCCTTCCTTGGCCCCTCAAGGATAGATTGTTCAAGAAAGAAGGAAAATATAAGAAGTTGAAACGAGAACACAAGGCGCTAACTGGATATGTTCAAAGCAGCTTGTCCTCGCTCGGTGGGGCGTGGATGTACCAGTTGATATACTCCCAGATATTCCTAGAGAGTCGACCGCTGGCTTAGTAGAGTTGGGGAGGATGGCACAGAGGCGCATAAATGGGTCACGTGGAGTTCGTGACCGGTGACGTAGGAAATATGAGAACTTTGCCTTTGCCTTTCAGCAGGCCTCTTCTATTTTGACACGGATGGATGCGGTGGATCATGCTTGGGGCGATGCTTCCATCTATCAGAGCAAGGTGATCCAGCGTCTTGAGGTGTTGAGGCATGTGCCACTGCAGTTGTTGATTGATGGAGGTGTCATTCAGGCGAATGACCGATATGATTTCTCTCGGTGGTATTCTTCGGCTATTACAGGGCGTGGCTTCTTTGATGCAACACAGGCGGATTCAGCCAAGGTACACAGGGCTATGGCCAATATTATAGATGGAGTTCGTAACATCCTCTCGGTACATATTTCATAGCGGTCAATCCGGGGATGAGATAAGTTTTGATAATTTGAGGGGTTTGCTGGTTCCCTTCTTCGCAGATGTTAAGACCTTTGTACAGGATGACTTTGAGAATACCTGCTACATTCTCCACTTTGATCCAGAACACGCAGGACTCATTGGCTGCTTGGAGAAAATCTTGTACGAGGCACGAGCACTCAGTTACAGTGTTAGAGTTTCAGTTAGATTGTGTTCCATCTATTTCAGTTGAGGAGGTTGAGGCCGTACTTAGCAGATTTGTTGAGTTGGCAGTCAGAGAGAAGGCTAATGGGAACACACTACTGGACGAGGATCTTCTAGAAGACTGAGTATGGAGCATTTATTACATTTGCTATTTTTGGGAGTGAGTGGGAATCTCTCGATTCATTTAATGTACCACCTCTTTATTCTCGTAGTTTTTAGGGTTAGGGTCAGGTGCACACTCGCCACTCTATTGATTGTAACCCTAGCCGTCCTTTGGGACTGGGCTAGCTATAAAAGGGGGAGTCCCCCTCATTTGTAACACAATCAGATTAGATCAGTTAGAATCAGAGTAGACATTGAGAGAGCCTTAGAGCTAGATAGTGTAGTATTGTAGAGCATTTTGCATAATTTGGAGAAGAGAGAAAGTTTTCCCTTTGAAAACTTTTGAAGAGATTGTTGTGTAACACATTTTATGATAATAGATCTTTTCATTGATGATGGAATTCGTCTTGTCATGAAATGCTAGCAAGGTTTCTTCTTCCTTTCGTATCCAAGTAGATTAAATTCATGCAAGTAGCTTACTTTGGTGTGTGGTGTTTCATTGAGATAGCTTCGCTTTATTCCATACCACTAGCGGCTTGTTGATGATAAGTTCGCCTTGCGTGGTCGACTGGAGATTATTTTGTGTTTAACTTCGGTTGTGGTTTACATGCTTATATGCGTTGTTCTGATGGTGTATGTATGTTAAACTATAACTTGAATACCTTTCGCTATCCCCTTTGAAGATTGCACCGATTTTACTGAGGCTGTCCGACGGAGGCTAGGTGAAATCCGGTTGAAGTCTATTGAAACGAAGCCCCACATACCCTGCATTTAGAATAGAATATAAATTTCTTAGGCCCTTTCCCCTTTACTTTCCGCACTTTCTTATTAGTCTTAGGAAAAGATACACATTGCCAAATCATACACGTAAGAATTCCCCTTCAAAATCATACATTAGCTGCTGACTGCAAGAAATCTGGACAATTATGTAAGTCCCCTCGTACGAACACAGCAATACACATCAACCAAACTGGGTCTATTCGCACTAAAGGAACCTTGGAGTTGAACATGCGAACTTTCTCGCAATCTTAGCGCATGGAATACTTTGATCAAGAGAGAACGGAGTAGCCCCAAAACTATTTTGTTCTGCTGTTTGGTATGGTCACAAAAACCACATCAACAGGTAGGTAGTGGAAGAGAGGGGGACCAACCACGTTCAAGGCCCTAGGTCACAGAGAGCCAAGAGTGGAAGGCTGCCCTAACTTACCTTAGCTTAAAGGAGTGTTAGGAGATGAGGGACGAGAATGATGAGAACTATGAGTTGCTTCGATCATTTTGCAGATTCGAAACTCAAAATGGGGCTAGGTGAGCTGGTTTTCGGGTTCAACACTGTGCCTCAGGAAGCTCTTTGCCCAAGGACGGAAGCGCGGTTTTGGGATGATAGCGCGGCGTGCTGGCGTCTGTTACTACTAGAAGACTAAAGAAGCAAGGTCAAACACTAGAAAACAGACTAACAACCTAGCTAACTACTTCCAAAGGGCCAAAACAAGACTATGAAGTCGACAAGATATGCAGAAATATGATAAAGCAAATAAACAAGAGTTAGGATGGCAAGAATAATCGCACAAAGGTACTTGTTCGCCAGCTAACTCCAAGCCACACGTCCACCTACACAAAATGAAGAGAATTGTTGGGTGGCTGTATAGGGGCCTACCTCAGTCAAACCCCCGTTTTGGTGTTTCCGCCTCGACGGACAGCCAAGTTTGCAACGATAGAGCAATAGTATGATAAAAAAAGCAATGAAGTAAAGAACACTAAAACACTACAAACAATAATGTGCTACTCAACCAAATAGTAGAGGAGAGGAGTAGAAAGTTTACCACCTCCATCAAGAGCACTCAAGGCTAATGGAGGAGAAAATGAGAAGACTCAAGCCCCTGCTGCAATGGTGTTGTTCCACACTTGCTCTACTGAGTTGATGGAGTGATGTTGTTCCTGCTATGGAGTGCAAGAGTGCTGCTAGAATGCTTGAAGAGTGTTCTAAAGGATGCAAAGAGATGAAGTTGAATGCTAGAAGGATGCAAAAAGAGATGAAAAACATGTAGGAGGGAATTTGAAGGAAGGATGAAGCAAACGGCCATATTCGGGTTGGTCAGTCGAATGGGGTGTTACAAGTCAACCTCCAATGGGAAGTGTAATGCCTTTGCAGGCTCTAGACGCGAGAATCTGCTAGGGACGTAAGTGTGCCACGCAGACGTCTGTGCACCGCGCGGGTGTCTCCAATAGTTATTCCTCTACCAACACACAAAACAACCACCAAGTGGAATGAAGGCAACAGGCTTATGAGGAATCTAGCCTTCGCGTTTGGTTTTCTAAAGTGAAGAAGGGAAAAAGGGGAATTTGAATAAGGGGTGCAAATTCGCTCCTATACATTTTGCCCCCACTTTAGTGAGCACAAATACTGACGAGTGCTTCATGAAAGTAGATCGAATAAGTAGTAGAGTTAGAAATGTATACTTGAACCATCAAGGAAGCAGACCACGAATTGGAGAAATCAAGAGCATAGGACAAGCAAAGGACTTCATAGCCCTACAAAACTATGAAGTTGAAGAAAGAAAGCATCTTATAGGCTCGCAGACCTGCAAGGAGGCAACCCCCAAGATCTCTCACATGAAGGAAGCCCCGTGAAGGAGGGGTCCTTACAGGCCCGCAGACCTACAAGAAAGGTGTCCTCCAAGAACTCTCACATGGAGGATACCCAGAAAAGTGCCTTATAGACCCGCAGACCTGCAAGGAGGTGTTCCCCAAGATCTCTCACATGGAGGAAGCTTGGAAAGTGCCCTACAGACTTGTAGACCTACAGGGAAGGTGTCCTTCAAGATCTCTTGCATGAAGGAGACCCAAGAAAGTGCCCTATAGACCTGCAGACCTATAGGGAAGGTGTCCTCTAAGATCTCTCGCATGAAGGAAACCCAAAGAAAGCGCCCTATAGACTCGCAGACCTGTAGGGGAGCCACCCCCAAGATCTCTCACATGGAGGAAGCTCAAAGGAAGCGCTCAACAGGCTCGTAGACCTGTAGGGAAGTATCCCCCAAGATCTCTCTCATGGAGGAAGCCTAGGAAAGTGAACTCCATAGAGTCGGAAAGCGACCATGCAGGAAAGTAGGTGGACAGTCACGCAAACCATCGACAATTTGGAAGACTTTCAAAGGGGTCCCTTAGGAACCCTACATGAAGAAGGGGGTCCACTCAAGGGACGCGCTGTTCGGAAGTATGAAAGAGATGTCCATTTCTTGAATTGATTTATCATCAAGGAATCCTTTTGATAGATGTCCACTTCATCAAGGAATTTGAAAGGAAGAATATGCCCCCACATGAGGGGAAGATCAAAGCTATTCCCACTTTGGAGGAAGGTTCTCAAGTTCTTTCTTTATGAACCCGTGATGAAGGAAACACATTCCATTAGGGTTTCAAGTCGAGAATGCGATTCTTGAAAGGAGGCTTGTGAAGATTCTCAAGAAAAGATTCGTTGGCAATGACGTCACACATAAGAGGGAAAAATCAAGCAAAGAAGAAAGAATGATAAAGGAAAAGCAAAAAAATGAAAGAAAACACGAACAAAGGGCATAGGGGTAGCTTGATATTTTGGGGGTTAGAATTGCTCACAAATATATATATATATATATATAGTATATAAAATGAACTGTCATCAACCCCCTACTATATTAGACCATGTGAAGAATGCACGAGAAGACAAAGTAAAAATAAAAAATTGGGTCAACATGGAAGGGAAGCCTAAATGCCCTCAATGCTTTGCATCATCCCCAATTTATCAAAAATCAAGTCACAAACATGGAAGAATGATGATACAAATAGAGGAAGGTTTATGACACAAAAACCACGCCTGTATCCAAGCATCAACAGGGGTAACGAGGGTCATCTAGGCACACATAGCATGATCACGGGGGAACACGTCACAACACACACACACACATCTATCCAAGCATCAACAGGGGTAACGAGGGTCATCTAGGCACACATAGCATGATCACGGGGGAACACGTCACAACACACACACACATCTAATCTACAGATAAAGAAGAGGCCTCCTCCTAACACTAATCGACCAAGAGGTCGTTCGCTTCCCACTCTAGATCATTGTAGGGGGAAGGAGGACGAGTCTGCAGTGGTGGGATGTTAAGAGGAGGAGCATCTGGCCATCCCACAACAAGGGCTAAAGAAGAGGGCCCCGCAAGATCCTCTCCACCAAGCTCTTGTGGAGCTAAGGTCAGCGATTTCGCGAAGATCACCGACAAGGCTGAGACCTTGTCCAGAGAGTTGAACATGCACTTCACAGGAGTGCCATGTTTTGCTTCAATGGATAGGGAATGTCGCGCCCAAGGTTCACCACTTGGCTCATCGAGTGATTCGGGAGCGGTGAAAAACTCAGGGGATGGCAGAACTAGTTTCATCACTAGGACATAACAAGTCAATGTGGGGCCACCTTTTAGAGAAGGTGGACTCTTCTTACGTCCTTCGTTGCTAGAAGGACCATACTCCACCTCTTGCTTCATCGGAGGAGGCGAACTCCCCACAGACGAGGCAAGAGGCACGAAGGAAGAGGAGGAAAGAACCATAGTAGATATGACCGAGGTGTTAGTCATATCTACGGGCTTTGGGAAAGGCAGAACATCTATAACGGACATCAACAACGGCGACTCCACGAAAGGAGCAATGAACACTTGCACCTTTCTAGGGTCAAGTGCATTTGTACTCGTAGCGGAAGCTGGAAGCGATGCAAAGCTAGTTTGAATGGAAGCAGAGGGGAGGAGAGAGGAGGACGCGATAGGAGGCCCTGATACAGGGGTGGTCGTCTCCTCTTCCTTCTTCTGAAGGCGGCCTGCTCAGCCATGAGAGCCTTTTTCCGGTGCATGCGCTCATGCGCAAGGTAGTTTTTTTGACTCTTTGAATCGGAGGCTGGAGGCTGCTAAGGAATAGAAGGCTCCTGCTCAGCCATGGGAGTCTCCACTACAACCGTTTCCAGCGGAGGAACAGACTCCTGAATGGGAGCAGGAGGGGCAGGTTGAGAAGCAGTGGGGGGAGTCGGCTGAAGTGCCTTGGCAGCGGGCCTCTTCCTGCTCACTGCTTTGGAGCAAGAGTAGTAGGAGGCCACAAAGGTCGAGACAAAGAGGACTCTCCACGGGGGCCTTTTCCTCTACCATACAGGTAGTACCACGGTCTAGGTAGTTTGGTATGGAGGTCCGATATCTTGATCTTGGGTCTACACCAAGGAGGGATCATCAGACTCAACGGGTAGAAGCTAGGCTTGCTCATCCAATACTCCTCTCAAGAAAGGGGAGTAGATGAGTCATCTTGAGAGGAGGTCACCTTTTCCTTCCCTTTTCAAGAAGGGGAGGCAGTTGGTTGTTGTGATGTAAGAAGAGCCACTTTTGGCTATCCCTTACCCCCAGTCTTGTACTTTACGTAATTCTTGTAAAGTAGGTCCGTTCTTGGAGGAAGCGGTCCAACTGGGGTGGGTCAAAAATGGTCTAATGGATATTCCCCATGGGATACCAAAGGCTGGTATCCAGTGTCATGCACTACGTGCACAACACCTTCATGGGAGAACTTCATACATTTGTAGATAACGGAGGCAATTCCATTCATAGAAGCTAGCCAAGGTATGCCTAGCTTCATCCTGAACAGACCTAACTCTAGAATGACATCGAAAACTGTGTCAATAGCCCTAGGTCCAACTAGGATGGACAGAGTTATCGATCCATATGGCTTCAGGGAGAGACCATCGTGTGTATGGTTGGTAGATTTCATTTCTTCGTATTTCTCTTTATGTAGCAAGTTAAGCCACAATGTCTCTTCTGTGATAATATTCACTCAACTTGTGGGGTCTACTAGGACCCCTGTCACAATGTTACTATTGAGGCGAGCGAGAATATAAAGAGGCGAGGGCTTGTTATTTAAGGGTAAGTCTTGCGACGTAAACGTTATATCTGGCGAACTAGTTGCAGGTTATGCAGTAGAAGTAACCATGACCATATTAACATAGGCCTTGGGTTGAGTGATAGAATTAGTGGGATCGAAAATCATGTTAGCAGAATGTGACAGAAATGGGTTTGTGTATATCTGCAGTTCACTGTTTGCTTTCGCTACCGATTTGTTTGCATTTTTTTTGCTACCATCGAGACGAATAGTACCGTTCTCGATGTGGTCCTGTCTCTCATGACGCAAGCGCATACAATGTTCGGTATCATGTCCGTTAACTCGATGGTACTGACAATAAGTACTTCCATCATACTAGCTAGGGTATGGTTCTGTTGTGACCATTTCACACATCGCCCCATTGCAAATGGGGACCCCCTATTTTCGCTTTTTGCCTCGGTGTTGCAGTTGTATGTCACTTGTCTTTTTACAATGAGGTCATCATTTTGAGGGTTCCAAGTCAGTCAGTCTGCCGAGAGTCATTTGAGCCAAGTCAAATCAGCGCGTGAACGTCACCATCGTGCTTAGAAGACCTGGGAGACGAAGATCGACTGTCGTTTCAGTCAAATCCGACACTTCCAAATTTTTAGGGTTTCTCACCCCGGGCCCCCTATTTTTTAGGACCTACTTTTTTGGCACTTTTGGGCAATTCTGGGATCCCTATTTTTTAGGGTCTATTTTTGGAAAGTTGCTATATTTGGAAAATTTCTATTTTTGGAAAGTTTCTATTTTTAGAAGGGTCCCGAGTTCTAAAAATGCACTCAGAAGTTCGAAAAACTCAATAGATCTCTCAAAAAATCGAAATGAAAATTTGAAATTTTTTCGAAAAATCTAAAAAAAAAACAAGTGAAAAATCAGACCAAGAACACTCGAAATCTGGAAAAATCAGTCAAAACCAGTCCGAAATCAATCAGATCTGAGGACAAGATCATGAGAATTAGCTCTTAAAATGGTGAAATCTGTGAAAAATGTGCTTAAGTTTGAGGTTCGCCATGGAAGAATGATGAAGGAAGGTGTAAGAAATGTCAGGAAGTTTATGGAATTCACCCAGCAACAAGGAAGAACATCCTTGGACCTTCCAAAGTCCGCCCTGCATGTCCAAAAGACTTGGAAAGTCCGCCATTCTCAAGAGGAAGTGCCAAAAAGTTGTGAAGTCTGCCAGCTTGAAGGTTGTCAAGTGCCAAGAACTCATGAAGTCCACCCAGCACTAAGCAAGCATGTCCTAGGATCCTTTGAAGTCCGCCATGCATCAAGGGAGGAAGTGCTAAAAGGTTCCAAAGTCTGCCATGCACTAAGAGGGAAGTCCTTGACACTTCCAAAGTCCGCCCAAGGATATCCTAGAAGTCTCTAAAGTCTGCCAGCCTTGAGGGAGCTCATCCTAAGACCATCTGAAGTCCTCCCTTGCACATCCTAAGACCATCTGAAGTCCGCCCTTGCACATCCTAAGACCTTCCAAAGTCCGCCATTCACAAGAAGGAGGTGCCAAAAGGTTCTGAAATCCGCCCAGCAGCAAAGGTGCATATCCTAAGGTCATTCAAAGTCCGCCCAGCTCATCCTTGACCCCTCTAAAGTCCGCCCAGCATAAGAGGCATGTCCAAAAGGCTTGGAAAGTCCGCCTAGGCATGTAAAATGAAGAAAAAATCAAAAATTTCACTAAGTCTTGGTGACTATCCATGAAAATTTCGAAATTTTGCCTAAGTGTAAAAGCCTAAAAAGGTGGGAATTCAAAATTTTGACTAAGTATTGTAGGATTTCCAAAGAGACAAAGGGTTAAGCAAAGTGCTAAAAAGTTTGGAAGTCCGCCATGCTCAAGGAGATGATGTCCAAACTTCTTTGAAGTTCGCCCTAGAAAAGAGGGACATCCAAGATGCTCGTCCAAAAGACTTAAGAAGTCCACCACACTTGTCCAAAATGCCAAGGAAGTCCGCCTAAGATGATAAGACGATAAGATTTTTGGCTAAGTGTCAATGCCAAGTCCAAGAAAAAGTTCGAAATACTTGCCTAAGTGAAGAGGCTAAGGGATGAGAAATGAAGATGTTGACCAAGTATCATGACACTTTTGAGAGGTCAAATGCCAAGTTTGAAAGAACACATGCTGGAGAAGATCAGGATATGGCAAAGAATAAAATGGAATGTGCCTAACACGATGAGGAAAAAGAGACAAAATTTGCCTAAGTATGGAAAATGTTAAAAAATTGCCAACTTCGACCGAAGAAAAATGCGCAAGGCAAAGAGGAAGGAAGGATTGTCCTTGGCCAGAAGGAAGGACAATATGTCAGACATCAAGGAAATTCGCCCAACGAAGACATTCGGACAAGGATTTTGCCTAGAAAAATTCGACTGAGCAAGGAAATATTTGACTTTGGCAGAACAAAATAAGCTTAAAATCTCGCCTCGGCAAAGAAAAATAGGGATCTGGCAATGAAATTTTCGACGGAATGGCTTAAATTTTGGTTTGGCTAGACGAAATTGGGAATAAAATTGGAAAATACACTTTTAGCCAAGAGAAATGAAGAGAAAATCGAAATAGCCATGGGTCGAAGACGAACGGGTTGGAATAAATTAAAATATTTTAATATTTTATTTTCAATGCCTTGGACAAAATGAAGTTTGCCAGAGATGTTTTGGAGGAAAATAATTTGTGCCGGCCAGAGATAAAATCCGAAGGGCAAAATTAAATTCACCATGGCTTCAAGAGAAAGAATGGTAAAAATTTAGGAGAGAGAAAATCTGAATTTGTTTATTTTATTTCTTGCAGGTGGATGACGACGGGAGGCGAGTCTTCAAAGAAGAAGCAAAGGCATGGAATGGAGGGAAAAGGATGGCACCGGCATGAGAAAGTCTGACTTTGCCCAAGCACAGCATGTCCAAACCCTTACGAAGTCCGACTTTGCTTGGAGAAGGTATGTCCAGACATCCATTAGATCCGCCAAGTACAATGGCAAACATGATGCAAAGTCCGACCTAGACCAAGAAAAGAAATGTCAAAGTGTTGAGAAAGTTCACCCCAGCCTAAAGAAAAGATGGTGAAACCACTAGCAAATCCGACTTTGCTCAACTGAGAAATGGCACAAGCATGATAAAGTTCGACTTCTCCCTAGACATGTTTGTCCAAAGTGGCCTGAAGTCCAACTTAGGCTAAGAGAGAAAACGTCCAAGCTCATGTGAAGTCCGCCCAAGGAGAGGATGAGAAGAATTCACTAAGTGTTGGACAGAAAACAGGAAGGGTGAAGAGGAAAATAAAGAGGAAGTGGATAAAATCCTTGTCTAGAGATGGAATTTGTCCTACATAGCACAAGCCAGATTCAGAATTGAAGGCAGATCCACAGGCAAAGTTCGTTCGAGCATGGCTAAATGTTGAATGGTCCAGATGAAGATGTTACAAAATGAACCTGAATAGCCAAAAATTTGGCTAAGTCTAGGAAATACTTCACAGAGGAAATTCCAATTTCCTCCATTGTGGCGAAAGCACAAAGGCATTCTTCTCCAAATTCTAGACACTTGAAAGGATATCCAGACACCTACTCCAAGGGGAGACTTCCAGACTTCAAAGATTCCAGTATAGGTAAGAAGACGAAATCAAAGTCTCAAAAGGAATCCAGGATCACAGCTAGGAAGGAACAAGCACAACGGACAGAGTCATCGGCAGGGAAAGGAATCTAAGGCAAGAGTGTGGAAGAAAAACGAAGCAACCAAGGAAGGCATCCAGCACGCTGAGGTGGCGCCTCATCATCTTCCAACCAATCAAATTGTTCCAAATCAACATGCAACAACTTTCTATTTTATTGTTGGTTTATATTTAGCAAAAAGGACAAGTGTCCTCAAATGAGATTTTCTCATTGGTCGAAAGTGACAAACCCTAATTAGGGTTTTATTTTGTAATCTCGGTCGTTGATTTGAAATCAATCTTGGCCATTGAATTGTAATTGGGGAGCCTATAAATTGAGCTCGGTCCCTCATTTGTAAGGTGTGGAGACAGATTATGTATATTGTCGCATTGAGACTATTTTGAATGATAAAAGCTCTTGAGCATGATTTTCCTTGAATCACTTCTTATTGTTGAATAGTAAGCGAGGTTACATATTGCCTTCCGCCATAGATTAGAGTTAAAGTTAGATTAAATAGAATTTGCTTTGAAAAGTTGTTAAATTGAATGAGAGATTGATCGTATTGATTCGATGGTGAAGTGTAGCTCATACTTTTTTCGAATGGATGATTTGCATTCGATTTGTAAAGTTAGCCTGAGCTCTTAAACGTGGAAGCTTAACTTCAACCTCATTCGAGGTGTGAAAATTATTCTCACAAACCCCTTGAAGATTGCACCCACTTTGCGTATGTTGTCCTGCAGGAGGCGAAACAAAGTGTGGTTTATTCCTCTTCACCGAGTCCTTACTGTCTCTTGAGTTCTTAGGCTTAGACTAGATTCTCTGAACCCTATTCTTTTTGCCATTTTTTTTGAGATCCACAATTGAAAGTCCTAATTGAGAACCTACAAAGATAAATTTCCTAAGTCCCTAGCTTGTGCAGACTTTCTACGTAAGTCCCCTTGTTTATTACCAGCAAATCACAACGGCCATTGAGCTTATCCACACGTCGAGACCCGACTAAAGAAACCTTGGAATCGCCATATGATCTTCTCGCAATCTTAGCATACGCGGTGATTTTTCAAGAGAGGATAGAGTGTCTTTGGACATTTTATTCTGTGTGTTCGGTGGATGATAAAACGTACACCAACAGGTTCCTTAAGGGGTTTAAGGCTTGGGAAAGTTACGATCTTATCCTTCAACAACTTTTGCAAGATGGAGGAATAAGATTTTGATAACTTTGTGAATTTTTGGTTGCGTTTGAGGCTATTGTCATTTGCAACGGCTACTACATTTGCAATGGCTTTACCTTTTCCAGAGATTGACGCAATAGATTTTCCTTTAGAATGGGAGTGCAAGGAGGACCCCTCGAACTAAACCACCGTCTATTGATACTTTTGTAGGGTTGCACACAAATGTGCGAAAGAAGGGTATTTCATAAGGGAAAACTTCTCTTGCCAAGGCCTTTGTAAGTTCCCTATGAATACCTTCTGCACGTCAAAATTGGAAGGGGATACAAAATTTGTGAGAAGAGTGCTTGATATCGCGCTATAAAATCAACAATCTTTTCATTATCTCCTTGTTTGCATCAAATGAGATTCGAAAATGTCATTTTCGGCCTGATGTTAGATTGAAATTGTCATAAAAATTGGTTTACAAGTTGGTCAAATGAGAAAATAGAATTATCGTGCAGGGAACAGTACCACTCGAGTGTTGTATCCTTGAGAGATTGAGGAAATAGTTTGGCCATCAATGCATCATGATGGAAGAAATTTGTGCATAAGGTGTTAAAGGCGGAAACATGTGTCTGTGGGTCCCCTTTACCGTTGTATTTCTCAAATCTAGGAATCTCCATTCCTTGTGGGAAGGGAGTGTTTAGGATTGCAATCGACAACGGGCTATGCCGGAAGAAGGGTTGGAAGATAGGTTGTGCAAAAGCTTGGGAGAGACTCACTAACTGGCTTTGCATCTTACCCATATTCTGAAGAAGAGTATTTAGAATAGGGTCATTAGAAGATAAAGGGCCAGAGGAACCCCCTCCAGAACCGCCACCAAAGCCACTTCCGGAACCACCAGTGTGACCACTGTCGGAACCACCACCAAGGCTACCACCACCAGTAGGGCCTCTGCTGGAGCCACCTCTGCTTTTGAAGCAACCACCATGACCTCCATTGGAACCACTTCCGCTAGGACCGCCCCTGCTACCGAAGCCACCGTCACTACCAAAGCCTCCACTGCTCATCCCACCAAAACCTCCACCACTAGAGGTGACAAGAGGGGTGAAGCTAAAACCCAAGGGGATTTTGTTCATCTTGATAGTTTTAGATCCCTCGGGGGAAGAGGAGATACTGATCAAGGGTACGACATCGGCCATGTATACCAACGTAGGAGGCATCGATAGTCTTAGCTATCTCTCATGGTCTTCAAAGGTGACTCCTTGTATGATGTTAGGATTGTTCGGCGAAGCACACGCATCAGTTAGACTATTGAGACTAGCCAAGAGCTCTATGCTTGTCCGGTCTTTTCCAACCATATACTTCAACTCACAAATGACTCGAGCGGCCCTGACTAGTAGTGACCTTCGTCCTTTCCATTGGGAGGTGTCGTATACTTCTAACATACCTGGACGTTGTGGACTGGGTTGTGATGCTCATAAACCTTCACAACACTCAGGAGCACAATGATCGCAAGGTACAAGAGGAAAGCTTCAACACCAACAGATGAACAGACGTTGGTTCATGTCGGGTTCACCAAAAATTTAAGAGAGGGGGACCAACCGCGTTCAAGGCCCTAGGTCACGGAGAGCCAAGAGCAGAAGATTGCCCCAACTTACCTTAGCCTAAAGGATTGTTAGGAGATAAGGGACGAGAATGATGAGGATTATGAGTTCCTTCGATCACTTTGTAGACCCCAAACTCAGAATGGGGCTAGGCGAGCCAGATTTTGGGTTCAACACTGTGCCTCAAGAAGCTCTCTGCTCAAGGACGAAAGTGCAATTCTAGGACGACAGCGTGGCGCGTTGCCATGCGTATGACCAGAGGACTAAAGAAGCAAGGTCAAAAGCTAAAAAACAAACTAACAGCCTAGCTAATTGCTTTCAAAGGGCCAAAACAAGACTATGAAGTCGGCAAGATATGAACGAATATGATAAAGAAAATAAACAAGAGTTAGGATGGCAAGAATAATCTCACAAAGGTAGTCGTTCACCAGCTAACTTCAAGCCACACGTCCACCTACACAATGAAGAGGAGAATTGTTGGGTGGCTAAATAGGGCTTGCCTCAGTTGGGCCCCCGTTTTGGTGTTTCCACCACCACAGACAGCCAAGTTTGCAACGATAGAGCAATAGTATGATAAAGAAAGCAATGAAGTAAAGAACACTAAAACACGACAAATAGTAATGTGCTACTCAACCAAATAGTAGAAGAGAGGAGTAGAAAGCTTACCACCTCCACCAAGAGCACTCAAGGCTAATGGAGGAGAAAATGAGAGGACTCAAGCCCCTGTTGCAATGGTGTTCCACACTTGCTCTACTGAGTTGATGGAGTGATGTTGTTGCTATGGAGTGAAAGAGTGCTGCTAGAATGCTTGAAGAGTGTGCTAAAGGATGCAAAGAGATGAAGTTGAATGCTAGAAGGATGCAAAACGAGATGAAAAACATGTAGGAGGGAATTTGAAGGAAGGATGAAGAAAATGACCATATTCGGGTTGGTCAGTCGAAGGGGGCGTTACAAGTCTAGCTCCAATGGGAAGTGTAATGCCTCTGCAGGCTCCAGACACGAGAATCTTCTAGGGACGTAAGCATGCCGCGTGGACGTCTTCGTGTTGCGCGGGCATCCCCGATAGTTATTCCTCTGTCGACACACAAAACAACTGCCAAGTGGAATGAAGGCAGCCGGCTTATGTGGAATTTAGCCTTCGAGTTTGGTTTTCTAAAGTGAAGAAGGGCAAAAGGGGAATTTGCATAAGGGGTGCAAATTCGCTCGTATATAGGTAGGAAGGAATTTATCACCGAAGAAGAGAAGCACATGAACATTGCAGCCACTCCTAAATTTGAAGACATCATGACAGTAGACATGAAGAATGATTTGATTTTTGAAATCCAAGGTTGGCTTAAGGAGTATGTAGCTATGAGGATAGAAGAGGTGTTCCATTCGTTGCTTGCACAAAGGGATGTTGGTCATTCAATTTCTGTCATGCCATGGGTTAGTACACCTAATCAAGCTATAGTTGCAAGGGCACAACAACAAATGGAAGAGATGGGAAGCAACGATGAGAAGGTCAAGGATGAATTGCAAAGGAATGTGGACAAGTTTGAGCACACACCTAAAGTGAAGGAGAAGGATGAAGGAGATATGGTAGCAGGTAATGATGATGGTTCCACAACATTCTCATATAAAGCACAGGTTAAAGATCATCCATCAAGTAAGTCTTTGTAGTTGGAGCATAACCTAGGAGCCAAAGAATTCAAAAAGACAAGGGATGATGCATATTTCTAGTTTTTGGTTCATTGGAAGGGTCTACCAAATGGAGATTTCACTTGGAGGTCAGAGAATGATAGGAACAAACTTGAATCTATTGTCACCATACTGTCCTCAATGGGACTTGAGTCGTTTTTGCCCGGGGAGTACGATGCAGGGCACCTGGGCCTGCATGGTGCTAAAGCGGTTAGATGTTAGTATTTTGTGATTAAGTCATGTTTTTACTTGTAATAAGGTCTTTAAGACCATTTCTCATGTTTGTGAGTGGTTAGGAGTCATTTTGGAGTCAATAGAGTAAAGTTTGTGAAAGTTGCAAAAAGTTGTCAAGCAACTTTTGCATTTTTTGCATTTTTGGCTTTTTAGGGAAGTTGAACAGTTAGTTTTTAAAAAGTTAGTTGTAGATGATTAGTTTTGGTTGGTAATGGCTTAAATGATCCTTGTGGAGTCGAAGACAAGGTTCTGGTGTGCATTTTGAAGATTGAGCAATAAAGAAACACTATTTTCTGCGTTTTAGAGGCATAATTTGCTGCTACACAGCATAGTACAGTCTTGTATGGCCTGGGAGTGCTCTAATATTGATTGGATTTGATGATGCTTTGAATCCTTGTTCTTTTTCTGTTGGTTTCATTTGATTTCATCAAGTTTGGTGAAAGTTAGAGCAGATTTACTAAAAACTGTTTGAAATCCTCACTAGGGTGTGCCTTGACAGGAAATAATGGATTTCTCTCCATTCCACTGATGAATAGGCCTTAAACTCGGTGGAATCGATGGGAATAGGGTAGGTTTAGTTTTCATAATATTGTAGGAGTAGGGGATGGTGTTTTGTGCAAGTTGGGTGATGCCCTAGCCCATAAAACCTCTTGTTTTAGGCAAATAAGATGCATAGGAGTTAGGTTTTGTAGAAAAGCTCTTGGGAAATGATTTGTAATGGTTGGAAATTTTTGGTCAGACCATTTAGGACATTTCTAAGCCATTTGTATGAAAGTTTGAGCCCTGGAGTGTGAAAACCTTATTTTGACCTAGTGGAATAAGTCTAAATAAGCCTAGTTTCAAGCGTAGCAGCAATTTTTTGACCTTTATGTTTCAAAACAACCCCACTTGCAAATTTGGTATGATGTCAAACACCATAATGGGTATCTAAATCTGCAATTAGTTTCTGATTATGAGGTTTGATTCGAAAATTATGTGGGAAGAACCACTTTAGGAGTGCTACAAGGAGAATGGGAAGATTGTGCGAGAAACCCACGAAATTAGGGTTCTAAGTTTGAAAGTTTGATTTGTTGTGTTAGTTTTGAGTTGGTTTGTATTCACCCACCCTGCTCTACATCACAGGCTGAGCGTGGAGTTTGTGAGGGTCATTCTATACTTGTTTCAGATTTATATCACTGAAAAAAGAGCGATTGAAGGAGCATGTGGGGTTTTAGGAGTGGAGTGCCTAAATTTTGAGGTGTTTTCCTAGCCTAAGGGTGGTGCCTAGGTGTGTCTAGAATATACACATTGGTTCTTGGTGGGAGAAATTAGGTTGGCAGGTGATTAGACATCATTTTGAAAATCCAATGTTGCTGGTTTAGATCTGTATCAGACCTATATGCAAACAAAAGTCTTTGTTCTTCAATGGTTTCTTATTTTCTACTCAAATGTGAACCATTTAAGAGGTCAGACAGAATATTAAAATTTTGTATATGTATTGGCCTTGCTGATGTATTAATGGCTCTCAGATATATGTTTTTATGCTCTCCATTTTATTGATAAAGGTGGTCAGCCATCTGTTTGTTTAATTTTCTATGAAATTCATGAAGATTTGGATTCCAAAAAATAAACACTGAAATATTGTCATCAAAACATTTCAAAATAACTCATAAACTATCATAGGAAGCGTGCACGCCAAGTGTTTGATACAATGCCAACACCTTCAAATAAAAAAAAAATGTGTAAAACAAGGTAGCTTATTAAACATGAGGGCAAGGGCTCATTTCTGTCACATTCTTGGAAAAAATGTTGATCCTTGTTTAAATGAGGTAGAATGACATTACATTGTTAGGGATCAAGAAAGGGCTGATGGGAAAGTGTCTAATTTGAGCTCTCACACTTCAATGATAGGGGCAACTGCTGCAACTTAGAATCAAAAGAGAGTCAGGGGTGGATTTTTATTTTAGAGATGCTCATGTGAGAATATAAGATGTAGTAGTAGGATATTCTCACGATAGACTACACATTGGTAGCTCAAACTCCATTGGAAGATTATTTGATGTGCAAGTTCGAAAAGTAGTTGATGCAGTGATTGCACACTTAGTTAATGCAAATGGAATATTGTTTAATGTTGCTCTCTCACCTTTCTATGGGGAGATGGACCAAGATATCAATAATGGACCACTTGGATATAAACCACTTGGGTATGAAAAGCTTCACACTACTCTAATTGATAAAGAAAAAGTTTGATTAAAGCAACAAATGGCACCAATGAAAAGAGTGTGGTTTATAGAAGATTGTTGTATTGTGATGGATGGGTGGAAAGATGCTAGAAATCATCCACTACTTAATATCATGGTAACATGTAGCAAAGGGCCTTACTTTTTGAAGGCAATAGATTGTTCAGGGAAAGAAAAAATGCCAAGTTCCTTCATAACCAGCTATGTGATGGCATTGAGGAGGTGGGGACATCACATGTAGTCCAAGTTATGATAGATATTGACCTTGTTTGTAGAGCAGCATATATGTTGGTGTAAAATAATTATAGGCATATATTTTGGGCACCATTTTGTGTGCAGTGTGCATTCATTGAATGATGCACTCAAAGATATTGGTAGGTTCTAGTGGATCTTATATCTCATTGAAAAGGGTAGAAAAATACAAACCTTCATATGTAACCATCATCACACACAAGCCATTTATTGAAAATTTGCCAAGCTGGAACTTTTCAAACTTGCTGATACACGGTTTGCTTCTTATTTTATTCTTCTTGAGTGACTTTGTGAAGTCAAAAGAGCTTTGTGTTCGATGGTATTAGTGATGCATGGGCAGCTTGGAGAAAATCTACATTAGATATTGTAGTCGAGGTGATAGGTATGGTTCTTGATGACCATTTTTGGGCTGATAATTTTTTTGTGGATTTTATAAAGCCCATATGTGAGGTGATCAAATTTGTAGATTTAGACAAATCATGTTTGAGATAAATTTATGAAGAAATAGATTCCATGTGTGAAAGAGTTAAGAAAATAATATATGCAAGAGATCTTTCTCTATGTCCTTTGATAGAAAGATGCATGGAAGATGGAACAAACTTAACACACCCCTTCATCATGCTGCCTATGCCTTAAATCCTAAATGGTACGATATAAAAGTGATCGATAAGAGGGCTTCATATGAGGATAGAGAGGTAATTAAGGGATTTTGGGCTGCAATAAAAAATATTTATGGTCAAAGTGAGGATGCTTCAATTATAAGGACTCAACGGAATGAGCTTTAATGTGGGCATGGTGATTTTTCTTTTGTGGAAGCCTCATATGATATGCATCCAAAGAAATATCATATAGAGTGGTGGTGGAACCATGGAGGTGAAATTCCTAAATTGCAATCATTTGCAATAAGATTGCTCTCACAAGTAGCCAACTCTTCATCTTGTGAGAGGAGTTTAAGTACTCATGGTTTTATTCATTCATTGAAGAGGAACTGATTAGGATCAAAGAATGCAGAAAACCTAGTGTACACTCATACCTCACTTTTCCTTCTCTCTCATGTAGAGCTTGGGTACAAGGAGAGTCCTTCAGCAAAAGGGACTAGATTTCACCTTATGGAGAAGTTGTAGCCTTGGTGGATGAAGTGATTGAAGCAGATATCCTTAGTGATTTACCCATAGTTCTACTACCAACAGAGGAATTTGAGCTTGATAGTGATGAGCATCTAGAGAGCATCATATTTGAGGACCTAGAAATGGATGACATAGAAGTGTAGACAATAGATTTCTGATTTTTTATTTTTGTTTTTTGTATGCATATTAGGCTATCAACATTTTGAATTTCAATATATAGTATGAACACTTTGACTCTTTGACATTTGAGTGTTTAAACTTTAAAGTTAATGTTAAAGTTTACTAGTACTCTTGTATTGAAAGTTCACTGCCATGATATTTTTAGTTTTAATGTTAGAAAATTAATAAATCATTAAATATTATTAAAAAAATGGCATCTGCAAGTACTTTGTCTCCTATTTTTAAAAAACAGACATACTTGTACTAGTACTAGTCTTGTATACCAGTACTAGTACCAGCCTCTAGCAACCTTGGATAATTCTAATATCTTTCCTATGCATATTTTATGACTAATACTTATCTCTGATTTATTATTAATATTATTCTACAAATATACATAAGGATTCTTATAGTTTAGAGTGTTGTCCTATAGTTATCTCATGGGTTTTAAATTGAGATGCTAGTGGAGGACTCCTATTTCATGTATGTGTTCACTCTTATTTGGTTCTTATGTGCATAACATCAAGTTTGGAACTTTTGGATTCTATTACTTAAGTTCTCTAAATTATTTTCATTAGATGGAGTGGGCCAAAATGTAACAAAATCACTCATACTACAAAGGAGTTACTTTGGTTTTTACCATAGAAGTAAATAAAAGAATTTTCTTAAAAATAGGAATGTAATTTTTTTCTTTTTCATACATCATTTATTGCACATGATCAAATATGAAAGTATAAAACAACTTTTGAATTTTGAACTTCAATAAATTTAAACTTGAAATTGATATAAAACTTTTCAATTACAATTGATACATGATAACTTTCAAGTATACATATTAATTGTCACTATACAGTTACAAGGTAAAGTCTTCCATATCTGGACAATGCTTCTGTTTCACAAGCTTCGGCGTTGTCATTTGCAAGAGGGAGAGCACCACCTGAGCGCTTTTCCTCCAACCACAGACCGGTGGTCCCCCACACACCTTCCAACTGGAAGTGGTCCTACCCTTCACAAAGAGTATAGACTAAGGAACCCACAAGTATGCCATTTGAGCTTCTAGTGTTGTGTTTTACATAACCAATTGACTATACAACTTTAGACTTCTCTAACTAAGTATGACCAATTTGACTGGCTATGCAATTTGCATCACATTGAACCGACTAATGCAAGCAGAGACTTTTGCATTACTTTAGCCAAAGTTTTGAAACATTTCAAACACTTCTTTATGAAGTGAAGTCATATGTTCACACACCTATAACTCGACTTGGAAACGACCTTGACCTAAGGTTTAACTCAAAATTGATTGTATGATCAACTTGTTTGACTTTTTTATAAAGTTATTCAATCATAAAATAATGACCCACTAAGTTGGTAAACGACTAGGATAAATATTCTTTTTTGACTTTGAACACCCATGTTACGTTCTCGTAACAACTTGGGTCTTGGCAACTGCCACTTGTTCAAGTACTTGCAATCAAACCACGAGAGTAAACTACTCTCCTATTTTCATGCAGACATGGTTAATAATGATGACATAATATCATCGGCTCGAGGAACTTGGTCTTGTATTTAAGGTATTGACTACTTGTCAATAACTAAAATAATATAATATTAAACATTAATAAAAGACTATTTTAATAATATTTTCAACTTTTCAATGTTTCGCCTTATGGTTCTATACTTCAAGAACACAATAACAATTCCGGTAAAATACAATTTCAAATATCAACTTATTCTGTTTGAAAGAATACTATGTTTCCGTAATGAAAGTTTTTCAATAAATTAGTTTATTAGGCTGACTATACTTAGGTAACTCAGCTGAGAAAACATCAAGTATATTTCTTATTTTCATAAGCATATAACATGACTTATCCTTTACCTAGCTTTATATAAATATCTAAATATGTATGCATATATATTCATTTATATTTACCTCAATATGAATGAATATATATGCATGTATATTTAAATAGCATGTTTATATCCAAAGCTGGAAAATATTCTCTTCTTGAGAAAATAAAATGATTTATTCAATTTATTATTGCAGAGAAGTAGCTTTCAACTCTACTGTCCATTTCAGAGTGAAAACGAAATTATCTAAATCCAAGTTCAAATTGGAAAATCAAACTATTCTTCCTCTTTTAAAACTGGAAAATATAGAATACAAAAAAGCATGCCTGTATTATTCTTTTTCCTGCACTCTTGAAACTCCAATTTCGCAGTCATTGTGATTTGCACAGCTTTCCCCGAGAATTCAACTTGCAATGTTGGAGAAAACTCAGCCTTCAATTGTAAATTCCTTAAGAGAAAACCACAATGAACAGAAACAAATGTCTCACTCTTCTCTGTCTCCTTTAACAAGTATAAGGAAATGAATAATGAACAGTTTCTGAGTCTATCGTTGCCTTCTCTATACTCCCTTTTTCACAGAGCTGAGAGAGTAACACCAGAAAGGGAAAACTCCTTTTCTCTTTTCTACCTGTTTCCCTTTCCAAATAGTTCCCAAAACAATCAAAGAAAATTAATGCGAAAAGCTATACTAGGTTGCTGCTCTTTCTCCCTACAGATCAACTTCTACTACTGCTGCTATTCCCATCCCTCAGAAAGAAACATCAATAATACCCTTATAATAATGCCTTATTTCTTACCAAGATGTCTGCGACTTATCTCCTTCGCAGCTCGCCAAAAACAAGCAAAAAAGCTCTCCACAAAACTAAGATCCCCCCATACAAAAACAAGAAGACATCCACAATGAACAAATGAAAACTTTCCTTGCTGCCAAAAACCGTTGCTCTCCCCAAAAGCTAGAATGAATTATCAATGAATGAGTCTTCCAAGATAATCTCTTCTTTCCCTTCCATCCTGTGGTTTTTTTCCTCCACTCTAAGAATTAATTTCTAATTTCTATCTTCAGATTGGCGCCATCCTTCTACTTTAATTACCATGCCAAAAATAGAAAGTGATGCCTCATAAAGGCCCAACCACTATTTTGTTATGCCACTCTTTCTATGGCTTAAACGATGGCCGGATAATATGCCCTTAATATTAAATTTAACTTCCACTTAGTGGCTGCTTAAAAGCATTTAGTTGACAGTTTAATATGCATTCAATTTTAGTTCGAACTGCCACTTAGTGGCAACAAGTAGGTAAGGTAAAGATCCACCACTATGTGGCGATAACCATGGCTTAAATGCCATTCAAAATTCCTTCAATCATGCCTTCCTTTAAGCCTTCGATGGAGGCTAACATGCCTCTGGAAGTGCTTTAATAAATGCAGATTTAAATTACTTAATACTTTACTTTCATAAGCATGGCAAATATGCCATTAATTATAATCATTATATTACATATAATATATATCTATATATATATTTATCACAAATACTATATATATGTATATATAATCGATATTAAAACATATCGTATATATATACTTATATACACACACACATATATTTTAACTCATATATATACATATATATCTATATATATTATATATATACACCATTTAACACATTTTCATAATAATCGATTTATCTTGATTTAAATACAAGATTAGCCAATTGACGAACATCAAGATTCATAACATTAATCACTTTATTTTCCTCATTGGAAAAAGAATAAGCCAAGATTCGACTAGGTTTGGCCTAACTTATAGACTTTACTTAAAAAATAACACAAATTGACTCACATAGGATTAGGGTAGACCTACATGTGTGTGTGCGAAACTCAATTGGCATAACCTGTTTAATTTCGAAGTCTATATTTCTCTCTCTGGTGATACTCTCCCTCTCCCTCTGGAGGGCAAGAAAAGTAGCCTGCATTTCACTTAGAAATCACTCAAATAGTTAGCCGTTATTAAACACGACATCATCATAATCTTGAATCAATAACAATAATTATAATCATCAAAATTAAAATACATTGCATTGCATATAATCTCATCATAATGTTAAATAACATAAAATCATCATTAGGTATCAAAATGCATTTTAACGTAAATAGTTAAAAGTAATTTGGTAAAATAAAATCGGGGTGTAACACTAAACAAAGTCTTTGTTTGTTTCTAATGTCTCTTATGGTATTAGGCTATAAGATTGAGGCACTTAGAGCAAGTGCACCTGCTAAAAAGTCTCATAAGACATTGATCATTTAATGAGAAACTGCAAGCAACTCTTTTGTGTATGTTGAAACAGATCTATTTAGTCATTTTTTATTTATAAAATTGCTCATACTCCTAGAAATTTAAATAATTAAACATAGTTGAAAAAATAGGGGATGAAACAAATTTGTTGCGACAAAGGGTTTTGAGATGCATGATTAAACTCCACTCTCAATAAGGGTAATTACATTGATATATGTAGTGCCTTTTAATGAGTTGGTGAAACAATTTGCTGAGAAATAAAATTAAACAAAATTGCAGAGGACATTCTTGACTTTTAACCATAGAAGCATAAATCGGGAAAAAATCGGCAAAATCGCGATTTTGAAAAAATCTGGGAGGCTGCCGATTTTTTCCCTGAAAAAAACCCGATTTTTTCAGAAGTCAACGCCTCTCCAAAAATCGTTGAAAATCGTCAACAAATCGCGATTTTTCGACCAAAAAATCTGCAAAAAATCGTGCAAAAAATCGCGCGTCAAAAAAAACCTAAGTAGCCGAATCGCTCCATTTCCCCCACGATTCTGGATTCGAAACGTACCAGAATCGGAATCAGAATCGAATCGCTCTTGGTACGCACAAGGTTCGTCTTTTTTTCTTGCGGAAACAATTCCATGAATGGTGTTTCGATTTCGGCCATTTTTAAACATGATGCGGCAAATCTGGATCGATTCTGAGCGTCATTTTCCTCATCGCTTTTTCCCTCCGCCACCGATGTCAATGCGATTAGGGGCACGAAAGAAAGGGCAGGCAAAAAGACAAAACAGTGCGATGATTCATTTCTGCATTCCGCGTCATGAAGAGTCTAGGGCACGACGGGTAGAGTGCGACGGGCAGAGCAAAAGTAGCGACGGACAGAGAAGGCATTCGTTTTTTTTCTGCAATTTTTAACCTAGTCTTCAGTTCGAATATTTAAATATTTTAATTTATTGATTAAAACTAAAAAAATTAAATATTACATTTATAATAAAAATTATATATTAATATATATAAATGAATTAATAATAAATCCATTCAATTGTATTATATTTCAAATTTGAAATATATTTAAATCATATATATAAATAAATAATTTATATTAATTTCTTTATGTGTATTAATATTAATGTACTTATTTATATCAAATTATCAATATATAATTTAATAAATTTATTTATAATATAAATTATATATTAATATATAATCAACCAAATATATATATATATATATATATATAATATAAATTAACAATAAATGACAAAATGTAAAATATTAAATATTAGTTATTACTATTTGAAATTTCAAATTGTAAATTATAAATTTAGAAATAATATATTTATATTAAATTATATATTTCATTGTTCAATGTTTCATTAATTTGTAAAATAATAATATAAATATCTATTTTCTATTTAAAATCTCTGTTTTATTTGCTCTCTATATCTCTATGCTATGGAAATGACCTTGAGTTTTTAGAAAACATAGGTTTTGTCTATTTTTCTACATTCCTTTACATTTTTTTTCAAATCCGATTTTTTCCCGATTTTTTCACGATTTTTAAAAAAATCCTGATTTTTTGGTTTGCCGATTTTTTCCCCAAACAATTTATGCTGCTATGCTTTTAACCCTTGAACAAAAGTTGTATAATATGTGATGTAGAACTATATTGTGCTTATAAGCTACAAAGTTTGGAACGCAAGGTTGAAAAGATTGAAGCTGATATTGAAAATATTTCAATGCCTAGAGTAGACCAAATAAGTCAATGGGACTAGAATTGACAATGAGTATTAGGGCTGTAAAAATACTCAATTAAGTTTGATACTCTTTGAAAAGAAAAGGAAAAAATTGAAGGAAACACATTAATGAAGTGTAAAATTCTTAGGAGCTTACAAAATACAGTAAATCAATTGTGAACTAGAAGGAAGTGGTTGTACTTGTCATCTAGAATGATAATTGTGAGGTTGAGATTAGGTGCATGATTGAGAATGATTCATGGATAATGTCCTAGGTTAATGGGGCCTAGTGGAGCATTCTTTGGTGGCATGAAAGAATTTCCAATGGTAAACAATTAGATAATTGATTATGAAGATATTGATACTAATACTTTAGTTGTAGAGGTGGAGATCCTTTGTATGGGGGAAGAATATGGTAATTTGTTGTAAACCAAAGCCATTGAGGAAGCTACAAACAAGTAAAACCACCCTTCCTTTGTATCCTAGAGATTATATAGGTAAGTTGAGTAGTCTAGGTTGAATACCAATATGTAAGCATTCTAATACTATCATCTTGAGAAATTACCCATTTATATTGGTGTTCAAGACTACAAATGCATGTGATAGGATTAAAGAAATATCTGACTTGTGCAACTATACCAAGGGATCTCTTGAGTGATTGATGCGTAGAAGTTACCAATTATTTGAGAAAAAAACAGAGGCATTTATTGTAAGATATTTGAAAAAGGTTGGAAAATGTTTTCTAGACTCCTTGAACAAATACTAATAGCTCTCTTATCTCATAATCAACTAGTCATCCAAATATGAAGTGTTCTTTAGTGTAAACCTTTTCTAAAGTGCAAAATAAAATAAAAATGCAGATCCTTTTTTCATGGGAATATGTCTATAAACTTTTACTCTCTACTTATTGGAACACACTCAAAGCTAACCAAGAGGGGTTTGAAGTCCTCATGATCAATGACACTGAAGATAGTTTGCTTAGATGACAATGTAGGTTGTCTAGGTGGATGTCAATGTTGCTGGAGATCTAGTTAAATTATTTAGAGTAGAATACCAATTTCATGCTAAGAAGTCTAGGTGGTCCAATCTAATAGATTGGATTTTCCAAACACCCCTTGAATAAAATTCAATAAGCCCCTGACACCATCTCTTCATTTGTGGACTTGGAAGCCTATGAAATATTTTAATTTTTACTATAGTATAATTTAAGGCTTTTAGTGTTAGAATTGTGAAAAACATGTCATTTTCATGCCCCCCTTTGATGTCCCATCACTGATACCCAATTTGAGTGATCTTCCATGGGTCATCTTGCATGTGTTTCCCTTGAAGTGTTCCAAATTTGTCTAAGTCCCAAAATTTTGGGTTTTTGGGCTGTCTCTTACTTGCTTACCTTGTATGCCTTCTTCATTTCTCCATCACTACTTCTTTTCCTTTTTTTTTCTAAGTTTTTCAGGTGTTGGCCTTTGGCCTTGCCCTTTACCCCTTACTGATTCCTCTTCTCTTCCTCTTTCTCCTTTCAGCCTTTGGCCTTCGGTCTTCCCTCTTTCCTCTTCCCTCCTGGTGCTTTCCTTCTACTGGCTTTCGGCCTTCGCCCTTCGCTCTTCCCTCTTACCTCTTACCTTCTTTAGGTAAGAGGTAAGGCTTTGATCCGAGGTCCAATCTCCGAGAGTTACTTTTGGCTTTCGGTCTTCCCCTTCTCCCTTTCCCTGAATGTGTTTTTTCGAGTTTTGACTAAGTGTTGAATGTTTCGAGCTTCAGGGGTATGGCTTCCTCCTTACCCCCGACTTTCGGAGGTAAGCCTTCCTCCCGACCTCTGACCTCCGATGGTCCAAGGTTGGACCCTCGATGCTTCCTTTCTCCTTTGTGGTTTCCTCCTCTCGTCTTCTTGGCACTTGGTAAGTTGTAGGCCCTATGCTCGACTATGGTCATCGCTCATCACCATAATACTTCAAGGTTCCACTCATACTCCAGTGATGCAAAGAAAATAGAAGCCCACCACCGTTCATCACGCGTTGTGGAATTTTATTTGAAATGAAAAGGTCTTTGGAGATAGGTGATGTAGGCGATGGTACAAGATATTGACAAGTGGCCCGACCCCCAGCGGAGGTGCATTTTTCGGGACTCTAGACCATTTTTTTAATGCTTGCAAAGGGTGTTTTTTGGGGTTGACAGCGCGACGATCCACGAATTGGCACATTTTTTTTCACTGAACGCCATTAATGCGCACCTACTCCCAACGACCGAGCTTGACTTTTAGGGTTCGAGGATGACTTTAATGCATTTCCATGACTTCTCCTAGCAAATCTGTGGGTGCCATGCCCATTCATTGCTGCTGCTTGTCCTCTCTGACCATTCCCATACCTATTTCGTGGAGGATCTTCACGACTTTTTTCTGCAAATCTCCATGGAAAGGTGATGGCATGCTAGCTATGCCTTCTCTAGGTCCTGTTGATGCGATTTTTGTGACAGCACCAATCAGCAGAACAAAGTATCCGAAAGCTACTCCATTCTCTCTTGATCAAAGAATTCCATACGCTAAGATTTCCAGAAAGTTTGTATGTTCAACTCCAAGGTTATGAAATGCTATGGAATACCCTCAGTTGGTTCGTTGTGATTTGTTGTTTACACGAGGGGACTTACACAATTGTTCAAAAGGTTTGCAGCTGACAACAGGCTAATATTGGAAGGGGATTTTGTGCATTGCGAATGATTTAACAATGAGGTACATTTTTTCCCTAAAACTAACCAGAAATGTATTGAATTTAAACAAGTGCAGGGTTCTAGAAGATCTAAGTTCTATACTAAGGAGGATGTGGGATCAATTTCGACAAACTTCAACCAGACTCTGCTTTGCCTCGCGTTGGACAACCTACACAAAGCCGGTGCAATCTTCAAAGGAGCAACGAAAGGTATTCAAATTATGACTCAACATGCGAGTACCATCAGGATGACGCATACACACACGTGAACCACAATCGAAGTTAAGCTTGTAATGTTTACCAGTTGACCACACAAGGCAAACTTGCCATCAGCAAGCTGCTAGTGGTATGGATTAAAATGAAGTTGCCTTGATTAACACCACAAGTCCACAACTAACGTCTACTTGCATGAAATGAAAATTACTTTAATCTAAGCTACTACTTGAAGTCGAAGGGCTGAAAAAATCTCGCTAGCTGCTCATAAAAAAGACGAATTCACCATCAATGAAAGCTTCTTTTTATTATGATAGTTTTCACAACAATCTCTTACAAAGTTTTCAAAGGAAAACTTTCCTTCTCGTCCAAACTATGCTAAGCTATCAAACTATCTCTGCGCTCTAGTCTCTACTATCTAATCTCTAATGAAGTACAAATGAGGGGGGATGCCCCTTTTATAGATAGCCCAGTTCAATGGACGGCTCAGATTACAATCAAATGAATGGCATAGATTAAGCCACCTTAGCCCTAACCCTAAAAACAACTAGAATAGGGAGTGGTACAATAAATGAATCAAAAGATTCCCACTCACTCCCAAAATAGCAAAGGCAATTAATGCCCACAATCAGTCTTCCAGAAGGTCATCATCCAGAAGTGCATTTCCATTATCCTTCTCCTTGATTGCAAAATCAATGAACCTGGCGAGTACAGCCTCAACCTCCTGAATTGAGATCGGTGGAATGTGATCAAGTTGAAATTCTAACACCATGATCGCCTGCCCATGCCGTGTACAAGATTTTCTCCATGCAACCAAGGCATATTGAGTATTCTGAATAATACTGGAGAAAGTGGATGTGTTCTCAAAGTCGTTCTACACAAAAGTCTTCACCTCCGAGAAGAAAGGTGGCAACCTACTCCTCAAGCCGTCAGTAGTCACCTCATCAGAATTCAGCCTACTAGCAAAGATCGCCTCCAAGGTGTTCAGGACTCCGTCAATAATGTTCATCATAGCCTTCCTGACTCTGGCTGAATCTACCTGTGTTGCATCAAAGAATCCACGTCTTGTGACTACTAAAGAGTACCAGCCAGTAAAATCGTACCTATCACCCTCCTGAATTACTCCTCCATCAATCAACACCTGAAAGGGAGTATGCATCAAGGCCTCTAGACGTTGAATAACCTTGCTCTGATAGACATGAGCATCACCCCAGGCCTGATCAACTGCCTCTATCCGTGCCATAATGCCGAAAGCTTGCTGATAAGCATGAGCAAGATCTTCCATAAAATTTTCTGTCTCGGCACGAACATCTGCAACCCATTTATCTGCCTCCTGTGCCATCTTCCTCAAATCCTCTAGGCCATTAACAAATTCTCTAGATAACTCTGCTAGGAGCTCAAGTGCTGGAATCTCTTGTCCACAAGGACGAGATAAATGTTGCACGTAGCCTATCAAAGTCTTGTGCTCTTTCTTCAGTTTCTTGTACTTGCCTTCAGTCCTGAGCAATCTGTCCTTAAGTGCATGATAGGAGTTATCACACTCCTCAATAATCTGTGCTCCTGTGGGGCGACCTAACTCCATGGTAGTGATCATATAATTTTCTGGCACTGCCTCATCTCGATCACAATCAACTCTTGGCATAGCCATGTGAAGGGTGCGAGAGCCATCCTCATTTGTTGAAATCTTCAAAAAAAATTCTAGCTCTCTTCTTTATCGGAGGTGCACTGATTCTACTCAAGAATTCCACCATCTCTACCGCTGGATCAACCTCTTCACTGGGGCTCCTTCTCATTCTATCTCTAAGCCAATCAGGAACTACCTATTGTATAACAAACGACTGCTCATCCCTTGCTTCTTCCTTACGAACTTTTCTAATTTCATTCTGGCGAGGCTCATCGGCCTCTATGGGCTGAGTATCTCCCGAAACTGCATCATCCTCTAGAGCCGCCTCAAGCTCACGCTGTAAGTGTGTATCAGTAGCAGTTTCCTCATCTTCCTCTTGCTGATTATTTCTAGTGGGTGCATTGACACTCTGGCCAACTGATTCTCTTCATAGTGGTTGATTTTCCTCATGTAATTCCTGCTCCTGATTCAACAGATTTCTCTGATTAGTAAATAGCGAAACCTCCTGTATGCTTGGAGAACGTGTCTCCAATGGCGTAGGTGACTCAACAACAGCTCTCGGAGGCTTCGGCTGAATTGGCTCTTTCCTTCGAGATTCTAAACCTCGGGTAACCTGTTTCTTCCTACTGATAGTCGACGTCCTGTGATCTCCCATCAAATTTTAAGTCAAGGAAATTGGCCTACTCTTAAGCTGACTTACATGTCTTTCGACCCATGCTCTGGTGAAAGTCAATACTGGTATACAAAGTGTGTCCAAATCAACAATCTCTAGCTCTAACCAATCCAGGAGTGGAAGTGGCGTGTCTCTCACTGCCTCATGACTTGGATGGAGAATGTTCATGTCCTCGTCCACCTGGTCTGGTACGGGAATAATTTCACACTCCCTAATCATGCTCAACGATAGCCTCGAGAAAATTCTTTTCCTGACTTCAGCCTCATCTGATATATTAGCCCAGTAATCCTCAATATTTTCCTTATGCACGAACCCTTCTGACAGTATCCATCTAATATTCCTGTGAAGATTGCAATATTGCCTGCTGGTGTGATAGGAAAAGTGGAAGAATTGAGGCTCGTTCTCAGCTTCCCTAGCTGCCTGAAGTGAAGGACACACTTCATCCGAATTCCCCATGATGATTGGGAAGTCAAGTCCTCCCTTCTTCTTTCTCTTCTGAATCTTATCATAGGCAATAAGTTTCCTAGATATCTCTAACACCAAAATTCTACTTGTTGGGTACTTGGGCAATCTATACGGGTATGAAGAAAACCCTTGCAACGTGATGTAAGTAAATTTCAGAAACTGAATAAACCAGCACCCATACCTTTCTATTAATTCTTGAGCTTCCCTCCAAATCCTGTGATGAGTCCTTTGTTGAAGTGATCTCGTTATATGCATGGTGAAGGCATCATTGACTCGCTTGTAATTGGAGTGCTTGTCAGGTGTAGTTGTGGACAAGCCTCATGGATCCTGAACTGATGAGAGCCACATCCAACTGGCTCCTTGTAGGATATTCCCCTATACTTCGTCATACGAGCCAACATGTAAACAATGTATGAGCCCATGTAAAAAGTCTTCATCCTCCTCAAACTCCGGAGCTGCTCATGCAAATTGTCACTAATTATCACCGCCCAATTGATATGCTCTTTCCCTTCCAGCACGAGGTTGATGTAATAGAACATCCATGGCTCAAAGATAAATGCTTGAGGACAACCTACAACTATGCTGAGCATCATGATCAGGTCACAGTATTCCTGCTTCAAATCATCTGATATAATCTGCTTCGACAATTTCATGTGAGAGGGCTTGGGATTGTTCATCTAGTGAGCGTTGATCATGTCGACACATCTCTCGAATGTTGAAGCATACATTCGCTTAGCACGCTCTCTTGTCTTGTAAATCATCCTCTCGTGTGATGGGATTCCAAATGCTTCGCCGATAGCTGCAGGCGTGAGGTTGGCGAACAATCTACCATCAGGTGAGACAATAGACCTGTGATAAGGGTCGTAGCAATTAGCACACTCCATCATCAGCTCTGGACATTGAATTGCTGGCGTAAAACCAACAGCTGCATACAGCCCACTTTGAACAATATTGTGCGAAGTGAGTGAAGGACGATGGCTGCCAACTCCCATCATTCGACTTTTGAAAGCCTCCATATTGAAAGAACCCAAATTTGTGTCAGCCAGCTTGCCCAACTTCGAAGAGAATTTCGACTCTGGCAGGAAGGACTTGCTCAACTTCTTAATAACAACCTACCTGGATGTAGCATTACTATCTTTGCCCGTTGCTCTTACTTCAACCATCCTGCAAAACAACAAACAGTCATCAACAATTTAACTTAGAAAAATAAAATAACATTGGGGCTGCTAGCCGACTTTTGAAAAATGAGGAGCTTTAGCATCTAATTTTAACTTCAAACCTCAACTTCTCCTTTAGCAACTTCGAACTTTCAACACTTTGAGAAAATCGGCCAACTTCACTTCTAACACTTCTCAGCACTTAGACTTTTCAAATTTCAGCTCTTCAAAGTTCAGCTTCAAACTTTCCTCTTCCACTTTAAATCAAACTTCCTCAATACTTAGCTATTCACTTGCATTGCAATCTTTACTTTAGAGCTAGAATCAAAATTCTTCGGCTGGTGGAGAAAATGAAACAACTTCTCAGCTCAAATAGCTGATTTGAATTCTAGAAGAAGCTATCTTTAGCCAATTTATTAAATTTCCACTACTCTTTTGTAGGAATTCGAATTTCCCTCCTCTGACAGCAGTAACACTTGTCATCCGACATCAGGAATATTTGACCTTCTAGAATTTCAAAAGATTCACTTTACTGGTCAAGGCATACTTAGCATTTTTAATTCATTTTTTCTAACTTCAACTGCATCTTCAAGAAATTCACTTTACTAGCTAAAGTCCGACACTTGATTTCATCCATCCTTTGTTTGAGAAAATTCACCTTCAATTTTGATCAAAATCATCTAGTCAATCAACTTCAAATTCATCTTCTAAGGCATTTTATTTTAACAACACATTTTATTCCTTGCCTCAGAAATTTTTTAAATTTTCCCCTTAGAAAATTCATTATTCAAGTGCCGATCAAAATTTTCATCTCAAAATCCTTGGCGAGTTGTGGAAATCTTTAAAATGCATTCTTCTTCGAAGATGTTCGATACCCAGAAGAAAATTCCCTTCAGAAAGCATCGAATCCATGGGTCTACAAATGAACGGGTACATTTAATTTTTTGAATTCTAAACCTTAGAAATATATTTTTCCATCAAATTTATTTCCATTCTTCATCTCTAGGCTTATTTTCTTGCTCAACTTTGAAAATTTTCATCATCTTCGTGAAGCTGGCACCTTCTCCAACATATCTTTGTCAATTTTTATTCATGCCTCAGTGAATTTTACCACCTTCTCCAACTTGGGCGTATTTTCCTCTAGAGGTGAAATTTTGTGCCTTAGAATTTTTTTCAAATAATATCACTAGCATAGGCGCATTAGGCATCAAGGAGGAATTTGAATTTTGCCTTAGAAAATTTCTTTCCATTCAACTTTAGTCATGGCACATTTTGCCTATTGTGAGGGATTTTCATCAACACCTATATATTTTTCCCTTTAGAAGGCCACCCTTTCCAACATCTTTGGGGCGCATCTCACATATTGAGGACTTAACACTTTCAACGCCTTAGAATCTTTCCTCATTTTAAACTTTATCTCTAGCATGCACTTTGGGTGCATTTAGAATGTCATGGAGGATATTTTCACTTCAACGCCTTCCTTAGTCATTTTTTTTATTCATCTCACCTTGGGGACATTTCATACATGGAGGAGGATTTAAGTCTAGCCTTGAAATACTTTTGACCCCAATTCACTTTCATTTTGGACTTGGCACATTCAAAGGGTGGTGAAGAAAGTCAACATTTTGTCTTTTTCCTAGCCCATATGGGCGCATTTGACATAGGGAGGTGGATTAACTTCAACGTCTTAGACTTCTTCTCAACTTTTACTTTCATCTTTACCTTGCACTTGAGATGGGCGCATTTCACAGATGGTGAAGGAATTATCTCCAACGCCTTTGACCTCTTTGACTTCTTCAAGCATGGGCACATTTTGATAGTGGAGGAGGATGAACGCCTTGGCTTAGAAACTTTTATATCATCTTGACTTTGCATGGGCGCATTTAGGGGTGGCAGGCGGACTTAACTCATGCCTTAGAAATTTTTTTAGCTTCCATCACCTTGAGGGCGCATATAGGGGTGGCAGGCGGACTTAACTTCATGCTTTAGAAAGTTTTGTGGCTTCCTCCTTCCTTGGGCGCATTTTGATGGTGGAGGTGGACTTAAGTCCAACACTTAAACTTTTTATCATCTCCTCCTTGTGAAGTGGGCGCATTTTCAGGGGTCTACAAGACGAACTCAATGCCTTAGAAAATTTTCATCAACTTATTTCCCCTTGGGCGCATTTGAGGTAGTGAGCAGGATATTTTCAACACTTAGAATTTTCCATCACCAGCTAATTCTTCCTTGGTTGCATTTAGAGGGTCCAGCAGGACGAGTTTCAGACTTAAACAATTTCATCAACCTGGCTTGAAGATGGGTGCATTTTGATGGTGGAGGTGGATATTTTCCAGACTTAGAATTGTCTTAGCCTTTGCCAGCTCATGCCTTACTATATATAGTAAGTTCTAGGTTTTCATACTTCTGAAGCTCAGATTGATTTGAAATTTTAACCACAGGATCCTCATGACCTAGTTATTCTGTTCACACTGCCATCTCGAGCTGACCTGCTATTTATAGCATGTTTCTGAAGGTGGTTTACTATTTATAGCAACTGCTTGATTTCATGACCTCCACAACTCTGTTTGACTTGAAATTTGAATGTCGTGACCCTCATCGGGAGACTTGTCTGTTCACATTGGCGCCTACTGTTGGTTTATTATTTTTAGCCTGTTTCTGGAATGCCTTACTATAAATAGTAAGTGCTCCGATTGCCTTCAAATTTTACCGGTGGATAGCTTGAAAGATACTAATCGTAGTGGGATACACCGATTTTCGAAAATTCTGGCATTTTACCCCTCATTTTGGGTCCCGAAGCTGGAAACCCTAATTTGACTTGCATGTCTATCAAACGACCTCCGTTTGACCTCATTTATATTGCACTTCATCCTGTTTGTGATGCTGATGTGCTGGGTAGTTGCCGGAATGGACCTGCTAAAAATAGTAAGTCTTTGAAAATTGATCATCCCACTTTGCATGTCACATCACTGTGTAGCTCTTGGAAAACCCATAAAAAATCACTTACAAGCGTTGAAAGCTCTGACATGCAAACCCTAAAAGTAGCCTTTGAAAATGGCTTCTTGAAAAAGTCATGATCCTGGTTTGCATGTTATACCATTGTGAAGCCCTCAAAAAACCCACAAGGAATGTTCAGACATGCAAAGAAAATTTCAACATGCAAACCCTAAAAATAGCCCCTGAACGCTGAATTCTGAAAGTCATCATCTCATTTTGCATGTTATATCACTGCGTAGGTTTCAGAAAACCCAAAAAGAATCTCCAGACATGCATTGAAAAACCTTGCATATGAACCCTAAAATCAGCTCTAGAAGCTGTACTTGCTAAAAATAGATAGTTGTCCGTTCTGGCTCTTTGTAGACAAGCAACTTGACATGTTCTGGATGCAGTGTGATGATCGAAACTTCAATAGTGCCGAGAAAACGCCCCAAATTAGGTACTTACTAAAAATAGTAAGTTGTCAGAATTCACTGAAATTTAGCTGGGAACCTGCTGGAAGCATACTGATTGCATTGCCAACCTCAGATTTCTACTTATTCACTCTATTTGACTTCAAATTGACCAGAAGACTCAAAACCCTAATTCTCAGACTTAGCCAAAATTTCACATTTAAGCTCACAGACGGGCACATCCTCGGAAAGCAAACAGAAAAGAGACAGAAAGAGAGAGAGAGAGAGAGAGAGAGAGAGAGAGAGAGAGAGAGAGAGAGAGAAAACCAAAGCCAAAAGACCATAATGGAGCAAAAATTAGGGGGTCCCCATTTTGGATGGGGCGATGTGTGAAAAGGTCACAACAGGTCCTTCTTGGCGCAATTCTCCACAGCAGGTATGGCGCCCACGACCCTTCTTGGCGCAAATTTCATGAGCAGTTATTTTTGGATCAAATCTCTTTGATTTGTAACCCTAGTTGGGTTAGGGTTAGTTATTGTTCATCTCAGTTATGCTTGAACTATAAAGGCAACACTTGTATATTTTTTGAGGGTTCTTCTTCTTCTAGCTCCTCTAGGGTTTTTCTTTTGTAGACTTGCACTTTGCATCTCTGCCGTTGTAAAGATTGGCTATATTCCTTTACATTAATGAAGTTGATCGTTGTTGTTGGTTCTCTCCTCTGTTATGTATGTGTAATCTTTCATTACCTTCATGTCTAAGTGTTTGTTTGCATTTTCATGCATGTATGTTGTGTTAAATTGTTTGCAACTACTGTGTTGAAAAATCCTCTTTCCTTCCTACACTTTTCCAAACTCTAACCTTCATGTTTTCCTCTAGAAATCAACCAAATAGAGAGTTGTGTGAGTCCTTTGGTCCTCTTCTTTGATGTGTTGTGCAAATCTTGGTCAGGAAGAAGCAACCTTTCCATCTTGGTGTATCACTTCTCCTTCTCCCCTTTTCCTTGTGAGTTGTTAGTGGTAGGATTTCATGTGCTAGGTTGGACCAGACATTGCACTTGGATTGAAAATGGAATCCGGCCTTCTCCTGAGATTCAACCTCATACGCGCAAAGGTCCCACACCTTGAGGTTGTTTCCATTGTGTCATTGGAATGCTGGGCTTCGTGCTCAGTAGGGTGCAATTTTATGTGACAACAAAACACAAGACTCAAGATAAAACAATGAACAAAAACACCTTCCATGCAAGAGAGCTCAAACAATGATTTGATATTTCCTTAACTATAAAATACTTACAAAATGAAAGAATACAATGAAGGAAAATGCTTTAAAAATGATAAAAGGATTAAATCATGACAAGTGTTGTCATCCTATGTGATGAGATAGAATGATCTGATAATAGCTCACTCTAGTTAACAAAAAAAACACTCCTAAGTTTAGCTTAAGTTGATGAAGTGAAATTAGCTTAATAATTAACTAAAGATTAATTAATTATTAGCTAATGCATGATTACTATAACACCCCCCCTATGTGTATCTTAGGGAGTAGCTAAAAAAATCTAAAAATCCAATGCATAAAAAACAAATAAAACATGAATGGGTTCCAACAGCAAGGCTTGATGAGGTACCCATGTACAATCAAAGAAATCTCTCATAATTGGAGAAAAGGAGAAAACCTCATGGGAAAAACCCGTCTCCTAAAGAGAGATGAAAACATTTATAAAAAGACATGAAGGAGGCCTCATGAAGACCCCCAAGGACAACTTCGTGCACCCCAAGCATTGATCACAATTGGACATAACGAGGTGATGCCAAAGGTTTCATCAAGATTTATGCAACCTGCTGCTCTATAGGCATGTACTCCAAGGTGAGAAAACCATCCTAAATTAACTACCCTATGAAGTGCATGTGGATCTCTATGTGCTTAGTACGCTAATGCTTTATTGGTTTGCAAAAAATGTGAATGGCACTCTAATTGTCTCACCAAAGAATACTATCAAGAGGAAAATTGAACTTAGTCAATGACTGATGAAGCCAAAAAACCTCCTGGTTGGCCAAAACCATTGCATGATACTCAACCTTTGTGGATGATGATTCAATAGAAGATTACTTCTTGCAAGACCATGTAATGCGGCCAAGACCAAGACAAAAAACAAAGCCAAAAGATGACTTCCTCTCATTGACATCACCGGCCAAATCTGAGTCAATGAAGTTAACTATCTGAGAATCTCCTGATGTATACTGAATACCATAATGTGAGGTGCCTTGAATATATCTCCAAATACATTTGGAATCTTTCCAATGACTCTCATGTGGATCATGTGAGAATTGAGAGACAAGACCAACTGGAAAAGAAATATTAGGACGTGAATGTGTCAGGTACAAAATATTGCCAACCAATTGCCTGTATAATGTAGCATCTATTGAAGGAGTAGTACAAGTTGAAGACAATACAACACTTGATTGAAATGGTGTGGGGAAAGGCTTGCAATCAAGCATACCAAATCTTTGAAGCATGTTAAGAGCATACTTCTGTTGAAATATGGAAATCCCATTCAAAGATTGAATAACCTATAGAACAAGAAAGTAGTGTGGAAGGTTGAGATCTGTCATCTCCAACTGCTCCATCAAAGCTCACTGAACACTTTGGATCATGGAGGAAGAACCATCTATAAGGATCAAATCATCCACATATAGTACAAGGATAAAAAGATCACCCCCTATCATTGAATGTACACTATGGGAGTGGAATGACATTGTGTGACGCCAAAAGAAAGCAAAAAAGTGTCCATCTTCTCATATCAAGTTTGAGGGGGCTGTTTGAGACCATATAATGAGTGACGAGGCTTGCAAACTATTGAAGCATCCCCAATAAAACCATGTGGTTGCTCCATATCAATGTTCCATGGGGACGCGTCCCCCCCTAAAAAACCCCGTGTTTCCTAGACAGACACGTCTTGGAGACTTGGGGACTTGGGGGGAGCGTCCCCCACCAGTCCACCACTAGCGCTACCATCCCACCACTAGTGTGGCTATCTCCAAGAAGCCGCTAGGACTTCGAGGACTTTGGGGTGTCCTCAAGACATCTAGGGGACTCCTAGTTGTCTCCAAGATGTATAATTCTTATACTTATACATCTTTTTATAACTATTTTTTCAAGTACTATATGTATTTCAGCACCCTGCCGCCCTGTCGCCGCCATCCCCCATCATCCCCCCGCCCCACCCAAACTTAGACCCCTCGTCCCTACGTCTCTGAAACACGTCCCCTACCATCCCTCCGCCCCCCTCCTCGAAACCTTGTGGAACACTACTCCATATAAATCTCCTCATGAAGATCACCGTGAAGGAAAGCACTCTTCACATCCATCTGGTATACTATCCATCCCTATGAATTTGCAAGTGAAAGTACAAGGTGAATAGAATTCATCTTGGAAACACGGGAAAAGGTCTCAGAATAATCAATGCCTTTGACCTGATAAAACCCCTTTGCAACAAGACGAGCCTTGAATTTATCAATGGAACCATTTGCAACATATTTGGTATGATACACCACTTGCATCAAACCAACTTTCTTCCCTTAGGAAGAGGAACAAGATACCAAGTATTATTCTTCATCAGTGAAGAATACTCATCTGTCGTAGCATTATCCCACTCAAGAATACCGACCACCTCTGAAAACTTTTGAGGATCATTTGAAATGGTATGACTCAAAAGACTAACACTTCATGTTTGTGCATGAGTACAACAAGAGTTTGAAGGACCACTTGCCAATGATCTAGTTGCATCAATAGTATTGTGGGCCCACTTGGGTAGGGGCTGAATATTTGGAGGTGGAGGGATAGTTGGGGCATGAGAGGAGTAGGTAATGAGGGAGAAGATGGCGATGAAGAACACATCTGAGGAAAGCGCTCATCAAATTAGATATCCCGACAAAACAAGACATCTCTGGAATTAGGATCAAACAACTTGTATGCCTTAGCATCCTCATAGCAGCCAACAAATGAGTGGTTGGATTTTCCTCTCCATGGATTTGCGTTGATCTTTAGGAATGAATTCCCAAGCCTCACTACCAAAGACTCTAAATGAAGATACATTGGGCTTGACATGGGACCAAGCCTCCTTAGGAGTCATATGTCGCAATGCCTTGTGTGGCATACGTTTTGAATATAATTGGCACAATTAATAGTCTCAACCCAAAAATAAGAATGCATATCTTTTGATTGAATTATACAGTTGGTCATCTCCCATAAAGTTTTGTTCTTTTACTCAGCAACACCATTCTAGTGAGGGGTGTATGGAACTATAAGCTAATGTTGTAGACCATTTTCAATGCAAAAGTCCCTGAAAGTTTGATTGGCATACCCCCCACCATTGTTTGTGCGTATCTGCCTAATCAAAAGCCCAAGTTGCTTCTCCACGAATTCCTTAAAGATCCTAAAAGAATCAAAGAAATCACTCTTGTACTTAAGAAAGTACACCCATGTATGCCTGGAGAAGTCATCAATAAATGTGAGCACACATTTGGCCCCTGAAAATGAAGTAGTCAGAAATGACATGAGGTCACTATGTACCAATTCTAAGGGTTCCTTAGTGCATGTGGCTCTACACGGAGGAAAAGAATCCTAGTGATGTTTTCCAAGAGAAAATCCTCAACAAAACACCATCGGTACAATAAATCGTAGAGCCCTAACACCAATTCTTGGGTACTCATCTGTTGGAGATATATGTAATTGACATGACCAAAAAGTTCATGCCAAAGCTTACTCACAGTGTTTGCATGTGCTATGAAAAATGAACCTAAACAAGCTAAACTCTCAAAACCATCAAATCAGTATAAATGAGAGGAAGAATCAACACTCCTAGTGGCCACAATAATATCAGGATCATGAAGGTCATGAATAACTTCATTATATGGGGTAATCTCAATTGTCCTACCAGCGCCAGATTGGCAAATCTGATACACTGAAAGAAGGTTGGTGGAGATATCAAGAACAACAAGAAAATCTTGAAGGAAACTACCCTCAAGTGGAACAATACCTAAGCCCAAAATTGAAAGCAGTGTAGAATCCCCTACTGCAATCTGAAAGGGATGAGACCAAATCTGAAGAGTCATGTGATGGGTTGCGCCAGAATCAAGTACCCATAGAGCTGCAGAAGAAAGGCCCATGCAAAAAGAGCAAAGAGCATGACTTTTAATGAGGAAGAAGACTCAGGGGTTGAGATGTTATGCTGCTACATGGATTCCTCTAAAGTCTCTAATCTCTTCCAACATCTAGTGACTGGATGTCCCTCCTATGCAAGGATCACTTGATTTCTTCATCTTGGAGGAAGAATCACTAGACTTAGAAGATTTATCATTCCCAAGAGTGGTTTGAGGTTTTTGTTTTGACTTCTAAAATGGTTTGAAGGAACATACTACCTGATGAAGTATATATCTTGGGATTTTGTTTCTTCTTGTCTTTCCCTTTGGATGTTTGTGCTACCAATTTTGGAATTGGAAAGAGAATCAAGTCAACTTTTCCTGTTCACAAGTCAAACGCTCACAAAAGATCTTGAAATATGGCATGGTAAATGCAGTGCCCAATGCATCTATAGTAGAGTAGAAAGTAGAAGAGAAGATTTAAAATGGCCCTCAAACCTTAGATAGTATTAGGAAAACACATTCTTTGTTAGTTTTATTCTTCCTACAACCCAACAAAAGAGATTTGAGTGACTTAAAATTTTGCAAGAAGTCCTCAGTTGAGGGGAAAGAATCAAGTACAAGCGATGTAAGTTATGCCTCAATTTGTAGAGCTCAAAACTCATTAATGGTGCCAAAAAGATCTTTTCTGAACTTAATACTATCTGAAACTTGTAGTGAAATCAGCCCCATAGCCTGAAGTATCTCAAATTATGTTGTACTTCATCCAAGGTGGACCACACTTATTGGTTTGAGGTTTTCAAAACAAAATAGCATGAAAGCTTATGCAAAAAGAAGCTTATTCACACAATACCCCTAGTTGTGATGGGGGTAATGGTGCTTTTAACTTCTTGAATACTCTATCTTCTATTGGTGCTATACTATAATTCAGTAATGATCATCTGAGAAGTGCAGACATCAATTCAATGTTGTTTTTGATTACTCCTTTAGATGCGATTTCTGAGTATGAGTACAATTGATGTAAAATATGATACTTCACTTATATTGCTGTTTCTGATTAAAAAGCTCTTATTCATGTGATGGGGGAAGGTGCTATTCTTGAATGTTTACTAGTTATTCATGCAGCCCGAACTTGATGATCAAAGGCTCCTTAGGAGCACCTCAGATTTGCTTATCTAGAGAGGTATATGTCTGCAACTTAATTGATGCTTCTTTGCCTTGAAATATATCCCTTTTTATATCCACAATTTGGCAAGGGACATAACATTCATTTCATTCACTTGAAAAGGGACATCTCTCTTTGTTTATGGTTATCGCTATAACTAATGGATGCTCTTCTAATCACTGTTTAGGAATAATTCAATTTATTTAATATTATTTCTTAAATTAAAATTGCCGACCTTCCTTGAGTATGTTCGCTGCTTTTATATGCTTTATGATCATCTCTTCTTGCTGCCTTTTATTATCATTAACTAATTGCTGCCTTTTCTTATATTTTATCCAATTTTATTAAGGAAATCGTTCACTTCTCATATCCACGATTCTATTATGAAGGTCGATCAGTATTTAGTCATAATATATATTTTCCTATTAAAGATTTTTTGGCATAATTTACTTGATTTCATTGGACAAGCGAGTGGGATATTACAGTCTCCCCTCCTTAGAATTGCTTGCTCATAAGCAATGTAATGTCCCCTTTTTTTCAAGATCCGTATCTTGTAGTGGTTAGCCTATTATTTGGTTCCTGTAGGTTAGCGAGATGTGTAGGGGACTCTTTGGAGGGTATTTAGGGACTTCAGCAGGCTTGATGTGTTCATTCCGGCATCGTCAACTCAGTGATCTAGTATTTGGTTGATAGGCCTTTCGAAGGCAGTTCAGGAGTTCGCCTTTCACACTTGCTATTTATAGTAAGTGATATTAGGCTCAATTGCCTCATGCCTGTAGTTGGTAATTGTGTTAGGACATTCTCAGGGGGTTATTGCTAAACTACTCCTAGGAGTAATTAAATTATTAAAGTCATGCTACTTTAATAATATTCTTTTATTAAAGTGACTTTATAATTTAATGTTATAAAGTTACTTTTAATAAATTACATTATAATAGGGCGTTATAAGGTAAATAAGATAATTTTAATTAAAATGATATATTTGAAGTTACTTTATTACTATTTCACAGTGTTCCACGGAAACGCATTTCCCCCCCTATCTGGTCACGTTTCAGAAACAAGGATGGGGGGATGGGTACTTGGCATTTCCCACCATCCCGCCACCGCCATCGGTGCTCCGCCGAAGACGGGGAAACATCTCTGCGTCTCCCCAGGAGACTTGGAAACGTGGAGACGTCTTCAAGTTTCCTTGAGAGACATCTCCAGGTTTCCAAGTCTCCTGGGGAGACGCGCAAGTGTTTCTCGGGAGGTTGGGAGACGCCTAGCCATCTCCCGTTGAGCCCCATGTCAAAAGGCTGACATAACTCAAAAAATAAAATAAAATATATATATATATTTTTTGTTTTATGGTTACCCTAATTTGGCGTGGGCCCCACCTCTTCCTCCAAAACAACACAAAACCTCTTAGTTTTATCATTTCAATCACATTTACAAAGACTGATTTTTTTTGCAGCCAGTTGAAGAGGAGGAAAAACAGTGAAGAAGTCTGATTGAAGGAGTGAAAAAAGAGATTGCAAGTGTGATAGGAGTGAGAAGGAGCAAGAAGATGATTCTACTTCATTTTGGAGAGATTTTTCAAGCACAAGGTAGGGTTTTTGAAGTTTTTTTTTCAGATTTCTTGTTGTTTTTGTTTTATTTTCTGAGTTTAAACTTGTTTTTTTTTTTTCTTATTCATCTCAAAGACTCAAAATCAGATTTGATGTTGAATCTTGAGGGAAAAATGATGAAGATGATGAATCATTCATCATTTTGCCCTCAAGATTCAACATCAAGTTTTTTTTTTTCTTATTCATCTCAAAATGAAATTGGATGTTGAATCTTGAGGGAAAAATGATGAATGATTCATCCATCTTCATCATTTTCCCTCAAGATTCAACATCAAATTTTATTATTTAATATTTTTATTTTTATTTTTAAATAATATAAAAATTTTAAATTATAAATTGTAAATTTTGTTTTCAAAATTAAAATTTCAAATTGTTAAACTAGGCTGATTTTATTTTAATTTTGTGAAATGCAATGTCACTTTCACAATGAGCACCCAAGAAATGAGTGGGGATGACATGTAAATCCATTCTCATAGTGAACATGATTCAGATTTTGAAGTTGAGAATGAGGGGGATGACCATGGGGCTGATCCTGCAGCCCAATCTAGTTCCATGGCGAGTGCACCAGCTAGTACAAGATGCCCTTTAGAATTGTTGGAAGTGTATGCTAGGGGTCCTTTTGATCCGAAGTCTCCTCTAAAATAGTTTGCAACAAGAATACAAGGCACATCACATTCAGGTGGGGGAACAAGGAAGTGGAAGTGTAACATTTGTGGGATTGATTGGTTTGGTAGCATCACTTGAGTGAATGCACACTTTCTTTTTTGGACAGGAAAAGGTGTGGAGCCTTGTAAGTTTTTGAAGAAACCTCAAAATATACAATATAGAATGGAGTTTAACAAGCTTTGGGGCATTCCAAAGGACACAAATATTTTAGTCCCTACTACTTTGACTACTAGGGCAGTCCTTCAGCAAACCCATCATGCGCTAGTGCCACATACTTCTTAGACGGGAGGAATGATGTTTGGATCTTCATCCACTTCCACTTCTAGTGTCACTAGGGGGACAGCCATAGGGAAACGCAAGTTGCAGACATCACAGAGTAACCCCATAGCTGATATGTTTAATGTGCAGCTGAGAGATGAGATAGACGAATCCATTGGCAAGTTCTTCTTTGCCGATGGCATTCCATTTCATGTTACATGGTCTCATTATAGGGAGATGATGGCTATGGTGGCGAAGGTAGGAACATCATATGTGCCACTAGGTGAGACGAAAATGAGGACCTCGATCTTGGATAAGTGCTATTCCAAGATCATTATTTTGATGGAGAAGATGAAGGCATGTTGGGTGGCATCTGGGTGCAGTATAGTTATGGATGGGTGGACGGACATTAGCCATCGTCCACTCATCAACATCGTGGTCACATGTGCAGAGGGCCCATACTTCCTTAGAGCAGTTGATTGTAAAGGGCATCGCAAAGATGCTGATTTTCAGTTTCATGTCCTCAAGGAGGCTATTGAGGAGGTTGGACCACAAAATGTGGTCCAAGTAGTCACAGATGCAACCCATGTGTGTATAGCAGCAAGGAAACTCATTGAGGCAGCCTATAGACATATTTGGTGGACCCCATGTTGTGTGCATGGCATGAACAATGCACTCAAGGACATGGGGAAGATTGATTGGATTAGAGGAGTGATCACCGATGCGAGAGATGTGCAGATGTTTATTTGCAACCACCACACTTCCCATGCACTCTTCAGGACCTTCGCGAAGGAGGAGTTCTTGAAACCGGTGGAGACCCAATATGCATCATATTTCATTCTCTTGGAGAGAATGGTTGAGTTACAAGAGGCATTGCAACTCATAGTTATGACTAATGAGTGGAATAGGTGGGCCGAGGCCAAGACAACATAGGGGAGAAGGGTGAAGGAGATAGTGAAGAGTGATGTGTTTTGGACTGATGTGAAATATATTGTCTCCATCATTTCTCCAGTATTCCAGGTTATCAGATATGGGGATAGGGATGTGCCTAACCTTGGAGAGGTGTATGAGTGCATCGACTCTATGCTTGACCAGATGAGGGCTGCTGTGCGAGTGAAGGACCCCTCTCTAGCATTCTACAATGAGCACATCTGGCCAATCATTTAGCGCAGATGGGACAAGTTGAACACTCCTTTGCATATGGCTGCCTTTGCCTTGAATCCTAAGTGGTACATGGCTAGACTGGGTAGAGTGACACTGATTCAGGATGATGAGGTGAAGGCGGGTTTCTTTAGTTGCATAGAGAAGATATATGATTCTACAGATGCCAGCACAATTCGCACTGAGTGGACCAGATTTTCCACTCTTAGAGGCTATTCAGATGCAACAAAGATGGATATAGTTTCTATGGCACAGGAGGACCCACTTTTGTGGTGGAATTGTCATGGTTCAAAATCTTTGACCACCACTCTAGCTATCCGTTTGCTATCCCAGGTTTCCAGTTCTTCAGTTGTTGAGAGGAACTGGTCTACATATAGCTTCATCCACTCTCTTAAGAGGAACAAACTTACCTCTAAGAGAGAAGAGAAGCTTGTGGCTATAGACAGTGCTTTGTGTCTCATGGACCGCAAGACAGTTGGGTACAAGGAGAGTCCAACGGCACGATGGGATGTGGAGCCAGAGGAGCCTTCACAGATTGACGAGGATGATCCTACCACTTCAGATACAGGGCTGGTTGGTGTGAGCTTGAGGGATCTTGACCTTGTGGACTCCAGCAGTTCTAGTGATGAGGAGTTTGTAGATGATTAGAGGCCTCCATTCACTACATTTTGAGCTTTGACATTTTGGCATTTTGTCTTTTCATTTTGTAATGCTATTCATTGTAATGATGAATCATGTAATCAATTAATCATCTTTATAGACTTTGTGATATCTCATATGACATTAGATATTCATATTTGGCGATATAATAGAAATCTCCAATTTGACAATTTCATTTGTCAAATTTTATTTAGCAATTAGCATTCAAGATATCTTCGTATTTTGATTTAGTATTTCAAATTTTGCCATGTTATAATTTTACTAATTTCCTATAGTTTCATTTGAAATGTAATTCTTATATTGTTATACTGTTATACATCTTTTCGAAACTAGTTTTTCAAGTACTATAAGTATATGTATAACTATATCAGCACCACCACCCCGCCACCCCACCACCCCCCCGTTGCCGCCCCCCCGCCGTCTCCCTGCCGTCCCCAAACTTAGGCCCTTTGTCTCCCTATCTCCGAAATGCATCCCGGAAGTCCCCCCGTTTCCCTGTCCCCCAGGCCCGTGGAACACTGGTTGAAACACTCAAGCAACTTGCTGAAGCAAACACGCAAGAAGCTTAAAAAAACAATGAAGTAGCTCAAGAAAACAGGCAACTAGCTCAACCAAGTACACAAGCAGCGCAAGCAGGCAAGCAACTAGCTCAAGCACGCAACCAGGTAGCTCAACACATAGGCAATTAGCTCAAGTAGCTCAAGCACTTAAGCAAGCAACTCAACCTTGACATCAATGACAAAAACATCAACACAAATTCCCTATCTTGAGGCATTTAGCATCATTCACCCCATCAACATCGAAATCCAGTTGAAAAATGAGCAATTTGAAGCATGGCGTTCTTGCATCCAATTGTTGTGATTGCTGTGACTATCGTGTAAAAACCAAGTTCCAAACTATTGCCTTTGGCTTATGGGTATTGTCTTATTATGTTTTGAATAAATAAAGAATATTGGGTTTTCATTTATTTATGCATTTTCCCTTCAGTTATTGTTCTATGCAAATTGTTGAAATTGTCAGCGCTGTCGCAACAACATAAAAAAACAAAAAAATCAGATTTTAAGACAAAACTCAAAAGTCAGATTTGAAACCCTAAGGGGACATCATAGTGGTATCAAAGCTTAAGAACCTGCCATCCTGTGGAGTTTTTTGTGTGGCGTGATAGACATTGGAATGATGAATACTTTTGGTAAGTGTATTTCTGAGTTGATAGAAGAACTCTTTGAACTTATGAAGGACCCAAACATCAAGGGGTACTATATGACAGTGGTAAAATCCAAACATAAGGGAGAGACTGAAAATAAAATATTAGAACCAAAAACAAATGATGATGAAGCTGAAATTTCTAAAGCAGCTGAAGAGAAAGAGTACTTGAGTCCTCTTGAAGAAGATAACATAGAGCCTCCTTGTGAAGGAGAGTTAGATCATGTGAATGATTGGCTTACACCAAATGTTGAAAGTAACTTTCAAGTTTTTGATAATCCACTCTTTGAGATGAAAGAAAAGATATCTTATGATAACCCACTTTATGAGGTAGAGTGGCAGGATGATGTTGTTGAGAGACATGTGCATGAAAAAAGGGCTTTACTTGAAATTAATGAGGGTTTTGAGCACCCTGAAAAATTTTAATCAGCAATTGTTGATGAGTTTTGTGATCATTTTGAAGATATTAATTTAGTTTATGAGCAGGGCTTTTCAATTCATGAAACATATAGGTCTGATTTACAAGAAACTTACGTTGGGGAGTATGTACTTAAGCAAAATGTTGAGTTTGAGCTTTCTACAATTTTTAGACCAACAACTAAAGGTAAGAAATTTGAGCATATTTTGGTTTATAATCCAAGGCATGAGAGTAGAGAATTGAATCTTTCTACTTTGTCATTACAAAGAGGTCTTCATCAAAAGTTGCATCACAAGAGAAATGATAGAATCCATGCATGTTTACATATAAGAGTATGGGATGTAAGGGCTTTGAAACCTTATAGTAGTAGGAACATGAAGGATGTTTCCCAATTGTTTGTGGAGGATTCTCAAGGGTTGGATTATTTCAGTAGTATGCAGCGTATTGTGGAAGAGTTTCCAATCATGGTTCATTTGTTTCAAACTTCCACATTGGTGATTAATGGTTGTTGCAATCATTTTATATTGCTAACCTTCATATTTTCAGATGTTACATTGATGATTGCAATTGATTGCATGAGTTCGTGTGCACATGACTACCTTTATAGCACTTGGAGGTTGGGTATTAATGAGGTTATTAGTTTATGATAGTGGAAGCATTCCTTGGATAGCTATGAATCTAATTTTTAGATTTATTACTGTTGTCATCATTTGTATCAGTCACTTAAAAGGGGGATGTGTGATTGTTAATGGTAACTTGAGGAGCTATGATCTTCCTTCCAACTTCCATGTGTATGGTGATAATCACAAGATTTGGGATCCTAGAATTGGATTAGGACTCCCAACAGAGATTGTTGATGCATTCCACAATGTGTACATTGTGTAGTATGCATATAGTTGTACTTTCAGCCCACTCACAGTTGATTTGATTATGTTGCAAATGACACACAAGTGTGAGATGGATGGTTGGTGTGAGGTGTTTCCTTCTATGGAAGGAGACAAATATTACAGGTATCCTGAGTTGCTTCTACAAGAAATCATGCTATTGGGATACATGATATAGGAGCAGAGTTTGAGTGGCTTGGCATTCCTGGTGTAGTTAGAATGGAGTAGCAAGAGCCATTAGGAGTCAAGAATGACAAATTCCAGATTTGTCTAGGGGATCCAAGTGGTGACAGGTTTGGTATGTCAATTCGGCCAGATCCCGATGTGTTGCTTCACCACTCTTAGCATGGTGAAGATTATATCAGAGTAGTGCAGTGGAAGTCAGTAGGTGATGTGTCTAGTGGACTTCCATTCTGGTTATGGGATCCAAAGATTCCATGTTTGATAGATTGCTCTACATCGGGGTAGTTGTTTACAGTGATTCTGAGCATGGTTTTATCTCTACCCAGCAGATGCAGAGGATATGTTGTTGGGCATTCTACAGATTGATTTGGGATCCTAGCATTCAGGTGACATGCCAAGGTGTTTAGGTGAGGATTGCTTGAGGACAAGCAATTTTGGGGAGGGCAGAATGTAATGTCCCCTTTTTTTCAGGATTCATATCTTGCAGTGGTTAGCCTATTATCTGGTTCCCGTAGGTTAGTGAGATGTGTAGGGGACCCTTTGGAGGGTATTCAGGGACTTTAGTAGACTTGATGTGTTCATTCCGACATCGTCAACTTGCTGATCTAGTATTTGGTTGATAGGCCTTTCGAAGGCAGTTCAAGAGTTCACCTTTCACACTTGCTATTTATAGTAAGTGATATTAGGCTTAGTGGCGGCACGCCTGCAGTTGGTAATTGTGTCAGGATACTCTCAGGGGGCTATTGCTAAACTATTGTCGAGAGTAATTAAATTATTAAAGTCACTTTACTTTAATAATATTCTTTTATTAAAGTGACTTTATAATTTAATTTTATATACTTTTAATAAAGTACTTTATAATATGCCGTTATAAGGTGAATAAAGTAACTTTAATTAAAATGATATATTTTAAGTTTATTATTATTTCATTAAATGGCACATGTTTCGAAAAGTGAATTTAATTAAAAGATTTGAAGAGGCCAAATGAGGCATTAGATTTTGGAGAGGAATTACTTTATTTTTTAATAAAGTTAATTGCCAAGATTAGGGCGTAGGGTTTGGAGGTGAATAAAAGAGCAAAGAGAAGTCACTTTTCAATATCCAAGTTTATCATTCAAACACAAAAAATTGAGCACAAGGTTGCAGGTATGGAGTTTTAAGCTGATTTGAGGATGAAAACCCTTGATTAGGATAGGATCTATAGGCTTGAGAGATCGTCTAAGGGTTCTAGTATGGATGGCGTCACACAAAGACCATCAATCTGAGCTTTGATCGATTTATTTACCATTTACTTCAGTAGCATTGAATTAAACAAAGAACATTTAGCACTTGCAGGCATGTGGTAGTTTGAGAGCTTGAAATCTTCACACAGGTTGTGATAGCTCTCCAGATCAGGTCGTACCAGTCTTGATCTCTTGCATTTATCATGGCGTCTAGGTTAGCTAAGCATATAGAGGTCTAAACGGCTGATTTAGGGACTTCCATTTGGCACATGTAAGTTGGAGAAACAAGCTGTACAAATCAGCAAAGGATTGAAAGAAAAATTGGGATTGAGGTTGCAAATTCCCTGTCTTGAGGCATCTAGCATCATTCACCCCATCAGCATCGAAATCCAGTTGAAAAACAAGCAATTTGAAGCATGGTGTCGTTGCATCTAATTGTCGTGATTGTCGTTTAATAACCAGGTTCCAAACTATTTCCTTTTGGCTTATGGGTATTGTCTTATTATGTTCATAATAAATAAAGACTACTGGGTTTCCATTTATTTACGCATTTTCCCTTTAGTTATTGTTTTCTGCAAATTCTTGAAATTATTGGCGCTGCCGTGGTAGCACAAAAAAACAAAAAAATCAGATTTTAACAGAAAACTCAAAAGTAAGATTTGAAACCTTGAGGGGACATCATAAGCAATCATAGGTCAATGTGTTGGAGTACTTGCTCAAGCTCCCATGTAGAATCTTCCATAGGTAACTCTTTCCATCAAACGAGGTATTCTTTGTAAAGAACCAGAGTAATTTTTTTTTGTTTATTCCAATTACAATTACAATCAACACGCACCCGTTAAGGTTAGCTCTAAAACCAAAACGATGCGGAAAGCAACTCTAACCAAGGATGTACACCAGGATCCCGATGTGGGCAAGGTGTGAGCATATGGTCAGAGGATTTGATGCAAATGCAAAATTGGAAGGGAACTCTAACCAAGAATGCGTCTAGGAAAGACGAGCATATGGTCAGAGGATTTTATGCATGCTGAGTTGAAAGTAACTCTAACCAGGATGGTGCCGAGAGATGGAGAGCATATGGTCAGAGGGTCCCTAAAACTACTAACTGAAAGTAAATAGGCGGCAAGCCAGCCTCTTCCACTTATTCAGTGGGAAGTACAATGAGCAAAGTAGGAGATAAAGAGAATGCTGACAGTACTACTGTTCAGCTTACAATGAAATAGAGAGTGCCTGCCAAGAACATAAGTTTAGAAGTTCTCCAATGCTGCAATAATGAAACACGATCACTGCAAAGCTTAATAAGATTTTCCAAACACAAACCCTTCACCAAAATGCATTTATCTAAAGCTGATATGACAGACCAGCAACATCAGAATGCACTAAAATGCTCATAAGTCTCTCCACACTCACCCAAAATGCATGAAACTGAATGCAATAGACTCTAGGACTGATGGTGCCCCTTTCCCAATGATAAAAACTCACACATAACCCCCTATTTATTTCTTGCACAACTCCCAATGCTGCCTGAAGAGGTACGGCCCTAGGAAGGGTGACTTGCTGAAGATAAATTCAAGGAGGCCCCTAAAAATTCTGCAAATTTGCACAATGGGTCGCACCTAGCAATAAATCACAATGGTGAAGCACCCAGAATGATAACATTTTTTATTTTTGAAATAGTGATCAAAACATACAATCAGCTAATGAAATCAGCAACTCCAAAATGAGACTAAAATACAAAACTTAGAACTCCAAAATGCAAGATACTCAACTAAAATGCAAAACTTAGAACTCCAAAATGCAAGATACTCAACTAAAATGCAAGATACTCAACTAAAATGCAAGACAAACCTATTACAAACTATCTCTCAACTAGTTGCTATCTTTCAAGCAAGAAGATGATCCATTGCTAGGAGGTATGCTTTCCTCGAAGCGTGTGCTTGAAGACGATCCAACAACATAACAGTATGGTAGACAAAAGATGAAGAACTAAAGAGCTAAGGTCTGTATTTAAAGATTAGAGAAAATCTTCTAGAAACTTCAAGAAGAGCGCCCAAAATTCAAATTTGACTTTTACCTCATTTCCCTCCAAAAGTGGTGTCCTTTTTCACCATGTAAGCATTTTAATCTTTATTTAAAATAATCTCCTCTCCAAGTTGGCGTCCCACTTCAGGCTTGATTTTTGACTTTAGAAAAATATAAAATTACCTCTAGATGAGGTGTCCACCCATGAAGTCCCCCTTTCAAAACAACTTAAAGTGATGAAGCTAGGCCAAGGGGTCAATATTAAAATATAGCATTAAAATATAACATTATTTAAATCAACTTAACTTATCTCTCCAGAAAAGCATCCAAAGGCCAAAAATCAAACTACCAACTAAACTGGTTGAAGAGGAGAGCCAACTGCACTAAAATCCACAAGACCACTGCTAGAAATAAAATTTACTAAAAATAGTAAATTCATGAAGGTGCTTAGATCACAATGCAAGACATACCACTACGAAGCTCTCTGAAAACCTAGAAAGAATCCGCAATCCAATCTCCAATCTTCAAGCAACAACCTCCTCAAAAACAGGAAACCCTAATTCCCCCCCCGAGTAGCCTATGGGTCTCCGGAATAGGCCAACAGTCAACTGAAATGATCACAATTGAGAAGGGGACATTACATTCTTTGATGACTCTATTCCTTAACCTTCTTTCCCTTGTGTCTATCACTTTATTGGGAATCATAACCAACTTACCTTCTTCATTCAAGGGTGGAAGTTCAGTGGAGGGTGCAATTTTCTATCCTAGAGCCTTCTTAAGGCATGATACATGGAATACATTATGTATTCTACTATTTTCCAGGAGTTCTAATTCATATGCCACTTCCCCTACCCGCTTGATCACCTTGTAAGGTCCATAGAACTAGGGCTTCAACTTCTCAGTGCCACTTTTCTTCAAGGATGATTGTTGATATGGTTGTAAGAGGAGGTAAACCAAATCTCCAACCTCAAAACTTCGCTCAACTCGGTGTTTATCTGCATAGATCTTTTGTTGGTTTTGGTCATGGTGTAAATTATTCTTAAGGAACTTATGAATATCTTGACATTCTTGGACCCATTCTTTGGATTTGGGTTCCTTTCTTTCTCCAAATGCCATATCTAAGAATGATGACACATCATATCCATATAATGCCTTGAATGGTGTCATTCCAATTGACATGTGATAGGTGGTGTTGTAGCAATATTCTCCCAATTGAAGCCACTTAATCCATGTCCTTTGCTGGCTTGCCATATAGTTACACAAGTATCCTTCCACCCATTTATTCACAATTTCGGTTTGCTTGTTTGTTTGCGGGTGGTAGCTGGTACTTGATGTTAACTTCATGCCAGATAGCTTGAATAATTCAGTCCAAAAGATGCTCATAAATTTTCTATCACGATCACTTACTATGTTTTGGGAAGTCCATGGAGCCTAAATATTTCCTTGAATAATTTTTCAACTTGTGGTGCTTTATACTTAGAAGGGATTGTGAAAAAGTGTGCATACTTGGTTAATCGATTGACAACCACAAAGATACAATCTTTACCATGGACCTTAGGGAGTTCAGTGATAAAGTCCATTGAAATGCTTTCCCATTTTTGCTTTGGAATGGGGAGAGGTTGTAACAATCTTGCAGGTAAAGTATGTTCCACCTTGTTTTGTTGACATGTAGTACATTCCCTCACAGATCGAAGGAAATCATTCTTGAGGCTCTTCCAAGTGAACCTTGCCCTAACTTGTTTGCAAGTCTTGAAGTACCCCAGGTGTCTTGCTAATGTGGTCTCATGAACAACCTTCAAGATTTTCTCTTTTAGTTTTGATTCTAGCACTAAGTAGATCCTATCTTTGGAATAGATGATTTCATCTACTACCTTGTATTGGTCATCTTGCACTTGTCCTTTGAGTAGTTCACATGCAAAAGTGTTCTTTGAATATTCCACTAGTAAGTGTGCCTTCCAATCGGTTGATACTTCAAATAGTGAACAAATAGTTGGTTTTCAGGATAGGGCATCAAACATCACGTTTCTCTTCCCCTTAATATACTCAATACCAAAGTTGTAAGCTTGGATCTTACTAACCCATTTTTGTTGCCATTCATTGAGGTCTTTTTGCTCCAAGAAATATTTCAAGCTATTATGGTTCGTCCTTACAACAAACTTCCCACCAACTAAATATTGTCAAAACTTGGCCACTGCATGCATTATGGCAAGCATTTCTTTGTCGTGTGTAGAGTACAGTCTTTCATTATCTTTCAATTTCCTAATCTCGAAAGCAATAGGATGCCCATTTTGCATTAAGATTGCCCAATTCCTTCTCCCGACGCATCACATTCTAGTACAAATGGCTGATTGAAATCAGGTAGGGCAACAACTGGACAACTACTCATGTTCCCATTTAATTTATTGAATACTTGTTGTGCCTCATTGGTCCATTTGAAAGCTCCTTTCTTGATGAGACTTGTTAAGGGAGCCCCAAGTTGGGAAAACCCTTTAACAAACCTCCTATAATAACTACAAATCCCATAGAAGCCACATAATTTTGTGAGGGTCTCTGGTGGGGGCCAATCTAGGATGGCTTGGATCTTCTCTTGGTGCACTTGAAATCCCTTAGCACTAATAATGTGACCCAAGTATAGGATTTTGATCATACCGAATTCATACTTGGATGCTTTGGCATATAAGGATTTTGCTTCCACGATCCCCAATACTTCATCCAAGTGTTTCAAATGATCTTCTAATGTCTTGCTATATATGATAATGTCATCAAAGAACACAAGCAAAAACTTTTGTAGCTTCTTATTGAATATGTGGTTCATACAAGACTGAAATGTGACTGGGGCATTGGTCAAGCCAAAAGGCATAACCAGAAACTCATAATGACCATAGTGACAACAAAAGGTGGTCTTATGGATGTCCTGTTCATGAACTCCTATTTGATGGTACCCTGATTTTAAGTCTATTTTTGAGAAATAGACTACACCATGCAATTCATCCAATAATTCATCGATCCAAGGGATTGGATACCGACTTTTTATCATTTTCTTGTTTAGTGCTTAGTAGTTAATGCACATTCATAAAGTTCCATCCTTTTTCTTGACTAACACCATAGAAGATGCGAATGGACTAGAGCTAGGTCTTATATGATCGATTTCTAGTAATTCCTTGATGCATTTTTCAATTTCATCCTTAAACTTTCTGGGATGTTGGTATGGTGTGGTGATAACCGGCTTGGCACCTTCTTCTAATTCAATAGTGTGTTCAAATCCTCTATGAAGTGGTCTCCCTGGTGGTATATCCCCAAAAATAAGACTATGCTTCTCCAAGATAGGTTGTAAGTCATCATGATGATACTTAGGCTTGTCACTTGATGATTTGGGAAGGACAAGGCATTGTGCAGCCCAAGCTATATCTCCATGCCTAAATATTCTTTCCATCTTTTTGGTTGAAAACAACTCGGGGAGTTCCATCAGATAGTCCTTTAAATACCACCTTCTTACCATCCACCTTGAACTTAAACTCCATAGTTTGAAAGTTGTGTGAATACTTGCCAATGGACATCATCCATTGGATTCCAAGTATAGTGTTGGTATCCCCCGACTCCACAATATAAAAGTCATCGGTGATTGTATAGTCACCAATTGTAGTCTTCAATTTTGGTACCTTAGTTGAACAAGATATTTGGTAGCCATTTGCCACCATCACACTAAACCCTTTATGCTCAACTGTTTGGAGCCCTTTGTTGGCGACCAATGCTGAATCAATAAAGTTGTGAGTAGCTTTGCTATCAATCAACACTGTTATCTTTTGTCCTTGCAATACCCCATGAACTTTAAATGAATTGAATCTTGGAGTTCTAGTCATAGTGACGATTATACCATCCTTCCTTTCTTTAGGTGTAGGTTCTTTTGCCCTTGGGATTTTTCCTCTATTTCATCTTTCTCACTGATTACATCGGATTTATCTTCTTCCTCATTGTCGGGCATGACTTTTATGTAATGGACCTTCCCTTTTCCAAGGCATCTATGTCTTGATGCCCAAGGTTCTTTGCAAGTAAAGCAAAGTTTCTTCCTCTTAATTCTTATCTAGTTTCTTCATTCATTCTCTTTTTTGGCCATTCCCTAGAGATAGGCTGTTTTGTTTTGTCCTTTTGGAATGAGGACCCTTTAGATTTTATCTTGTTCTTTGTAGCACTAGAATCCATATCCCTAGCCTTCTTAATGGCTTCTTGAAGTGTACTTGGGTTGAGGGCTTTGACCCAACCCCTTAAAGGGTCCATTAGGCCATCCATGAATAGGACAGCGAATATTCTCTTGAAGATGTCAGTGACCAACATTGAAAGCCTTTGGAAGTCTGTAATGTATTCGTCAATGGTTCCACATCGCCTTAGCTGTGCCAATTCTTAAAGTGGAGCTTTGGGTCCTTGTCGTCAAATCTCTCTATTAGTTTCTTTGTGAATTCCACATATGAAGTGATTTGTTCATAGGCCAAGGTGATCATGCCATGATACCACCATTCATGGGCCACCTTGTCTAGATGTAAGGGAGGCATATTTGATTGCTTCACTCTCCAACATGGGGTCGAGTTGGAAGTATATGTCAACCTTTTCAACCCATGCTCGTGCTGTAGACTTCCTTGAACCATCAAACTATTGTAAGCTAAGCTTACCAATTTTCCTCCTCAGATCATTATTATGGTCTCTATTACCCCTATTGAGTAAATGCTTCATCCTTATGTCCATGTAGTCTCTTAGGGACATATGTGTTTGTATTCCTCCATCTATCCAATCTTGGCGAAAGGTCTTGTAACTTGACCGATATAGGTTCATCACCTCCTTGTTCTACTCTAGGTGGAAAAGTAGGAATTATGGGTCTAGAACTGGTTGTAGGAGCACAATGATTTGAAGTTCTATTGTTGCTTCAATAGTCTTCATGGCCTCCACTATTGCCAACTTGGTTGTTGTTGTTGTTTGTATTTATCATGATTTGAGACAATGTATCCACTATTTGAGCCATCCTTTGTTGAGTAGCTCTTTGTTCGGCCATGAATTGATCCATACGATCAGTGAAGTCTCTATCTCGCATGTTTTTGTCTCCTTGTTTGCTACTCCTATATTCGTAGTTGTGGATGCCTAGGATATTGGAAGTTGTTCTTCCTTCTGGATCTCGGGCAGGTTCCCACTGTTTTCTTATCTCCTTATTGTACTATCTCCTTTCCCTTTCACTTATCCACCTTCATAGACTGGCAGGTTCTTTAGCTCTGATACTAATTGTAATGTCCCTTGCAGATTTATTATAAATTTTTCTTTTAACTTTATAGACTAGAGTATCAAGAAGTGACAAAAGAACAACTCTATCTTGTACTCATGCTATGCTGTTATATATATGAGAAGAGTAGATATTATGATATTAATAATGATACCAACCTCTACTATAATTCAGTAATGAAGTTTGGACTGAGAGGTTACTTAAGAATGAAAGTTTGATAATGATCAATAATTGCTAAAACATATCATGAAATTATGACATCAAATCAATGCTGTTTATGATTACTCCTTTAGAGCATGCGATTTCTGAGTATGAGTACGATTGATATATAATATGATACTTCACTTATATCCCTGTTTCTAATTAAAAAGATCTTATTCATGCGATGGGGGAGGGCGCCATTCCTGAATGTTACTAGTTATTCATGCAGCCCAAACTTGATGATCGAAGGCTCCTTAGGAGCATCTCAGATCTGCTTATCTAGAGAGGTTGTATCCCACCCTTATATTTTTTTTGAAAAATTGATATCCAATTAAGTTCTACCATAAACTTCATCAAGAATAAACCAAACTATAATACTGTCACTGAGCTGTGATGAATATGAAATGAGGAAGTTGCTGGAATAACATTGATTTTGACTTATAGAATAGCACTAAATGGCTCATGAATTCAATAGATGTTCATATTCAATAAACAGGCCACATTACAATGTAACTTTATGTTCATTCAATGCTGATATAACATATAACAGGATTGTTACAAGGATACTGAAAGAACCAAACCAAAATGGCCTTATTACATTGAACTATGATATAACTTGCAAGCAATAATGAAAGGTACCTCAAACCTATGAGCTGGAATGACCATGGCAGGTCTTGAAACCCACTATAGACTGTTGTAGGTGATGTTTCAGGGTTGCTGTGCAGAGTTACAGGTTCTGGAAGCCTTAGAAAGTCATCAAACACTCATTCAAACCAACATAGAATTCCACCAGAATATGTCCAAAAGATCTGTTCACTCCCAGCACTACCTAACAGCCTCAAATGAAGAATAAATGGTCTCTTACCATTCTAATGCATCTTCAGTTTATACCCAGCAATTACACAAGAGCTGCTACAGGCAACTCAGCAAAGGAAACTTGCCTAGCAAGCTTATAAAAACACAGTTAGCACCTTCCAGGGATCTGAGATTGAAGCAACTTCAACACTGCACCTGCAATACTCACCAATAAGCAAGGTAAGAGCGAGCTACAGGTCTGAAATATGACTTTGCAAGACCAAATCTTCCACAAAAAACACCATAACCACTTTTAGGCTCGCAAGAACACTACCCAGCAATAGCAAACTGCAACATTAACACCCAGCACCACAAATCATCCTCAAAATGACCAAGAAAGGCAGATTGCAGGTTCAACAATGCACAGGAGATACTAGTTTGACGCAGCCAACTGAGTGCAAGTGTACAGCCCTAATATTCACCCTTAAACTCTAGAAAACTCATGCAAGAAACTCAAGAAATGGTGCCAAACTCAATTCCTATCACACAAAAATTTATCACTTTCAAAATACCTTGAATGTTTTCATTACTAAAAACTCCAAGTTGCAAACCTCGTGAAAGCAATGGTGATTCCTGAGGTAGAATCACTCCAACCAGCTAGGGTGGGTTTTTCACCACCGAAACCACCAATTGAAGGAGAGGGTTTTTGTCCTCAACTAGCAATGTATAAGTTTTGTAAACAATCCAGTAGAGTCTCTTTAAGTTGTCAAATCCTCTATATACAAATGAGAGCTCAAACTCATATTTATAAAGTGAGGGAAGAATTAGGGTAACTTGCATTTGAATTTGAATATATTTTCCCTCTCATTTCACTTTATGAAATGACATGAAATTACCTCAAGAGGGGCATCCAACTTTTTGCCTCCAAAATTCCACTTTTTATTTTTTATTTAAAATTAACATTAAGCCCAAACTAGGCATCTCACCTTATGAGGAATAACATTAGCCTTAAAAAATGACAAATAAACCTCTTTTCTAGGCATCCATTTGAAATACATTGTCCCTTCTTTTAAAACAATGTTGATCAACTAGGCCAAGGGTTCTTTTTATAACCCATGCTTATTTCCTCACTTTATTGAAAAAAACAACTTTATTAACTTAAGTGATGAATTAATCGATAATAATTCTAACCATTGAGAGAACTCACCCCTATCAAGAATGGAAACTCTACATTGCTACCAAGACTAGTTACTAAATATAGCACTTACTAAAAATAGTAAGTGAGCCAAATCACCAAACTGGCCCAAATAAGGAGACCCAAAAAAGGGGACATTACAAAGGTATATGTTTGCAACTTAATTGATGCTTCTTTTCCTTGAAATATATCCCTTTTTATATCCATGATTTGGCAAGGGACATAACCTTTCATTTCGTTCACTTGACAAGGGACATGTCTCTTTGTTTATGCTAATCACTTTAACTAAATGATGCTCTTCTAATCATTGTTTAGGAATAATTAAATTTATTTAACATTATTTCTTAAATTGAAATCGACGACCTTCCTTGAGTATGTTCATTGCTTTTATATGTTTTATGATCATCTCTTCTTGCTGCCTTTCATCATTAACTGATTGCTGCCTTTGCTTATATTTAATCCAATTTTATTAAGGAAATCGTTCACTTCTCAAATCCACGATTCTATTATGAAGGTTGACCAGTATTTAATCATAATCTATATCTTCCTATTAAATGTTGTTTGGCATAATTTACTTGATTTCCTTGGACAAGTGAGTGGGATATTACATGTTCATAAATTGCGCGTATGATATAAAATAATACAGCTAGTTAGATGCCACAAATAGCTCCAAAACAGATTCAATAAAATATTCAACCACTTTCCAAATGATATACTACAACAAAAAACAATAAGGTGCCTCAAACTAAACAATACCCAACTCCTAGAATAGGGCGCTTTGCTCTAGAATTCCTATGCCTCCCTCCTTGGATGGTATGACCAAAAATGAATGGAATATGGTGGCTGGAGAGTGTTATCTCTGTCAGGATTTAATGTTAGTGCTCACATGTGGTAGAATAATAATGTGTGAGGTCACATAATTATTGTGGGTGTTAGGAATACTATATTTGTTATGGTTTGTTAGTTTAAATATTAGAATGTGTGAAGAAATATTGTACGGGATTGTAATATTCAAGTTTGTTAGAACTTGTCTATAGAAAAAAATAGTTAGGGGAGGTTATACTAGTTCTATAATTTAAGAGATAACACTCCTATAAATATGTAATAGCTTATTGAATGAATAGGAATAAGAATATAACATTAATTGTGTGTAACAATTTGCAGTCTGAATTCCAATATGGTATCAGAGTAGGTTTATTAAAGGATCTATTGCTACTAGAGCTTTCCGGCTAGTGGTACAAGTGAAATTTGAAGTCATCCCCATTTATATATTGAATTTGATCTTAATGTGCCCAATCATGTTGGAAAACAGCCAGAGAAACAATAAAAATTACAATACTTGAAAATAGAGGATGCTCACCATTTTTGAGTATCAGTGTCTAGATTCAATTGTTTTGGGTACATTTGTTCGTCCTACAACTACAGGAAAAGACCACGAAAAGTTCGATGAGAGTAATTGTGAAGTGGTTATGTTGCTCAAGTTATTTGTCACCGATAAGATGTTTCTAGAAGTACCATCTGGCAAGACTGTTGTAGAGATCGGGATACACTTGAAGGATTCACACGAGACCTCAAACAAGGGAAGAGCATTCTTCCATAAAAACATTTCTCCATTATAATGGATGACAAGATGTCTTTGTAGGATCATCTCATGAAGATCAAAGACATTCGCAATCAACTGGAGGCCATTGGTCGCAAGATGAAAGAAGAGGGTATGGTGGTTATCACGTTGAAAATATTACCACGATCCTATGAGCACTTCATCGAAACTCTCAACATTACTCCACCAATGTTGACCTTAATTTTAATGATCTGTGCCATAAGCTCTTGTAGTAGGATAGGTGGAAGAAGCAGTTTGGGAGCAACAGTGAGACAACTAGTGTGGAATAGGCTTTTACTGCCAAAGAAAAAGGCAAAGGAAAGTCCTCTTAGTAGAAAGGACAAGGAAAATTTGAGGATAGCTCGAAGAAGACTATTACATGTCACTATTGTGGTAAGCTTGGCCACATGAAGAAACACTGCATGAAGCAGTTGGATGATCAAAATCCAACCAAGGAGGATCTCAACAGAAGGCCCATGTTGCAGAGCATTCTAAATAGGAGTCTGCCTTCTATGCATTAATGGCCAAAAGACCAACAAATCATGTCAAATATTCTACCTGGTATATTGATTCTTGTTGTGACCTTTTCACACATCGCCCCATCTAAAATGGGGACCCCTAAATTTTTGCTCCGTTCTGGTCTTTTGGCTTTGCTTTTTGTCTTTCTCTCTCGTTCTGCTTCTTTTCCGCTGTCTGCTTTTCGAGGGACGCTCCCGTCAGCAAGCTTGAGCGTAAGGTTCGACCAGGTCTGAAATTAGGGTTTCATGTTTTTTTGGTCACATCGTAATCAAATTGAGTTGGTTTGTCAGCTTTTGAGCCTAGCAGAGTTATTACCATGTTTTCAGCAAGCAACTCCTAAATTTTCATTGAATTCTGCCATCTTTCTATTTTTAGTAAGTGTCAGTTTAGGGTTGATTTTCTTAAGGTTTTCACATTTTGGCAACTTCACTGCATTCCGAGCACTTCAAGTTCACTTTTGACAAATTTTGAGCAGAAACGGACAACCTGCTATTTTTAGCAGTACAGCTTCCAGAGCAGATTTCAAGGACTAGATGTTACAGTTTCTGATACATGTCCGGAGATTCCTTGTGGGTTTTTCGAGACCTTCGCAGTGATGTGACATGCGAAGTATGATGATGACTTTCAGCATTTGGCCTTCGGAGGCCAATATTAGGGTTTACATGAAGATATTTTCAGCGCATGTCGGCATTTTCTTTCTGGGTTTTCCACGAGCTTCGCAACGATGTAACATGCAAATGGAGCTGACCACTTTTCAGAAACTTACTATTTTTAGCCAGTGCTTGCATGTTGAAGATTTTTCTGGGTTTTTCTGGGTTTTTCAAGATTTTTCGGGCAGTATGATATGCAAGATCATCCGGCAGCCGGTTGATCACTTTTTAGGCCGCTTTCTATTTTTAGCAGGTATCACTTGGGCAGCTACTCGACACTTCAGAAATGCAAGCTGATCATCATGCAACTGAAACAACGTCAAACGGAGCTCATCTGAGCAACATGCACAAAATTAGGGTTTCGAGCTTCAGCGCTAAAAATGAGGAGTCAAAGGTCAAAATGGTCAAAACTGAGGTATCCATCATGATCGGCATCCTTCCGAGAAGCTGCTGGCAAAATTTGAAGGCAATCGGAGAACCTGCTATTTTTAGTAGGGCATTTTGGACAAGGGCTATAAATAGAAAGTTGATCTCGGCGTCAGCATACACAAGCAAGTTCACCAACGACGGGCACACTGTCCAAATTTCAAAGCAAACGGAGCTAAGGAAGCCTCAGAAACCAACACTTACTATAAATAGTAAGTCACTTCAGCAGCAGCTATAATTGGCAGGTTGGCACCATATCTCAGCAAACACAAGTCAAGCACGTGATAGGTAATCCGTGGCGCGAATTCCAAAGCAAACAGAGCTACAGAAAATGAAGAATCAGGCAGTTGCTATTTTTAGCAGGTCAAGACCGGAAATTAGGGTTTCCTAAAATCAAGGGCGGAACCCGACATTCACGCAGAAGCATCATCCAGTGACGATCACCACGCTTCGGGCATTCAACATGCAAAATTTGAAGACTTTCTGAACAGTTTCTATTTTTAGCAGGTTGCTAAAAATAGTAAGTACAAACAGGCATCGGGCACTGGCAGCACCAAGTCAGTCAAAATTCAGAGCAAGGTGAAAATCAGGCTTTCCGGAGTCAGGATCCAGTCAACGGCACAAAATTCAAAGAACTTTCTAAAAATAGAAAGTCAGGGCAAATTAGGGTTGACCAAGGAAAATCAACTTAAATCTGGCAGAGGGCGTAAACTTTGCTAAAATGGATAAAATTTCAAGTCTGGCATTAAAGCTCACTTTGAAGGCTGAACAGGGGCGAAAATTTCACTAAGTCTAGAAAACTTGACGGAGACCCTGCCAAATGCGCCCAAGGTCATGGAGGGAGTAAAATGATGAAAATTTCACTAAGTGTCGGAAATTGAACGTAGCCATGGTCAAATGCGCCTTAACAGGTGGAGTAAGTGAAAAAAATTTCTAAGGCATTTAAATTGAGCGTAGACATGGTGAAATGCGCCCAAGGAGGTTGGGGATTCAAAAATTTCACTAAGGCAAGTAAACTAAGAGTTGACCCTAGCAAATGCGCCCCCTCTTGTATGCGCCTGAAGAGCAAAGGCGTTGCTAAAAGTTTAAGTGTTAAAATTGAAAGTTGATGTGGTCAAATGCGCCTTGGGAGGATAAAGTGAGCCTTGAAATTTCTAAGTGTTTAATATGAAAGCACCATGATCAATATGCGCCTAGGCCAAAATTAAAACCTCCATAATCAAAATGCGCCTGGCATTAAAAATGAAAGTCGGATGGGTCATATGCGCCCTTGAGGTTTTGAAAGTGAATGTTGATCATATAAAATACGCTCTAAGTTGAAATTGAAACCTCCACCTCTCATATGCGCCTAGTCAAAAGTGAGAGCTTGATACGTGTTTTGCGCCCAAAGCAAAAATGAAACCTTGGAGGGTGATTTGCGCCCAAGTTATTAAAAACGAAAGCTAAAAACGGCTAAGTCAAAAACTGGAAGTTGATGGTCCTAAATGCGCCCTAAGTCAAAGAAATGAAAGCTAGATGTGTGGTTTGCGCCTCTACCTGGGAAATTGCGAAATTGGACTAAGTGCCAAAAAAAAATGAAAGCAGGATGATCAATATGCGCCTGAAGAGTAAAGGCGTTGCAAAATATTCTAAGTGTTGGAGCTGAAAGTAAACCCTCTCATTTGCGCCCAGCCCAAGGAAGCAAGGATAAGAAAACGACTAAGTTAAAAACTTGGAGTGGAAGGTATAAAATGCGCCTTAAACTGGAAGTACGCCCCCTCAAGTGCGCCCTTGATAAATCTGGAAAATGCGTGGGAAGTTGATAAATTTCACTAAGTGTCAAAACTGAAAGTGTAGACTTCCATATGCGCTTGGAAACTCCCCCTCTCATATGCGCTCAATGTTGAAACTTGAAGCTCCACCCCTCAAATGCACCCAGGCCAAAACTCAACGCTCACATAGCCATATGCGCCTTTGCCTGGGAGATGAGAAATATTCTAAGTGTCAAAAGGTGGAAGTTAGATATGCTATATGCGCCTCATTTTGTAGGAAAAAGGGTAAGCTAAAGGCTCGATATATCAAATGCGCCCAAGTTTGAAATAAAATTAGAGGGGCGTTCAAAGTAAAGCTTATCATATGCGCCCAAAGCTCATCATCTAATATGCGCCCAGAGAAGAGAAGACACAAAAAAAACGTCTAAGTCATTGAAATTGAAAGTGCCACCCATTACATGCACCTAAGGAGAAAGGCTAAATGCCGACCCTTGTATTTGCGCCCACCTTTGAAAGGTAAAATTGGATTTTAAAAGAATTAAAAAAAAATCAAAGAAATAAATTAAAGGGGCGTTTAAATTTTTCAAAAAACAAGAAAATCTATCAAAGGCGTTTGAAACTTGAAGAAGATTACACCATATGCGCCCAAGTTTGAAGATTAAAGGCGTTCAAAGTTAAAAAGGGCGATTTAATATTCAAAAGTGATCAAGCGATATTAAAAGGCATCAAGAAGAAATTTTAAAGGGACGTTGGAAATGAAGCGCTTTAATCAGGGAGATATGAATAAAGAAAAATAACGCCTAAAGAGAAAAAATTAATATCTCCCCCTTTTAAAATCACTGGTGATTTTCTTAAAATTCCGAGGCGTTTAGATTTTCCCTCAGCACGATTAAATTGAAAGGCATTTGAAGGAAATTAAAATTTCTCTTAGCAAGACGGAGAAATTAATTTAATTATTTTCCTAAGTCTAATATTAAATTCCCCCTTCGATTTTGACCCATGCAATTTTAAAATTTCGGACGATTTAACAAGGGGAATTTGTTTTGGAAGTTAATTACGTACGGAAAATAAAATTATGCCTAGCTAGTTTCGGCAATTGATGTCAAATTTTTTAAAATGCGTTAAAAAATAAATTAAACTGGCAATTATATTAAAATTTTAATTAATTAAAAGTGCCATTTTAAAATGCAGTCAAGATAACTTCAAATTGATGTAAAAATGATTTTCTCGAAATCACTGGAGGTAACTGGCAGTCGGGAGGGAATTTTAAATTTAAATCGAGGAAAGAATCTCCCCGAATAGCAAATTGTCATAACCACTACCTGACGACTGGAATATTCCCTTTTAAAATTAGCAAACGCGTCAGTCATGATGAAGGGAATAAAAGGCATCTGCTAAAATTAGCGCCAGCCTTTTGCTATAAAACTCCGAGGATTTTCATTCTCATCTCACAAGATTCGAAGTTGAAATTTATGCTGGCAAATTGAGTTGTGAGATTTGATTCGAGAAGTTGCTGAAAGTTCGATTGTTGGAGTTGCTGAGATTCGAGGTTGCAAGTCGCGAGGTGCTTCGAAGTAAAAGGGTTTAGCATTTTTATTTCTTCACGTTGTCGAGGTATGTATTCCAAGTTGCTGAAGCTTTTTATTTTGCTAAAAATCGAAATGCTTTTGAAGTTAAAAATCGAAATGCTGGGATCATTTATTTATGCTGAGAGTTAAAATGCTGAATGCGAAGTTGCTTGAGCTTTGATTTTTTTTTTTTCGAAGTTGTTTGAGGTTGCTGAATGTTTGAATCATGTCAAGTTTAAATTGTAATGCCTTCGAAGTTGCTGTTTTATAATTTTCGAAGTGCTGATTTTCGGTTACTTTTCGAAGTTGCTGTTTTATAACTTTCGAAAAGCTGATTTTAATTTGTCGAAGCTTGCTGATTTTAACTTGTTCGTCTTAAACTCTCGGATTTATTCTCTTCGAAGTTGCTGATGTATAACTGTCGAAGAGTTGATTTCAAACTTGGTGATTTATAATTTATAAGCTTGCTGATTTTAATTCGAAATTGCTGATTTTAAATATTGCTAAAACTTAATACGCTTTTTCGAAGTTGAAATTGATAGAGTTAATTTCCCGTGAGGAGTTAAGTTATTTCTTTTGGCTGCGAGTTGCTGGAGGTTGAAGTTTTAATTCTTGAGAAATCAAGGTTGGCTGCTAACGTACTAACTCGTATTTATTTTTGCAGCCAACTCCAACTGCCAGCCCCCTCACGTGATTGTCGTTTTTAAAAGTTGATGGAGTAATATTCGCTTTTGTTTTGCAGATGGCTGATTCTGCTGGAACTAGCAAGGCTGGAACTAAGGCTGCAAACAACGAAGCTAACGCCTCCAGGCAGGCGATTATCAAGGGCCTAAAGAAGTCCTTCATCCCAGAGTCAAAGATCATCTCGAAGTATGGCAATTTGACGGACACCAACCTCGGGTCCTTCAACCTCGAGACGTTCATACGCCGAATGTACGGGCAAGGTGGCAACCTTCCAACAGAGGCATCACAGAATATTGTGAAGAGTGGGTTGTATAATGCAGCAGGCTTCCAACCGGCAGTTCGGTGTCCCGAGTTGATTCTTGAGTGTGCCAACTTCTACAATACTGAGGATCGGACTATCACCTCTCCCGATGGTTTGATCATGGCTAATCTCGCTCCAGATGCAATCGGCGAGGCGTTTGGAATCCTCGCTACAGACAACATGTTGTATAAGTCCAAGGCCAAGGCAGATAAGATGTACGCCACAACCTTCGAAAAGTGCATGAAAAGAATAAACACCTCATGGATGCGCAAGCCAAAGCCACCTGCTGCCAAGCTACCGAAACAAATAATCTCAGAGGAGCTGAAGCAAGAGTACTGCGACATCATTATGTTGCTCAGCAGGGTCAATGGTAGCCCCCAATCTTTCATATTCGAGCCATGGATGTTCTTTTACATCAGTGTGGTGCTCGAAGGGGACGAGCAAGTAAACTGGGCGAAGATGATAAGTGATAACATCGATGAGCAGTTCCGGAGCCTCAGAAGGACAAAAACATTTTACATGAGCTCATACGTCATTTACATGTTGGCTCGAATGACCAAGTACAGGGGATTGGCGTACCAGGAGCCAATTGGCTGCGGCTATAATCAATTCAAGATCCACCAGTCGTGCAGACAGTTGCATCTTACTCACACTGGTGACTTTCAAAGAGTGAATGATGCCTTCACCATGTACATCACGAGAACACTTCAGCAAAGGCTACAGCAGAGGTTATCCAAGGAGGCTCAGGCGCTGGTCGAAGAATATGGGTGTTGGTTCATCCAATTCCCAAAATTTACCTATTTGAGGGCTGCCGGGGTACGATTCATATGTGTACAAACTACCTAGGTACCCCACTAACAGAATGATCCTACTTGAGTTGTCTAGGCAATTGGTGGCCTACGACAAGATTATAAGGCGAAAGAAGAAGAGAGGTCTTCATTTTCCCATTGTGTTGGGAAATTCACTCGAGGAATGCCCGACTTTACAAGCAGCCAAGGAGGCCGAGGGTGAGCTAAAGTTCTACAAGCTGACTCTTCATATGAGCCGACAGAATTTTGACCCCAAGGGAATGATTGGAACGGTGCAAGGAGAAGAATATAAACACAAGGCTCACCTGGAGGACTTTTGGGCGAATGCTGGAAGCGAGGACGAAATCAGGAGAAGGATGTTTTCAAGGCTGCCTCTAAAGCTAATCAGGGAGTGTGAGGTGATTAAGGTGCCGGATCAACTTGAGGAGGATACTAGGGTCACCCATCCAGATTATGAAACGGTGAAGAACGCTCCGATGCCACCAATAGATTGGGCCGAACCAGAGATTGTGGATCTAGACACCTTGTCTATCCCAGTCATGACATTCACTAGAGCTTGGGTGGATGAGCGTGTTAACAGGTTAAGAAGAAGGTCAGTCGCCCTCACGTATGACCTCATGGGTGATAGAAGACCGCCGGTGGTAGCAAAGAGAAAGAAGCAGCTCACACGAGGTCCAGAACCAAAAAGAAGAGAGCCCGTTCAGCCAGAGCCTCAGGGATCGGGAGACACGTCCTCAACTCAATTGGTGTCTCATGCTTCCAGTGTGCGCGAAGTGTCATTATTTGCTAGTCAGAGAGCTAAAAGAAATGAAGAGCTGGAGGATGGAGAAATTAACCAGCCAATGCCCAAGGAGGTAGATACTCAAAGTGTGAATGATCCTGAAGCTGCTAGTAAGCGAGATGAAGGGGAAGACACGGACATGGACACCCACTTCGATTATTCTTTCGGAGAGGAGGATGCTGGGACACATGAAGTAAGTGATCAAGAGGTCGAGATAATTGAGCCTCCAACAGATATTGCTCGGGAGGAAGTTCGAGAAGTAGAAGCAACTGAGGAGCAGCCTCTGATTGTTTATGATATTCAGCGAAATTGGCTTTCACAGGCGATCCGAAGGGACCAGGATGATGACGCCAACCTAGCAATTGAAATGGAAGAACTCTTGAATAGAACAAGCAAGTCGCCAAAGCGGAAGAGGGCGAGAAAATATACAAGGATAGAAACTAATGAGGTAGGTTCCCGTAGTCTTCATATCGCTGCCCCAAGAGAAGATCACGATTTGAGTGACGCAATGCCGGAGAAGTACACAATCACCACAGTTGAGTTGGGACGCCCTTCAGGAGCACAAGTGGTAGAGGAAGCTGAAAGTTCATTTCAGGCATTAAAAGATAGGCTGGTAAAGAAAGAAGGAAAGTATAAAAGGTTGAAGAAAGAGCACAGAGCGTTGGTTGAGTATGTGCAAAATCTCGCACATCCTGTTGCTCAAGGTAATCCAGCAGCAGAGCTTCCACCAGAGGTGCCACGTGAGCCGATCAGCGGCTTGGAAGAAGTGAAGAGGGCTGTGCGAGAAGGAGATAAGTGGGTGAATGGTGTCCGTGCTGAGGCAGAAAAGTTCATGGCGGATCTCGTCTCAGCATTCCAAAATGCTTCCGGTATTCTTTCACGTTTGGATAATGTTGAGCAAGCTTGGGGAGATACCCACATCTTTCAAGACAATACTATCCCACGTCTTGCTGTTTTGATGCGTGTTCCCACGCAAACTTTGGTGAATGAAGGGGTAATTCAAGTGGGTGATAGATATGACTTCCGTGGATGGCATTCAGTAGCGTTCACAGGGAAGAGTTTCTTTGACACTGCAGCAATAGAGTCTTCCAGGATCAGAAAGGCCATGAGGAATATTCGTGAGAGTATTCTCAACACTTTGGAGTCAGTATTCGCAAGAAGGCTCACTAATGAGGAGGTAGATGCAGAAGGGCTAAGGGCAAGATTGCAGCCATTCCTTTCAGAGATGAGGACATTTTCCCAGCTGGATTTTGAAAACATCTCCACGTTTTCAACAATCATTCAGGGCACGCAAGATTCTATGGAGACTTGGGAAAAATCTTGTGAGAAGCATGAACAAATGGTCGCCATCTTGGAGTATCAGTTGAATCTCACTTCATCAATTTCTGAAGAAGAGGTAGACGCAGTGCTGGCGCGATTCATAGCGTACGCGGTCAGAGAGAAGAGCAAAGGAATCCGGGTCATGGACGAGAATCTTCTAGAAGGTTAGTGGGCATTAATTGCTCATACTGGTCAAAGGAGGAATCTGCTATTTTTAGGAGCATTTATGACGCCACTCCTCCACCTTCTGGCGGTTTTTAGGGCAATCTCGTCTAGGGCTGAGGTGGCTCAATCTGAGCCCTCCGTTGTAATTTGATCTGGGCCGTCTGTTCAAACAGGCCAGCTATATAAGGGGGAGTCCCCCTCATTTGTACTTTAGTAGTCATAGAATCAGAGAATAGAGAGCTATTGTTGAAGCAGAATAGAGAGTAGAAGCTTTTAAGTTAGAGTAGTTTTTCATTTGCATTGTTGAAGAAGAAGGGGGAATTCTCCCTTAGAGAATTTTGTAAGAGATTGTCACAAAAGATTATTCTTAATAAAGCTTTTCATTGATGGTGAATTTCAACTTTGTTTGGAATAGTTCGTGAGGTTTCTTATTCCTTTGACTTCAATTAGGAACTTAATTTCATGCTAGTAGTTAGACATGGATGTTTATGCTTGATATAAGTGAATTTCTTTTATCCATACCACTAACGTTCTTGCTGATGGTAAGTACGTCCTGTGTGGTCAACTGGACTTTTTATTCTTAACTTCGATCAAGGTTCATAGGTAGTTATGCATCGTTGTGATGGTAGTTGCTCTATTGAATCGTGATTTGAACATCATTTTCACCCTTTGAAGATTGCACTTACTTTGTTGACGCTGTCCAACAGGAGGCTAAACAATGTTTGTCGAAGTTCATTTAAGTTGAGCGTAACATCCATTTGCATTTAGATTAGAAGTTAGATTTTAGAAATCTCTGCAACCATTCAATTCTGCATAATCTTGGTTAGTTTTAGGAAACTTGCATCGTAAAGCCAAATCATTCGCGCAAAAATCCCCTTCAAAAGCACAAATTGGTCGTTACTACACTCATCTTGAACAACTACGTAAGTCCCCTCGTGAGTACACAGCATACACACATCAACCAAACTGAGCCTATTCGCATTTAAAGAACCTTGGAGTTGAAGGCGTGATCTCACTCGCAATCTTAGCACGCCGAATACTTTGTTCAAGAGAGAATAGGGTGTCCATTTGGAAACTTTGTTCTACTTGGTTGGTGAGGTCACAAAAATCACATCAACAATTCTGGAGCATCTTGGAATTTTACACACAAGAGAGATTGGTTCACAGAGTATAAGGCTTGCTTTGATTCAGTGATCTTTGGAGGTTGTGAAGAGTATACAACTATTGGCAAAGGAAACATTTCGATTACATTTGGTGGGAGAAATCTCATATTTCTCAATGTATACTATGTTCTGGGCATGTAGCTCAATTTTCTCTGTGAGTTAGATTATGTGACATTGTCCAAAGTTGGAAATCATCTTTAGTTCACAT